>JAGWCC010000540.1:0-654068 GCA_022651775.1 Drusus annulatus | reverse complement strand
TTAATCAAAAAATTTTTTTGTTTGTTCTTCAATAAAATATTATTTAAAAAAATGCATCTCAAAAAAGGATAATTAAGAACAAAAGTTGTTTAAAAAAATGTTCCAATTAACCTTTAAAAATTATAAAACTTTTTGGGGGTTTTCTAGAATACGTCCATTTTTGGCCCCCTAATTATGAGATTAACATTTGAGTCCTTTTAAAGAAAAAACTGAAATTAAGGAACTTATTATCTTTTTAAGTACAATGAAGAGCCCACTATAAACTTCACTCCTGTCAGGAGTAAGTTTTCTGTTTAAAAATTATTTTAAAAAATTTAAATTTTTTCCAATTGATGCAAAATTTTTTTTTACCCCAAATTCTTAAACCAAAAAGAAAATCAAAGGAAAAAATATTTTAATAAAAGCCTTTAAAAAAAAAGGATTTTTCCCCTTTTGAGGAAAAAAACTAAAAAATCAAATAATGAAGGAATTTTTTTTTAAGAAAACGACGCAAAAAGGGCCCCTTTGAGGGGATGGGGTGGCCCCGGTAATAGGATCCTTCAGAAAGGGGAATAATCCGTATTTAAGTTCCCCCCAAAAGGTAAAAATAAAAGAACCAAATAATTTGGGAAAATCGGAAAAACTGAAAAAATAGCCTTTTTAGCTCTTTCTATAAGATATAGAAAAAAAAACAATTGGTGAAAAAATGTTTTTAAAAAAACCATGCCGTTTTTTCCCCAAAATTCAAACTTTGAACTGGGGGGGACTGAAAAAAGACAAAATTTAAAAAAATTTGGGTTTTTTTTTGTGAAATATCTAAAAAACACCCATTTCTTGCATGGGTTTTAATCGAAAAAAAGGAAAAAAAAATTTTTTAAATTTAAAAAAATTCTTTTTAGTTTGATCCAAATTTTAAACCCTAACCTACAAACAACTAGAAAATTCCCCCAATATGAAATTTAAATTTTGGGGACTTTCGTTCCAATAAATAAACTCCTTTTGGAGTTTAAATATTTGAAAATTTTTTTAACTTAAAATTATATTTTACCTGGGGAATGCACTGAGAAACCATGGGATGGGGAAACCCTTTCGTACGGCTTCTAAAAACCCCGGGCTCTTTCTTTTTTTATGCAATAAATTGTCGGGCCCGATAAAAAGAATAGGATTCCCCATTTTCTTCGATTTGGTCCTCCCCGATTCAGGGTTTAAAAATTTGGAATATTATATATTTAATTTTTTAGTTTCAAAAGAAAAAAAGGGGAAAAAAAAAAACCAAAAAAAGAAGGAAAAGGGGCCCCAAAAAAACAATTTGCTCGTCCATTTCCCCGAACATTAAAAAACTCCGGGGCCCGGGGATAATATTTGATACCCCTTCCAAAAGCCCCGTTTTTTTTAAGGTTCTGAATATAATTTAAAATTGGGTTTTTCAAACGTGCGTTTGATTGTTGAATGGGGAATTTTTTTCTTTTGGGCGTTTTTAATTTTTAAAAATTAAAATTTTCTTTCCCTTTTGGAAATTTAACAAATTGGGGAATAGAATTCCCCCGTTATATTAAACATTAAAATTAATTAATTTTTTTTTAAATTAAAATTTTGTTCCTTTTTTTCTCTGGTTTTAATAAAAACCCAAAAAATTTTTAAAATTTTTTTTTTTATTTCTTTTTAAGTTAAAAATTTAATTTTGAAGCCCTTTTAAATAAAATTTTTTTAAAAAATTTTGTTAAATTTTTATTTTTCTTTATTAAATTTTTTAAAAAAATTTTAACCCACAAAAAAATTTAAAACGGTTATGTTTTTGTTTTTTTTTCCTTTTTTTTTAAAAAAACCCCAAAAAATTTACAATAAAAAGGGGGAAAATTTTTGGGAACCTCTCCTATTTCATAAAAAGGAAAAAAATTTTAAATTTTTGAAAAAATTACTTTTAAATTTTGGTTAAAAATTTTTTAAAATTTTTTTTTGTTTAAATTTTTTAATTTTATTTTTTTTAAATTTTTTAATTTAAATCGACTATACGTGAAACGTTTTCTTTAAAATATTTATCACCAGGAGAGGAAAATTTATAATTGGCATGATTAGTTATTCTTATTATTACATCGTCGCTGGAAAGGCAAAAGGGCTTAAGCGATGCCATTTGGGAGAAGGCTCGACTCGAACGACACCAGTTTGGGACTATATTTAGGTTTTCGTTGCTTCAGGTAACTCAGTGAGAGTATCGGATAAAAAAACGTTTAAAGTGCTCTGGTGGAAACTTCCCCCGAAATGGCGCTGCAGCCTTTTTGCCTTTTCGGAGACGATATAGTCGTATGTGTTGTTGCTGATTTGCTGTCCGTTTTCGGTGGAGGGGGCTGTTGACGAGCGCCGCGGTATTCTGAATGCTTCACCTTCGAGGTCCGGGGGAACTTGGCCACTCGCACTGGATAGGTACAGTTCCTTGGCAGAATAAAGGCTGATAAATGATACTATGTGTGTTTTGTCTACTTATTTTGGGTGTTCATTTTTCTATCAAATAATTATGAATGCAAAACCATGGCTACAAAGAATGTGAATATGAATTTTTTAGGAATTTTTTTTTTTTTCGTAGGTAGATAAACATTCTCACTATTAACAAACAAAAGTTGGTGGAGTGCAAAAAAACAGTCCGTTATTTTCTAATTACAAATATCAAGTCTTGGAATGGCAAGCCAAAGGCTGTATTCACAGTCAATGCTAACTGTTTCTACCAACATTTACCATATTGTATAGTATAATATTTTAAAAGAAGATTTTTCAAAACTTAAACAAAACAATTCGAAACATCTTTCAAAAGATGTCGCTAGATAAAGGTTCAAATTATTTTTTTAGCTTTAGTTTTGCGACATCTGTATGGAGTGTTTAGAGACTAAATTAATTTGAATATCCAAGTACTATTCCGGGCTAGCGTCTCAGTTCTCCAACTCCTCAGGTATGTGTACATGCGCTCGCACGGAACATACCCTATGGTCATGCATCACGTGGAACTACTCGGGGAGACTAACGATCAAAGGTGAGAGGCTGGGCGCAGTGCTGGTCTCATACAATAGGCTGCAAGATTATAAGCCACTCGGTCGACTGTCCATGCCTCTTGGCATGCTACTGCCTACTCGTGCCTGACAAATACTGCCGCAGCAGAAACTATGCCATGTTTAGCATGCCCTATGGTCGGACAGCATGGCATGACAAGAGGTATAATTGGCACAGCATAGCATGACAAGAGGTATAATTCTATTAAATAAATCCTGTACATACGAGTATATCGATATATTTACCAAAATATTCAAAAAAACATATTAATTTTAAAATGTTATAATTGTAAAATGTTTAGTTGTACATAATCTATTTTTGTTGTTTTCCAATGAACTGTAATTGGATTTGATATCTGTTGTACAATACCCCATAGTATAGTGCCCCATGCGCTAACGTCTCAACTGTTGAGGCGGCGCCGCACTGCTAAGTTTCAACCGTCGTATATTTTTTAATATAGTGTTGACTAGCGTTGTGACCGCTTTGAAAGAACTACTTCAAAGAACTACTTCTTTTGGCAACAGTTCCTACTTCATCCATTGTTCATTGAACAAATACTTCAATTGAAGTTGGTAGTTCATTTTAGCGTTCATTCATTACATTAACTTCATTTCATTGAACAAATACTTCAAAGGAAGTTAGATTACAAAGAACTACTTCAATTTGTAGCAGTACAGTCGCGTAGGTGAACTTCAAAGTCTATAAAGAAGTATACTTCATTACAAGTACTTCAATTGAAGTCCGACCTAAAAGTACTTCGTAAAAGGAAGAATTAAAGGAACGTGATTTTTATTTTGGCTCTTTTCACTTTGAAATCTCTACCGACTAGTGCGTGCTTTTTCGGCGAGGAACCAGTTCCAAAAAGAACTGAACAAATAACCGGATAAATTTAAATCCCTTTTTGCGAGTTCAATTAAATAACAATTCTAACAATTCGTGAAGCATTCACAAAATATTTAGAGTTTTTCCCAACGCTAGCGTTTTGACACTTCTGAAATAATTTAGTACCTCTACCCAAATCTGTCCTCTACCGGCACCTATCAGCATTTCTTAGAATTATTTTCCTTAATTATTAAAAAAAAAATACATTTAAGCGGGCCGAGATTCTCTGTGACGCAGTTCTGTCATCGGCCACAGGATGGCGCTACTCGAGTTCTCCTGAAACAAGGGACGATGCGTAGATTGAATGTTACGTGCGCCGTGTTTGTATTTCGTGATTTTAAAAAAGGTGATAAATACCAATTAAATCTTGGTTTCAAATATTTATTACGTACGTATTTAATATGTGTGTAGTAAACTGACATTTACATTGGATTAATATTCTAATTTAACTTTTTAAATCAAAATTCTGTAAAATATAAATATTTTAATATTCAAGAAGCTGTTCTAAATCGAGTGACATTTAAAAAAATATCTCAAATTAGACTGCTATCAAAATTGCTGCGAATATTTTGCACATAATATTATGTAAAGTTGTCGTTTAAGTGATTACATTTTTGAAAATAGTTTTTTTCCGTGTAAGTTAATTCTAGATTTGTAATTGTTTGTACTTTTCACTGTGTTGATTTTCCGTTTTCTAAACAAATTTTATCACGGCTCATCGTGGGTCAGCCGAAAAAAATATTGAAATGGATTCAGATTTGTAAATAAGTGACGCCGATGATGCATATGAAGATTGGACAGATATTGTGGATCTGATTCTCCACTGTCCGGCGGTGAACCTCGGTCGAAAGACCAGCTACTGTTCGATGATTTCTCCTCAGGAGTCAACCCTGGTACATCACTGTGTGAACATTCGCTTGAGGATGACTATTTCCCGCACTTCGCCAATGAGGACATAGTCTCAACAACAGTCGATGAATGCAATAAATTAAGTGATAAATTTGGATTGACGGATTTAGTTGACGATGAATGGATGTATTTGGATTTTGATTGATGGATGGATTTCGTTTGATGATTTCGTCATATTATGAAAACTTAATTGTTGAATCCAGTTAAGATTGAACATACAAGTTCAAATCCAAACGTTCAGATCGTTCGGTCGGACGGCGCCAGCGATAAGTGCCTTAAAGTCTTGACCCCTCGCATTTGTCCTCAAAATGAAAGATTTTTTCACGGAGTTAACATTAAGATTTTTTACTCACGAAACCCGAACAAACATTTGAAACGTAGTGCAAACCGAAATTTTCAAATCGATCGGAGCGACGGCGCCAGAGAAAAGTGCTTTAAAGTTTTTATCCCTCCCGTTTGCCCGTAAAGTGATAGATCAAACAATGCGCTATGGTACATATTGTTAGTAAATGGGGTATAAAGAGTCATTCATTCAATTCAATTTGAGACTTTATTGTGGAGAATGTTTTTAAAATATTTCTTAATAGAGTTAAATAGTTGGCTTTTATCATTAATGCTTCTGATTTCTTCTGGTAGTCGATTGAAAAATGATCGTCCCTGGTAAGTATAATGAAGTTGAGCAAATGAATTATTTACTTTTGGGCATGGAAAAATATATTTAAGTCGAGTTCGGTTTTCAGTTAAGAAATGGTATTTGTCTTTTTCTAATGATTTGGACTATTGAATTTTTAACGTATAGGTTTTTAAATGTAGGTTCTTGAAATTCTTCAAATGGGCGATCAGTTGGGTAGTCTGAAGGTTTTTTTAATATAATTTTGATAATCAACCTTTGTACAATTCCTACTGGAAATAAGGTTAGATTTATCCCGGATCCCCAACTAATGTTACCATATTGTAAAATGGGTTGCACCAAGGCATAATATATTAAATATAGGTTTTTTATCGACATAAAATTCTGATTCTTAAAAATATATAGACTAGTTTTCTAATTTTTTTAACAACTTCACATATTTGGTCCTTCCATTTCAGATTTTTATCGATAGTTATTCCCAGATATTTAACTTTATTTGTTGTTTTTAGTATTGTGCAATTTAAAAAAGCAATCATTTTTTATTGTGTGTTTTAAAATTATCGTTATGTGTGATTATGTCAAAATTTTTGGGGGTATCGTTTGTATGTATTGCAAATGGAACTACAAATGTTTTATCACTATTTAGTGATAGCAAATTAATTTCGAAAAAAGTCTTAAGTGTGTTTATGTCTTCAGTGGCCTTTATTTCACGTTATCCCAAGTCTTATCAGTACTGTATCGTCGTCATATGAGGTAATTTGTCCATGTAGTGTTTGAAAAAAAAAACGTTGACATATATTGTGAATAGGATCGGTCCAAGCACTGTACCTTGGGGGATTCCAAACTCTGAATTGTGTTGATCACTATTAACACGAATAATTTTTACGACTTGAGGGCGATTTTTTAAGTAGTTGGTAATCCATTTAATTGCGTTGTCTTTTATTCCAATATTTTTTTTTTTTTCAGTAGCAATTCATGGGATATGCTATCGAAAGCCTTTCATTTCTTACCGTTATCTAATGATTTATAAATGTATGACGTTACATTAGCAATAGCATCTTGTGTGCTGACTGATTTTATAAATCCAAACTGGTTTTTGTGTAGTATTTTATTACTTTCTAGGAAATTTACCAATTGATTTTTTACTATTTTTTCAAAAATCTTTCCAATGTTAGAAATTAGACAGATTGGGCGATACTTAGTTACTTGTTGAGGATCTCCAGATTTATAAATAGGTGAAATTATTGTGTTCTTATAATTGGTTGGAAATATTCCATTTATTAAACTCAGATTTATTAAATGGGTTATGGGTTTTATCAAGTGAAGTTTCATGGATTTTAGAATATTCCTCGTAATATTATCGAATCTGAGAGATGAACCACCTTTCATGTTTTCTATTATTTTTAAGATTTCACATTCTGTTGTTATTTTAAAGTTTGAAAGTTTTTTGTATGTTTGTAAATTTTCAATTATTTGCTTTTTCTGGTTAGAAGGTTTTTAGATATTTTTTGCAAGATTTTTTCTAACTTTAGCAAAAAATGAATTAAAGATGTTTGCACATTGTTTAGGTTGTATATTGGCATCTATGATTTTGTTTTCATGTTCGATGTATTTTATGTTTTGCGTTTTTTTTTGTATTGTTTATAGCCAAATTAACTGTTTCCCCACATTTGTTTATGGTTGTTTTGTGCAGATAATATTTTATTTTTGAAAAATTCTTCTTTGCTTTTTTTAATATAGGAAGTTAACTTATTTTTATATTTAACTGTAATTTTGGAAGTCGAGTTTTTAATGTGTTGTGACAAAATATTTTCAAAGTTGTTCGAATATGTTTCGGTATCATCACTGTTTAAGACACTGTTCCAAAGTTCCTTTTTTAGGTTTTCAGATAAAATAGTTAAATTTGTAGTTGCCTTTTTTGTTTTTAAATTATAATTTTTAGGTTTTATTTTGTTATCATACAGAAGTATACATAAATGGTGATCAGTTATATCAGTTTTCCAAATAATTGACTTAACTTTGTGAAGATCTTTAATATTTACATTTGTCCAGATATGATCCAAGCAAGATGGATTATGACCCTTTATTTCTCTAGTATTTTTATTAATACACGATTTGAAGTTTAGTTCAGTCATACAATTAATATATTCATTCTTGATACTATTTTCTGTTTTTTCGTTAATGTTTAAATTAAAGTCTCCTGCAATGAAGCATAACTTATTTTTTAATTTTAATATTATGTATTTAAATTCATTAATAAATAAAGTAATGTTCGAGCCGTGTGTTTTATAAATAGCTAGTATATGGTACATAATTTTTTCGACTTTTAGTCTCAGAGTAACAATGTAAAAGAGACCGTACTAATTTGTATGTGAAATCGATGACAAACTCGCAAAATATAGCTCTCTCTTTATGCTCGGTTCTATAAACATATGAGAAAAAGAGACAAACAATTGTTGAAACCAATACACGATTTGGGGCGGGCTAAATGCCATGAATCCGTTTTTTTATCCATACGAACTTCATACAAGTTTTGACTGTCAGGCGAACGGGATGTCAAAAGTACGTAAATAGTTAAAAACTAGAGTGATTTTTTGTGCAATCTCAAACAAAACGTCATGGCCATATGTGCAATGCTTAGATGCCTTAATCGAAGTACAAAAGGACCAAAAAAACAGTTTTCACACGTATGTACCATAAAAATCGTCTTTTTTAGTTTGATCTCAAATATTTAACATCCTAACCTACAAAACAACTAGTAACTTACACCAATATGTAATTAATCTTTGGACTATTCGTTCCAATGTAATAAACTTCCGTTTGAAATGAGTTTTAATGCTTTTTTTATATGTTTTACTTAGAGAGAAATACGATAATGTCACATAAATTTTCAAGAACGGGGAACCCCCCTTTTGTACGGCTTCTGAAAGTATCCCGGTCTCTTTCTTTCTCACGATACTAACGCTAAATTGTTGGCAAACAGATAAAGACAGAATAGTGTTTATCTCTTAGTTATCTTTACGGTTTTGGTTGCCTCCCCAGATTCAGGGCTTTCCCAAAATTGGAATATTATTATATATTTAATTATTTTTAGATTTCCAAAGGATGAAAAAAGGCGAGAAAAATGGATCCGTGCTACGAGAAGGCAAAATTGGACTCCCCAATACCATAGCACAATCTGCTCAGTCCATTTCCCAAGTAACCACTTCGACAAAACATTTACCCGTCTTAAGGATTTTGCGGTGCCTCAATATGATTTGATAGTACCTTCAGCAATACAAAAGGTTTTTATGGTCAATTTTTTTCACATCTTTGACTAGTTTTGACACCACCATTAAAATTTTTGGTGCAAAACAAATTAATTTATAATACATCGATTACCATTTTTTTATTCAATGACTATACCAATACTTATAAGAATAAAATTTTCAGATAAATGTAATGTGTAATGCGGAGATTTTTTTTCTAGTTTCAAAATTCGCGTATTACGTTAAAGTATTATGTTTTTTAAGACTACCCTTTTTAGAGTATCTACAATTGGTGCAACTACAGAATTCTCGGGCGTTACGGATCTAACATCAAATTCCAATCTAATTTCTTTTTCTTTGATTTAACAAATATGTTAATATGAATTCATACGTTTCATCTGGATTTGTATACCCTTAGCTTCTAGTTAATTGTTTTTTTTTTAAATCTATTGATGTGCACATGCACTATTGTACCCATATCTGAACCTGTTCTCTGATGATTTATGATAACGATCATGCATTTAGATAGTTTTAATTTTGTATACATATTATATACTATTTTCTCCTTGTTAGTTAGTATTATTAGCTTAATTAATTAAGTATGAAGCACACTTGACGTGAAATATCACAAAACTGTGCTATATAAGTTCACTGTTATTATTATCTGCATTCGAAATTTCCTTACAAAATAACGCGGGACGGAAAACATCCCTACAATACTTAAAAGCGGTGTCATGTTTTGTGAAATTTTTTTCTCTCATGGTATACGACGTAAAAACGCAGAGAAAGTGATTTATCGCAAATTTATATAGGTAAAAAAAATTATCTCTCTCCATATATTCTTACTCCAAGGTTAAGAAAATGATTTAACATCTGTTATCACCGTACATTTTTTTTATTTTAATTTTGTTTGTAAACTATTGTGTTGATGGAACTGAAGTTCATTTTATAATATGTATTATAAAATGTTCTGTACTAATAATTTAATTCGTTTGTATTTTTATCTATAAATAAGATTTTCAAAATCTTATTGATTAATGTATCTTTGAATAAACAAAAGAACATACAACATTCATTCTTTTTAATGATTTACAACTACCTACTCACAACAAAATACCTAATTTACTTAATTTGTGACAACCCTGTTAGTGATTTAGGCCACACACCCTTTGGTCAATGCTTGGTCAAAAAGGTAGCGTCAAAATTTCGCAAAGTTAGGTCTCTATATATTGTTACTCTAAGCTTTTAATTGTATCTCAATACAGTTTACTAAATGTATAGGGTGCTCAGTTATTTTTACAATACTAAATTTACTGTGTAGAAATATTACGAGCCCACTATTTTTATTGATGTCTATTTTGGTTTGTAACATAATTGTATTCTTGTAAGTGATTTGAAGGCGACTCAATGTCTGTATATGTTTCGGATAGTACTATGCAGTCCGGTTTTTTATTCAAATTATTTATTTTTAGTATAAATTCATCGAATTTTTTTTTGCATGCTACGTATGTTTATTTTCTAGTTCGTTAGCTATGAAGTCATCCATTTAAAGTAATTTTATCAACAATATGATAAATATGCAATATAATACAAGCAATTAACTCGATGCATAGGTATTTCTTCCACTGCGATGTTTGAATAACAAGAAATCACAAATACAACAATATCGCTATTTCTATAAATCGTACAGGAGGTTATAATGTGACTATGATCAGGTATACAGAATGTATTGTAATCGCTGGCAGATGTTTCGTTTAACACGACGACGTCCGGTTTATAATTTAGTAAATGAATTGAAAATAAAAACTCGTTAAAGTTTCGTTTCATTGATCTGATATTTAAGTGTAATATTGGGAATAATAATAATAATAATAATAAAAGTTTTATTCCGGAAGGTATGCAGGAGTAGTGCAATGCAATACCTTCCATAATTGATATCAATACATTGTAATAATAATAGTAACAAAATAATAATGAACAGAAATTCATAAGAAATAAATAAATAAGTAAATAAAAAAAAAAAAATATATGAAAATAAAAATAATAATAATGATGATAAAAAAAAAATAAAAAAAAGTAAAAAAATAAATAAATAATGTAAGTAAGAAAATATTAATGGAGTATATTAGGCCTCATTTCTACAAAACGCCATCAAGAGGGAGTCCATCCTGGCAGCGTTAAGATTGATGGGGCCAATAATTTACTCCAATGCGCTTCTATGCTTGAGTTCGGGATCTGACGGGATTCCATGGTGAGGTTATTTCTGGAGTTGTTAATCCTTTCCCGCATTCCTGCTACCCTGGTTCTCATAAGGGCTGCAAATCCTGGAACTCGCCCCTCGGTGAACATACCGGAAGCACTGCAGTGCCTGGGAAGACTGAACATCATGCGGTAGGCGTTGTTGTACTGGACCCGAAGCCTTTCCATGCTACTCTTCTTAAAATTGGTCCAGAGCTCGCACGTGTATAGGGTAGTGCAGAACGCCAGGAAGAGTGTCCTTTTCACTGGTGGACTACAGAGCCGAAATCTTCTACTGAGCATGTTTGATTTCACACTGAGTGCTCGCCTTTGCCTGTCGATGTCGTCGTCATCCATTAGCTTGCTGGTGATGATGTGCCCTAGATATTTGGTTTCTTCTACTACCTTTAGAACCTCACCGTTCAAGAAAGCCGGAGGAATGTTTTTCGGACTCTGCCCGTATCTGATAACCATCAATGCCGTTTTTAGCGGATTGTAAATCATGTTTGTTTCCTGAGCAAACTCTTCGCAGATATTCAGGAGGATACGTAGCCCTCTTATAGACGGCGTCATGAGTACCATATCGTCTGCATGGCTCACATTATTAAAACACTGTCCTCCGATATGGCAGCCCACCTTAGCATTATTTAATCTATGGGTCAGTTCTTCCATATAAATGTTAAACAATAATGGGGACATACATCCTCCTTGTCTAACTCCGCTTTTCAGATGAAAAGGTTCGGAAAATCCATCTTTCCACTTTACCAGGTTTTGTTGTTGCCGGTGCCAAGTGTTGAGAATGTGGACGACCTTCGATGGTATACCCCTTTCAACGAGTTTAGTCCATAGTAAGGGGTGATGGACTCTGTCGAACGCCTTACTGAGATCAAGAAAGCACGCGTAAGTAGTTGTTTTCTTTTTTCGATAGTGTTCCAACGTTCGTTTTACGCAAAATATCGCTGTGTCCGTGGAGCACTCCTTTTTAAAGCCCATCTGATTATCGCTCGTTTTCATGTGGGGTCCAACCTGGTCCAACAGAACACATGGAATGAATTTGGTATTTTATCAACGATGTTATTACAATCATTTATAGTAGAACAAATATATTCAGAAATATTAAGAGTTTTATCTAATTTCTCAGTGAAGAAATCATTCTTATTAAGTGAGATAAAATAAAATAAGTAGGCGAAGTGCGACTTACTCATATTGTGTCGGACGTACATGGTCCACGATAATGTGTAGTCGATAAACTAGACTTAAGATTGTTTATATTATTGTTCATAGGGAAATATTATGTAGGCAAATTCCACCCGTGGCTCGTTATGTCGCAATGACGCAAAGAGATAGCCCTTCGGGCTGGGACACCCCCGACTAGGGAGAATTCCAACGCGATGACGGGAATAAGCGCGGACCGACGCCGACCGCGCCCGGCAAAGCGAGAGCCGATCCACGCGGGTGGAATTGACCTGTCTAGCTTTATCGCGAGAGCCGGGTCAATCACACGGCCAAATAAATTATACCATCGTGATGACTCGACTCTCGGCTACACACTCATTATAGAATTAAGTATGTAAATGTTAGGATAAGTTAGTTATTAAGCATCAAGCCCCAAAAAACCGGGCATTATTTGTAATTTGAATATTTGTACTTCTTTTGTGAACTTAATAAAAATGATAGAGGGGCGAAA
Organism: Drusus annulatus; assembly: GCA_022651775.1. Classification (NCBI taxonomy): domain Eukaryota; kingdom Metazoa; phylum Arthropoda; class Insecta; order Trichoptera; family Limnephilidae; genus Drusus; species Drusus annulatus. The sequence continues at coordinate 641,455 of JAGWCC010000540.1, read as the reverse complement.
TAAAGTTGAGGTGAAAGCTGGTGGTAAGGAGAAGGGGATAGGTTGCTAAAATCTATCCCACAAAATTGCCAGCGACCCGGAAAGAGAGAGAAAGGGGGAAACAAAATTCCCCCATACAAATCTCCCGAATCCGTGGTCGCGCCCTGGAGCGCAATATTAATTGCGCAAAAACCAGAGGAAGGCAGATCACCAGCATCACTTCATCTTGACTTCTCTTCGCCCTGACATCGCCTTCAACTTGACTCCTGACTTTTCTTTGACCATCGCCTGCCCCCCTGGACCGCCTGACTACATCTCTCTCTGGACCAGACCCGCAGCATCTTCACTTGAAAGCCGAGGCCCTACAAGTTGACCCCGTCGTCTCCCTTACAACGAGACCGACTGCTTGGAGCACTTCATAGATCGGGACCGCCACCCTATACAGTTTATTTGTGTACCTGATTACGTCGGGTACACATATTCAAATCGCATTTGCGCATTTTGTAGCATTTTCTTGCGAAATTCACATGAGTGACTGTTGGCTGGATGTTCATTGTGAAAACCCTTTCTGTTAGTGCAGTTGTGGCATTTTGCAGGCTCTTGTTGTTTTGTGCAGTGTTGGACTTTGTGCTCTTCTGCACAGTGGAGGCATCTGGGACTCTTCGTGCGCTCTAGGCACCTTGGTGAGGTATGTCAGTGGTAGCATTGCATCAGGGGATCGCAGTCTTCTACGTGGGCTCTTGTGAATCCAATATTGATTCTTTCTTTCGAGATTATTATTTTTCTTAGTGTTGGTGTTGTTTGTATGATAAAATTTGCCAGTTTGTCCGTTTTTTTTGTTTTTAAGCTTTTCTTTTCAGGTCTTCGTTTTGATTTAACATATCTATTAAAAAATCTTTTTCATTATATCCAGCATCGACTCCTCTGATTATGATGCAGGGTTTTTTTTTAATTTCGTTTGCGTTTATTCCAATATTTGGATGTTTGCTAAATTCATTTATTATTTTTTTGGCATCATTTTGTTTTTCACATGAGAGTATTATTTTATTTGATTGTGTTTTTTTTAATCCAGAAATTCCTATTCCTAGTTTGAATACTTTTATTTTATCTTTTATAATTTTTTCAATTTCATCTGTAGTCTTAGAGTAACAATATAAAGAGACCGTACTAATTTGTGACAAATCGTTGACAAACTCGCAAAATATAGCTCTCTCTTTATGCTCGGTTCTATACGCATATGAGAAAAAGAGACAAACAATTGTTGAAACCAATACACGATTTGGGGCGTGCTGAATACCATGTCCGCAATATTTGATCTGTACGAGCTTCATTCTGGTTTGGAGTGTCAGGCGAACGGACTGTCAAAAGTGCGTAAATAGTTAAAAACTTGAGTTATTTTTTGTCCGATATCTAGCAAAACATCATGGCCATATGTGCTATACTTGGTTGCTTCAATCGAAGTACAAAAGGACCAAAAACAAACAGTTTTCACACGTATGTACCATAAAAATCGTCTTTTTAGTTAGATCTCAAATATTTAACATTCTAACCTACAAAACAACTAGTAACTTACACCAATATGTAATTAATCTTTGGACTATTCGTTCCAATATAATAAACTTCCGTTTGAAATGAGTTTTAGTGGATTCGTAATATTTTTTAACTTAGAGATATTTACTAGCTGTCACATAAGAAACCATTACAAGGGGGAATACCCATATTGTACGGCTTCTTAAAGTATCCCGGTCTCTTTCTTTCTCATGATACTAACGCTAAATTGTTGGCAAACAGATAAAGACAGAATAGTGTTTATCTCTTAGTTATATTTATAATTTCGGTTACGTCCCCAGATTCAGGGCTATGCCAAAATTGGAATATTATTATTTATTTAATTATTTTTAGATTTCCAAAGGATGAAAAAGACGAGAAAAATCTAATTTCTTTTCTTTGATTTAACAAATATGTTAAAATGAATTCATACGTTTCATCTGGATTTTTATACCCTTAGCTTCTAGTTAATTGTTTTTTTTTAAATCTATTGATGTGCACATGCACTATTGTACCCATTTCTGAACCTGTTCTCTGATGATTTATGATAACGATATGCATCTAGATAGTTTTAATTTTGTATACATATTATATATTATTTTCTCCTTGTTAGTTAGAATTATTAGCTTAATTAATTAAGTATGAAGCGCACTTGACGTGAAATATCACAAAACTGTGCTATATAAGTTCACTGTTATTATTATCTGCATTCGAAATTTCCTTACAAAATAACGCGGGACGGAAAACATCCCTACAATACTTAAAAGCGGTGTCATGTTTTGTGAATTTTTTTGTGTCTCTTTCTCTCTCATGGTGTACGACGTAAAAACGCAGAGAAAGTGATTTATCGCAAATTTATATATATATATATAGGTAAAAAATTGATCTCTCTCCATATATTCTTACTCCAAGGTTAAGAAAATGATTTAACATCTGTTATCACCGTACATTTTTTTATTTTACTTTTGTTTGTAAACTATTTTGTTGATGGAACTGAAGTTCATTTTATAATATGTATTATAAAATGTTCTGTACTAATAATTTAATTCGTTTATATTTTTATCTATAAATAAGATTTTAATAATCTTATTGATTAATGTATATTTGAATAAACAAAAAAATACACAACATTCATTCTTTTTAATGATTTACAACTACCTACTCACAACAAAATACCTAATTTACTTAATTTGTGACAACCCTGTTAGTGATTTTACTCCGAGTTTAGGCCACACCCTTTGGTCATTGCTTGGTCAAAAAGTGCGGACAAAATTTCGCAAAGTTAGGTCTCTAGGTTACTCTAAGTCTGTAGTCTTGTTTTCTTTTGAAGAAATTAATTGGCAAATTTGGTTTTTAGTATTGGGTGAGATTTCTCCCTGACCACCGTTGCATAGCTTTTCTTTTCTTTATTTGATGCTTTTTCAATCAGTGTTTCCAATTTGTTGATGTAATCCTCTTGATTTTTAATCACTTTTTTTTGTAGATCAATTATTGTTGTTTTTAATGTCGTTATTTCAAGTTCATATGAATCTTCAATTTTTGTAAGTATTGATTCTATTTCGGTTTTAGCTTCTTTGGCAGCTTTTGTGCTGCTAATTTTGTTGAGTTCCGTTAGTATTTTTTCTATGTTTATTTTGAGCTCCATGTTGGAAACATGGACTCGAAGGTGTTAAATTTATCTTTATAGGCAGTTTATTTTTGCAGTGTCTGTCCCGTGAAACGACCATTCGTTGCGAGACTCACAACAATACTGATACACGTACGATACGATAATACGTACACACATATATTTTTAATTTTTTTTTTAATAATTTTTATTTATATAAAATAAACAGTATATAATGTTCTTTAAACTATTACAATATTTATATTTTTTTAACAAGAGTACCCAGCCCAGGAGAGAAATAAATTCTCGTGTTTGGGTTGGGGAGCAACGTTATTATGTTGTAAATACTCGTACATGTAGGTAGATCACAAAATTATACAATACAATTTAAATCAAGAAATGTACAATAGAGAGTTCGGTTTATTTTCGAAAAAAGATTAATGAAATTTTGAGGTTGTGTGAAAACGTGTTTACTGGTGGAGTTTTCTAATATTTTTTTGATATTTGATTTAAAAGTTACATAATTTTTTTTCCAATTTAATTTTCAAGGGGAGAGCATTAAAAAATTTGATACCTTGATAGGAGTAATGGTGTTGTGAGGCACTCGTTTTAAAATTAGGGATTTCTAAGTTGGGAATCGATCTTGGTCGGACACTAATTTTGGTGGAAATTGTTGAATTGAAATGGTCTTTGTGGGTTTGTAACAACGCATTCTTTTTTAATGATTTGAATATTCTGTTTGGTATGGCTATCCTTTTCATGCCGTTCTGAGTTTTCAAATAAGAATCAGAGCGTACCACATTTATCGTTCAATTTGTATGAATATGACGTGTCTTGTGCTTTATGTCTATCCAAATATTACATAGAATTACAAAAATCGTCATTGGCTCAATGTACGTGCTATATGGCCGCCAGACACAATGATGTCAAGCCATCAACTTTAGCATTCAAAACGAAATGACAGGCGAAGCGACAAAGTATAAGTCAATCGAAACTGGAATGTATCAAGACTCGCCCTTCTGCATTTTTTTTCTCAGATTGAAAGGTATAGGTAAAAAAGTTCAACAACATAATTCGTTCACAATTCAAAATCACCAAAAAACACTCGTAAAAACTAGTGTCATATGTCAAAACAAGCGAAGAAATCAAAAGCAACTGTCACGTGTACGTGCGAGGGAACGGATAACTAAAAATATACTTCATTGTTTCATTCATTCATTCATACTACGAACTACAATCGAAGAAAGAAGTAAAAGAACAATTGAATTTTAGATGATGCGATACTTCAATCGTTCGAACGAATGAAAGGCTAACATTGAAATTCGAAATAGATGCCATACATCGGGCAAGGGGAACTACCAACTTAACCAACTTCAATTGAAGCATTTGTTCAATGAAAAATGAATGAAGTTGGGACTGCCGCAAAAAGAAGTCGTTCTTTGAAGGAGTTCCTGCGAAGCGGTCACAACGCTAATGTCAACAATAGAAACATGATGATGGTTTATATCTACAGTGAGCATAGGCATAAAACACAAGACACGTCATATTCATACAAATTGAACGATAAATATGCTACACTGTGATTCTTATTTGAGAAGTCAGAACGGCATGAAAAATTATATCAATCAGAATATGTGTAGAATGATAGTCATATGAACGTCCCGCATTACTCGGTTACGAGTATTTTTTGCTATACCGAAGACCGACGTATTCCATGGCGCCAGTGCGATTTTCAGACTGTTTCCCAGATAAGCAACATGAATAGTCCATTCGTAACACGAGAATGGGTTTTCTCCACTGTCAGTTACATGTTCGGCTTCAATGAGATTTGAAAAAACATGAATAGTTCATTCGGAACAAGAGAACGTTTAGAACTATAAGTTAGTATGTGACGGGAACATGAGTAATCACGTACGGAACACGAACATAGTTTTTATCCATCGTGAGTCATCATGTACCGCTTCAAAATATAGTATAAACATAAACATGAGTAACACATACGGAACACGAGAATGAATATAAATGTCCACAACTGTGAGTTAGCATGTGACGCTTTAACCGGAACTTATTGGGACATGAAAAGTTTCAATTGGAAAACGAAAATAGTTTTTTACCACTGTGAGTCAGCATGTGACATTTCATACTAAAATTTCGGGAACTCTCGGAAAACAAGAATGGTTTTCTCCACTATGAATCAGCATGTGACGCTTTAAACCAGACTTTTGGGAACATGAATAGTTGCAATCGGAACATGAAAATGGTTTTTCTCCAGTGTGAGTTCGCATGTGACGCTTTAAACCAGACTTTTGGGAACATAAATAGTTACAATCGGAACATGAAAATGGTTTTTCTCCACTGTGAGTTCGCATGTGACGCTTTAAACCAGAATTTTGGGAACATGAATATTTACAATTGGAACATGAAAATGGTTTTTCTCCACTGTGAGTTCGCATGTGAATCTTTAACCGGAACTTACGGGAACATGAGTAGTTACAAACGGAACATGACAATGGTTTTTCTTTACGGTGAGTCAGCATGTGACTCTTTAAACTAGACTTACGGGAACAAAAATAATTACAATGGGAACACGAGAATAGTTTTTCTCCACTGTGAGTTAACATGTGACTCTTTAAACTAGCCTTGTGGATACATGAGTAGTTACATTCAGAACACGAAAATGGTTTTTTATCACTATGAGTCAGCATGTGACGCTTTAACCGTAACTTATCAGAGGATAAATAGTTACAATTGGAACATAAATATGGTTTTTTTCCACTATGAGTAAGCATGTGTCTTTTTAAATAAAACTTATTGGAACATGAATAGTTACAATTGGAACACGAAAAGGGTTTTTCTCCACGGTGAGTCAGCAAGTGACATTTTAAATTAAACTTTTGGGAACATGAATAGTTACATTCGGAACACGAGAATGGTTTTTCTTGACTGTGAGTCAGCATGTGACGCTTTAAACCAGACTTTTCTGAACATGAATAGTCGCAATTGGAACATAAATATGGTTTTTCTCCACTGTGGGTTAGCATGTGACTCTTTAACCGTAACTTACGGGAACATGAATAGTAACATTTGGAACACGATAATGGTTTCTCTCCACTGTGAGTTAACATATGACGCTTTAAACCAGACTTTTGGGAACATGAATAGTAACAATCGGAACAAGAAAAGGGTTTTTCTCCGGTGTGAGTTCGCATGTGACTCTTTAACCGGGACTTACTGGAGAATGAATAGTTGCAATCAGAACACGAAAATGGTTTTTCTCCATTATGAGTTAGCATGTGACTTTTCAAAGAAGACTTTTGATAACATGAATAGTTACATTTGGAACACGAAAATATTTTTTTTCCACTGTAAGTCAACATGTGACGCTTTAAACTAGACTTTCGGGAAAATGCGAATTTACAATTGGAACATGAGAATGGTTTTTCTCCACTGGATGTCAGCTCGTGCTTCTTTAAATTGGAAACTTTTGAACGTGAATAGTTGCAGGGGGAACATGTGAATGATTTCTTTTCACTTTGAGGCTTTTTTTTCTTGGTGGACTTTTCGTCGCGATTATTTGTTCCCCTTGGATCATATGACGCTGTAATAAAAAATAACTAACTCATTATTCACATGTTTATTTAGCGCTGTATTCAAGTTGCATGTTTAGAGAGTAAGAGCACATTGAATTTAAATTTAGCACTATCAACGTTATTGATCAAGACCATATTGATTTATAAGTTCTCGATTTATTTTTCGCAGGTATCTTGCAAACGTAAGTATTTTTTTAATAATGCAAAACACTCCTGCTGATAACAGATGTACTCGATGTTATTAATTTTGAAAATGAACGTGGCTTTATGGCATCTCGAAGTACTTTTTCTTACCAGAAGTTTGATCAGTTCTCATGGAATATTCCAAGCATTCCTTCTTAATGTCCGGGAGGTCTATGTCTATATCTGTATCCGGCATTTCCCCTCCGCCTTCTTGTCCAGCCCCTGGCTCCATCTTGACGGTGATACTGTCCGGGTTAGGAGGGTCCATGGCACTGATGTGATTCTCAATCAAATAGACCTAGGATAGAATATTTAGATTAGTCAGTGCAGGTGTGCAGAAGAGTGACTCATCATTTTTTTTATATATTGACTAAAACCGTGGTAAATAACTGATATTTGCGTTAATTTTGTAAACCGACAAATACACCATGAGTTGATAAATTACTATTATGATTAATTGTTATTTAACGCTTTTCTTATGTCCCGGGTTTAAGGAGTTCTAAGGGCGACCACACGCTCACAATATAACTATGTGCAACGTAAAAATATAAATTAACTTACACTAAACAAAACATTAACAAATAATCATAATGTCAAAAAACTATTTTTACTTTCTTTGATTCACAAAAACTTTTATTCCTTCAATCTCTGGTTGATTTAATGAAGAAGAAAAAAATAGTCTTGAACGTTATTCCGTTCGAAAGAACCTATTTAATTTGAGATTTTAGAACATGGTTTATTCTGACATGTCTAGAATCAAAAAACCTTGAAAATAACCTAAAAACTGTAATTTTAAATATTTAACATATTATCATGTCATATGATTTTGCGTAAGTCAGAGTGGTAGATACTCTGCCCTGGTGAAAGACCACCATTCAGAATTGAAAAGTTGCTTGAAATGGCTCTAACCGTGTTTGGTAACCAGATCTGAATAGCCAGGTACTTCCCAACCTTCTCCTTCCTCATCTCCTTCTCCTCCCCACCACCTTCAGCCTCACAACATACCCCTATTGGGGACACCACAGTCTCACTGGCTCTAGACGGTGTCAGCAGTTAGGACTCACAATATATAATTTTTAATTGTTTTATCATGTAATTCAAAAAATAATGTCCTCCACATCACAGGTGAACTCCTAGCGTGGAGGACAATGTATATAAAATATTGTAAAAAAAAACATAAAGTTAAGTAAATAATAAATAGATAATTTTTTTTTAAAGTTGAGTAAGTCAATTTAATAAGAAAAAAGTAATCTACTCACGTACTAGGCGAAACGCAAAGTTTCAACGACAATGTGTTTCAATGGCGAGGAACATGGCCTTATGTCGAAGTGGTTGAAGATGACTACGTTTTAGAAATAAAGTCAATCCAAGCATGCAAATGATGAGCAGTTTATCTGATACTAATGCAAACACGAATCAGTTAGTGGGACTAGTGGCATACCCTTGACAGCCGTCAGATGGATATTACCATAGACAAAAGACAACTGCAGAAAAGATAATCTAATTTAAAAAAAAAAAACAGAGATTCTAGTTCAAGCAAGATGAGCAAATCTGATACTAATGCAAACACGAATCAGTTAGTAGGACTAGTGGCATACCCTTGACAGCCGTCAGATGGATATTACCATAGACAAAAGACAACTACAGAAAAGATAATCTAATTTTAAAAAAAACAGGAGATTCTAGTTCAAGCAAGATGAGCAAGGAAATATTATGCAATTTAAAAGAAAACAATTGTGGAAATGGAAGATATTCATGGAAAATAATCTGCATTTTTTTTTACATGAATACCGCACAAGAACTTACTTAAGTGGAAACCTATAAATGGTCATATTAATACTACTTATATAATATTTTACCTAGTGTGTATGTAAACTGTTGGTCTCCCAAACAAATAAAATAAAATAAAATAAATAATCCAAAGGTTGCGGGTTCAAACCCGGCGTGTGCCAATAACTTTTATTTAATTAGTATGTGTCATAACACATTTAATTCTTATAAAAATAATAAAAAAAGTATATTTGTGGCACGTTCCAGAGTGGTAGATATTCTGAGTATCGCCCTGGTGAAAGACGACCATTCAGAATCGAAACGTTGCTTGAAATGGCTTTAGCCGTGTTTGGTGACTAGATCTGAATACTTCCCAATCTCCTTTCCTTCCCCACTACCTTCAGCCTCGCAACTTACCCTATTTGGGGATGCCATAGTCTCACTGGCTCTAGACGGTTGGGAGCAGTTGAGAATCTTGTGCGGTATTCATATAAAAAAAACAAGAGTCTCAACTGCTCCCAACCATCTAGAGCGAGTGAGACTATGACATCCCCAATAGAGGTATGTTGTGAGGCTGAAGGTAGCTGGAAGGGGAAGACGATTGGAAAGAGGAAGATTGAGAAGTACCTGGCTATTCAGATCTGGTCACCAAACACGGCTAAAGCTATTTCTAGCAACGTTTCAATTCTGAATGGTGGTCTTTCACCAGGACGATACTGGGAGTATCTCCTCACTCTGGAACGTTCCGAAATTATACTTATATATATTTTATATCAATTAAATGTGTTATGACACATATTAATTAAATAAAATTTATTTGCGCACGCCGGGTTCGAGCCCGCGACCTCTGGGTTCGTAGTCGAGCATCTTGCCACTCGACTATGCAGGCCGTCAATGATCCTTGAGATCAAAATTTTTAAGTTTTCCCATGATCTCTTGAATTGAATCCGCTCAAACTTGAAGTTCAAAATTGTAAAGAATTGAGAGTGAAGAAACGAACTACAATGATTATCATGGACTCTTAGCGGAATTGAGGGAAGTAACTAATTCTACCAGTTATTGGCAAAATTTGAATAACGTCATGTTTACCGACATTTTTGTCATTCAGTTAGACGTATTTTGACACTTGGGCGTTAGGCGTAACCATTGCAACAAAAACCTCTTCTCTCTGCAATTATTAAGGTACGAACTTGGATGAATCAAATAATGTAGATACGTTACTGAGACAACGCGCGTGACTGCACTAAACTAAGCCAACGTGGCATACCTGAAATTTACTGCGTTTTGTCTCGCACAAGCATTCGTTTGACAAACAAGCTGTCACCAGCTGCCACAAGCGCATCGCTGTAAGCTCTTTTCTGAGATAAAATGCCTTCCTGTGCTTTTGACAAGTGTAAAAATCATTGGGGAGCAAAAAACAAATCTCATAGAGTTTCTTTTCAAGCGAAGTACACACAAATCACTTATTATTTCAATTAATACAATTATTCACATACAAATGGTATAGGTGAGATAGCGAATGCAGAAATACATAAGTGTGTGGAAGACAACCTAGCGACAGTACACGAGTACGTCGCAAGCTACTTCGCTCGTAAGTTCGTTAGGGAAGAGAGGGCTTGTAACGCGGAGAATATGTCGCATCTATCTCATTCATACATTCATATTCTGCTTAGTATGGCTATCCTTTTCATGCTTTATGAGTTTTCAAACAGATATCAGATCGTTCCAAATGTATCGTTCAATTTGTATGAATATGACGGGTCTTGTATTTTTTGTCTATGGGTAAGAATAAAATTTTCTGTTTCAATACAAAGTTGTTTTGTGATTATTTTGTGAATTAGATGAAAAATTTATTGTTAAAGATAAGTTGAGAAATTTTAAATAAAAGTAACTTTGTTTTGACACCACTTTATTAGATACATATACCAACCAGTTTCGGCTCTACCTGAACCTTATTCAGAGTTGAACAAATATGTTGTCGCGAACGTCACGCTTCTGCGCACCAGCTTGGTTTGCTTCGTCTCCCGCTCAGGTTTGACTACCTGAGTCGGGTGGCCAGGGTGGCCAACTCGGCCGGGCTAGGCGTTCGCGCTCGCCTTATGCGCGTCGGGTCGTCACTCTTTTTTCGACTAACCTACTGTTCGGACGCTCCAGCTGAAGAACATTTCGTTACACCACATCATTTTTGCATTGGTGAGATAAATTCATAAACGGGATATCACGTTTTGTTGGGTATTAGTTTTGCCAACTGTTCAATTTAACGTAATACAATCGAGTAGGAATTACTCACCCGAGGCCGCCCCTAGGCGCCTCCTTTGCCGCGTTGTCTCGCGTGCGGGCACATATCGCCATCTTTTTCTTGTTTGTGGTTACATAAACGGGATATCACGATTTTTGGGTATTAGTTTTGCCAACGTCACGCTTCTGCGCGCCAGCTTGGTTTGCTTCTTGAAGGAACAATATATGGAGGGATAGCTAATTTGTTTTACCCAACCCATCCGAAATTGTAATAAATCACTTTTTCCGAGTTTTTACATCGTACACCATGAGAGAGAAAGAGACAACAAATTTCTTGGAGCGCTTCTATATTCTGTCGTAATGATCTTAAGCTGGTTATTTTCGCTGGTTAACGGCGGGACTCCGCCCACATTTTTTATTTTGCCACTAAACTTGACACAACTAAACGGTTTTTTAGGTTAGATGCTATATTTTTGTTGATAAAAATACTGTGAAAAAGTGGCTATACGAATACACAAAAACATTATGTCGATATGTGATATGAATGGATGTATAAATACCGTAGCCTTAGTCTTAGCCACGCCCATTTGCGCCGAGTCATGTTAAAATCATCAAAAACAAGTCCAAAACTGACTTCACTGCCTTGGCTTGGGCTACCTCTTGTATACTCTAAGATTTGCTTCTTCTCCCGCTCAGGTTTGTCTGCCTGAATCGGGTAGTGGGGCTGCCAGGTCGGCCGGGCCAGACGGGCACATATCGCCATACTTTTCTTATTCGTGGCTACGAACTCAAGAAATTGCTCTCGTAGCGACGAGAACGCGGTCGGCTTGGCCAACCGTCCCACGTCCTGAAAGTCGAGTAACCTTTGCTCGCACTCGCGTCTTTTTCCATCGCCTCGGTGGTCCTACACACTCACGCAAGTATCTTTATTCACACGCACACACACAGACATCTGCACACAACACATTTTGTTTTGGATTGTATCTCACGTTCCATTTTTCTTTGTTCTCGTATTAATAAATTGGGTTTTTAATGGCGAAAGGCTTTTTCCCAGAAAATAGTGTTTTTTTATTTCATAAACTCGATCTAGCAACATTGTCATAAAATATAATCAATAACACTTTATTTAGCTTCAAAATAAACACAATTGGGAGAGCGGCTTACCCCTGGGCCTTACTTTCCCGGACGACATTTATGTACTCTGACTACAGACATAATACGTCGTCCACATTCTATTCATATGTATTACAAATATCATACATATTTGTTCAACCCTGAAGAAGGTTCAGGCAGAGCCGAAACCGGTTGGTGCATGTATCTAATAAAGTGGTGTCAAAACAAAGTTACTTTTATTTAAAATTTAATTACGTCTTACCACAAAGTGAGTGCTTCATGTAGAAGTTGAGAAAGCTGAAAATTGACCCAAAATGTCAATTTTGTGTTACTGTATTTTTGGCAATATAAAGTTATGTTGATGTTCTCCCAGATGGAGAGGCCAAGTGATTTTGACATAATTTATGTCTCAGATTTGCCACCTGAACCCGAATCAGAAGTGGGTGAATGAAGTGGGGACGAACCAGATCCAGATGAAACATTAAATCCTACAGAACTTGAAAAGCAACATTTCAGCAAATGTTCTTGCTAGTAATGAGATGGAAAACCATTTTTTTGTTATACAAATATTTTTCCTGTTAGACATTTTAAGCTGGCTAAAGGTGGAAAAAACTTAACACGGCTTATACCCCTAAAACTAATCACGATAATTGACAATATTGAATGAAGAGTTAGGTTAATTAGAGTTCTCAATATTATGAATATTTAGCACTGAGATTGATGTATGCGAAAAGCTGTGAAACAGAGAAATGTGTGTAACTTCTAGAAGTCAGTTGTAGAGATGGTCGATATATTACTGCCCCGGGGACTTTCAGTGAAGCCGTTGATATTGCTTTTGTAATCGGTCATTAAAAGTTTGTTTAGTACTTTAAGCCATTTACTTATCCACTGCTTAGGAATTTATGGATATTTTATAAAAAGGACAGCCAGGGTTTTCAAATAAGAATTGTCGTAAACATTTTGGGTTAGAGTTTGTTCACAACTCCGATGTATACAGGCTGGCACAGTATAACGTTTTATTTATCAGCTACATGTGTTGAACCATCGAGCAATCATGTATCCTCTAAATCAATGCTCTACCTGTCGCTCGATATCAGCATCATCTTTGAGCTCAGCCGTTATAATATATCCTAAATATATGATTTTGTTCCGTTGAGTTAATGATGTACAGACCCACCCAGTTGCGCCCACGTGTAACTAACCCCATGTCACTTACCATTCATACCAATGTCCTTTTATATTTCTTAATTGCTTCTTTTAATGTTTTTCTGTCTCTTAAATTGTATTGTAAAGGTCGATTTCTAAAATCTTTTTGAACATGCATTATCCCATATACCACATGTTAGACTATGACCTTTAAGTTGATTATTACTACGACTCTCCATTCTACCCTCGACCTATTTCATCTCATGCATTCCTATTCAGATCAGGTACTTAAATATCTTCAGTTAAAGGTTTAATTATTATACTTTATAAATTCTTCCAATAGAAATGATTCAAGTAAAGTGATTATTTTTAATTTTACATCCCCGAACAAAAGCGCGCCTTACCCAAGGACCATCTGTCGAGTTCGTCAGCGAATATTACAATGATAAATAACACAATTGCCTGAACGTTGACATTTATTTTATAATTTTCTGAGAAATTGACACTAAATTAATAACTTAACAAGCTATCAAGAAATATTCTGAATAGTATAAGCATATACATTAAAAATAATATTTATATTTAAATACGATAATTTAATTAATTTAATCTATTCATTTATATTAGTAAAAGAGGGGAATTGATAAAACTGCTACTGATGGTTCAAAATATATACAGTAATGTATTGTGTAAAATTTGATGAAAAGCTACGCCTTTTTGCACTGCTAAATAACGCTAATGCACATTTTTCAGCTCATAGCTCGACACCTCACTGGAATGTTGTAATTGACATTTATACAAAGTGAGAAGTGTTCTAATTTGCCGTTAGTAAGAACGCAAACTCTGACATTCGACTTTCTAAAAGAGTAAAATAAAATAAAAACATAACATTGTCTTTTCGCAGCTGTGAGACGAAATGTGTTTTATCCAAAGCTTTTAAAAAGTTTTCTCGAAAACACAAATATTTGCGGTTGGAACACGAGAATCTGGGTTTTCTTCCCAAATGACTCGGCACGAGATTCTTTGAATAAGACCTTCAGAACATGAGTATTTGCAATTGAATCACGAGAAAGATTTCACTCCACTTGGTGAACGTGAATACTTCCAATCGGAACACGAGAATGGTTTCCCTCCACTGTGGGTAAGCCCGTGCTTCTTTGAATTGGAAATGTTTGAACATGAACGGTTTCAATTGGAACACGAAAATGGTTTTCTTCCACTGTGAGTCAGAATGTGCTTCTTTAAACTATACATACGGGAACATGAATAGTCACATTCGGAACACGATAGCGGTTTTTTAACACTGTGAGTTAGCATGTGACGCTTTAACCAGAACTTATTGGAACTTGAATATTTACAATCTGAACATGAAAAAGGTTTTTCTCCACTATGAATCAAGATGTGATTTTTCAAATAGGACTTAGTGGAACATGAATAGTTGCATTCGGAACACGAGAATGGTTTTTCGGCACTGTGAGTTAGCATGTGACGATTTAACCCGAACTTATTGGAGCATGAATAGTTACATTTGCAACACGAAAATGGTTTTTCTCCACTGTGAGTTAGCATGTGACTCTTTAAACTGTACTTTTGGAAACATGAGTAGCTGCATTTAGAACACGAGAATGATTTTTCACTACTGTGAGTTAGCATGTGACGCTTTAAACTAGACTTATGGGAACAATAATACGTACAATCAGAGCACGAGAATGACTCTCCTCCACTGTGATTCAGCTCGTGCCTCTTCACATTGTAAATGTTTGAAGATGAATAGATGCAGTGGGAACAGGAAAATAATTTCTTTTTACTTTGTTGCTTTTTTTTCTTGCTGGACTTTTCGCCGCGATCACTTTTTCCCCTTGGATCATATGACACTGTAATTCAAAAATAATTCATTCATTTAAATGCTGATTGAACACTGCATTCAAGTAGTATATTTTAGGAGTAAGAGCATTTAATTAAATTTAGCACCATCAATTTGACGTTTTTGATCAAGATCTTATTTATTTATTAGTTCTCGATTGATTTTGCGGGTATTTTGTAAATATAAATATATTTTTTTCATTTACTTAAAAAGATGTACTCGAATTAATTAATTGTAAAATAAACATGGCTTCATGGCATCCACTCATCTCGAAGGAACTTTTCTTACCGGAAGTTTGAACAGTTCTCATGGAATATTCCAAGCATTCCTTCTTAATGTCCGGGAGGTCTATGTCTATATCTGTATCCGGCATTTCACCCCCGCCCTCTTGTCCAGTCCCTGGCTCCACCTTGACGGTGATACTGTCCGGGTTAGGAAGGTCCATGGCACTGATGTGATTCTCAATCAAATATACCTAGAACAGATTATTTAGATAAGTGAATGCAGGTGTGCAGAAGGGTGATGGATCATTTTAAGAGATTAATATACACTCAACATAACGTTAACAAATAATCTTTTATAATGTGAAAAATACATTTGTAGACAATAAATAAATCTACTCACCTACAAGGCGAGACGCAAAGTTTTAACTACACTGTGTTTCAATGGCGAGGAACATAACCTTCTATCGGAAGTAGTTGAAGAGGCGTCCTTGGAAAAAAATCATTCTACTTCTTTAGAAATAAACGTAACGATAATGATGCTCAATCCAAACATGCAGTTAATGAGCAGTTCATGTAACATGAGTGCAGAGACGGAGTAATTTGTGGAACACTGTTGACAGCCGTCAGATGGATATGACTAGATAAGGTCGATATTCCTGTCTAATGTAACCATACTTCAAAATTAAAAACCGGGAAACATCAGACCTAAACATCGGGAGAAATCTATGGAAATCAGGATAAATCTGCAGATAATAAAAATAATTATATTAAAAATAATATTTTGATAGTTTGTGAAAAATTACCCCAAGGGCGCTGCAAGAATCTTACTTTCTAGTTAATATTAATTATATAAATATACAGCAACATACTTATCTGGCAAGACCCAATCACTTTATCATAATTATTTAAAATTTAGCTGATTTATATATCCGCTGAGTTTTCCGTTCTTTTTGGTGTTCCCCAAGGATCAATCTTAGGCCCACTTTTCTTTTCTATTTTTATTAAGGATATTGCCGAAGGCATCCATTTTTCTCGCTTTCTCCGTTTTGCAGATGACCTTAAAATATTTCTACAAATAAGAAGTATTGAGGATTGCCTGCTTCTTCAAGCTGACTTCGATAACATTTCTGAATTGAGTCGACGAAACCAGCTTCATTTTAATATCTCGAAATGCGTAGTCCTTTCTTTTACCAGAGAATTTAGTCTCACCTACCACAGGTACACTATGCTCGATCATAATCTCAAACGCGTTTCCACTATAAAGGATCTTGGGATTGTGTACGAAAGTAAGCTTGCATTTCGTGTTCAAATCGAAGCGGTGTGCCAGTCGGCATTGAAAATGTTGGGGTTTGTTCTCAGAACCGTCAGAGTTTTACGGGATACCCGAACTCTGAGAATACTCTACTTCGCTTTGGACCGCAGTAGGCTGTAGAGTGGTTAAATTATTTGGGATCCTCATGAGGTGGGGTACTCCCTCATCTGGGAGAGGTTTGGAAAAGTTTCTGAGATTTCTATACATGAGGGAGTACGGCCACTATCCGTGGCTCTACCCGACGAACTTTCTCCTGGGCACGCTGGGACTTCACTCCTTACAGCTCAGGAGAGAGGGGTATGCCGCCACCCACTTCTTCAGACTGCTGCGGAGCTATATTGTAAACCCTGCTATTTTGGAGCGCGTAAGTCTCTATGTTTCTGATGACTATCTAAGACAGCGTCTTTACAGATTATTTTATCTTCCTGCCTGTAGATTAAGTTGCCAATGATTCTGCCGGTGGGGAGGAGTATTTTGCTCCTGAACAAAATCTTTTCCGATATCGACTTATTTCATGTCAGTGAGAAGAGATTCAGAAATGAAATCCTATTGATTCTTGAAAGAGTTTCTCTTTATTGACCTGGTCATCACCACTGCCTGAAATTATATTTCTTGCGTATTTCTTATATACATTAAATTTAAAAAGTTTGTCATATATAAGGAATTTAATAAAGATATTATTATTATGTATATATATATATATATATATATATATATATATATATATATATATATTTATTATTATTTAACATTTATAACAGGATTTATTTGTTATATTAAAAGAGTGAGTGGAGTTCAGTCCAGAGACGTAGTATTTATTTTATTTTAATACACAAGAATAAATGAACACAAGACTTGAAAGAGTTTTCCCTTATAACTTTGAACTTTAAAACAATATTTAATGAACACAACAAATAAAACAAACTGAAAGGCCGACGGCGCACAATCCCATCGAACACTTACAGGTATATTTATACTTAAGACTCGAAGACCTTACTGAAGGGGAAAAACGCGCAATCAGTATCAGGACTTGAGACTAGGTTCTGGCTATCTGACTAAGTACTCAAAGACCACACTGAAAGGGAACAACGCGCTATCAGGTATCAGGCCTTGAGACTAGTTTCTGGCTCTCTGCCGTTTCTCTCTGCGGAAGCGGCCTTCAGCACGAAGTGGGAGTAATAGGTGAAATTCCTAGAATTGCGTCGGCGATTGCCCAATTGGAGTCCGGCCCTGGATTTACACAGCTGAGCATTGCTAGAGAGAGACAGTGCTTTAGACGTGAGCGAGAAAGTATTCGAGCCCGCGCGCCTTGTGCGTTAGACATTTTATTTGTTTTCTTTGGGGCATGAGAGTTTATTCAAAGTACAGTAAATCAAAGGTCTTTTTAAAATTTTCGTAGTAAGGAACAGATAATTATGAAAATCTTCTAATAAATTTAAGGAATGAGAGTCTGAAAAGTTTTTCTTGGTTTCAACAGATATTCTATCGGGCTTGTTACCGTTACACATCTTGATTTTGGATATGATTTCCTGAAAAAATGGGTTTTGAGTTTGGCTCTGAACTCCGTCGAGTCTTTTATTACTCTCAGATCATGTGGTAGTCCATTCCAGACCTGAGGACCTGACACTCCTGCAGCGCGCTCTCCGAACTTAGTGTTTGGTGTGCGCTTTCGTTCCTTCAACCTTCCGATAGCCGATGGCATTGCCGATCTAAGGGTTGACTGTCGCGAATTGGAATCTTCAGGAATACACAATTCCGATAAATAAGCCGGAGCCATTCCGTTAATTGATTTGAATACCACTCAGAAAAGCTTAAGCTGGATTCCTTCGGGACATTTTAGCCAGTGAAGATTTTTGAGGTGCTCTGAGATATGGGAATATTTCTGTACGCAGCTGATAAGTCTTGCCGCGGCAATTTAATCGCGAAACGACGTACGAGTTTACAAATAATGTGTTTGCCTCTGTTGGCAGATTTCTTCGCACTGATTTTACCTAGAAATACCTGAAATAAATTAAAATTAAAGCTGTCAAAATTCTTTTTTTTTTTAAATAATAAAGATACTTTATGGAACTTAAAATAAAAGACACAGCGAAGAGGTGCGAATTGGTGAGTAAATATTGTTGATTTGTGAAATGTAAAATACGACTTGTGACCTTCGACATTTGGATGAAACTTGCAGGAATATAGCTTAGGACTTGTGACCTGTGGCTTTTGGCATGTAACTTGTGACATGCGAAACAAACTTGGGAAATGTAACTTACAACTTGTGTCCTTTATCTATTGCCGATTGAAATTTACAAACAAACATATGTGTGAACTTACAAATAATAACGAACAACATTCATAATTATTTTTTTTTTTTATTCTTTTCAAAAATTACAACATAAAGGTGGTAATACAGTGCCTGTCTCGCTAGGAATTCCTGTGTTGAGAGCAGGCGCAGCTTACAGTTAGCAGTCTACACAACATTTTAAAAATAGAAATAAAAATATAAAGTTACAATTTTACAAAAACAATATAATATTAAACCATCATAATAAATTATGATGGTTTTATAATAAATACAATGGTTGTAGTCATAAGTCAATTTAAAAGATTTTAAACTCCACAGTTTGTAAAATCATGATATAGCAATACTTATCACTAAAATTTACATAAACTGATTTTTGTAAAATTGTTTTAAAAAGTTAATTTCGTAAAAATTTATTCACCTCTGACACTGAAAAATGAATAATTAATATGGTTTAGGTAGTGTACGAGTATGTCCCAGTCTGAAGATGACCGTGACCAGTTGAAACCGACTCAAACAATGAACAGTGGAAAAGGGTACACATTTGTTTTATTTCATCATACATAGTAGAGTGTATACAATATAAAGTACAGGTACAAGATTATTGTTAAAAATATGGAAAATTTTTATATGAAAAATTATCTGTTATAATAATAAGCTAGATATTTAACCGCCTTTGGTGCATACAATGCGCAGATATCGATATGTCTTGCGGTATGATTCTCATTAAAAAGTAGATTGAGGCGGTTAGTAGCCGAGTGGACAAACGCGTCAGATTCCCACCCAGGCGTAGTGGGTTTAATCCCTCTGCTAGCTAAGTCCACCATCATTACACAAGCAACATTTTCCGCTTATTATGATGGCAGTGGGAGTTTTTCAAAGATTAACAGATAATTCGCAACCCGGGATTGTTTGCCATTTTTTAATTAAATAAAAAACTACAAATATACTCGTTTATATAAATATACTATGTATACTATATGACTATATTTGAAATTATTTTTTATAGTATATATGAATATACTATGTATATTTTTGTATTTATATATATGATATATAATGATGGTAGAAAAACTTCCTCAACAGGACTTCAAGAATTAACTCTATTGTCTGTTAAAGGGACCCTATATAAATAAATTCACGTTTTATATTAGTAAAAGTTATTAGTAGTTATTAGTAAGAGTTGATAAAAATGTGTAATTTTTTTTTAACGTTTTTTTGCACTGCTAAATAACTAAAGACTCATTTTCCAGTTCATAGCTCAACACCTTACTGAAATGTTTGTAATCAACATTAATACAAATTGGGAAGTGTGCTTATTTGCCGTTAGCAAGAACGCTAACTCTGACATTCGACTTTTTAAATAAGTTAAATTGCACAACATAAAAATGTCTTTTATGCAGCTGTTAGAAAAAAATTGTTTTATCAAAAGCTATTTTCGAGCACGAGGATATTTCCGGTTAAAAAACGAGAATCTGGGTTTTCCTCCGGAATGACTACAGAATGGAAATTGTTAAACATGAATATTAAAGTCGGAATGGTTTTTCTCCACTGTGCGTTAGCACGTGATTCTTTAAAGAAGACTTTTGGAAACATAAAGAATTACAATCGGGACACGGCGACGGGCTTTTCCACTGCGTGTTAGCATGTGACCTTTGAACACTCGATGAAAACACGAGTAGTTACATTTGCAACACGAGAGTGGTTATTTACCACTGTGAGTGAGTATGTGGCGCTTCAGCCGCAACTTATTGGAACATGAATAGTTGCACTCGGAACACGATAATGGTTTTTTCCCGCTGTGTATCAGCATATGATTTTTTAAATTAGACTTATGGGACGACGAATAGTTGCATTTGGAACACGAAAATGGCTTTTCTCCACGATGAATTTTAATGTGACTCTTTAAACTAGACTTTCGGGAACATGCGTATTCACAATAGGAACACGAGAATGGTTTTTCACCACTGTGAGTCAGCATGTGACTTTTCAAATAAGACTTATGGGAACATGAATAGTTACAATTGGAACACGAAAATGGTTTTTCTCCACGGTGAGCCTGCATGTGACGCCTTAACCGATACTTGCGGGAACAGGAGTAGTTACATTTAGAACACGAAAATGGTTTTTCTCCACTGTGAGTCAGCATGTGTCTTTTTAAATTAGAGTTATGGGAACACGAATAGTTGCAGTTGGAACACGAAAATGGTTTTTCTCCACTGTGAGTTAGCATGTGAATCTTAAGACTACACTTACGGTAACATGAGTAGTTACATTCGGAACACGAAAATGATTTTACTCCAGTATGAGTTAGCATGTGACTCTTAAGACTATACTTACAGTAACATGAGTAGTTACATTCGGAACACGAAAATGATTTTTCTCCAGTATGAGTTAGCATGTGACTCTTTAACTCAGACTTATAGAAACATGAATAATTACAATTAGAACACGAAAATGGTTTCTCTCCACTATGAGTTAACATGTGATTTTTCATAGAATACTTATTGGAACATGAATATTTACACATGGAACACGAAAACGGGTTTTCAACACTATGAGTCAGCATGTGTCTTTTCAAATAAGACTTACGGGAACATGAATAGTTACAATCAGAACACGAAAATGGTTTCTCTCCACTGTGAGTTAACATGTGACTCTTAAGACTACGCTTGAGGTAACATGAGTAGTTACAATCGGAACACGAAAACGATTTTTCTCCAGTATGAGTTAGCATGTGACTCTTTAACTTAAACTTATAGAAACATGAATAATTACAATTAGAACACGAAAATGGTTTCTCTCCACTATGAGTCAGCATGTGACTCTTAAGACTATACTTACAGTAACATGAGTAGTTACATTCGGAACACGAAAATGATTTTTCTCCAGTATGAGTTAGCATGTGACTCTTTAACTTAAACTTATAGAAACATGAATAATTACAATTAGAACACGAAAATGGTTTCTCTCCACTATGAGTTAACATGTGATTTTTCATAGAATACTTATTGGAACATGAATATTTACAAATGGAACACGAAAACGGGTTTTCAACACTATGAGTCAGCATGTGTCTTTTCAAATAAGACTTACGGGAACATGAATAGTTACAATTAGAACACGAAAATGGTTTCTCTCCACTGTGAGTTAACATGTGAAGCGTCATCTTGAACTTAATAAAACATGAATAGTTACAAACGGAACAAGAAAATGGCTTTTCTCCACCGTGAGTCAGCATGTGACTTTTCAAAGAAGCCTTATAGGAACATGAATAGTTGCATTTGGAACACGAGAATGGTTTTTCGGCACTGTGTGTTAGCATGTGACGATTTAACCCGAACTTATTGTAGCATGAATAGTTACAATTGGTACACGAGAATGGTTTTTCTCCACTGTGAGTCAGCATGTGAGTCTTTAAACTGCATTTTCGAAAAGACGTGTACTTGCAATCGGAACAAGAGAACTGTTTTTCTCCACTGTGAGTCAACTCGTGCCTTTTTAAATAAGAAATGTTTGAACATGAATAGTTGCAGTGGGAACATGAAAATGATTTCGTTTCACTTCGATGCTTTTTTTTCTTGCTGGACTTTTCACCGCGATTACTTTTTCCCCTTGGATCATATGACACTGTAATAAAAAAAATATCAATTCATTCACATGTTCAGTGAGCACTGCATTCAATCAGTATATTTAGAGAGTAAGAGCACTTTAAATTTAAATTAAGCACCATCAATTTGACGCTATTGATCAAGACCATATTTATTTATTAGTTCTCGATTGATTTTGCGAGTATCTTGTAAATATAAATAATTTTTTTCATATACTTAAAAAGATGTCCTCGAATTAATTTATTAGAAAATAAACATGGCTTCATTGCATCCACTCATCTCGAAGCATTTTTTCTTACCAGAAGTTTGATCAATTCTCATGGAATATTCCAAGCATTCTTTCTTAATGTCCGGGAGGTCTATGTCTATATCTGTATCCGGCATTTCACCTGCGCCTTCTTGTCCAGCCCCTGGCTCCACCTTGACGGTGATACTGTCCGGGTTAGGAGGGCTCATGGCACTGCTGTGGGGTTCAAGTAACGCTGTGATGCTCTCAATCAATTAGACCTAAAACAGAATATTGAGATAAGTGAGTGCAGGTGTGCAGAGGGTTATTAATATATATTTTTAAATATACTTCTAAAACCGCGGTTAAGAACTGATATGTGTGTTCGTTTTATATACCGACAATACACTAAGAGTTGATAAATTACTATCATATTTACTTGTTATTTTTTCAGTTTTAATATTTCCCGGATTCAAGGACTAAAGGCCATAGACGGACAAAAACTGGAAAGGCCATGAACTGGAAGTTTTCTAATGAAGTACCTACTGAATAATGCCGAGATAATATAAATACAACAGTAAATCAATAGACGCCATCAAATACACAAGAATAAAATAAGAGGGAATAAATATTACAGTATTTTTTTTAAAGCAGATTTGACAGGAACCGCATAAACACTTTCGGTGAATTATATTTTATATCGGATAACATTTGTTGTCATACCTTTTTAATGCATTTGGAATTTTAAAGCTGCGTGTACTTCAGTATAATAATGATTTATTTGAATAATTTCTCATACATTATATAAACTGTTTATTTTTTGATACTTATTTTTGATAGGAGTATAGAATTACAAGATTTTTTATTACAAACTACCCTTGAGGTGATTTTTCACAAAAACGGAGCAATACAAATCATCCAAATATTATTATTCAAGTCAAAAAATATTATTTAAAAAAAAAAACAGCCAATGGTGAGAATCACGACAATAAGGGGAAATTCTTTGAAAAATCAATTCGATTTCCCTTCTGAATCTCTTTCCTATAATCATCATCCCGCGTTTGTCCTGTCCTGTCCTGTCCTGTCCTTGACCTTGACCTTGTCCTCTATGATTGCGCTTTTGGTGTATCTGGCCCAGTCATCTGGAATAAGCTTCCCCAACTCTAACATTATAACTTAATGTCCTCACTATCTACTGAAAACCATATACTCATTGTCATAAAATATTTATTGTTCTTTTGTTACTAGTTATATTTACACTGTTTGCATTTTTAGAATCGCTTACTAATAATACTTGAATATTAATGTTTTAAGTTTCAACATATTAACTGACCTCAATCTTATTTCCTTTTCTTTGATTTGACAAATATGTTAATATGAATTCATACGTTTTATCTGGATTTTTATACTCTTAGCTTCTGGTATTTTTTTAATGTTTTTAAGTACACATGCACTGTTATACCCATAGACATAAAATACAAGACACGTCATATTCATACAAATTGAACGATAAATATGGCATGCTCTGAAAGCATGAAAAGGATAGCCATACAAAGCAGAATATGTGTGTATGAATGAGATAGTTATATGAACGTCCCGCGTTACATTCTCCGCTTTACAAGCCCTCTCTTTTCTAACGGACTTACGAGCGAAGTAGCATGCGACGTACTCGTGTACTGTCGCTAGGTTGTCTTCCACACATTCGCTATCTCACTTATTTGAATAATTGTATTAATTGAAATAATAAGTGATTTGTGTGTACTTCGCATTAAAAGTCAGACAAGGGGGAAGCTTATCACCGATTCTTTTTAATGTCTACATGAACGATCTAAGCGAAAAACTTACCTCAGCAAACGTCGGTTGCCACATGGGAAATACATGCGTCAATAACATTGCGTACGCAGATGACATGGTTATTCTAGCACCATCTATCAAAGCCATGAGGAGGCTGCTAAGGATATGCGAAAAATATGCTGCTGAACACAACATGATTTACAACCCCACTAAATCAGTGTTACTAGTGTTCAAGACGGGAGCAGGACCTACTAAAATATTACCAGTCAGCCTTAATGGAACAAATATAAATGAGAAATCCGAGGTCAAATATTTAGGACATATTTTGACAGCTGAGCTCAAAGATGATGATGATATCGAGCGACAGAGAAGAGCACTGTGCATTAGAGGAAACATGATTGCTCGAAGATTCAACAAATGCAGCCGAGAAGCAAAACGGCAACTATTTAATACATATTGTACAAGCCTGTATACATCGGAGCTGTGGACAAATTTCAACCGTGCAACTTTAAAAAGAATGGAGGTACAATACAACAACTCGTACCGGATGCTTTTCGGGCTGTCATGGTACTGCAGCGCTTCAGAAATGTTCGCAGAAGGACGAGTTCCCGGTTTCAGAGCCTTAATAAGAAGACGTATCGCCAACTACCGAATAAGAATAGGCACGAGCGAAAACACTCTTGTGATGGCAGCACTGGACTTCTTGCAGGGCCCCGTTTATAAACAATGGAGTCATTTCCTGATGTCTTGAAACGAAGTTTAATTTTATTTCTTTATTGCTATTATTTATTACCATGTTATCATGTTTTCTATTTTTATTTATTATCTTTGTATTTTTTTTTTCTTATCTTTCTATGTATTATATGGAACTCATGGGATTGCACCACCCTCCCTGAGATCTGGAATAAACTATTAAAAAAAAAAAAAAAAAAGAAACTCCATGAGATTTGTTTTTTTGTTCCCGAATGATTTTTACACTTGTCAAAAGAACAGGAAGGCATTTTATCTCAGAAAAGAGCTTACAGCGATGCGTTTGTGGCAGCTGGTGACAGCTTGTTCGTCAAACGAATGTTTGTGCGAGACTAAACGCAGTAAATCTCAGGTATGCCACGTTGGCTTAGTTTCGTACAGTCACGCGCGGTGTCTCAGTAACGTATCTACATTATTCAATTCATCTAAGCCCATACCTGAACCTTTTTCTCTTTTGATTTATGATAACGATCATGATTTTAGATAGTTTTAATTTGTATACATATTACTTTCTCCTTATTAGTTAGTCTTATTAGCATAATTAATTTAGCATAAAGCGCACTTGAGGTGAAATATCACGAAACTGCGCTATGGAAGTTCACTGTTATTATTATTTGATTATCAAGCGCGCCAAACCGTTAACAATGCAGCCTACCTATCAGTAAGACGGCAATTTCAAATTTCCAACTAGGCCATCCACAATTTCTCACTGTCTAAGTGCTAGAAGGTCCCATTCAATAAACGAACACAATATTGTAGTTGCGGAATTGTTTTCGTAACAATTTCTACAAATATAATAAAATGAACACAACCTACAAACTCACAAACTGGGTTTCGTAGAAAAACGTGCCTATTCGTATGGCATTGTGTACAAGTATTTTACAACAATCAAAAGGTTAACATAATAGATCTATTGTCACGGTGGATCCGTGCAACGGCACGGAACACGAGTTAATAGGTAAAACATAAATCAACTCACGTACAAGGAGAGGAAGTTTCAGCCACAGTGTGTTTCGGTGGCGAGGCACATAACCTTATATCGGAAGTAGTGGAAGATAATTCTATATTTTAAGAAATAAAGACAATCCAAACATGCAAATGGTGAGCAGTTTATGTGATACTAATGCAAACACGAATCAGTTAGTGGCACTAGTGACATACCGTTGACAGCCGTCATACGGATATTACCATAGACAAAAGACAACTTCAGAAATGTCAACGAAATTAATTTAAACCAGTTCAAGATGTGTAAAGAAAAATATTGTAAAAATGCAAGAGATTTGTGGAAAATAATATGCAAGCCTTGGGGTCGAGAAAGGATAAAGTTTTCTCACAACCTATTGGAATCCATTTTATCTTCAGATTCATGGCAAAAATTATGGTGTGAAAACAAACGAAAAATTGAAAATCATTGGAGAAAAAATTGAAATAAAATGGAAGAGATATGTGGATTATTATATGAAAGCCTTAGGGTCCAGAGATAATAGCGTTCTCTCATGATCTGTTGGACGGAATCCGCTCAAACCCCAGATTCATCTTCTTCTTCTCTCTGTATAAAATGAATGTTTGTCTGTGAGTCCTCGAGTTTTTCGAAATTTACTCTACCGATTTCACTGAAAATAGCACAAATTGTTATTTTTAGTGAGAGGGAGGTTTAGAGAGTTTGAACGAAATCCAATATGTTAAACTGTTGCTATAAAATTTTAAAATTAGTATAAAAAACATTGAACCCGCCATGTCGTATTAAGATTTTTTTTAACAATAACTCCACGCAGGAGAATTATTTCTCTCAGGGCCTATGTCATCTTTGGGGATGCTGTGTGGAGGGTCTTTTTGAGGAAAGGAAGGAGTGAACTTGGGTCTTGAAGAGACCCATGTTGAAGGAGGGAAGAAACACAGAGGCCGGCAAATCGTTCCATAGGCGAGCTGTTGAACATAAGAACGAGTCGTAAAAGCGACCCGTTCTCATGTATTGAATGTCGACCGTGTACCAATGTTGGGTGCGCGTTTGGCGAGTTTCCCGACTATGCACCGGTGCCGATCCATTGAAATACCTGTAGAACAAGGACAGCAAATAGCCATACGTATACCGCTCTCTAACATATCCCACCACAGACGAAGGTTTGTTTGGGTAGAATAATTTCAAAATGGAAAACACAAGTAGGTTCCTACTTAACAACTTTTTATTTGGATATGCATATATATATATATATATATATATATTTATTTATATTTATATATATATATTTATTTATATATATATATATATATTCTTTTTTCAATAAATGTTTGACAAAAATAAAAAATTAAAATCAAGGTTTCTTTGTTTAGAGATGGTAATAGTCGTCAAAAAGCATTACTTTCACAATCAAATCAATGGTGGCACCCAATCGACAAGCTACTAGTCGATCCACACCTCAAGCACGAAAACAAAGTCATTATGAGCTTTAGAAACAGTCGAGCGGCGTGAAGCAAAACTGGAAACCAGCCGAGTTCGAATAAATCACCCATACCAATTATTTCGACAGACGATATTTGAATTCAAACGTCTGCAGTTTCCAGTCCGACTCGAAACGACCATCGCAATGACCATTAGCAAATCCCAGTGACAATCACTACAAGTGCGTGGAGTAAATTCCTCAAATCCGTGCTTCTCACATGGACAGCTGTATGTGGCCTGTTCGCGCGTCTGAAAACCTTCTGATTTATTCATATACGCACCAGACGGAAAAACAGAAAAAATACTGTGTATTCAAAAACACTTCAACTAACAGAATTAAAACACAAATACTTTCTCTTTGAGCGGCATTGCAAAGCACGCCGGGTACTCGCTAGTACAATATACAGTAGAGGTACAAAAATTATTGTCAGAAACATGGAAAAAGAAAATTACCTCATGATGTGGTAGTTTAAAATAGAGGCAAAAGATTAATTATTCATATCAACATCGATTTAACTAGACAAATTACAATTAAAGTAATTTATTTTAATTTTATAATTTAAGCTATGAGCTTACTCATAGCTGAGAAAAACTATTTTTGTGCTTCTTTAAACTAGACTTATGGAAAACAAGAATGGTTGCAAAGGGAACACGAGAATGGTTTTTTCTCCACTGTGAGTGAGCATGTGACTCTTTAAACTATACTAACGGGAACGTGAATAGTTGAATTTGGAACACGAGAATGGTTTTTCTCACTGTGAGTTAGCATGTGACGCTTTAACCGTGGCTTATGGGAACACGAGTAGTTACAATTGGGACACGAAAATGGTTTTACTCCACTGTGAGTCAGCATGTGACTCTTTAAATTAAACTTACGAGAGCATAAATAATTACAATGGGAACACGAAAAAGGTTTTACTCCACTGTGAGTTAGCATGTGACTCTTTAAATTAGACTTACGCGTACAAAAATAGTTGCAATAGTAACACGTTCTGTGACTTTTAAAATCAAACTTTTGGGAAAATGAATTATTGCAGTTGAAACACAGAAATGTTTTTTCTCCACTGTGAGTCAGCATGTGCTTCTTTAAACTCAACTTATGGGAACATGAATATGTACAATCAGAACACGAGAACGGTTTCTTCTCCACGGTGAGTTAGCATGTGACTCTTTAAACTAGACTTACGAGAACATAAATAGTTACAAATTGAACACGAAAATGGTTTTTCTCCACTGTGAGTCAGCATGTGACGCTTTAAACTACACTTTCGGGAAGATACGTATTTGCAAACGGAACACGAGAATTGTTTTCCTCCACTGTGAGTCAACCCGTGCTTCTTTTAAATAGGATAATTTCGAACATGAATAGTTGCAGTGGGAACATGAAAATGATTTCAATTCACTTTGATGATTTTTTTTCTTGCTGGACCTTTCGCCGAGATTACTTTTTCCCCTTGGATCATATGACACTGTAATAAAAAATAACCAATTCACGCATATGTTAATTGAGCACTGCATTCAATCAGTATATTTTGAGAGTAAGAGCACTTTAAATTTAAATTTAGCACCATCAATTTGACGCTATTAAAAATAAAAAAATAAAAAATTATAATAATAATAATAAAATAATAATCATAATTTTAAGTTCATAATTGTGTCTATCTGATGGGACCTGCCAGGTAAGTATGTTCCTGTATATTTTCTTATTTAAACTAGGAATTAATATGTAACGATAGAAAGTAAGATCTGTACAGCGCCCTTGAGGTGATTTTTCACAAAAACGGCGCTATAAAAATCGTCCAAATATTATTATTATTATTATTATTGATCAAGACCATATTTATTTTTTAGTTTTCGTTTGATTTTGCGGGTATCTTGTAATATATATTTTATCTATAAAAAGATGTCCTCGAATTAATTTATTGGAAAAAGAACATGGCTTCATTGCATCCACTCATCTCAAAGAATTTTTTCTTACCAGAAGTTTGATCAATTCTCATGGAATATTCCAAGCATTCTTTCTTAATGTCCGGGAGGTCTATGTCTATATCTGTATCCGGCATTTCACCTGCGCCTTCTTGTCCAGCCTCTGGCTCCACCTTGACGGTGATACTGTCCGTGTTAGGAAGGTCCATAGCACTAATGTGGGGGCGATCAAGTAACGCTGTGATGCTCTCAATGAATTATACCTAGAAGAGAATATTTAGGTAAGTGAGTGCAGGTATGCAGAATGGTTATTCGTATTTTTTTATATTTTCTTCCAAAACCGTAGTCAAAAACCGATACGCGCGTAAGTTTTGTAAAACGACAAATATATCAAGAGTTGATAATAACTATTATGTTTATTTGTTATTTTTTCAGTTTTCATATGTCTCGGGTTTAAGGACTTCAAAACACGTTTGCTAAATATCTATGCACAACGTAAAATTACAAATTAAGTTACACTTAACAAAAACATTAACAAATTCTAACAAAATGTGGAAAAATAAATTTTAATTTAAAAACACAATTACTTTTATTACTTCAATCTCTGGCTGATTTAATGTAAATGTAAGAAGTCTCGAACATTATTCCATTCGACAGAACCTATTTACTGTGAGTTTTAAGAACATGGTTTATTCTGACATATCTAGAATTAATAAACCTTGAACATAACCTACAAACTGCCATTTTAAATATTTTACATATTATCATGTCTATATGTATTATTATGTCATACGATTTTGTTTAATTCAGAGTGGTAGATACTCTAAGTATCGCCCTGGTGAAAGACTCTAGCCGTGTTCGGTAATCAGATCTGAATAGCCAGATACTTCCCAACCTTCCTTTTCCCCATCTCCTTCCCCTCCCCACTACCTTCAGACTCACAACATACCCCTATTGGGGATACCATAGTTTCACTGGCTCGTCCATAGTCGCCTAGCTTGAACAATACCTACAAAACTGTAATTTGGCATGTTAGCAATCGTGTCTATACACCGTGCAATGTTTTCACAAATGGAAAGAGCCATTACAGGGATATAATCAATTAACGTCCAAATATGATTATCTGTAAGTCAGAAAACAAGTTAAGAAGAAAAACTTAAATCTACTCACTCAGGGTTGCAATGAAGAAGGACAAAACGTCAATTCAGAAGTAATTGAAGAGACGTCTAATATGGAAACATGACGGCTTCTGCAATAAGCCCAAAATACATGAAGGGTAAACAAGGTTTTTATACAATAACGGCTCGGAGGGCTTTGAAGCAGAGAATGGACGATTACCTCGAGAGGATCTCCTCTTGGGGTAAGAATAATCTCGTCGAATCATATCTAATTACGACTAAAAGGGATCCAAATGATAATTTAGTCTCCTTCAACGGAAGTAATCTTCCCAACAAACCTTCCATTGAAATGCTTGGTGTAACCTTAAGTGACCAGTTAAGGCTCCGGGGCTCCATCGAAGCCAGAGGAAAGTTAGCCTCTCAGAAGTTGGGCGTGTTGTACAGGGCCCGCAGATACTTCAATAGTACACAACTGCTGACCTTGTACAAATCGAAAGTACGCCCCACTGTTGAATTTGGTAGCCACCTCTGGTCTGGAGCCCCTAAATACCTGAAATATCTTAACAAAAGGATTGCAAACTTTGGAGCACAGACGTCAGGTGGGAATGCTGTCCTTGTTCTTCAGGTATTTCAATGGAAGATGCTCCGAGGAGCTTAAAAGGCTAACACAAAATATGTATTACCGTTGCACGGAAAACGAGTTACTAAGCAAAACATAAATCTACTCACGTACAAGGCGAGGCGTTTCAACCACAATGTATTTCAACGGCGAGGAATATAACCTTATGTCGGAAGTAGTGGAAAGATAATTCTATATTTTAAGAAATAAAGTCAATCCAAACATGCAAATGGTGAGCTGTTTAGGTGATATTAATGCAGACACGATCAGTTAGTGGCACTAGTGACACACCGTTGACAGCCGTCAGAAGTCAGAAGGAGACCATAGACAAAAGCCAACTGCAGAAAAGAGAATGAAATTAATGTTAACCGTTAAAAATCTATTTCAAACAAGATGAGTATTATATGTATTATATTATTTTTAAATTGTGGAAATGGAACATATTTGTGAAAAAATAATCTGCAAGCCTCGGGGTCGAAAAATATTAATGTTTCCGAACGATATGTTGAACGGAATCCGCTCAAACTTCAGATTTATTAAGAAATTTATGAAATTAATGCGTTTATTGTAGTCCAAATAAATTTAAGAATAAAACACTTGGAATATGCTGCGCAGCTGCAAAACTGAAATTGCAAAAACTAAATTCACCACTCGAACAATATCAATGTTTTTTTATCAGGTGAAATAAGCCAATGGAAAAATTGAAACTGAAGCTTTGAAAGACAAACATCTGACCCTTGGTGAATTGCTCGACACAGAGTATCCTGGTACAAGATACGTGTTATGTTTGAGCAAAGAAAGATGCGACTCTCTTCCATGATATCTCCGTTTCGGTGATTAATTTTTTCGACTGCAATTTGTGGTGAGCATTAAGTTGATTTTTGCGTGACTTTTGCTTCTAAAAACTAGTTTTTAAAAAGAGTATGTATGAATGCGAAAGAAGCAAGGAGTGTGTGCCAAGACAGAGTTGTACGGCAGTCCGTCCTTTCTGCCTACCTCTGCGAGATGGTTATTTAGTTGGCTGAACAAATAACTTGTGGTTAAGATAACGTAAGCGGATAATGGTCCTTTTTGTCAAAGAATTTAATTAGTCTTGTAACGCGACAAGGCGCGCGGCTCGAAATACTTTCTCGCTTCCGTCTAAAGCACTGTCCCTCTCTAGCAATGTTGAGCCGTGTGGATCCAGGGCCGGACTCCAATTGGGCAATCGCCGACGCAATTCTAGGAATTTCATCTTCTACTCCCACTACGTGCTGAAGGCCGCTACCCGCCGGCCTATAAAAGGCGCTGCTCGTCCTTGAAACAGCAGAGAGCCAGAACAAGTCTCAAGGCCTGATACTGATTGCGCGTTGTTCCCTTTCAGTGAGGTCTTTGAGTACGACGGGAAAAAACTGTTATAGTCTTTGTTTGGACAAAACAACATGCAGATACCTTGTCAGTCAAATTATTGAACTGAACTGTTTGAATAAATCTTTTTCAAGAGAAGGTCACTTTCAGCAATATCTCGCCGCTTCTTTCCCGCTCGTCTGACGCTATGCAGTCGTTTCCCACAATTCACGAATGTTGACCTGCGCCGTGATAGCCAAGGGGGCACTACATCGCACAGATAGTATGTAAATGAAAAGAAGTCGCTTAAAAGAATAAGACATTAAAAAATTAAACATACTTTATGGTAAGTAAATAAAGGACACGGCGAAGAGGTGCGAATTGATGATTGTGGCAACTCAAAAGATTCTGAGATTTCTTTACAGGAGGGAGTACGGCCACTACCCGTGGCTCTACCCGATGAACTTTCTCCTGGGCGCCCTCTCAATTTACTTCTTACAGCTCAGGAGAGAGGGGTATGCCGCCACCCACTTCTTCAGACTGCTGCGAGGCTATATTGTAAACCCTGCTATTTTGGAGCGCGTAAGTCTCTATGTTCCTGATTCAATACAGCGTTTTCACAGATTATTAAACGTTCGAAAACAAAATAATAGCGAAATTGAAATGTCGTTGACTTGCGAAATGCAAAATATAACTCGGGATTTGTGACACGTGGCTTTTGACTTCTGAAATATAACTATTGACGTGTGGCCTCAACTTTTGACTATATATAAATATATATATATATATATATATATATATATATATATATATATATATATATATCCATTGCCGATTGACATGTACATACAAACATATCTGTGAACTTACATATAATAACAAACAACATTCACAATATGATGACACAGTATTCGTAAGTCTATAAAAAAAAAAAACAACTCCGCAGTATAAAATATTATGATACAGCAATACTTATCACTAAAATTTACACAAACTGATTATTGTAAAACTTTCTAGAGAGTTAATTTTAAAGAACTTTGTATTAACCCCTGACACC
This sequence comes from Drusus annulatus, assembly GCA_022651775.1. Taxonomy (NCBI): domain Eukaryota; kingdom Metazoa; phylum Arthropoda; class Insecta; order Trichoptera; family Limnephilidae; genus Drusus; species Drusus annulatus. The sequence continues at coordinate 607,725 of JAGWCC010000540.1, read as the reverse complement.
CAAAAATGAATCAATAATATAGTTTAGTCAATGTATATGCCAGTCTGGAGATGAACGAAACTAATGACGTTACATATATGGACACGTTATAGCCTTAGAATATTAACACAAAATGTGGCAAGCAAAACACACACGTTACCAGTAAATTCATCATTCAAATATCGGTCATGTATAACAAAGATAGACATTCATAGAATATATGTGTATGAACGAAACAGATCCGAAGTTCGGACCGCGTTCCATACTTGCTTGAAACGACCTCAAGCGACGCGTGACTGTTTAGTACTAAATCGGCTCAAACACCGATCACACCAACTAGCGTGATTATTGTTTGCCGCTTTGAGTGCGCTAAAACGAGTCTATATATATGTAACGTCATTGGATACAGCAATACTTGTCACTAAAATTTACACAAACTGATTATTGTAAAACTTTCTAGAAAGTTAATTTGAAATAACTTTTTATTAACCCTTGACACCCAATAATGAATCAATAATATGGTTTAGGTAATGTATGTACCAGTCTGAAGATGACCGTAGCCAGTTGAAACCGGTCCACTCTAACAATAAACGATAGAAAAAAGGGTTAATTTTTTTTATTGAATCATACATAAATAAGCGTTAACAATATAAAGTAGAAGTAAAAAATAATTGTTAGAAATATGGAAAAAAAGTTAATATTGACTAAAGTAACACATAGTGTGATAGTTTATAATAAAAGTATGAGGTTGAGAATTTATATTAAAATATCAACATTGATTAAACTAAACCATTTTCACAGCCAAGGCTCGAGTAAAACGACTTATGTTTAAAAAGTTGAATAAATTAAGTAACGCTGAGAGTTTTTTGTTTGGCAAATTAAACCAGCGATTTCTCATTAGTTTTTTTTTTATTATTTTTTCTTTTATTTTTCTTCCAGTTCTATCCTGTTAAACTACAATAGAGTAGTTGAAAAAGGTAGACGCCATTTTACTTTAAAAGATGGCTATTTTAAATAGAGAACTTTTAGTTCACGCGTTGCACTGACTAAAAAATTCAGTCAGTCGAGTTGTCGAGTAGCCGCGGCCCGCCCTGCATCGTCATTTTATGTACGAGTATATTGCTGCGGGAAACGAGACAGCAACAGCAAATAACTTAACTGACGGGAACACGAGTAATTAAAAATGGAACAAAAAAGTGCTTTTTCTCTACGGCGAGTCAGCATATGACTCTTTAAATTAGACTTAAGGGAACACGAGTAAATACCTTCGGAACAAGAGAATGTTTTTTCTCCATTGCGGGTTAGCATGTGACTTATTAAACTAGACTTGTGGGAAAGTGAGTAATTACAATCGGACCGCGAAAATAGTTTTTCTCCACTGTGAGTCAACATGTGACCTTTCAAATAAGACTTGGAAAATGAATAGTTACTTTTGGTACACGAAAATAGTTTGAATCAACTTTGAGTTAGCATGTGACTCTTTAAACTAGACTTATGGGGAAATTAGTAGTTACATTTGGAACACGAGAATGGTTTTTTCACATTTGCGGGTTGGCATGTGACGTTTTAAGCGAAACTTATTATAACATGAATAGTTGTAATCTAAACACGAAAATGGTTTTTCTCCACTGTGAGCCAACATGTGACTTTTTAAATAAGACTTATGGGAACTATAATAGTTACTTTTGGAACACGAAAATGGTTTTAGTCTACTGTGAGTTAGCATGTGACTCTTAAAACGAGACATATGGGGAAATGAGTAGTTGCATTTGGAACACGAGAATGGTTTTTCACATCTGAGAGTTAGAATGTGACGTTTTAACCGAAACTTATTAGAACATGAATAGTTGTAATCGAAACACGAAAATAGTTTTACTCCACTGTGAGCCAGCATGTGACTTTTAAGACTTTAAGGAATGTGAGTGGTTCCCTCGGAACACGACCATGGTTTTTCTCCAGTGTGAGTCAACATGTGACTTTTCAAATAAGACTTATGGGAACATGAAAAGTTACATTTGGAACACGAAAATGGTTTTTCTCCACTGTGAGTCAGCATATGTCTCCTTAAATTGGACTTAATAGAACATGAGAAAATGCATTCGGTACACGAGAACGGTTTTTCCCCACTGTGAGTGAACATGTGACTTATTAAACTAGACTTGTAGAAACATGAAAAATCACAGTCGGAACATGAAAGTGGTTTTTCTACACTGTGAGTCAACATGTGACAATTCAAAGAAGAATTATGGGAACATGAACAGTTGCCATCGGAACACGAGATTGATATTTCTCCACTGTGAGTCAGCATGTGTCTCTGTAAAGTAGACTTTTTAGAACATGAATAATTACAAGCTGAACAAGAAAATGTTTTTCTACCACTGTGAGTTAGCATGTGACGCTTCAAATGAGACTTCATGTAAAATGAATACTTGCAAATGGAACACGAAAATGGTTTTTCTGCACTGTGAGTGTGCATGTGTCTTTTCAAATAAGACTTATGTGAACATGAATAGTTACATTTGGAACACAAAAATGGTTTTTCTCCACTGTGAGTCAGCTCGTGCTTCTTTAAATTAGAAATTATTGAGCATGAATAGTTGCAGTGGAAACACGAGAATAATTTCTTTTCACTTTGATGCTTTTTTTTCTTGCTGGACTTTTCGACGCGATTATTTTTTCCTCTTGGATCATATGACGCTGTAATAAAAAAAAAACAATTCATTTACATGTTTATTGAACACTGCATTCAGTTAGTATATTTTGAATGAAGTAGATCTATCAATTTGACGCTATTGATCAAGACTATATTTATTTATTAGTTCTCGATCGATTTTTCGCGGGTTTCTTGTAAAAAATTTTTTTTAATAATGCAAAAAAACACTGCTGAAAACAGATGTGGATGATGTAATTTATTGGAAAATGAACATGGCTTCATGGTTACCACTCATCTCGAAGCAAATATTCTTACCAGAAGTTTGATCCATTCTCATGGAATATTCCAAGCATTCCTTCTTAATGTCCGGGAGGTCTATGTCTATTTCTGTATCCGGCATTTCCCCTCCGCCTTCTTGTCCAGCCCCTGGCTCCACCTTGACGGTGATACTGTCCGGGCTAGGAGGGCTCATGGCTCTGCTGTGGGGGCGGTCAAGTAACGCTGTGATGCCCTCAAGCAATTAGACCTGGAACAGAATATTTAGATTGGTGAGTGTAGGTGTGAAGAAGGGTTATTCGTATTTTTTCATATATTCTTCTAAAACCGTGGTTAAAAACTGACATATGCGTTAGTTTTGTAAAACGACAAATACACCGAAAATTAATAATAATATTAATAATTATTTTCTTTATTGAATATCTTATACATGACAAACTGTTATTAATTTATAATTATTAAGAAATTAAATTTTTCAAATAAAAACGAATGAAGGTACTATATAGATAAGCAAGCCAAGAAACAAAATAAAAAAGAAATTTCAAAAAAAAACAGGGTAGCGGTGATGATCAGGTCAATGAGGAGAAACTCTTTCAAGAATCAATAGGAATTCACTTCTGAATCTCTCCTCACTGACATGAAATAAGTCGATATAAAAGATTTTGTTCGGGAGCAAAATACTCCTCCCCACCGGCAGAATCATTGGCAGTTTAATCCTACAGGCAGGAAGATAGAATAATCTGTGAAAACGCTGTCTTGAATCAGGAACATAGAGACTTACGCGCTCCAAAATAGCAGGGTTTACAATATAGCCTCGCAGCAGTCTGAAGAAGTGGGTGGCGGCATACCCCTCTCTCCTGAGCTGTAAGGAGTAAATTGAGAGAGCGCCCAGGAGAAAGTTCATCGGGTAGAGCCACGGATAGTGGCCGTACTCCCTCATGTAAAGAAATCTCAGAAACTTTTTCTGGACCCTCTCCAAGATGAGGGAGTACCCCACCTCATGAGGATCCCAAATAACTGAGCCACTCTCCAGCCTACTGCGGACCAAAGCGAAGCAGAGTATTTTCAGAGTTCAGGTATTCCGAAAAACTCTGACGGTTCATGGAACAAACCCTAACATTTTTAATGCCGACTGGCACACCTTACTTTCGTACACAATCTCAAGATCCTTTATAGTGGAAAAGCATTTAAGATTATGATCGCGCATAGTGTACCTCTAGTAGGTGAAACTAAGTGCTCTGGTAAAAGATAGGACTACAAATTTAGAGATATTGAAATGAAGCTGGTTTTGTCGACTCCATTCAGAAATGTTATCGACGTCAGCTTGAAGATGCAGGCAATCCTCAATACTTCTTATTTGTAGAAATATTTTAAGGTCATCTGCCAAAAGGAGAAAGCGATAAAAACGTATGACTTCGCCAATATTATTAATGAAAATAGGAAAAAGAAGTGGACCTAAGATTGACCCTTGGGGAACACCAGAAAGAACGGAAAACTCGCGGATTGGAAGATTCCGTGTGTGACGAATTGCTTTCTGTTTTCAAGGTAACTTCTGAAAAATTGTAGCTTATGAAAGGAGAAGCCCATTTGGGAAAGTTTGGCGAGCAAGATATCCTGATTCACGGTATCGAAAGCTTTTGAAAAATCGTTATATGAACAGTCTACTTGGTATCCACTATCTAAAGATCTAGCAACATAATCGGTGAATACCATCAGATTGGTTTCAATGGATCTTCGTCTTCTGAAACCATGCTGTTCGGGTATAATGTACGCGTCAATTTGAGGCACAATAAATTAATAAATCAACTTTTCACAAATTTGTGAATTTTTTATTTTTTCAGTTCAATATTTTCCGGATTTAAGGAGTTTAAAGTTTAATGGGCGACCACACGTTCACAAAATAACCGTGCACAACGTAAAAAGATATTTCAATATACACTCGACAAAACATCAACAAGTAATTTTGTACACAATTAGTGATATTACTTCAATTAAAAGGCTAACACAAAAGATCTATAGCCGTTAGACGGAAAACGAGTTAATAAATAAAACATAAATGTACTCACGTACAAGGCGAGGCGCAAAGTTCCAGCCACAGTGTTTCAATGGCGAGGAACATAACCTCACATAGCTAGTAGTTGAAGAGGCGTCTTGGAAAAAATATTAATATATTTTTTATGAATAATGTACGGCAGTCAATGCGAACACGTAAACGATGAGCAGTTTATGTAATAGGAATGCGGACGGACCAACTAGTGGCACAGGGCTCATTCGCTGACAGCCGTCGGCAGTGTTCTCACACCAAAAAAATAAATATCGGGAGAAATCTTTAGAAATAGGGAAAAACTGGAGATAGCTGGAAGTAAATGAAAATTATCCCTTTGTCAGTAATTTCAATCCCATTTTCTGATTTAACCCAGACAATAAAAATAATTTATAATTATTTATTTTTAAGTCTGACAACATAACACAAATATTTATTAATTTCCTGTCACTTCAGTAGACGTCAAACTCCGAATGGCGTACCAAAGTTATTTTTCGACTCCTACGTAAACTATCTCATATTCAAAATCCCGATTGTTGAAGAGAGCAATGTGAAATTTCTTTAGATCCCTGTTAATAAATACATACAAAATAATAAATACAAAATAAAAATATTAGAATTTACAGTGATCAAAAGAAACTTTGACCCTTATCTAGTATGTGTAACATATATGTTACATCAACATAACTATCATTTTTATTATTTTACTTGATAATACTTTTTTAGTTGGTAAATTGCCCATCCCACTAGGCATAAGCCTGTGCTGGGATGGCATTTTGCAAAAGTGGTTTTTTAGCTACATAGTAACATGTCAATATCGAAAATATACTACATACAAAATAAAAATAAAAAACAATTTAACTCTTAACTGGCGTCCTGGGCCCTTTGGACCCATGTTGATTTTTATTTATTCCGCTACTCTCGCGTTTTTTCCGAAGTAACCCCTCCCTCGTCAGTACCTTTATTTAGTCGAGTTACGAACGTGTCAGCGAGAGCACGTATCATTAGGGTCAGTGAAAGTAGCATTTTTAACGCGCGGGTGGGTCCAGTGGGGCTAAGACGCCATTTACGTAACTATTTGATTTTTGTTATACCCATTATGGATAACCAAGTTGCCGGTCCAAGTGGTACCAGGGCTCGTACTACAGACCAAGAAGACGAAATTAAACAGTGACTTCTCGAAGAACTTTATGATGAGGATCCTACATCATCAACAGTGGCTGAGCGACCGACACATTCAGAGGAAGAAAATTCGGATGATGAGGATGCCGACTATCTTCCAAGTAATCATGAGACGGAGTCTGAAATCCCCTCAGATTCAGACAATGCAGAGGACAACGAGGACATTCCTGAGAACCCCGCTGCCATGCCCACCGGTGCATACCACGGAAGAAATAGATTTAGGTGGGCGAAAACACCACCCGCAAGAAACGTTCGTACTCCAAGCCACAATATTGTGAAGTTACCGTATCTGAGAAAACAAGCAAGGCGAAAAGAACCATATAACCCATATGAAGCATTTGGTCTTATATTCGATGACGCCATCCTTGAACTTGTACTGGTGTGGACGAACGTAAAGATTGAAAATTTTAAACTGAAATTTGAGAACCAAAATCGAACGGAGCTACGTCCATTAACAAAACAAGAACTCGACTATTGTTATACAATTCAGTATTCAAGTCAAATCACGAGGACATCTGTACCTTGTTCTCCACTGATGGGACCGGACTTTGCTTGTCAGCCAAACGGTTCTACGTGGTATTACTTTGTTTGCGATTCGATGACCCCGAAATTCGTGATGAGCCCAAAAAACCGATCCAGCTTGCCCAGTCTCCGATATGTTGAGTATTTTCAACTTAAACTCTCAATCAAATTATTCCATTGGAGCAAACGCGACGATTGATTAAATGCTTCTTGCATTCAAAGGACGCTGCAGATTTAAGATGTACATTCCTAGCAAACCTCATAAGTACGGTTTGAAGATGCAATGCCTGGCTGATGCCAGAACTCACTATGTGCTGAATACGTAGTTATACTGCGGAAAGGACAGTGATGGCTTGACCCTCACTGTTGATGAGAAAAAAAACAATCCCTGTGCAAGCCTGCATTCGTTTGTGCCGACCCATAATGAATTCCAATCGTAATATAACTACAGACAACTGGTATACTTCCATGGAATTGATCACAGCTATGAAAGAAATTAACTTGACAGTTGTGGGAACAATGAGGAAGCACAAAAAAGAAATTCCTCCAGAGTTCTTGCCGAGAAAAAATAGAAAAGTTGGATCAATGTTTGGTTTTACGCAGAATATTACAATCGTCAGCTACGTGCCAAAAAAAACAAGTCTGTGGTACTTGTCTCCACTATGCATCACTCTAGCGACATTGATGAAGAATCTGGAAAACCTGAAATTATATTGGACTATAACAGAACAAAGGGAGGTGTAGACATGGTAGATCAAATGTGTTCTGTTTACTCGAGCAGCCGAAGATCACGACGCTGGCCTATGGTCGTCTTTTGTAGAATACTGGACATGAGTGGACTGAATGCCTATTGCATCACCCAAAGTCACGAACATGCAACAAAAATGTCTAGAGCAAACATTCTCAAAGGATTATCCAAACTTCTATGCGAACCATACATAAAAGAAAGAATGTACAATGCGAGGATACCCATTGAACTGCGGATAAAAATCTCTGGTATTCTGAAAGTGCCACTTATACATCAGTCTCATCCCGAACAAGTGTTGGAGCGCAATAAAAGGAAAAGATGCTTCGTGTGTCCTTCTGGCAAGCGTGCAAAGACCATTCATTTATGTATTAAGTGTAATAATCCTGTTTGTATCACATGCACTGTAAGAATATGCAGTATTTGTTTCAATTAGTGAAAAAAACTCCTATTTTACCCATTGTTATTTTCACGTCATTTATGTTTGTTCAATTATATTGTTATTTTTCCCCAAAGGCATTCCTTATATTACAAGAATATGTGATCGGTTTGAGAAAAAAAATCCTGGTAGTTAGTTTAATCGTAAAATTTATAAACACTGTTTTTACATTCACTCGTTTTATCGATATTGTTGTTGAAGACAAATTAAATATTATATTTTGGTATTTGACCGATTTTTTCTTTATTCATAAATACAATATAAACTAATTTACTATAAACCAAAATAAAAATCCAAATCGGACTTAAGGTATATCTTTTATGATTTTTTTTAAAAGGGTGGGTCCAATGGGCTCGGACGCCACTAAAGTAAGTTTTTACCACGACGCCAGTTAAGAGTAAAGTAAATGTCAAATTTGAAGATATAGAATCTGCATATTAAGAACTAAATTAAACTTGGTTTTTAAGGTGAGTAATGATATTGCTTTTAAAGAAGCTTTTGGTTTGTATGTTTCTGATGGTGCTGGGCAGAGAATTGAATTGCCTAGTGGCGTTGTACTCAAAACTTTTTTGTCCGTTAGCGGTTTTATAGGCTGGGATATTAAAGAATTTTATGTGTGACTGCCTTAAGGTTTAATATATATATATAATAATATATTAATATCTTGCTAACATACATAGCAATCCCTGTGAGTTATAAAACTCATCCTGGGACAAGGGAACTTAAAGAAATACATGAGTTAGAACAAAATACTCACTATAAATCAAACAATAAAACATAATAACAGGAATGATAGTTTTGGTGAGAGGGGTCGTAGTAAATAATAATAATCATGATGAATTAATCCTTGTATTTCAAATTTAATTTAAAATGTTTTTTGATTGTTTGCTTTTAATGCGATATTAAATAAAATATATAAAGCTTAGAGTCCCTATCAATAAAAATTCTTATAAAAAAAGAAAATAGTAATTAAAATTTCTTTCAACAACGAAAAACAAGAAAAAGAAAAGTCGAAGAATAGCATACAGAGAATTACGTAAGTCTAAAACCCATTGATAAAGTGGGAAATGACAATCACAGTTGCTTCTTACAAAAACGATAACTGGAAACGCAGTGACAATACATTTCTGATATCACCATCCTCATAATCAAAAGATGATAAAGGCTTAGATTAAATAACTATGAACAATTTTTGCTATTTGGGCGCACCATTAAAAAGGATCGTTGAGTAATTGCAACATTTGAATAGTTCGCCAACGTTTAACGATTTTTTTCGACATGCGAAATTAAAAATCGGAACTTAAAAATCGAAATGAGATCCCTGAGTCGTATGTGCGTAAAACCATGTATGACCGTGTTAAAAATGTGGATATCGGGAAAGAATGCAAAAATGTAAGCGTTATGGATAGGTGGGGTGCTTAGATGGTTAGGGATAAGGAGCGTGAACAGAATATACTGACGCGAAAGCGAATGGAAGAAGAAGTCAGGGACGTCCGAGGAAGATATGAAATGATCAAGTTGATTAATTGATTGAGTCGGGCCATGCAACAGTCACAATACCAGAAGAGTGTGTGTATCGTCTGATTATGGTTTTTCTTCACGGTGAGTCAGCATGTGTCTCTTTAAATTGAACTTGAACGAACATGAGTAAATGCATTTGGAACACGAGAATGGTTTTTCTCCACTGTGAGTTAACATGTGACTTACTAAATTACGCTTGAGGGGAAATGGTTTATTACAAGCTGAACACGAATAAGGTTTTTCTCCACTGTGAGTTAACATGTGATTCCTTAAACTAGACTGTTGGGTACATGAATAGCTGCAAGCGGAACACGAGAACGGTTTTTCTCCACTGTGAGTCAGCATATGACTTTTCAAATAAGACTTATGGAAACATGAATAGCTGCAATTGGAACATGAAAATAATTTATTTTCACTGTGAGTTAGCATGTGAGTCTTTAAATTAGACTATGGGAACATTAGTAGTTGCATTGGGAACACGAGAGTGATTTCATTTCGCTTTGTTGCTTTTTTTTCTTACTGGAATTTTTGCCGGGATTATATTTTTCCCTTGGATGCACTGTAAAAAAAAAAAACATTTCATACACATTATTGAGCACTGCACTTAATCAGCATATTTTGAGAGTAAGAGCACATCAAATTATAATTAAACACGGCTTTAACATAATAATAATAATATTTGGATAATTTTTATAGCGCCGTTTTTGTGAAAAATCACCTCAAGGGCGCTGTACAAATTTTAATTTCTACTTAATATTAATTCTTAGTTTATATAAATATACAGCAACATACTTACCTGGCAGGTCACTTCTGGCAGGACAAAATCACCATATCATAATAACTTAAAATTTAGAATAACTTAATTTTAATAATTTTAATAACTCATCCACGCATCCACTCATCTACTCATCTCGAAGAAACTTTTTTTACCACAGGTTTGATCAATTCTCATGGAATATTCCAAGCATTCCTTCTTAATGTCCGGGAGGTCTATGTTTATATCTGTATCCGGCATTTCACCTCCGCCTTCTTGTCCAGCCCCTGGCTCCATCTTGACAGTGATACTGTCCGGGTTGGGAAAGTCCATGACACTGCTGTGGGAGCGTTCAACTAACGCTAGAAAATAATATTTAGATTAGTGAGCGCTGATGTACAGAAGGGTGATTCATCAATATAAGACAAATTAATATACACTCAACCTTAGAGTATTAATGTACATAGAGACCAACCTATCCGAGGCAGTGTAGTCAGTTTTTTATGACTTTTGCCTGACTACTCTGAACAGGCGTTGCTAGGATTTGCATAGACACCCCTTTTTACAAGCAGACACAAATAGGAGTTAGCCTAAAAAAGCGTTTACATAACAAAACGATATCAAAAACACTATTAAATGATTTAATGGTTCAGAATATCTTACAAAACGAAAAGCATAACGTTTGCTTAAATAATAAATGGAAGTTTATAGTTAGTATAATTTTCTTATATACTCGATAATTCTATAATTCTAACGTGCTGTCACAAATATTTTAAGCTGTTAAAATACCTGTAAAAAGTTATGTATGAAGTGATTTAACTGATGCATGATATCGACATGTTTTTTTGTTTATAAAATCAAATTTTCACATTATAACATACCGGATATAACCTCAAAAATCGATAAATTATGTCGCATAAAAAAAGGGGGCGGACTCGCCGGTGACGGAAAACATCCTTACAATACCTAAAAGCAGTGTGATATTTTGCGATTATTTTGCTGTCTCTTTCTCTCTCATGGTGTACGACGCAAAAACCCGGAGAAAGTGATTTATCGCAAATTTGTATAGGTTGGGTAAAAAAAATATAGCTCTCTCTCCATACATTTTTACTCCAAGCATTCGACAAAACATATTGAAATGTAATATTTGTGGTTTGAGTCGGCCCGCTGTCGAAGCGCGAAAATGAGGTTTGGAACCGTGCTATATAAATATGATATTATAAAGATTGTTTTTTTCCGGTATACAATCAAAACTTAACATCATAAATTGAAAATCTTTATTTCTATGTCAAACAAAATATATAACTGATCTACCTGTATTTTTATTTTTACCCTTCGGGTTCCCACTACATAATAATAATAATAAAGTTTTATTCCGGAAGGTGTGCAGGAGTAGTGCAATGCAATACCTTCCATAATTGATTTCAATACATAGTAATATTAATATTAACAAATAAAAAATGAACAGAAATTCATGAGAAAAAAAAAATCATGATATAAGTAAAAGAATATTAATGGAGGATATTAGGCCTTATTTCTGCAAAACGCCATCAAGAGGAAGTCTATCCTGGCAGCGTTAAGATTGATGGTGCCAATAATTTACTCCAATGCGCTTCTATGCTTGAGTTCGGGATCTGACGGGATTCCATAATGAGGTCATTTCTGAAGTTTAATTATTTAATTGTGTGTTGTCAATGACGTAACATAAATATAGACACGTTGTAGCCCTCTCAAAGTGGCAAACAATAATCACGCTAGTTGGTGTGATCGGTGTTTGAGCCGATTTAGTACTAAACGGTCACGCGTCGCTTGAGGTCGTTTCAAGCAAGTATGGAACGCGGTCCGAACTTCGGATCAGTTTCGTTCATACACATATATTCTATGAATGTCTATCTTTGTCATACATGACCGATATTTGAATGATGAATTTACTGGTAACGTGTGTGTTTTGCTTTCCACATTTTGTGTTAATATTCTAAGGCTATAACGTGTCTATTTATGTAACGTCTTGTGTGTTGCCGTTTGATATTTTTTGTCAAAAAATACATTTAATTTGAAACACAAGCACTTGTATTACTTAAATCTCTGGTTGATTTCCAAAAATATTAATAGTCTTGAAGATTTGATATTAGAACATGGTTTATTCTCACATGTCTAGAATTTAAAAAGCTTACAAAACTCTCATTTTAAATGTTTGATATATAATCGTGTCTATACACAAATAGAAAGAGCTATTACAGGGTTATAATTTATTACAAATAAATGTGCTTTTCTGCAAGTCAGAAAACAAATTAATAAGAGAAATTAAACGAAAGCACCGAATATGGTTTTCTTGGCGAATAGTGCTGGCGGACGAAGGTTGCAAAGATACAAGGAGAAGTCGCGATGGTAGGTCCAGAGAGAAGTCTCGTGGCTGGCCGCGGGGATTCTGCGCTGTCTTCGCTGTGGAGCCTTCAGCCCTCCACCCTGGCAGGCCGGGGGGCTCGGACACCTGGTTGGTATTGCGGCGGGTGTTGGCCCGTCATCTGAGGCGGAACGGAGATATCTCCTGTCGGTCAAGGAATCGTGCGTCGTCCCGCGTTTGCTTATCAAGCGCGCCAAGTCCGTTAACAATGCAGACCGCCTTTCAGTAAAACGACAATATCGAATTGACAACTGGCCACCCACAGTTTCTGCGTTAGCTGTGGCCTAAAAGATCCCATTCAATGAACGAACTCAATATTGTAGTTTCGAAATTGTTTTCGTAACACGTAACAATTTCCACAAATATAATATAATGAATTCAACCTAAAAACTCACAAACTAAGGGTTCCGTAGAAAAACGTACTTATACGTCATAGACATAAAATACAAGACACGTCATATTCATACAAACTGAAGGATACATTTTGGCACGCTCTGATATCTGTTTGAAAACTCGTAATGCATATAAAAGGATAGCCATACCAAGCAGAATATGTGTGTATGAATGAGATAACTATATGAACGTCCCGCGTTACATTCTCCGCGTTACAAGCCCTCTCTTCCCTAATGAACTTACGAGCGAAGTAGCATGCGACGTACTCGTGTACTGTCGCTAGGTTGTCTTCCACACACTTATGTATTTCTGCATTCGCTATCTCACTTATACCATTTGGTATGTAAACAATTGCATTAATTGAAATAATAAGTGATTTGTGTGTACTTCGCATGAAAAGAAACTCCATGAGATTTGTTTTTTTGTTTCGCCAATGATTTTTAACACTTGTCAAAAGCACAGGAAGGCATTTTATCTCAGAAAAGAGCTTACAGCGATGCGTTTGTGGCAGCTGGTGACAGCTTGTTCGTCAAACGAATGTTTGTGCAAGACTAAACGCGGTAAATCTCAGGTATGCCACGTTGGCTTAGTTTAGTACAGTCACGCGCGGTGTCTCAGTAACGTATCTACATTATTTAATTCATCTAAGGTGAAAACGAACCATGATGATAATCATTAAACAACTCCTATTTGCGAATGCGGTGCAAAAGCTTGTGAGTAAAATCTAACCTCAAGTGGACCCATTTTTAATTTCGGAATAGCAGTGATTTAGAAAAAGCCGTTCAACAGAAACAAACGTGTGGGTGATCACTGATTGTGTTTCAAAATCTTTGGATAAAGCCATCTTTGACGGCCTCCATAGTCGAGTGGTAAGACGCTCGACTACGAATCCAAAGGTCACGGGTTCAAACCTGGCGTGCGCCAATAACTTCTATTTAATTATTATGTGTCATAACACATTTAATATATATTATTAAAAAGTATATTTGGGACACGTTACAGAGTGGTAGATACTCTAAGTATCGCCCTGGTGAAAGACCACCATTCAGAATTGAAACGTTGCTTGAAATGGCTTTAGCCGTGTTTGGTGACCAGATCTGAATAGCCAGGTCCTTCCCAACCTTCCCCTTCTTATTCCCCTCCCCACTACCTTCAGCCTCACAACATACCCCTATTGGGGATGCCATAGTCTCACTAGCTCTAGACCGTTGGGAGTAGTTGAGACTCTTGTGCGGTATTCATGTAAAAAAAAAAAAGTAGATTGCTCATATAAAGGCTTTTCTAAGACCTTCTATACCGTTTTACTCAAGTCACTGTCTTCACCAAGCTTCTCCATACAACTACTCAACTTGTTTGGTAGCAATTTCGCGCACAGAAAACAATGTGTTTGTGAGTACACAATCAGATCCAATCTATTTGCCGTTAGATCAGGAGTACCCCAAGACCCTAATTTAGGTCCACTCTTCTTTTCTCTCAACTGATTAACTAAAACTAATCACAGACATACAAACATTAGAAGACTGTAATTGACTTGAGTCAGACACATAAATTTGTTGACTGGAGGGAACGTTGAGAAACATGTTGCACTCCAACGAGAATGCTGGTTTTTGTTCGGGGCACTACAAAAAATTGAAGAGACACACGAATTAAAAGACACAACGGTTTTAGTTCTATCGTTATATATTTTATGTATTTTATCAAAAGCTATTTTCGAAAACATAATTTTTTGCGGTTAGATAACAATCATTTAGGTTTTCTTCCCATTTGAGTCAATACGCGATTTTTCAAATAAGACCTTTAGAACGTGAATAGTCACAATCGGCCATGAGAAAGGCTTCGCTCCACTGTGGGTAGGTAAGTGCCTCATTAAATAGTAAATTGTTGAACATGAATATTTTCAATCGGTACAATCGGTTTTCCTCCACTGTGGGTTTTACTCTTGGGACTCTTTAAGGTAGACTTTTTAAAACATGCAAATTACAATCGAAATACCAGAATGGTTTTTCTCCAGTGTGAGTTAGCATGTGGTTCTTTAAGCTAGTCTTTTGGTTACATGCGTATTTGCAATCGGGACACGAAAATGGTTTTTTTCCACTGTGCTTCAGCTCGTGTTGTTTTAAATAGGAAAGAAATGGACATGTATAGATACAGTAGGAACACAAAAACAATTTCCTTTTTATTTGATGCTTTTTTTTCGTGCTGCACTTTTCGTCGCGATTATTTTTTCCTCTTGGATCATATGACACTGTAATAAAAATATATCAATTTATTCACATGAGCGCTGCATTCAATTGGTATATTTTGAGAGTAAGAGCACTTTAAATTTAAATTTAGCACTATCAATTTGACGCTATTCATCAAGACAATATTTATTTATTAGTTCTCGATTGATTTTTCGCGGGTATCTTGTAAACATACATATTTTCAAAACAAATGCTGCTGAGATAAGATGTCCTCGATGTAATTTATTGGAAAATGAACATGGCTTCATGGCATCCACTCATCTTGAAGCAACTATTCTTACCAGAAGTTTGATCTATTCTCATGGAATATTCCAAGCATTCTTTCTTAATGTCCGGGAGGTCTATGTCTATATCTGTATCCGGCATTTCACCTGCGCCTTCTTGTCCAGTCCCTGGCTCCACCTTGACGGTGATACTGTCCGGGTCAGGGAAGGCTCATGGCACTGATGTGGGGGCGATCAAGTCACGCTGTGATGTTCTCCCAATCAATTAGACCTAGAACAGAATGTTTAGATAAGTGAGTGCAGTGTGCAGAAGGATGATTCATATATATTTTTAATATTCTTCTAAATCCGTGGTTAAGAACTGATATTTGTGTTGGTTTTATATACCGACAATACACTAAGAGTTGGTAAATTACTATCATATTTACTTGTTATTTTTTCAGTTTTAATATTTCCCCGGGTTCAAGGACTTGAAGATGGCAATCACTCGTTCGCAATTAACTATGCACAACGTAAGAAAGATAATAAAAACACAGCCAAACATCAACAAATAATCTTCTAATAATGTTAAAAAATACACTTTATTTTATACACAATTACTTTTATAACTTCAATATGTAGTTTATTTAATGTACACTTATTTAATGTAAAGTCGTTGATTTAATGTAAAGTCGTTGATTTAATGTAAAGTAATATAAAGTATCTTCGAAAGAACTTATTTAATGTGATTTTTTAGAATATGGTTTATTCCATTGAGATATACAACTGGAGTAAACATTAGCGTTCGAAAAATAGGCCACAAAGTTGCGGCCAATTGGCATCAGTCAGCTTTCGTTGGCTTCAGTCGGTTACAAGCGCTTGATGTGTATAAATCTCCCGCGAAAACTGCAAAATGCCTAAATGTGCGCTAAGATACTGCACAAGTCGTTCTGGAAAAGATGTAAAAAGCAATGGTGTAACCTTTCATCGGTAAATACAGTGTTTTTATAATCAATTTTAGTGACAATTAGCTCTTTTAATGTTAATAAACTAATTCATATTTTGCCGTAACGGGCTGCGAATACAGCTCGTAAGCTATCTCTGTTGTGCTCATTCGGCCGACCGTAGTGTAAAAGAGACAGAACCAGGGCTGCCACAACCAACGCAACATATTAAAATTTGCTATTTAATTAAGACTTTTTTCCCTCACCCATGCACTAGCGAGAAAGTGTGTATATTTCTCGATCCGTGCCATGTAATGAAATTAATAAGGAACACATTTGAAAATAAAAAATTCTTTTTTGATGGAGACGGTCAAGAAGTAAAATGGCAATTACTGAGGTCATCTTTTACTGGCAATTGTATTCCTCTAGATAACTTTACAATTTTACATTCCTCATCATTAAATATAATAAATGGTACGTCCTCTTTGTACAGACATGACGATCAACCGTTTCAAATTCAACAGAAAACAAATCCCCTGACCTCCGACCTAGAAGCTGAAAATAACTGTGCAATATTTGTAAGAAGACTTGATACTGAACAACTAACGAAGGCTTCTTAACTAATAGTTGGGTATATTTCCGGTTACATTTCTCGAATATTAACTAAGCAAATCAAGTGTGAATTTTGTCTAAATAATTTAATAACAACAGAAAAACTGTGGCATTACAAATTAATAACAGTTAAAGATATGGGAGGCTTGTGTTATTCCACCGAAAATGTTTTCAAAATTTGCTTGACAACAGAGGCGTTGAAGCGTTGGCGTTGTAGCAACGGAAGTTTGCCAGCAAAATATAATTTAATGTACGTCACCGTAAATACTTTGAAATGTTTCGTTGATTCGGATGTTTTCAGTTGTTTAAATCAACACTCGCTAGAACAACCAAGTACTTTTAACCACAGAACCCATTTAATTAGGGCTATTATTCAAAAATATGCTAAAATCAGATTATATCACGAAGCAAAAACAGACCCAACCATACAGTACACAACAAGAAAACAAAAATTATCAAAATTTATATTTATCGAAGGAAGCAATCACTTTGTAGCTTGACATTATAATTTAAATAAAATATTTTTTGTTTTAAACTTTTATACACGTATAACAATTCGACCGGTTTCAAACAACCTTCTTCAGGAACGTATATATAAACCAAAACAGTTTATATATATATACGTTCCTAGAATGTTCAAAAATTGTTATATATTGTAAAGTGGCTTAAAAACAAAAAAATTTTTTTTTTAAAACTTATTTGTTTGAGGGCAACTGAATCTAGTTACAACAACAGTTTCATGCCTTGTTAATTAAGTCCTTATTTTTTTAATGTCTTTATATGTTTTTTTAAATTTCGTATGCCCAATGTTTTATTTTTAAAAAATCTTTTTCATTTGCTTAGTATAACATTTTGTTGTATTTGCATTTTTTTAAACGTCTCTTGAAAAATAATACTTGATAAATAATAAGTGTTTTGATAAAATTGTATTGTATATTATCTGATATAATATTATGTTTACTTTTTGTATCCTGCCCCTGATTTCTGCTGCCAATAAATTATGTATATTTTATATAAGAATTAATGTTGAGTAGAAATTAAGATTTGTACAGCGC
Source organism: Drusus annulatus (assembly GCA_022651775.1). NCBI lineage: Eukaryota > Metazoa > Arthropoda > Insecta > Trichoptera > Limnephilidae > Drusus > Drusus annulatus. The sequence continues at coordinate 589,756 of JAGWCC010000540.1, read as the reverse complement.
CCTTGAGGTGATTTTTCACAAAAACGGCGCTATACAAACTATCCAAATATTATTATTATTATTTTTCTTTCTGTGTAGTCTGCTTTTTTGAGAAGCTCAGCTTTCTAAAATTACTCTTAGGTATTTAATTTCTTCCACTCTTTTTTTATGATTTATTCACTCATGCAAGCCTTTTGGTCTTTGTGGGTAATTTTGTTGCCTATTTCATGTGTTTTGTCTTGTATTACTAAATATATTTTTACCAAGCCTTTATATACCAGTAAAAAAAATAATTTTATAATACATCTATTATTTTTTTCTTATCTACCTTTCTATTCACATTATTAAACCTGCAAAGCTTTTATCTAAATCTTCTGTAAACCTTGATTAAATTGCTATTTTATAACCTTATATTTTATGTACTAAATCTTTTTTGGCGCGGAAACTCCTCCCAGTGAGGTAATCAAAAACAATTTTAATATTTGTTATCAATATATAAAAAATACGTAAATAATAATAAATAATTACATCTGAAAAAAATATTTTTTTCGCAATAATTATCAATTGTGATTTTTATGCAAGATGGAATGCGGCAGCCCTAACAGATTTTGACCAACGTGGGCAAATGTCATCTGATTCTCATAAGCATGTCACTCGGGTGATATTTCGGATGCCTGGTTCGTTCGCGTTCGGGAACATTCGGTCGAGATCGGCACTACCCCGCCCCTCTGCCGATTTCCGGGCTAGAACAATATTTTACACGGATTTTGCAAGAAACATTGACTCTATTTGTATATCTCAATGGTTTATTCTGACATGTCTTGAACATAACCTACAAAATTACAAATAGAAAGAGCTATGACAGGGATATAATTTAATACCTTTGTAATGTATTTGGAATGTTATAGCTGTGTGTACTTCAGTATAATAATGATAGTAATGATTTATTTGAATAATTTCTCATACATTATAAAAACTGAAAATTATTTAATACGTATTTTAAAAAATGCCAAATTATTTTCATATTAAGGAATATAGAGTTTCAAGTTTTTTTTTGAAAACTATCCTTGAGGTGATTTTTCACAAAAACGGCGCTATACAAATCATCCAAATATTATTGTTAAAGTATAATTTTTTTTATATTAGCCAGTGATTTTTTTTATTTATTTACGCCCGTTTTAGGCTTTTACATACATTTTAATATATATATATTTTTTCAAAACAGTAACCTCATTAGTGCAAGAAGTGTGTAAAATAGAAAGAAAAAAAAGAGTATTGAATAGCAGATACAAAAATAACTAATAACATGTTCAAAAATATTGTAAAAGAAAGGAAATAAATAATATTAAGTAATAGGTCCAACTATTTTTTAGCTCTACCAGATAACCACAACTGTACTAAATTAAACTTATAGTTTGATATTGACGTGTTAAATATATCAGCGACATCGGAGTATACGTTTCGTCAACATTCGTAGGCGTGTTGAATTGTGGGATTGAAGCAGAATTGCTACAATAGTACGGTAGGTACTGCCTTGTAATCGTCTTGCTAGGAACATGAAATGAAATCAAATTTAATAGTTCAGGGCTGTCAATCATTAGATTTACAATTTTGTATAAGCAAATCAAGTCGCAGAGAAGATAATCGTAATTGATAGATTCCCTTAATAAGCCTATTCTGAAGTTAATAAATCTTAAGAATTTATTTTGAACTCTTTTATCACGACAGTGAGGGGAAATTCTTTTAAAAATCAGTTCGATTTCCCTTGTGAATCTCTTTACTCGAGCCGTCATCCGCGTTTGCTTATCAAGCGCGCCAAGCCGTCAACAATGCAGCCCACCTTTCAGTAAAACGACAATTTCAGATTGACAACTAGGCCACTCACAATTTCTGCGCTGTCCTTGTGCTAAAAGGACCCATTCAATGATCGAACTCAACATTGTAGTTGCGAAATTGTTTATCGTAACAATTTCTACAAATGTAATACGGTGAACGTAACCTAAATACTCACAGACTAAAGGTTTGGTAGAAAAACGTGCCTTTACACATGGCATTGTATTAAAGTATTTTACAACAATCAAAAGGTTAACATAAAAGATCTATTGCACTGAAAACGAGTTAAGAAGTAAAACATAAATCTACTCACATACAAGGCGAGGCGCAAAGTTTCAGCCACAATGTGTTTCAATGGCGAGGACCATAACCTTACATAGCAAGTAGTTGAAGATAATTCTATGTTTTAAGAAATAAAGTCAATACAAGCATGCAAATAATGAGCAGTTTATGTGGTACTAATGCAGCCACGAATCAGTTAGTGGCACTTGTGGCATACCGTTGACACGTTGACAGTGTTGACACCCGTCAGTTGGATATTACCATAGACAAAAGCCAACTACAGAAAAGAGAAAGAAATTAATGTTAACCGGTAGAAAACCTATTTCAATCAAGATGAGTAAAGAAATATTAAATTATTTATTTATTTTTAAATTGTGGAAATGGACGATATTTGTGAAAAATAATCTGTGAGCTTTGGGGTCAAAAAAGGAAATGTTTTCTAATGATCTGTTGAACGGAATCCGCTCAAACTTCAGATTTATTATAAAATTGTGTGAAAATAGAACAGATTTGTTTTGAGAAAATGGAACAGATATGTAAATGCCAAGGAGTCCAGAGAGAAAAACTTTTTCTCATTTTCTATTCGTCAGAATTTGTTCATTTTTTTAGATTTATGCTAAAAATATAATTGGGAAAATAAAACATGATTCAAATCATTAAAAAGTAAAATTGTCCGAAAATGAAAGCAAAATAAGCACAATAAGTATCATTAAAAAGGAAAATTCAGTAGAAATGGATGAATATTTTGGATTCTAATGTGGAAGCCTTGGGATCTAGAGAGAATTACGTTTTCTCATCATTTGGAAAGAATGCAAGGCTGATCTGAGCGTAATGAATAGGATCAATAAAGGGATGCTTAGATGGTTTGGGCATGTAGAGCAAATTAACGAAGAAAGGAGTGTGAAAAGAATACATGATGCGAAAGTGAATGGAAGAAGAAGTCGAGGACGCCCGAGAAAGACATGGCACGATCAAGTAAATCAAATACTTGAATCGGGTCATTTGAAGAGTCAGAATAACAGAAGAGTATGTATGAGACGATGTATGACTGTGAATGAAGCAAGGAGTGTGTGCCAAGACAGAGTCATATGGCGGTCCGTCCTCTCTGCCTACCCCTGCCGGGAAACGGCATGATGGTTAGCTAGTTAGTTTTAAATCCCCTCAACTTTCAGATTCATCTTCTTCTTCTCTATTTATAAAAAAACATGTTTGTCTGTTTGTCCGTCTGTTTTCAATTTCCTAAAAAATTACTCGACCGATTTTGCTGAAAATAGCCCGGTTTCTTCTTATTAATGACAGAAATGTTAAAAAATAGTTTTAATGAAATTCAATGTGTAAAACTGTTGCTATAAGTATGAAAAAATTAGACCCGCCATATTGTATTGAGGTTGGCCAATCGACACTACAGTGTGGTTTTTTATCGAAATAAAAACAAAAGGATGTACTTAATCAATTTATTTTTTAATGAAATAATTTTTTTAAGAGAATATTTTTTTTTTTGTTTAGAAATAGTAAAAGTCGTCAAAAATAATTACTTCCGCTGTCAAATCAATCATTCCAAAAAAAGGCATCGGTCGACCTACCCCTCAAGCACGAAAAAAGGCAGCACGAGCTTGAGAAAAAGTCGAGCGACGGGATGCAGGACTGGAAAGCGATCTAGTTAGAAAAGATGAAGTCCGTTCGTCTGAGACAGACGAGTAAAGGGAAGTAAGACTGAATACCGTTTGATTAAGCACTGCTCGATCCATATGAAAATTGCTGCATTCAAATTATGATCGTATTCTTTATGCAATTTTTATTATTCGAAAAATTTATAAAAATGCGTTTATTGTAGTGCATTAAATTTAAAAATAAAACACTTGGAATATGCTGCGCGAGTGGAAAACTGAAACCGCAAAAACTAAATTCACCACTCGAACAATATCAAAGTTTTTTTATCAGGTTAAAAAGACAATCGAAACATTTTTTTGTAAAAAATATAAAAGCATAATTAATGTTTAAAAATTAAGAAAGCACAGGGACAATAACTAAAAGTGTATAAACTAAATTTGGAAAACCAGTGCTTCTCACTTGGACAGCTGTTTGTTATTATATTCCAAAGCACTTTAATAAGCAGAACTATAACACAAACACTTTCTTAACTTGAGTGACACTGCAAACCACGCAATTAAATAACAGGAATTTGCACGCATATGTGGTGAAAATAGAAAAGAGAGGGATGCAATATTAATAGTCAATAATTGGAATAAATTGTTGTCTCACTCTTAATATTGTATTTCTCTTTTCCCTATTTTCAAGACTTTATATACGTGCACATTCCTGTTATCTAATTAGTATATTGTAGGTCCCGAAGGATTCAGTCGAATCAAAACTAGTTGACGTTATTATACCAAAATAAAAGTGGATTCAAACGAAGTATCTTTTCATTTGATTCATATTTTTTTCTGTTAGATAATGCCGCACGTATATAAATCAAAAGAGGCCGCAAAAAGGGGTAACACTGTTGTTCGATCCAGAAACTGCGATTCAGTTTTGGAAAGACGTGAATGAATTTAAGTGGACTGTAAAACGATTATACTTAGTGAATGATTTGATTGTATTTGGGGACAGATAAGAAGAGTAAATTTATGCCAGCCTGCTCACCTGTTAGACGTCTGCGAGAGGGCACGAACTATCTGCCCGGGCGATGAAAGTTGAGTGGGGCGAGTCCTCCAGAAACGGATGCGAAGCGTGGGGCGCCGTCCCTGGGGGGTCCGAGCGATTGTAAACGACTGAGAGGGAGTCAAAACGCGCCGCTCTTGACGTCCCGATCTTTGTATTTTTGCCGGGTGGTGGGGGGTCACTGTTACAGGTTGTTCTACACACTTTATCCAGCCATACAAATAATGCGTGGCAACAGAACAAACTGGCAAAAAGTGAGGGTAGGAACTGGACAAAAGGAATCAGGTTAGGACCTATCAAATCGTTGATTTTAGGATCCAACAACTGTATTAAAAAATACTTTATGGTAAGTAAAATAAAGGACACGGCGAAGAGGTGCGAATTGATGATTGCGGCAACTCAAAAGAAGCGTTCGAAAACAAAATAATAGCGAAAATGAAATATCGTTGATTTGTGAAATGGGAAATATTGCTTGGGACTTGTGACTTCTGACACGTGGCTTTGGGCACGTAACTTGTGAAATATAACTTGGGACTTGTGACATGTGGCTTTTGGCACGTAACTTGCGAAATTAACTTTCGACTTATGAAATATAAATCTTGACTTGTGTCCTATATTCATTTCCCTTATCAATTTCTATATCACTTATCACTAAAATGTACATGAACTGATTTTTGTAAGATTGATTTAAAAAGTCAATTTTGTAGAAACTTTTTATTCAACCCTGGCACCCAAAAATGAATCAATAATGTGTTTTATGCATAGACATAAAATACAATAAACGTCATATTCATACAAATTGAACGATAAATATGGCATGCTCTGAAAGCATGAAAAGAATTCCCTAACGAACTTACGAGCGAAGTAGCATGCGACGTACTCGTGTACTGTCGCTAGGTTGTCTTCCACACACTTATGTATTTCTGCATTCGCTATCTCACTTATACCATTTGGTTTGTGAATAATTGTATTAATTGAAATAATAAGTGATTTGTGTGTACTTCGCATGAAAAGAAACTCCATGAGATTTGTTTTTTGTTCCCGAATGATTTTTACACTTGTCAAAAGCACAGGAAGGCATTTTATCTCAGAAAAGAGCTTACAGCGATGCGTTTGTGGAAACTGGTGACAGCTTGTTCGTCAAACGAATGTTTGTGCGAGACTAAACGCAGTAAATGTCAGGTATGCCACGTTGGCTTAGTTTCGTATAGTCACGCGCGGTGTCTCAGTAACGTATCTACATTATTTAATTCATCTTAGGTTTTATGTAATGTATTTACCAATCGGAAGATAAACGTAACCAATTGAGACCGGTTTACTCTAACAATAAACAATGGAGAAGGGTTAAAACATTGATTTATCAAATCACACATGGAAAGTGTTAACTATATTAGAGGGGCTTTGAAGCAAAGAATTACTTTATTAAAGTAGAGGTAAAAAATAATTGTTGGTAATATTGAAATTGAAAGAAAATATTAACAAAAGTAACACAAAGTGCAATAGTTTATGATAATGGTATAAGGTCTAGTATTTGTATTAAAATATATACATTGATTAAACTAAACCTAGAGTTTGTTTTAAGTGGCAAATTAAACCAGCGATTTGTGATTATATTCAGAGTTTTTTCGTTAATTATTTTTATTATTGTTCTTCCCATTCTACACCGTTAAAGTACAATTAAGTAGCCATATTACTCTAAGATTAGTCAGTCGAGTGACTGTATGTTTTGTAATGTTTTCTCTCGTACAGTGACATCTCTACGCAATTTTTTGTTTGTTTATTTCTATAGATATATTTGTCCTCGAGAGTGGGATTTTTAAGACATAAATATTGTTATAAAAAACTCATGACCTGATCATTTTTACATCTGTTGGGGGTGTAATGTTCGCTGATGAACTCGACAGATGGTCCTTGGGTGAGGCGCGCTTTTGTTCGGGGATGTAGAATTAAAATATAATCACTTTACTTGAATCATTTTTATTGGAAAGAATTTATAACTAACTAACTAACTATCACGCCGTTTCCCCGCGGGGGTAGGCAGAGAGGACGGACCGCCATATAACTCTGTCTTGGCACACACTCCTCGCTTCATTTACATTCATACATCGTCTCATACATACTCTTCTGTTATTCTGACTCTTCACATGACCCGATTCAAGTATTTGATTTACTTGATCGTGCCATGTCTTTCTCGGGCGTTCTCGACTTCTTCTTCCATTCATTTTCGCATCATATTTTCTTTTCACACTCCTTTCTTCGTTCATTCGCTCTACATGCCCAAACCATCTAAGCGTCCCTTTCTTGATCCTATTCATTACGCTCACATCAGCCTTGCATTCTTTCCGGATATCCACATTTTGTAATACGGTCATACATGGTTTTACCGCACATACGTCTCAAAGATTTCATTTCCACAGCATTCAGTCTACTTTCATCCTTCCTCTCCCAGTTCCATGCCTCACTGCCATACATCAGGGTTGGTATAAGCACTCCATTGTAAACTGCTAGCTTCGCTTCTTTGGACAATTTCTTATTTACGCCAACAGCGTTCAGTCCTCCATTAATTGAGTTTCCTGCATTCACCCTTCTTTCAATATTCTTATCACCCTTTCCGTCTCTCGTAAACATACTTCCTAAATACACAAACTCATCCACTTGCTCCAAGTATTCATCATTCACAACTATATTTCACGCTGTTCTAGTACTCTCTCTTTCAAACACCATGACTTTGGACTTACTTACATTCATCATCAACTCATTTTGTATACCTACTTGGTTCATCCTAGACACGAGAAACTGTAGATCTTCCATAATTTATAAAATATAATAATTAAACCTTAAACTGAAGATATTAAGTACCTGATCTGAATAGGAATGCATGAGATGAAATAGGTCGAGGGTAGAAGTAGAGAGTCGTAGTAATGGCCAACTTAAAGATCATAGTCCAACATGTGGTCTATGGGATAATGCATGTTCAAAACAATTTTAGAAATCGATCTTTACAATACAATTTAAGAGACAGAAAGACATTGAAGGAAGCAATCAAGAAATACAAAAGGACATTGGTATGAATGGTTAGTGACAGGGGGTAAATTGCACATGGGCGCAACTGGGTGGGCCATTACAGGCGGCTGCAGTCTGATTTGAAATTGTTTATATTAGTTCGACATAAAGTAAACATTAGAACCAACCTTAGAGTATATAGAGTGGTATCTACCCAGGGCAGTGTAGTCAGTTTTTGATGATTTTTACCTGACTCGGCGGACCTGGGCGTGGCTAAGACTAAGGCTAGGGATTTATACATCCATTCATATCACAAATCGACATAATATTTTTTTTTATTCGTATAACCATTTTTTCACAGTATTGATTTCAACAAAAATATAGCATCTAACCTAAAAAACCGTTTAGTTGTGTCAAGTTTAGTGGCATAATAAAACATGTGGGTGGAGTCCCGCGGTGACCCAGGAGCCCAAGATCACTGTTACAGCACGTAGAAGCGAAGCATTATATTTGTTGTCTCTTTCTCTCTCATGGTGTACAACGTAAAAACCCGGAGAAAGTGATTTATCGCAAGTTTGTATAGGTTGGGTAAAAATAATTAGCTCTATCTCCATACATTGTTTCTCCAAGTAATCAACCTTATTATTATTGTTATTGGCGTCGGAGATGTGTTTAATTATTCCCTCATCTATGGACCGTATTTATACTACGTCTAAAGTGATTACAGGAATATTTTGTTTTGTGTTTTGAGTAGGGCGCTTCCTACATTAGTTTTTGTTGATATTAATAAAGCATTCTCTGTTCTTTTATAGTAATTTTAGTGGACATTTAAATATTTAATTTTGTTCATACCAGAGATGATAAATGTTCTGGAAAGATGATGAAATAGTGAACATCACAATGAAGAGTGATTCAGAATATGAAAACTTGTAGTTGTATATGTATGTAGTTGTATACAGTTGTATACAATTGTAATCCATCTTAAAAAAAAATTCATACCAGATAGGTATATAAAATAATAAATTAAAAGTAACTTATACCCTGTAACTCAATGACGTTACATATATAGACACGTTATAGCCTGAGAATATGAACACAAAATGTGGCAAGCAAAACACACACGTTACCAGTCAATTCATCATTCAAATATCGGTCATGTACGACAAAGATAGACATTCATAGAATATATGTGTATGAACGAAACAACGAATTTGTTAAGATATAGTAAACGACCTCAAGCGACGCTCGACCGTTTAGTACTAAATCAGCTTAAACACCGATCACACCAACTAGCGTGATTATCGCTTGCCACTTTGAGAGCGCTACAACGTGTCTATATATATTTAACGACATTGCTGTAACTAGTAAAATCATGGTTTACCACCCTTGACATCCCAAAAATAGTATATAAACCATAGGATAATAACAACCTGTACTAGTCTGAAGATGGCCGTTATAGGCTGAAACCGGTCCAGTCAAAAATTAAATAAGTGGAATAATGTTATAAATTTGTTTTATTAAATCATTTAAATCACATACCCCCTACATGGGTAGACGACTTAGAGTATACTAGAGGTAGCCCAAGCCAAGGCAGTGAAGTCAGTTTTGGACTTGTTTTTGATGATTTTAACATGACTCGGCGCACCTGGCCGTGGCTAAGACTAAGGCTACGGTATTTATTAGCGTTGTGACAGTTTTGAAAGAACTGTTTCAAAGAAGTACTTCTTTTGACAGCAGTCCCAACTTCATTCATTTTTCATTGAACAAATACTTCAATTGAAGTTGGTTAAGTTGGTACTTCCGATTGAACAATCTATGGCATCTACTTCGAACTTCAATTTTTCATTCGTTCGAAAGACTGAAATATTGCATCATCCACAGTTCAATTGTTCATTCCCTTCTTCCTTCGATTTTAGTTCGAAGAATGAATGAAGCAATGAAGTATCTTTTTAGTTATCCGTTCCCTCGCATGTACCCGTGACAGTTTCTTATGATTTCTGTGCTTGTTTTGTCTATAGGACTATATAATCTCTACCTAAAATTATGGATGGCCGTTCAACGAGAAAGTGAAATATGGGCTTATTTTAAGGAAGTTGGGGTTTACCAGGCCAAATGCAACTTTTGTTCTAAAGTTATATCCATAAAGGGAGGCAATGCCTGTAATATGAATCGTCATTTGCGCAATATTCACCCTTTTGCTAAGCAAACTGTCAAACTGTGTACAGTAAGAAATATTCAAATTGTACTTCAAGCCCTGAAAAACGTTCACATCGCTCTTACAGAAACTGAAAATTTCGCAATTACTACATTTGCTTTTTGCAAATTCTCTGTAAGGCTATGCATACTTATTGTACATCATTCCTTTTAAGGCATGATACCGCCAACAACTCAAACATATGGGCAGCTGTCATCGAGAAACAATAGACAAGAAACTAGTAATAGACAATTCATTAATACACACATAGAAGAAAGAAAGAAGTAGTTTTTCTACACGGTATAATTTTTGTTATACAATAATGGAGGAGTGGGTTATGTGGTTGGGAGAGCTGTCCCGAATAAAACTATTAAGAAAAAACGTGACTATTATTTGGTACATTTATCGCTAGCAACCCCCCCGACGAGAAATGCTGTGATTAATATGTTACTTCAATTGAAGGGTTCATCGTGAAAGGTTCATTTTGAAGAAGTATCAATTCGTGAAGCATTCACAAATCTGTGAAGCTTTTCCCATCGCTAGTATTTATACATCCATTCCTATCACATATCGACATAATGTTTTTGTGTATTCGTATGGCCACTTTTTCACAGTATTTTTTATCAACAAAAATATAGCATCTAACCTAAAAAACCGTTTGGTTGTGTCAAGTTTAGTGGCAAAATAAAAAATGTGGGCGGAGTCCCGCCGTTAACCAGCGAAGATAGCCAGCTTAAGATCATTGCGACAGTATATAGAAGCGGTCCAAGAAATTTGTTGTCTCTTTCTCTCTCATGGTGTACGATGTAAAAACTCGGAAAAGGTGATTTATTACAATTTCGGATGGGTTGGATAAAACAAATTAGATATCCCTCCATATATTGTTACTTCAAGGTAGACGATCACTATAATCCTAGGATTTATGGGTTCGATGGTAAAGATGCAGGTGTAAATGTACATTTTAACACTAATTGCAGTGAAACATCGGTCGAACGACGTCCAAAAAAGTACAAAAGGAAACGAAAATAATATGAAATTCCGAATAGAATGCAATATTCCATTGTGCTCAACGCCTTTTTTTACAAAATGTCTTACCTTCTCTGGGTATCAGAATATACCCACATAATATATGCTACGTGATGAAGTCATACTCAAAACTTGTGAACAAACTCAGTGTTCATCAATGACGTTACATTTAAATAGATACGTTGTAGCGCTCTCAAAGTGGCTAGCAATAATTACGCTAGTTGGTGTGATCGGTGTTTAAGCCGATTTAGTACTAAACGGTCACGCGTCGCTCGAGGTCGTTTCAAGCAAGTATGGAACGCGGTCCGAACTTCGGATCTGTTTCGTTCATACACATATATTCTATGAATGTCTGTCTTTGTCATACATGACCGATATTTGAATGATGAATTTACTGGTAACGTGTGTGTTTTGCTTGCCACATTTTGTGTTCATATTCTAAGGCTATAACGCGTCTATATATATGTAACATCATTGGTGTTCATGAGAAATAAATACACGGACAAATACCGAATACTCGAATCACAATTAATAAATTAAGTGGAATTATATACACGACAATGTTACTCGTAAATTAATTTCATCAAAATTAATAAGATATATTTTTGTAAATACAAAAAGTAAAACGAAATATACATTTTGAAACGTGAATTAATTTAGTTTTTTTTTAAATCAATTTTAGTAAAAATTTAGAGCGTTAGTGATAATCAAAGTGTTTAAAAGCATTCTAGACATTTTACACATATCACAAGGAGAGACTTCGTTTCAATTTAATTCATAATAATTATAAAATAAACTCTGCACAGGGAGTGAAATCACATGCTTCATATTCTGCAGTTAAAATTTTAGGTAACCTTTATTTTATAATTTTCCGAGAAATGCACACTAACTTAATAACTATACAAACTATAAAGAAATATTCTAAACAGTATAAGCATATACGTTAAAAAATTATAAGAACATTTACAAAATATTTTTATACAACATTACAAATTATTTATTGATTTATATTAGTAAAAGAGGGGAGTTGATAAAAATGCTACTGATGTTTAAAATTATATACAGTAATGTATTGTGTAAAATTTGGATATGGCTTTTCGTACTGCTAAATAACTCTAATGCATTTTTCTGTTCATACCTCGACACCTCACTAAAATATTTGTAATAACATTTATATGATTTGAGAAGTGTGCTTTTCTACCAATAGTAGAGCGAACTCTAGCATTCGGCAAATTTGACTTTCTAAAAATAATGTTTAAATAATAATTCTCATTTTCTAATAAATTACATAAAAACTCTAAAAATTACATAGTGAGACAAAACGTGTTTTATAAAAAGTCATTTGCGAAAACACAAATATTCACGGTTAGAAAATGAGAATCTGGGCTTTCCTCCCAAATGAGGCAGCACGAGATTCTTCAAATTAGACCTTGAGAACATGACAGTTGCAATCGAATCACGACAAAGGTTTCGCTTCAATGTGGGTAGGTAAGTGCCTCATTAGCCTCGTCAGAACACGAGAATCGTTTTTCTCCACCATGAGTTGACACGTGCCTCTTTAAGTTAGACTTTTGGGTACACGAATAAGTACAATCGGGACACGAAAACGGTTTTTCTCCACTGTGTGTTAGCATGTGGGTTTTTAAATTGCCTTTATAAGAACACGAGTAGGTACATAAGGAACACGACAGTGGTTTTTCACCTCCGTGAGTTAGCATGTGACGCTTTAACCCGAACTGACTGAAACATGAATAGATACTATTGGAATGCGAAAATGGTTTATCACCACTGTGAGTTAGCATGTGTCTTTTTAAACTAGACTTGTGGGAACATGAATAATTACAATCGGTACACGAAAATGGTTTTCCTGCACTGTGAGTCAGCATGTGACTTTTCAAATGAGACTTTTGGGAACATGAATAGTTACAATCGGGACACGAAAACGGTTTTTCTCCACTGTGAGTTAGCATGTGATTCTTTAAACTAAACTTACGGAAACACGAGTAGTTACATTCGGGACACGAAACTGGTTTTTCTCCGCGGTGAATCAACATATGTCTCTTTAAATTGGACTTAATGGAACATGAGTAAACGCAAACGGAACACGAGAATGGTTTTTCTCCACTGTGAGTCAGCATGTGACTTATTAAACTAGACTTGTAGGAACATGAATAATTACAATCGGTACACGAAAATGGTTTTCCTACACTGTGAGTCAGCATGTGACTTTTCAAGTAAGACTTAATGGAACATGAATAGTTACAATCGGCACACGAAAATGGTTTTTCTCCACTGTGAATTAACTCGTGCCGCTTTAAATTGCAAATTTTTGAACCAGAATAGTTGCAGTGGGAACACGAAAATGATCCCTTTTCACTTTGAGGCTTTTTTTTCTGGCTGAACTTTTCGTCGCGATCATTTTTTCCCTCTGGGTCATATGACACTGTAATAAAAAGAAATCAATTCATTCTCATGTTAATTAAGCGCTGCATTCAATTAGTATATTTTGAGAGTAAGAGCACTTTGATTTTAAATTAAGCACTCTCAATTTGACGCTATTGATTATGACCATATTTGTTTTTTAGTTCTCGATTGATTTTTCGCGGGTATCTTGTAAACTCAATAATGTTTTTAATAAAAGCAAAAAAGAGCGGCTCAAAAGGGGTGTCCTTGATGTGATTTATTGTAAAATGAACATGGCTTTATAGTTTCCACACTCCTCGAAGCAATTTTCCTTACCAGAAGTTTGATCGATTCTCATGGAATATTCCAAGCATTCCTTCTTAATGTCCGGGAGGTCTATGTCTATATCTGTATCCGGCATTTCCCCTCCGCCTTCTTGTCCAGCCCCTGGCTCCACCTTGACGGTGATACTGTCCGGGCTAGGAGGGCTCATGGCTCTGCTGTGGGGGCGGTCAAGTAACGCTGTGATGCTCTCAAGCAATTAGACCTAGAACAGAATATTTAGATTGGTGAGTGTAGGTGTGAAGAAGGGTTATTCGTATTTTTTTCATATATTCTTCTGAATCCGTGGATAAAAACTGATATGGGCGTTAGTTTTGTAAACCGACAAATACACCAAGAGTTGATAAATTACTATCATATTTAATTGTTATTTTTTCTGTTTTAATATTTCCAGGGTTCAAGGACTTCAAAAGGCAATCACTCGTTCACAAAACAACTATGCACAACGTAAGAAGACAGTAAAAACACAACCAAACATTAACAAATAATCTTCTAATAATGTTAAAAAATACATTTTATTTTGTACGAAATTACAAGTATTATATTTATAACTACTACTAATATAATTAAAGTCGTTGATTCAATGTATAGTAATATAAAGTCTCTTCGAAAGAACCTATTTAATGCGATTTTTCAGAATATGGTTTATTCTAACATGTCTTGAACTAAAAAATCTTGAACATAACCTACAAAATTCTCATTTTAAATGTTTGACATTTAATCAAATACATCGTGCAATGTTTTCAGAAATAGAGAGAACTATTACAGGGTTATAATGTATTAACATTAAATATGATTATCTGTAAGTCAGAAAACAGGTTAGCGAGAAAAACTCAAATCAACTCACGCGCCAGGGTTGCAATGAAGAAGCACATAACGTTAATCCAGAAGTAATTGAAGAAACGTCTAATATGGAAACCTGATGGCTTCTGCAATAAGCCCAAAAGACAGAAAAGGTTAACACATGGATGTAGTTATACTATATTGATATATTGATGCCAACAAGGAGGCCGCCAGTGGTGGCAACGGAATATCCGTCATACCGATTCTGCCATAGACGGACACAAACTGGAAAGGCCATGAACCCGAAGTTACCTAATAAAGTACCTACCGAATAATGCCGAGATAATATAAATATAACAGTAAATCAATAGACGCCATCAAATACTTAGTATAAAATAAGAGGGAATAAATATTACTGTATTTTTTTAAGCAGATTTGACAGGAACCGCATTTCGGTGAATTATATTTTATATCGGATAACATTTGTTGTCATACCTTTATAATGTGATTGGAATCTTATAGCTGTGTGTAGTTCAGTATAATTATAATAATTTCCTATACATTTTATAAACTGTTAATAATTTAACACATATTTTAAAAACTATCACAAAATTTGAAAATTATTACAACCTAAGCAAAATAACAAGTTTTTTTTTACAAAGATTAAAATAAAACCATTTTTTTTTAAATTGTGAGGAAAGCATCAATGAGTAGAAATTCTTTTCAGAATTCGATCCGATTTCTTTCTGAATCTCTTCTCACTGGCGTAGAAAAGGCTTAGATGAATTAAATAATGTAGATACGTTACTGAGACAACGCGCGTGACTGCACTTAACTAAGCCAACGTAGCATACCTGAGATTTACTGCGTTTAGTCTCACACAAACATTCGTTTGACAAAGCTGTCACCAGCTGCCACAAACGCATCGCTGTAAGCTCTTTTCTGAGATAAAATGCCTTCCTGTGCTTTTGACAAGTGTAAAAATCATTCGGGAACAAAAAACAAATCTCATGGAGTTTCTTTTCATGCGAAGTACACACAAATCACTTATTATTTCAATTAATACAATTATTCACATACCAAATGGTATAAGTGAGATAGCGAATGCAAAAATACATAAGTGTGTGGAAGACAACCTAGCGACAGTACACTGAGTACGTCGCATGCTACTTCGCTCGTGAGCTCGCTAGGGAAGAGAGGGCTTGTAATGCGGAGAATGTAACGCGGGACGTTCATATAGCTATCTCATTCATACACATATATTTTGCTTGGTATGGCTATACTTTTCATGCGTTATGAGATATCAGAGCGTGCCATATTTACCGTTCAATTTGTATAAAATCTGACGTGTCTTGTCTTTTATGTCAATGAGAAAAGGTCGATATCCAAAGAGATTTAGTCCAGGAGCAATATTCTCCTTCCCACCGAATGTGTACTGGCGATGTCGCGCTGTCTTGGTACAGGCCACTGTCTAACTAACTCAGTTTATGTGTTTTGCTTTGCGGATTAAAATAGTTTAGACATGCTTACTATTTTATGGCATATTTTACTTCGTATACTCTACAGTATATTAAATCATGATATAGCAATACTTATTAAAATTTATACAACTGATTTTTGTTTAAATTACTAGCGAGTACCTAACTTGCTTGGCAATGCCACAATTGCCAAATTGGCTTGCCTATCATTCTTTCCCGAAAAATAAATCTAAAAACACTTCGTAACGGAACTAGGCTTTTATTGAAAAATTAAATTAAAACTATGATCGATGATACAATTTTAAATATGAAAAAGAAGATTATCAGAATAAGCAAACACTTTGTGGATTGACATGATTAATTAAATAAAAAACACACGTTGTTTAAATCCACTTTATTTTTGTATAAGTCAACTAGTTTCGACTCTGCTGAGTCTTCATCGGGACTTAAAAATATACTAATTACATTACATACATTAGTATATTTTTAAGTCCCGATGAAGACTCAGCAGAGTCGAAACTAGTTGACTAATACAAAAATAAAGTGGATTTAAACAACGTGTGTTTTTTATTTAATTAAAAAAGAAGATGTTATTTTCCCACGCATCCCAATGACTACGATAAATATGCCATTTGAATTCTAACGTCTTCATTTTCCACTGCGAATCGGATTTGAAGTGAAAATAAATAATAAAAAAACACAAACCATCGTTAAAATTATTTCATTATTTTCTCCCTTTTCTCTTCTATCTCAGAAAAATTTATCATGTTCTAACTCGATCGATTTCAAGTATGTTTGCCCTTCGCTCCACTGTTTCTGAAGCTCGTGATGCCTTTATCTTTCTTACTTGACTTGTAGATCGACCAATAGCTTTTCTCTGTGGTGCCATCATTAATTTTACATTGAAAATAATGCATATTGACAATTATTACTATAAACAAAGAAACATCATTTTGAAAGATTCATTTCATTCTAAAAATGTATTTAAAAAAAAAAAAACTTAGTTAGGTACTTAATTGTGTTTTCCATTTTGAAAATATTTCAACTTATTTATATTAGTATTAATATTTGATTTATCTCTAAACAAAGAAACTATAACGCCTATTTAGGCGTATTATAATATGTATTTACATGGCCAGCAACAGGGCGCACCTAACGGCCTAGCAGAAGAAGGTGCTTCTAGCGGGAAAGGAGGAATTTTCCCGCGGAAACTGCGGTTCACCCTTCGTGACAGAACACACCTCTGGTTTTTGTGATTACTTATTTCAGTGTGTTTTAATTGGTAAATAAAGTGATCTACCTAACCTTAAAGACTATCATTTGACAATTACCTACTACTTTTATTCATTATAGTTCCTTTGTTTTACAAAAAATTAATTTTAAAATTTTATTTCATTCAAAAAATTATTTGAAAAAAAAAATCGTAAGTAGCTAGCTAATTGTGTTTTACATTTTGAAAATATTCTACCCAAACAAGCTTTCATTCATTCATTGAAATATGTATATTCAAAAAATAAATATCTCATAAGTAGATACCTAATTGTGTTTTCTATTTTTAAAATATTCTACCCAAATAAACCATTCTTTAGTATATGTAATATGTCAGAGAACCGAGTATGTATGGCTAACCTCGATACAACATGGCGGGTTCAATGTTTGTCAATCAAATTTTAAAATTTTATAGCAAGATTTTTACACATTGGATTTAATTCAAACCACTCTTTCAACCTTCCTGTCACTAATAAAAATAAAATGCGTTATTTTAAGCGAAATCGGTTTAGTAATTTTCGAAAAAATCGAAAACAGACAGACGGACAAACATTCATTATTATATATAGAGATTAAAAAGTTAATTTGGTAGAACTTTTTATTCACCTTGACACCCAAAAATATCTGAATACCGTAGTTTGGATGATGTATGTAACAGTCTGAAGATGACCCTGACAAGTTGAAACCGATCCACTCAAACAATAATCAATGAAAAGGGGTTACAAAATTGAAATATTTAATCATACATAGAAGAGTCTGTACAAAATAAAGTAGAGGTACAAAAGTATTATAGGAAATATTCAAGAATAAAGTAATTATTAACAAAACTAACACATAGTGTGATAGTTTATAATAGTGGTATAAGATTGAGTATTTTTATATAAATATATCAACATTGATTTAACTTAACTATTTCGACAGATAACGCTCGAATATAACGACGCAGGCTTATAAAGTATAATAAATTAACTAACTCCTAGAGTTTTTTTTTAACTTGGCGAATTAAACTAGCGATATCCAATCATATTCAGAGTTAAAAGGGTTAGACACCGTTTTACTCGAATTTGCTATTTTAAATCGAAAACTTTTCTTTCGGCCAAAACATTCGGTCAGTCGAGTAGGCGCCCGTCCCTGCATCGTCCTTTACTGTCCATCGCTGCGAGAAAAGGGACGGTGCGTACCACGTGGCAAGCAACATTTCAGCGTGTTCTAGCTAGTGGTGACATCGGAAAACATTTTTGAAACACCACCATTCAGAACCGAAACGTTGTTTGAAGTAGCTTTAGCCGTGTTTGGTGACCAGATCTGAAAACCAAGTACTCCCAACCTTCCTCTTCACCAATTAACATTCCATTCCGACTTCCTTTTACCTCACAACATACTTCACTGGGGGATGTTATAGCCCAACTAGCTCTGGGCAGTTCGGACTATTTCAACACAAAATTGTCAGAAATCAGGAAAATTTAGGTCAAGAACTTATTAGAAGATTAATTTTAATAAAACCTCAGAACCTAAATATGGCTTATAGTGCAAACCTAAATATTATTCCTGAATACGTGCACGAAATAAAAACCATTCCAGAGAATATGAAGTGAGTGACGTGGCTCCCAGGAAGCAGACTTACGACTGCTAAAATGCCGCTACGTAAGGGGCCGAAGATCGACAGGCCACGGGGAAACACTAATGTCCCTTAATATTGGGGAAAAATCTCGTTCAAAGGTGGATTTTTATTGACACCATACGAAGAAAGAAACTGAAATAGGAACAATATTTTTTTATGAACTGTGAGTTGACATATGCCTAATTAAAACAGACTTTCGCGAACATACGTAGTTGCACTCAGAACACGAGATTGGTTTTTCCCCGCTGTGAGTCTGCATATGCCTCTTTAAATTTGACATAATTGAACATGTATAGTTGCAGTTGGGACATGCGTAAGGTTTTTCTCCGCTGTGAATGAGCATGTGCCGCTTTAAATGCGACTTTCGCGAGCAAAAATAATTACAGTATGAACACGAGAATGGTTTTTCTCCACCCTGAGACAGCGCCAATGTTTGTAAATTAGACTTTCGCGAGAATGCGTCGGAACGCGAGAGTGGTTTCGATTCGCGGTGAGTTAGCATGTGCTTCTTTAAATTGGCCCCTATTGCACATGAATAGTTACAGCTGGAACATAAGAATGGTTTCTCTCCAGTGTGGGTAAACATGTGCCGCTTTAAATGCGACTTACGAGAGCATAAATAATTACAGTAAGAACATGAAAATGGTTTTTCGCCGCTGTGAGTCAGCATGTGCGAATTTAAGGCCGTCTGTCGAAAACACGAATAACTGCATTCCGAACAAGAGAATGATTTCCCTCGAATGTGGGTATCTATGTGCTTCTTTAGATCCGCCTTCTGCGAGCAAGAATAGTCACAGTTGGAGCACGAGAATGGTTTTTCTCCACTGTGCGTAAACATGTGCTTTTTCAAATCCGACTTTTGTGAACAAGAGTAGTTACAGTCGGGACACGAGAATGGTTTCTCCCCGCTGTGAGTCAGCATGTGCCTCTTTAAACTGGACTTTAATGAACAAGAATAGTTGCATTCGGGACACAAGAATGGTTTTTCTCCGCTGTGAGTAAACGCGTGCTTCTTTAGATCTGACTTCTGCGCGCACGAATAGTTGCAATTCGAGCATGAGAACGGTTTCTCTCTAGTGGGTGCTTTGACTTCCAAACTTATATCCCAATATTTTTTATCCGCATCTCCCATACTAACTATCTTATCAACTTTCGTAGAATTTTCTGAAGATTCCTTCTTTATGTCTGGGAAAACAACATCTATATCTTTTTCCGGCAATTCATCTCCGCTCTCTCCTGGCTCCATCTTGACGAGACCAATATTTGCAATTGGAAGGTCCATGGCACTGTTGTGTGAAGTTCACAACGAATGGGACCTGGAAAAGGATATTGACATTAATAAAAGTGTGAGTTGATCTGTTTTCATACCGTAATATATTAATTGTAAGAATTGGTTCTTCCGGAAATGTAAAAAATGAATGATTTTTGTATTTAATTTGTAGGATCAACATATTTTTCATAATGAAATAAATAAAATTAAAAACCAAAAAAAGGGCGAAACGGGTCATACGTGAACATCGACCAAACAGAACGGGAATATAAAAATAACAAAAAAATCCAGGACAAATTCAAATAATTATGAAATACACTAGTAGTGAAAGTTGGAAAATTAATTTCTTCTATTTATGACAAATTAATAATGTTAAATTAGATGCGTATTTACGAAAATTTGAGTTCATTAATATAGTATTTATAATAAAACATTTCTGATAAATTATAGTGAATACCGCACAAGAGTCCCAACTACTCCCAACCGTCTAGAGCTAGTGAGACTATAGCATCCTCAATCGGAGTATGTTGTGAAGCTGAAGGAGGTGGGGAGGGGAAGGAGATGGGGAAAAGGAAGATTGGGAAGTACCTGGCTATTCAGATCTGGTCATCAAACACGGTTAAAGCCATTTCAAGCAACATTTCGATTCTGAATGGTGGTCTTTCACCAGGGCGATACTTGGAGTATCTACCACTCTGGAACGTGCCGCAAATATAATTTTATTATTTTTTATGAATTAAATGTGTTATGACACATATCCATTAAAGCTATTGGCGGACGCCAGGTTTGAACCCGCGACCTTTGGATTCGCAGTCGAGCGTCTTACCACTCGACCACGGAGGCCGTCTTCTGTGTGCGAAAGGAAGAACGGAACGAGTAAAAAAAGTTTTGAGTTAAGCATGCAGAATTATTCCTCAAATACAATATATCTAGCAAGGAAAAATGAGATGAGTAGAAAAATAAAATAAAGTGCGATCATTTTTTAAAAGGGACATATGACAAAATAACATGAAAAAAAAAAAAAAAAATTATTATGATATACTAAAATTATGATGATACATTTATATATAATAATTTTAATTAACCAAAAATGCTCCGACTTCGAAAATTAAACTTAATACCTCAGTAATTCTTCCTGGGCCGAAAAAAAAAATGGTAAACAATGAATTAAAATTTAAAAACACAAGGGAATTTTAAATCACACGAAGATTTAAACAAAAAGTGTATTTAAATTTTGTCAGTTGTCATCAGAAAAATCAACCAATACAAATATGAATGGCTTTATTATTAAAAAAAACTACCACGTATTTCCTTCGGTCCTGTTTCAGAGGAAAATATTTTCAAAATCATAATTTTATTTTGCTTGTCTGTCGCAAGTTAAATAATTATTTTAAAACTAAACTTGAGATATATCACATATAAACTTTTTCACACCCAGCAGATACTAAAAAGTTTTTTTTTGATGCATTAGAACGCATTTCTCAAATGTAACTTTTGATAACATTAATCGACATTTACTCTAGTGTTGTCTTATATGCAAATGTTGAGAGTGAGAATATATTTGGACCTTTGCGAAACAGTGTAGTGAGGTCGGTTGACTTTAGACTGACTCGATAGAAAGAGATGAATATATGTTAAAGGATGCTGGATAGCCTATTAGTACCGCCCACATGGAATTCATACATTTCTTATAAACATTTTTGAACACATTAAACAAAACAATATCTATACACCACTAAAATGATTTATAAAGTCAAAATATCACACAAACACTAATAACAGAAGGTTTGCCTAAATAACGATGGAAGCTTTTTGTTGATTTTATCTCTTTATATCATTAAAAACGCGAAAATTCTAAAGTTCGGTCAAAAATACTAAAAACTGTTGAAATACCTCTGAAAAGTGATGTTTTTTAATCTTTGTTTGGTCTTATTTGAACATTCACGCATGGCACATATCACCATCATGTTTGATTTATTTGTATAACCACTGCAAGTATTTAAATCAACACAAATATAGGAAATAACCTCAAAATCCGTTGACGTAAGTCATGCGACTCGATGATGTGAAGTTAGCGCGGACGGAAAACATCCCTACATACTTAGAAGTGCTGCGGTATTATGCAACGACTTTTCTTGTCTCTTTCTCTCTCATGGTATGCGACGGAAAAACCCGGAGAAAGTGATTCATCACCTAACCTACACAGATATAGGAAATAACCTCAAAATCCATCGACGTAAGTTATGCGACTCGATGATGTGAAGTTAGCGCGGACGGAGAACATCCTTACATACTTAGAATTGCTACGATATTATGCAACGACTTTTTTGTCTCTTTCTCTATCGTGGTATGCGACGGAAAAACCCGGAGAAAGTGATTTATCACCTAACCTAACCTAACCCACACAAATATAGGAAATAACCTCAAAATCCGTCAACGTAAGTTATGCGACTCGATGATGTGAAGTTAGCGCGGACGGAGAACATCCTTACATACTTAGAAGTGCTTTGAAATTATGCGAAGACTCCAAGGTTAGCAAACCCGAAATAACGATCACAAAAAAAAAACTCTATGCATTGACGGCCCAACCTGTTTAATAACCAAACTGTCAATTATTTGACAAGCGATGTGATAAATTAATCTTTTACTTTATAAAAATATATTGTGTTAGTCGCATAGACATAAAATACAAGACACGTCATTTTCATACAAATTGAACGATAAATATGGCATGCTCTGATATCTCATAACGCATGAAAAGGATAGCCATACCAAGCCGAGTATGTGTGTATGAATGAGATAGCTATATGAACGTCCCGCCTTACATTCTCCGCGTTACAAGCCCCCTCTTCCCTAACGAACTTACGAGCGAAGTAGCATGCGACGTACTCGTGTACTGTCGCTAGGTTGTCTTCCACACACTTATGTATTTCTGCATTCGCTATCTCGCTTATACCATTTGGTATGTGAATAATTGTATTAATTGAAATGATAAGTGATTTGTGTGTACTTCGCATGAAAAGAAACTCCATGAGATTTGTTTTTTGTTCCCGAATGATTTTTACACTTGTCAAAAGCACAGGAAGGCATTTTATCTCAGAATAGAGCTTACAGCGATGCGTTTGTGGCAGCTGGTGACAGCTTTGTCAAACGAATGTTTGTGCGAGACTAAACGCAGTAGATCTCAGGTATGCCACGTTGGCTTAGTTTCGTACAGTCACGTTCGGTGTCTCAGTAACGTATCTACATTATTTAATTCATCTAAGGTTAGTCATAGAAAAGTGTAAATAAATAAAAACGTGTATTTACTCACTTACAAGGCGAAGTGCGACGGTTTTTAACTTAACGTGTTTCAAAAATGATGAACGTTAAGTTATGTCGGATGCAATTGAACAGTTATGTAAAAAAATAATAGCTTTTGCAATAAACCTTAAATATATTTACGTATTTTCTACATTAATTTATCAGCGGGATAGCTATGGCGGGCTGTCAACATTTTGAGAATTTTCAACCATAGATAAAATACAAATACAGAAGGGTCCATAAGCAAAGAGGTAAAATAATAATACAGGTACTTACTTTTAAATAATGTGGCAAACTTAGAGTATATAGAGTGGTATCAATCCAAGGCAGTGTAGTCAGTTTTTGATGTTTTTTTTACCTGAGTTGGCGGACCTGGGCGTGGCTAAGACTAAGGCTAGGGTATTCGTACATCCATTCATACCACATATCGACATAATGTTATTGTTTATTCGTATTACCACCATTTCACAGTATTGCTATCAACAAAAATATAGCATCTAACCTAAAGAACCGTTTAGTTGTGTCAAGTTTAGTGGCATAATAAAAAATGTGGATGGAGTCCCGCGGTGACCCAGGAGCCCAAGATCATTGTGACAGTACGTAGAAGCGGAATATTAATTTATTGTCTCTTTCTTTCTCATGGTGTACTACAAAAAAACTTGGAGAGGGTGATTTATCACAAGTTTGTATAGGTTGGGTAAAAATAATTAGCTCTCTCTCCTTAAATTGTTTCTCCAAGGTGGCAAATGAAAGGGTAAACTATTTACAGATTGACACATTCAACTTTTCAGTCAGGAAATTGAAGATAAAAGTGAAAATAAATCCCTAGACCTGAATAAGATAAGTCAAATTAAGGGTTAAAATAATATTTTTTCCCGACATAACATAATTATGTTGTCACCTTGGAGAAATGATATGTCTTGCGGTTTGATTCCTACTAAAAAATAGTTGGGGCGGTTAGTAGCCGAGTGGTCAAACGCGTCAGATTCCCCCCCAGACGTCGTGGGTTCAATTCCTCAGTCCTCCATCATTGCAAAGCAACATTTTTTCTTATTATGATGGCTTTAGGAGTTTTTCAAATATTGACATATTATTCGTAACACAGAAATATTTGTCTTTCTTTAAAAAAAAATCAAATCTTTGACCACGGCTGCAATTCATAAGTCTACATTTGTCAAGGAGAAAAAATTAACGAATGTAGTACTGTTGCTTTTAATTCATTCACGATTTATTTTTATTGTAAATACAGCTTAAAAGCAAATCTTTGGCATTCCCAATTGGAGCATTTTGTGAGGTTGAAGGTAGTGGGGAGGGAAAGGAGATGGGGAAGATGAAAGTTGGGAAGTACCTGGCTATTCAAATCTGGTCACCAAACACGGCTAAAGTTATTTTTAGCAACGTTTCTGAATGATATTTCACCAGGGCGATACTGGAAGTATCTATCACTCTGGAACCAGCCGCAAATATATTATAAATGTATTTTTAATGATCGGTCGACGCCATCAACTGCTAATTTAAGCATGTCAATATGATTTAATTATATTTTTCTTTAAAAAGTCATATTATGTGGATATCCGGAAAGAGTGCAAGGCTGATGTGAGCGTAATGAATAGGATCAAGAAAGGGACGCCTAGATGGTTTGGGCGTGTAGAGCGAATGAACGAAGA
This sequence comes from Drusus annulatus, assembly GCA_022651775.1. Lineage (NCBI taxonomy): Eukaryota > Metazoa > Arthropoda > Insecta > Trichoptera > Limnephilidae > Drusus > Drusus annulatus. Next base: position 564,642 of record JAGWCC010000540.1, on the reverse strand, counting down.
AAGGAGTGTGAAAATAATATACCATATGATGCGAAAGTGAATGGAAGAAGAAGTCGAGGACGCCCGATAAAGACATGGCACGATCAAGTAAATCAAATACTTGAATCGGGTCATGTGAAGAATCAGAATAACAGAAGGGTATGTATGAGACGATGTGTGAATATAAATGAAGCAAGGAGTGTGTGCCAAGACAGAGTTGTATGGCGGTCCGTCCTCTCTGCCTACCCCTGCGAGGAAACGGCGTGATTGTTAGTTGGTTAATATTATTTTCGGTACTTACCTACCTGGCCAGCTTTCCGTTGAATATTTTTTCCATATAGCAACACCGATTACCATTGGTAAGGTGCGCATGCGTGTTATCCTTCATAAATCAGCGAATATAAAAGGTTTGGCTAACAACGAAAATCATTTTATTATTTACACAATTATAATTTTTTTTTTGCCTCTCTCTCTCTATTTATAATTTCTAATTCAGTGTATCTTTGCTACTAAGACACATTTTTGTCTCTCTCTCTATTTATAATTTTTAATTTAATGTTTCTTTGCTGCAAACACACATCACAGCATAAATGGCTGTGATATTCGTTTAAATAATAGTTTGTAAGGATTCCGCTTTGAGCCCTTCATATTGGCTGGCGCATTTCACCTTTTGAAACCCAGAGTTAATTCAAATTAACACGAGATTTGGATTTTTATTTTCTATGCAATCGTAGCGATTTAAAGAAGTCGAAATTTTGTTTTTGCAATTTTGACAGATTCTCTATGGTGTTTTTTTTCGCAAGGCTTCGAAAGCTATATTCCAATAGTATTTTTTTATGTATGTGTTACATTGCTAATGTTTTTGTTTGCAAGTTAAGCCGTTGTTAGTGTGTATTTGTGTGTTGTGTTTTTACCCTTGTAGTAATAACGGAGTGGTAGATACTCTTAGCATCGCCCTGGTGAAAAACCACCATTCAGAATTGAAACGTTGCTTGAAATGGCTTTAACCGTGTTTGGTTACCAGATCTGAATATCCAGGTATTTTCCAACCTTCCCCTTCCTCGTCTCCTCTCCTTTCCACTACCTTTAGCCTCACAACATACCCCTTTTAGGGATGCCATTGCCTCCACTGGCTCTAGACGGTTGGGAGCAGTTGGGACTCTTGTGAGGTATTTACGTAAAAAAAAAAATAATAATAACAATGTATGGAGAGAGAGCTAATTCTTTTTACCCAACCTATACAAATTTCCGAAAAATTACTTTCTCCGAGTTTTTACGTCGTACACCATGAGAGAGAAAGAGACAACAAAAATAACACACCGCTTTTATGTACTGTGAGGTGATCTTGGTCTCCCGCGTCTCCGGGGACTCCGCCCACATGTTTTCATATGCGACTAAACACAACTAAACGGTTTTTTTGGGTTATATGCTATATTTATGTTGATAACAATACTGTGAAAAAGTGGTCATACGAATAAACAAAAACACTATGTCGACATGTGCTATCCTAGTCCTAGCCACGCTCAGGTCAGTCGAGTCCGGCAAAAATCATCAAAAACTGACTACACTGCCTTGGATGGGTATCACTCTATGTACTCTAAAATTTAACCTAAGTTATTTAAAAAAAGCACTCTGAAGCCCAATGTTATTTCAAATGAACACTTTGTTTTTTATGCCAAATAATTTATAATGTTGAAAAAGTAATTTTTCGATCAGGTATTTCGTATTTTAATATTAATAACATTGCATTTTTATAGCGCAGTTTTGTGATATTCTACCTCAAGTGCTCTACTATAATAAACTTTAAAATTAAGATTTTGTGATACCGAACAGGCGAGCAACACACAATGTGTGTTCGATCAGGGAAATATCTCTCAAAGAAAGTATTTTTCATATTCGTAAAAAGCATTTACTTTGTGGTTTGCCATATTTATAAATAAAACACATAAAATTTGTTTATAACCACTTTATTATTTAATATTACGTCTACCGGTTTCGGAAGTACCCTTCCATCATCAGGACAATATTAAAATTAACATTAAATACAAAATGCTGAGATATATATATACATATTTAGGAGTTGGAATGGAAATGAGAAGGGGTAATTGAGTTACCCTTTCGTACCCCTAGTTACAACTAGTTAATGCAATTACCCTTTCTCCTTCCCATTCCAACTGCTAAATATATATATATCTCAGCATTTTGTATTTTATGTTAATTTCAATGATTTAATAAAACAAATTTATAACTTTATTCCACTTTTATTTTATGACTGGACCGGTTTCAGCCTATGACGGCCATCTTCAGACTAGTACAAGTGTTTGTTAACCTACGGCTTATATACCATTTTTGGGGATGTTAGGGGTAGTAAACAATGATTTTACTTTAATTATATTCATCAGTATTGTTGCATGATTTTAATAGTTACAGGGTAAAAGTTGCTTTTAATTTATTGGTATTACTATTTTATATATCTATCTGGAATATTTATTTATTTTATTTAATATTTAAGATGGGTTACAGTTACATTTCTATAAATATGAATTGACAATGTATTTATATAATGAAAGGTTGGTGAATACTGATTGTTTATGAGTTTACTTTAGGTTTTCCCATCTTAATTGTGATGTCCAGATGTACAACATAATTTTCTAATTATTGGGTTACTCCCAGCATTATGGTATAATTAGTTTTATGATTCTATTCATTATGCACTTTTAGAGTAGATTACTTCTATTATTATATAATTTCTCGGTATCAAGGAATTTTTAAGTGCTATGCACTTGGGTAATAACACACATTTATTGTAATTTTAATTTTAATACTGTCCTGATGATGGAAGGGTACTTTCGAAACGGGTAGACGTAATATTACATAATAAAGTGGTTATAAACAAAGTTTACGTGTTTTATTTATAAAGTGTTTTTCGCTTGCAACAATACAATCTTAGATTCTTTGGCAATATTGGACCCTGTCGCAGTTCTTTTCTTGAAACGAAATCTACATCCGTACTTGACCAAGACTCACCAGATATAGGCTGAGTTTTCAAGAGCGCTTACGTTGCCTAAATTCGCGGTAGTACTGCGCGTTGACTTTTTGGTGTCATTTTTTTGGATCTTAGTGTTATACGCATTTTTTCCCAATTTTCGTAATTCTGCCCTAATATATCGTGACGTTTTAATAAAATAAGTAAATTTAAAAACTTTTTCAAATGAACAGTTTTGTATATTTTTGAGTTTTTTAAATACATATTAAGATTCCAAAATGAGTAGTAGCATATTCACTCTTCTTCCAAACAACACTCGCTCCACTCAGAAAGGATAATAATATTTATTCTCTGAGATAGCATTCCGTTCATGGACACGTGTCCATTCCAGTAAGTCAAGGGTTCGATTTGCGCGTGAGTTGTTCACAACGTCCGGCCGCCACGAATTTCAGAGAAACACCGGTATAAATTTGCATCCTTCCTCTTTAAAACGAAACAAAAATGGTGGCGACTCGTCTATTTTCGCTCATTTGGGTGGAATGGCCTCCACACCCGGCATCGATTAAAAATACGTTTCTAGCCAAAACGTGACGTTTGACGTCCTCCGTGGTCGAGTGGTAAAACGCTCGACAATGCATCCAGAGGTCGCGGGTTCGAACCCGGCGTGCGCAAATAAATTTCAGTCAATTATTACAATATGTGTCATAACACATTTAGGTCGTATAAAATAATATATGGTATGTTTGCGGCACGTTCCAGAGTGGTAGATGCTGCAAGTATCGCCCTGGTGAAAGACACTGTTGCTTGAAATGGCTTTAGCCGTGTTTGGTGACCAGATCTGAATAGCCAGGTACTTTTCAACCTTCCTCTTCCCATCTCTTTCGATTACCACTAAGTTCAGCCTCACAAATTCTCAAATTGGAGATGCTGCAATCACACTGGTTCTAAACTAAAGATGGTCGATATTCTTGTCCTGTCCCGGTTCCTAGCCGGTCACTGGAACTGTCGATATTATTTCTTTGAGGAACCGGCTCCAATTTCGCAAAGAAATAATATCCTTTGTACGTTCTTTTCGTTTTCTTTTTGGCGAGGAACCAGTTCCAGTTCTTTTCGTTTTCAAATCTCTACCGATTAGTACTTTTTTGGCGAGGAACTTTTGTCGATTTGCTGGTACTTTTCGAAAAAATCTTCTTCGTGGAACTTTTCTGGCACCAGGAACCGGTTTCAAAAAGAACTGGATAAATAACCGGTTCCTCGCCGGTCACTGGTAACTGGAACCGCAGGTACACTTAATTTTGATATCGCTACTCTAAACGGTTGGGAGCATGTACATTATCAATTGGAACATATTTTCGCAATGGTCATGTTTGTGTGTTTGCCGAATGTGTACATCACAAGGTGATCTCACACGAAATTTAAAAAAAAATAGTAAACAGCGCCTCACAGTTGGGGACCGCTGATTCCCCACCCCGACGCCGGTCCGTCGGGCGCCGCGACGCCAGGCCCAGTTGCCAGCACAGTCACCCGGGCGTCGGGCGGGGAACCTCTTTGCTAGGCGGCGTCGCGCGGCTCCCGACCTCAACCCAAACAGGGAAAATGACATTCGTAACCAGGACCCCCAGGACTCGAACCCCGTGCGACGAGCCCCGGCCGAGCGTCGGACAGTGAACCAAAGTTCTAATCTCGCAGCGGGACAGTGTTTGTATCAAACGAAAATACCCGGGTTTTAAGCGGTTTCAAATGTTTTTTTGGTGTCCGCGATCGTATGTGAACAGAAACATCTGTGTTTCATTATTTAGGTATGACACTGTGTCTGTGTTTTTTTTTATAAACATAATTACGTCATTCGGACGTTAAATTTTAATTTAATGCGTTTTTATTAAATTTATTAATTTATTTTAATCCGTCGACCTTTTTAAGATTGTTTGGGTAAAACAGTTCAGTTAAAAGTGTTTTTTATTTTTCGTTGATTTAACTAACTAACTAACTAACTAACCATCACGCCGTTTCCCCGCAGGGGTAGGCAGAGAGGACGGACCGCCATACAACTCTGTCTTGGCGCACACTTCTTGCTTCATTTACATTCATACATACTCTTCTGTTATTCTGACTCTTCACATGACCCGATTCAAGTATTTGATTTACTTGATCGTGCCATGTCTTTCTCGGGCGTCCTCGACATCTTCTTCCATTCACTTTCGCATCATATATTCTTTTCACACTCCTTTCTTCGTTCATTCGCTCTACGTGCCCAAACCATCTAAGCGTACCTTTCTTGATCCTATCCATTACGCTCAAATCAGCCTTGCATTCTTTCCGGATATCCACATTTGTAATACGGTCATACATGGTTTTACCGCACATCCGTCTCAAAGATCTCATTTCCACAGCATTCAGTCTACTTTCATCCTTCCTCTGCCAGTTCCATGCCTCACTGCCATACATCAGGGATCAATATTAACAATATTAACAATATTATGAATCAATATTAACAAATATGTTAATATTGATTCATACGTTTCATCTGAATTTTTATACCCTTAGCTTCTTGTAAATTGTTTTTTTTTATCTGTTGATGTACACATACACTGTTATATCCATATCTGAACCCTTTTCTCTCATGATTTATGATAACGATCATTATTTTAGATAGTTTTAATTTGTATACACATTGTGTATTATTTTCTCTTGTTAGTTAATCTTATTAGCAAAATTAATTTAGCACGAAGCGCACTTGAGGTGAAATATCACAAAACTGCGCTATATAAGTTCACTGTTATAATATTATTAGAACATATTTAGCTTGTTTATATACGATGCTAGTTTACATATGATGCAGGAAACTCCATTAATGGAGGACTGAACGCTGTTGGCGAAAATAAAAAATTGACCGATGAAGCGAAGTTATCAGTCCACAATGGAGTGCTTATACCAACCCTGATGCATGGCAGTGATGCATGGAGCTGGCAGAAGAAGGATGAAAGTAGACTGAATGCTGTAGAGATGAGATCACCGAGGCGCACGTGCGCAAAACCATGTATGACCGCGTTAAAAGTGTGGATATCCGGAAAAAATGCAAGCCTGATGTAAGCGTAGTGAATAGGATCAAGAAAGGGACGCTTAGATGGTTTGAGTGAGAGAACTGAGTGTAAGAAGTCGAGGACGCCTGAGAAAGACATGGCACGATCAAGTAAATCAAATACTTGAGTCGGGCCATGTGAAGAGTCAGAATAACAGAAGAGTATGTAAGAGACGATGTATGAATGCGATTGAAACAAGGAGTGTGTGCCAGGACAGAGTTGTTTGGCGGTCCGTCCTCTCTGCCTACATCTGCGGGACGGCGTGATGGTGAGTTAGTTAGTTAGTTAGTTTGCTGGATATTTTTAAATGATAAAAGTTTCGCGCAAAGATAAAATTCGCGAAATAAAATATTTTTTAAGCTTAAGTTAAGTTAGTTAATTACCTGCCTCACTAGGTCATAAGAACCTGTTCTGAGGTAAGTGACAGTGAGTACAAGTAGAAAAATATTAAAAAATGTTGATATTTGTTATACAATGTTCGATGATGCAACAGATACTGACCGTAAAACTCTCTTGATACCATATAATAGCGTTGGGAAAAACTTCAATGTTTTGTGAATGCTTCACGAATTGTTAGTTCTTTAAAAAGAACCCTTCGAAATGAACACTTCAATTGAAGTCGAACTCGCAAAAATGAGATTTGAATTTTCAGTAGGGATTTTACAACCAAAAGAACTGGAACTGGAACTGGTTCCTCGCCAAAAAGCACATGCTAGTCGGTAGAGATTTCAAAGTGAAAAGCACTGGAACTGGTTCCTCGCCACAAAAATCACGTACTAGTCGGTAGACATTTAAAAACGAAAGGAACTGGAACTGGTTCGTTCATTTTGAAATGTCAATGCCTTCACAACGGTACTGCTTCAAATTGAAGTACTTCTTTCAATGAAATGAAGTTAATCAAATTGATGAACTACCGACTTCAATTGAAGTATTTGTTCAATGAACAATGAATGAAGTAGGAACTGTTGCCAAAAGAAGTAGTTCTTTGAAACAGTTCTTTCAAAGCGGTCACTACCATATAACATACATTGACAGTTGGTAAAGTTGCAAGGCACTAAATCCTATGATTAAAGACAGTGGGTACCATACAAATGTACATACATTTTACATCGTAACAATATATTTAGAACATGTATCGTCTGTACATGATCCAAAATTATAAATACTTAGACAGACTAGCGTTGTGACCGCTTTGAAAGAACTGCTTCAAAGAACTACTTCTTAGTCTTAGTCTCACTGGCTCTAGACAGTTAGGAGCAGCTGAGACGGTATTCACGTAAAAATGAAATAAAATAAGAAATACATTTTTTTAATCAACGCATTGATAGATTATAAATTACTAATTTATAATAATGATCACAAAGCAAAAAAACACTGATATTCACTTTACAAATGTCATATTTTCAAAGGCCTTTTTCTCGGTTTCATCTTTTTGGGGTTTGACACTTTCTGCTAGCGTTGTGACCGCTTTGAAAGAACTGCTTCAAAGAACTACTTCGTTTGGCAACAGTTCGTACTTCATTCATTGTTCATTGAACAAATACTTCAATTGAAGTCGGTCGTTCATTATAGCGTTCATACATTTTAATAACTTCATTTCATTGAACAAATATTTTAATTGAAGGTGGTAGTTCATTCTAGCCTTCATTCATTTGATTAACTTCATTCCATTGAAAGAAGTAATTCAATTTGAAGCAGCACCGTTGTGAAGGCATCGACATTTCAAAACGAAGGTACCAGTTCCAGTTCCTTTAGATTTGAAATGTCTACCGACTAGTACGTGATTTTTGTGGCGAGGAACCAGTACCAGTACCAGTTCTTTTGATTTTCAAAACTCCACCGACTAGTGCTATGTAATTTGGCAAGGGGCCGGTTCCAGTTATTTTTTACTTTCTAAACTCTACCGACTAGTACGTGCTTTTTCGGCGAGGAACCGGTTCCAAAAAGAACTGAACAAACAAGCGGATAAATCCAAATCTCTTTTTTCGCGAGCTCGACTTCAATTGAAGGGTTCACTTCGAAGGGTTCATTTTAAAGAACTAACAATTCGTGAAGCATTCACTAAACATTGAAGTTTTTCCCAACGCTATTAGACACGTTTCGTATATTCCCAGATTTAAAATGTTTTCAGCTCAATTTTTAGGGCGATACTGTAAGTAACTGCAACTCTGGAATTAATTTCATAAATACAAAAGCCTTTGAAGACACCCACAGAATATTTACAGTTAAAGAAAAATGCGGCCTCTTACATTATTTTTATGGTTGCCCGCTAAGTTAACTATGTCAATCGGTATGACTTTAGAATAAAAAAAACAATATTAATTAAATTTAATTTCATTAAATTTTAAATCACTGTTTAACTAAGGTCGGGTTATTTCAAATCTTCGTCACAATTCAACGATTAGCGCCATTAAGTTTTTCTCAACGTTTGAACGATTAAATTTCAATCCTGGGCCCGTCACAGCTTTTAGACAAATTGCAACCATCTGACAAGCGAAACAACACGACCGTCGTGCTTTTTTCACGCTTTGTTTCAAAAACTGAAACGGACCGAATCGGCGCTCAGCGAAGACCGTTCAAACGTTAAAAAACAAAAACAAAATGGCGCTTATCTTTTAAATGTGACAAAAGCTTGAAACGACCCAAAAAAGTGTGTTTGTCTGATAGTATTAATACGATAAGCTTGTGCCGTACGTGGTTCGAACAATCGCCGTGTGGGGCGCTAGCGTGGCAAAAACGTCTAGCTTACAATTTTAAAATTTAAATTAACCTAACTAACTAACTAACTAACCATCACGCCACCCCCCCGCAAGGGTAGGCAGAGGACGGACCGCCATACAACTCTGTCTTGGCACACACTTCTTGCTTCATTTACATTCATACATCGTCTCATACATACTCTTCTGTTATTCTGACTCTTTACATGACCCGATTCGAGTATTTGATTTACTTGATCGTGCCATGTCTTTCTCGGGCGTCCTCGACTTCTTCTTCCATTCACTTTCGCATCATATGGTATATTCTTTTCACACTCCTTTCTTCGTTCAATCGCTCTACATGCCCAAACCATCTAAGCGTCCCTTTCTTGATCCTATCCATTACGCTCATATCAACCTTGCATTCTTTCCGGATATTTACATTTGTAATACGGTCATACATGGTTTTACCGCACATACGTCTCAAAGATCTCATTTCCACAGCATTCAGTCTACTTTCATCCTTCCTCTTCCAGTTCCATGCCTCACTGCCATACATCAGGGTCGGTATAAGCACTCCATTGTGGACTGCTAGCTTCGCTTCTTTGGACAATTTCTTATTTGCCCCAACAGCGTTCAGTCCTCCATTAATGGAGTTTCCTGCATTCACCCTTCTTTCAATATCCTTATCAGCCTTTCCGTCTCTTGTAAACATACTTCCTAAATACACAAACTCATCCACTTGCTCCAAGTATTCATCATTCACAACTATATTGCACGCTGTTCTCGTACTCTCGCTTTCAAACACCATCACTTTGGACTTACTTACATTCATCACCAACTCATTCTGCATACATACTTGGTTCATCCTAGACACGAGAAACTGTAGATCTTCCATATTGTCAGCAATCAGCACCGCATCGTCCGCATACAATAGGCAACATACTTTCACATTGTTCATTTTCGCCTTTCTTATATAATATCATAACGATTGATGATAAGCTTCGTTGGGAATCGCACATAGAAATTTTAACGGAACGTGTCAAAAAATTATTTTTTTTGTTTTAAAATACCAAGGAATGTGCTTGAACTGAAAGAGTTGAGTAGTGTATACTTTGCCTTATGTCAAAGCCACATAGGATATGGAATAGTTGGTTGCTAGGTCCTCTTATAAAAATACAAAAAGTCATTTTACGAATTATATTTAGAAACCCAACAACGCCAATCTTTCAACTTTTAGGAATCCTCAATATCAGACAGTCATATCTTAAAATAGTGTTAAAAATAACTCATTCTTCAAAATCTTCAATGTATATCACACATAATAAAAACACAAGGGCCAAACAACAAGAAAGACTTTTAGTACCTAAATACAATACAGCCTTTGCACAAAGACACCATATGTACATCGCGCCTCACACTTACTACAAACTCCCACCACAGACTGTAGCCGTCACCAATATGTATTCCTTTAATCAAAACATTACTAAATGGCTAATGAGTAAGGACCGCAAGGAAATTGAAGACCTCCTAAAATAGCACTTGAAATTCTTCACCATGACAAACTAGAACATTGTGTAACAAATATTATATTATTCTTCTACTTGTAATCACAGAACAGATTCTAATGACCTAGTGAGGTTAAGTAAAAAATAAAGTAAGAAACAAAAAATTAATAAATAAATAATAATAATAAAGAGCTTATATGTTCGTAGAAATCAATCACTTTGTGGTCTGACATATTTAATATTGTACCCTGATGATACTAAGGCTAAGCAAAACCGGTCGGTCATAAAAATCAAAATAAAATCTGTGGTCTCATACAAAGTAATCATTTCATTTTCATTATATAAAGCTTAGTTTTTTTTTAGAAAAATAAATAAACTATATTTAAATTAGACCCACCCCCGAAGTGTACTTTTAACAAGCATAACTAAACAATAAATTAGTATATAAAACCCTTAAAAGACAATATCTACTGTAATTTGTAAACAATCTTAGTTGTGAGTTGTCCACGAGTTTGAAAAACAAATACATCACAAAAGCTATATGTATATTTATGGAAGACTCACCTTTAAAAAAATAAACGTTTTATGACTGCGTATAACTAAATTATAAAATTTGGTTAATTTTTTGGACGTTAAGAAAAAGAAAAAAAGATAACCTTACCAAAAGTTTATTAACAAAACAACAGTGCAAAAAACCGCATCGCGTTAGTTCAAGAAACATAAAGTCGAATAAACTCATCGGAAACCTGAACAAACTTGTCAAATTTTCTACCAGCAAGGAGGTTTGAAAACTGAAAACAAGTTTCACCAAAAGCACCATCGAGACATGCCTACAAAACAGTGAATCAAAAACAGCATTTCAAGGTCTTACCAAAAGACAAGGTGTGTCCAGATCGACAAAACGGTGTCGAAGAACAAAGTGTTTTGAAAAAAAGTGAAAAGATACAAGATAGAGAGAAGCAACCAAAAGATAACCTTGGATTAGACGCAGAAATAACCACTAACCCAAATATATGTATATTTCCATTCGAACCTAACAGAAGTATTTTGAAGACACAATAGTTGGGTTAACTAACTTACAATTAAAAGATAAAACTGTGTGGAGTTAACAGACTAGTCTTTGAGATCTTTTTAGCTGGGTCGGGTCGTCTAACTACCAAAAAGACCAAAATCATTGAAAGGGGTCAAGCAAAAGACACAGTTGGACCTAGCAGACCTCCGATTCGGAGGTTTTTGAAAGCCGGGGCAGCACAGCAGAAAAAGCAGCGCGATGGCGACCCCGCCAGATTCGCCCATGGAGGAGGTGGTCTACGAACTGGACCCGGTGAGGGTCCCGAAACCCATCCCAGTGGCGCTTGACGACCTCTGCCGGCAGACCAAATTCTCCCGACAGGAGATCCGAATCATTTTGCTTGAATTTCATTTTAGTAGTTTTTGATTTAAAACGGTGAGTTTTGCTTGAATTTAATTTTAGTAGTTTTTGACCAGTGAAATTACTCAAGAAAGAACTTCTATATTTAAAAATACTTAGTCGTTTTCAAAAGCAGGTAAGCGTAATGAAAAAGAATGCGAAAGGGACGCTTAGACCTTTTGGACAGTGAACGGCAGAAGAAGTCGGGAACGCCCAAAAAAGACATGGCACGGTCAAATGAATCAAACAATTCTCGAGTCGGATCTTTGGAAAGGTCTGAATAACACAACATGAGTATGAGTGTGAATGAAGCAAGGAGTGTGTTTTGTTGGCGGTCCATCCTCTCTGCCTGCCCCTGCGGAGAAACGGCTTAGTGGTTAGTTAATTAAGATGACACACTACCCTATTGATGTCATAACACAAAATGGTTAATGGTATTATAGACAGCCCTGATTTACTTAGCTTAATTACCTTCCAAGAACCACTCGATCCAAAATTATTTTTAAATGTAACAATAATATCAGGACTGAGTCATTTAGATACTCGCTTGTACCTAGATTGCATACAGTGGGTAATTCTCTCGCTGAAATAGTAGATATATTCAACTGCACTGAATCTAGTTACAAGAAGGCTATATTAGCATACCTCTTCCAAAAATATTACTGTCAATTTATTGCATTATAATATTTCTATTAACTTACTTTTGTTTTTGGGTGCTAATCATTTACTCTATGTTATTTTTATGTCACTATTATTTTATGTTATATATTAAACTGTTATGTAAAAGTTTATGAGGGCGTATATAGTTAAATAAATAAATAAGACATTTAATCAATACAAAATAATATATAGTATATTTGCGGCACGTTGCAGAAGGATCGCCCTGGTGAAAGACCACCATTCAGAATTGAAACGTCACTTGAAACGGCTCTAGCCGTGTTTGGTGGCCATATTTGAATAGCCAGGCACTTCCCAACCTTCATCTTCCCATCTCCTTCCCCTCCCCACTACCTTCAGCCTCACAACATACCCCAGTTGAGGATGCCATAGAATCACTGGCTCTAGACGGCTGGGAGCAGTTGGGACTCTTGTGCGACTGAAGAAAAGTACGCCTTTTTAAAATTGATATGAAGGTTTCTTTTACAGTATATAATTTGCTAAATTTTGCTGGACCACTTTTATGACGTAATATATTTCGACTCAGTTCAAGACTTGGGGAAGTGGATAGGAATTTCACCCAATACTATCTTTTCTTGGGGTTTTCAATTAAAGAGGTGATTAAAAATAGCATTAAGGATACAGGTGATGTGCTTTGAACACAACAGTACATCATATTAAAAATAAGATAAAGTGATTAATAAATTCTCATCTTCTTTTTAACATATTTATCAACGACATTGCCAAAGTATTTTCTTCCTCGCGTTTTTGGCTTTTTGCAGATGACAATAAGATCCTTAAAATAATAAAATGTTTTCATGACTGTATTCCTCTCCAAAGTGATATTGATTCATTTAATGAATCGCGTGAAACCTTGAAGTAACAATATATGGAGGGATAGCTAATTTGTTTTACCCAACCCATCCGAAATTGTAATAAATCACTTTTTCCGAGTTTTTACATCGTACACCATGAGAGAGAAAGAGACAACAAATTTCTTGGAACGCTTCTATATACTGTCGTAATGATCTTAAGCTGGCTATTTTCGCTGGTTAACGGCGGGACTCCGCCCACACTTTTTATTTTGCCACTAAACTTGACACAACTAAACGGTTTTTTAGGTTAGATGCTATATTTTTGTTGATAAAAATACTGTGAAAAAGTGGCTATACGAATACACAAAAACATTATGTCGATATGTGATATGAATGGATGTATAAATACCGTAGCCTTAGTCTTAGCCACGCCCAGGTGCGCCGAGTCATGTTAAAATCATCAAAAACAAGTCCAAAACTGACTTCACTGCCTTGGCTTGGGCTACCTCTAGTATACTCTAAGTGTGAAACTAACTGCCTAGAATTAAACATTGATAAATGTAAAATTATGTCATTTCATAAAACTCATAAACCGATCCTCTTCAATTATAAATTAAATAGTGTCTCCCTATCTACCGTCAGATCCATAAAAGATCTTGGTGTCACTCTAGACTATAATCTTTCTTTTCGTGATCACATTAATAATGTAGCTAATAAATCACTAAAACTTCTTGGCTTCATCAATAGAATCGCATGTGACTTTAAGAATATAAAGACCCTAAAACCCTTTACTGCTCGTTAGTTTGCCCTCATCTAGAATATGCTAGTGTAATTTGGTCCCCTTTCTATACCGTTCATATTAATCATATTGAATCCGTACAACATCACTTCTTACGCGGGAGATTAGGGCGAGAAAGAGGCGATTATTCATATGATGAAATTGAACAATTATTGAAAATGTCTTCATTAGAAAAGCGCAGGAAAGACTTTGATTTAATTTTCATTTACAAAATTATCAATTGTTTTATTGACTCACCTTCTCTGTTGCAACTTATCCAGTTCAACATTCCTTGCCGTAGACTCAGAGACAATGAATTTATGTTCCTCAATCATCACTCTACTAATTATGGGTATAATGTCCAATGTCCAGAATGTCAAGACTTGTTAACTCAAGCCATGGTCTTGACATTTTTGGCAGCAGTCTAGATGATTTTGTCATTCTTTACGACTCTACCAAAACTTTGACTAGACCATGGCTTGAATGTTCTCTCTTATGTTTATTTTGTCCTATTTTTGTCATCGCTTTATTTATTATTATGTATGTGATATTCCTTCTCTGTTGCTCTTTTTTCCATTTCCTGTTTTGTGTCTTTTTTGTAATTAAATAAATTAGGCTTCAAATTCCATATAAAACACATGAGGGTACCCGGGTAGCCTTTCCGTCATCAGAAGTTGTAAATTATACTGAAGCGTTTTCCGCCAACACACCACCCTCCACATATCCAACGGTTATGTTCAACTGTTCGTTCTCACTATTGTGGAGAAGTCGGGAAGTTTCAGCCGGTTAGACTTACTGGAACATTAAAAAAATCTCTGTTGAAAACCGAAAAGGGTACCCGGGTACTAGCGTTGGGAAAAACTTCAATGTTTTGTGAATGCTTCACGAATTGTTAGTTCTTTAAAATGAACCCTTCGAAGTGAACCCTTCAATTGAACTCGCGAAAAAATAAGATTTGAGAGAAGGATTGATCCGCCTGTTTAGCGTTGGGAAAAACTTCAGAGTTTTGTGAACGCTTCAGGAACTGCTAGTTCTTTGAAATGAACCTGTCGCGGTGAACACTACAATTGTAGTCGAACTCGTCAAAAGATAGTACTAGTCGGCAGAGATCCCAAATCGAAAAGTGCTAGCAAATCGACAAAAAATCCTCCCTCAATAAGTGCTAGCAAATCAACAAAATTTACCCTCCGAAAAAAAAGCACTAGTCGGTAGAGATTTGAAATCGAAAAGTACTAGCAAATCGACAAAAAATCCTCCCCCCAAAAGTGCTAGCAAATCGACAGCATTTACCCTCCGAAAAAAAAGCACTAGTCAGAATTTGGGGCAAATCGACAAAAATCCTCCCCCAAAAGTGCTAGCAAATCAACAAAATTTACTAAAAACAGCGTTGCAGGTCGGAATCGACGAGACCACTTTGGGAATCGTCCTATAATCATAAGCAACTGGTTCCTTCATTTTGAAATGTCAATGCCTTCAAATCGGTGCTGCTTCTAAAGTACTTCTTTCAATGGAATGAAGTTAATGAAATGAATGAAGGCTAAAATGAACTACACCTTCAATTGAAGTGTTGGTTCAGTGAAATGAAGTTCATGAAATGAATGGAGGCTAAATTGAACTGCCACCTTCAATTGAAGTATTTGTTCAATGAAATGAAGTTATTAAAATGAATGAACGCTAAAATGAACTAACGACTTCAATTGAAGTATTTGTTGTTCAATGAACAATGAATGATACGAACTGTTGCCAAAAAGTAGTTCTTTGGTTCTTTCAAAGCGGTCAAAAATCACATGAAGGTTAAAAAAAAAGTAATGTAACCCCTGGTGTCGTAGCCGAATTGACACGGTCAAATCACACATCAATGTAAAATTCCACCATTTTCCAAAAGTTTCGATGTTAACTCAAAAACCTTACACCCCCCATTGGGGCGGGGAGGTAATTGAGTTGTTAATTCAAAACGCGGAGACCGACTGGTGTCACACGACCAGTGAAACCCAGTGGGATTGGAGCGTGATTGTCGATAAACCCAGTGTAATTCTTGCAATGAGCCACTTGCATGATTAAAAAAAAATCGTTTCATAAAATAATTTAACCGCTTAATGCTAGGGTTGTTTTTATAACAAGTGTTTAAAAAACATCAGGTTTTTTTAAATGTTTTATTCAAAGTTTATACACTTTTCAATTTAAATATAACAATTTAAGCATATTTAATTTCAAATTGATACGGTATGATATATATATATATTTTTTTAAATAAAACGATGTATTCATACATACACGAAAATATAAACACAATATAGTAAAAACGAAATAAGCAGCTCAAAAACACGACCGATATCAACTGCAGGCTAATTCAAACTGCGTAAAATACATCGCTAATATTGACGACCGTCACTCGAGTTCGCTAAAAATAGAACGCTGCGAGTCAAAACAGGCGAGCGTCACTCGCGCTAGCAGAAATTAAAACGCATTTAGCGCGCGAGCGTGACTCGTTCAAAAGCATGAAGCGGTTTTAAGGCACTTTTTTTATTAATTATTAGGTTTTTTAATTTTATTAAACAATAATTTTTATTATTTAAAAAAATATATTAAAACAATTTTTAGTTAAAAGTTCTGCTAGGTAATTATTTTTACGCGTGACAGCTGTTCCGCCTTCTGAGGGCATTTTCAAACTATAAACTTATTGTTTAAATAAAATTAAAAAACCTAAAAATTAAAATGGAGTTTTAGAAAATAAACTATAAAACCATAAATAAATAATTTAAGGTACAATTATTCAATATAATTTTTAAACGTTTCACTTTGAATATTCACGAAATTTAACAATTTTTAATTCATCGTAAAATAGGTCTTAGTAGACGTTTGAATAGCCAAATGTGTCACTTTTTTAAAGAAAGACAAAAATATCCGGAATAACCAATCAATAGTGATAATATTGGAAAAATAATTACTGCCCTCATAATAAGCTGAAGATGTTGCTCGTGCAATGATGGAAGACTTGTCTAGCTGAGGAATTCACCCCACGAATCCTGGGTGTGAATCCGACGCGTTTGTCCACTCAGCTTCTATCTGGTCATATATTTATATTTATATATATATAGTCAAAAAACGTTAATAATTTCCAGCTTTACGTGTATCTAATAATTACTAACTATCCAACCATCACACCGCTTCTCCGCAGAGGTAGGCAGGGAGGATGGACCGCATCACAACTCTATCTAAGCACACACTCCTTGCTTCATCACATACATACCCACTCTTCTGTTATCCTGACTCTTGACTGATCTCAAGTATTTGATTTACTAGATTCTGCCGTGTCTTCCTCGGGCGACCCGACTTCTTCTACCATTCATGTCATATATTCTGCGGGCGTTCCTTTCTCCTCTCATCCTCAAACGATCAAAGCGTCCCTTTCTTAATCTCGTTAGTTACATTTACATCAGCCATTCTACATTTGCAACACCGTCATACAACACACATACGTCTCAGGGATCTCATTTATACAGCATTTAGTCTACTTACATCTTTCTAATGCCAGTTCCATGCCACACATTAGGCTTGGAAGTGTTGCTATTTTTTTTTTTTAATATCAATGGGGAGTTTTATTAAAATAACCTTAGAGTATACTAGAGGTAGCCCAAGCCAAGGCAGTGAAGTCAGTTTTGGACTTGTTTTTGATGATTTTAACATGACTCGGCGCACCTGGGCGTGGCTAAGACTAAGGCTACGGTATTTATGCATCCATTCATATCACATATCGACATAATGTTTTTGTGTATTCGTATAGCCACTTTTTCACAGTATTTTCATCAAAAAAATATAGCATCTAACCTAAAAAACCGTTTAGTTGTGTCAAGTTTAGTGGCATAATAAAAAATATGGGCGGAGTCCCGCCGTTAACCAGCGAAGATAGCCAGCTTGAGATCAGTGCGACAGTATATAGAAGCGCTCCAAGAAATTTGTTGTCTCTTTCTCTCTCATGGTGTACGATGTAAAAACTCGGAAAAAGTGATTTATTACAATTTCGGATGGGTTGGGTAAAACAAATTAGCTATCCCTCCATATATTGTTACTTCAAGAAAATAACCAAACACCACAGCAAAGTGCGTATTTTATATATAGCGACGTCACGAGGTTAAAACTAGGATTTATTCCGTAAGTAATTTTTTTTAATTTGAAATTTTCCTATTCTCAGTTAAAAAAAATATACTCTAAATAAATTTGAATGAAGCCAATAAAAAAAGCACGAGCGTGGCTCATTTTGAAATTTTGTGTTAATCTTATATTATTATTGTTATTATTTTTACTCCATTAATGGAGGACTGAACGCTGTTGGCGCAAATAAGAAATTGTCCAAAGAAGCAAAGCTAGCAGTCCACAATGGAGTGCCTATACCAACCCTGATGTATGGCAGTGAGGCGTGGAACTGGCAGAGGAAGGATGAAAGTAGACTGAATGCTGTGGAAATGAGATCTTTGAGACGGATGTGCGGTAAAACCATGTATGACCGTATTACAAATGTGGATATCCGGAAAGAATGTGGGCGTATGAGCGTAATGGATAGGATCGAAAAGGGACGCTTAGACGGTTTTGGGCATGTGGAGCGAATGAACGAACATGGGAGTGTGAAAAGAATATATGATGCGAAAGTGAATGGAAGAAGAAGTTGAGGACGCCCGAGACATGGCACGATCAAGTAAATCAAATACTTGAATCGGCTCATGTGAAGGGTAAGAATAACAGAAGAGTATGTATGAGACGATGTATGAATGTAAGTGAAGCAAGAAGTGTGCGCCAAGACAGAGTTGTATGGCGGTCCGTCCTCTCTGCCTACCCCTGCGGGGAAACGGCGTGATGGTTAGTTAGTTAGTTAGTGTTTATTTTATTTTACGTTCGTGTTTTATTGGAAATTCGTTCTGTTTTTAATTTTTTTATAAATACCGCATTCGAATTCCAACTGGCCGGACCCCTAGGTGGCTATGGCATCCCCAATTGAGAGCTGCTGTTAGGCTGAAGGGGTGGGGAAGGGAAAGTGTTGGAAGAAGAAGAAGAAGATCAGAAAGTACCTGGCTAATCAGATCTGATCACCAAATCTGGCTAGCGGTAGATACTCCAAGTATCGCCCTGGCGAAAGACCTCCATTGAGAATCGTAACGTCGCTTGAACTATTGTCTTTCGCCGTGTTTGAAATAGTCAGGTACTTTTTAACCTCCCTCTTCCCCATCTCCTTGTTGGAGCTCTCGATTCGGCGAGCGACGTGTCTAAACTGGCGTTGGGAAAAACATCAATGTTTTGTGAATGCTTCACGAATTGTTAGTTCTTTAAAATGAACCCTTCAATTGAAGTCGAATTCGCAAAAAAGAGATTTTGAATTTATCCGCTTGTTTGTTCAGTTCTTTTAGGAACCGGTTCCTCGCCGAAAAAGCGGAACCGGTTCCTTGCCAAAATAAAAAGTACTAGTCGGTAGAACTTTGGAACCGGTGCCTCGCCACAAAAATCACGTACTAGTCGGTAGAGATTTAAAAACGAAAGGAACTGGAACTGGTTCCTTCGTTTTTAATGCCTTCGTAACTGTACTGCTGCAAATTGAAGTACTTCTTTCAATAATATGAATGAACTACCGACTACAATTGAAGTATTATTTCAATGGAATGAAGTTAATGCAATAAATGAAGGCTAAAATGAACTACCGACTTCAATTGAAGTATTTGTTCAATGAAATGAAGTTATTGAAATGAATGAACGCTAAAATGAACTACCGACTTCAAATAAAGTATTTTTTAAATGAACAATGAATGAAGTAGGAACTGTTGCTAAAAGAAGTGTTCTTTGAAGTAGTTCTTTCAAAGCATTCACAACGCTAGTCTAAACCATCTCACAGAATACGCTTCTCGAAAGTCAATTTCTCACCATTTTTAAATGTTCCATCAACTCACTAGCGTTGGGAAAAACTTCAATGTTTTGTGAATGCTTCACGAATTGCTAGTTCTTTAAAATGAACCCTTCGCAGTGAACACTTCAATCGAAGTCAAACTCGCAAAAAAGAGATTTGAATTTATCCGGTTTTTTGTTCAGTTCTTTTTGGAACCGGTTTTGGAACTGGAACTGGTTCCTCGCAAAAAAAAAACATGTACTAGTCGGTAGAGATTTTAAAGTGAAAAGAACTAGAACTGGTTCCTCGCCAAAACAAAAGTACTAGTCGGTAGAGATTTCAAATTGAAAAGAACTGGAACCGGTTCCTCGCCAAAATAAAAATCACGTTGCTTTAGATCGAAGTATTTTGAAGTCGGGCTTTAATTGAAGTACTTCTTTATAGGCTTTGAAGTTAATCTTCACAACTGTACTGCTGCAAATTGAAGTGGTTCTTTGTAATCTAACTTCCATTGAAGATTTGTTCAATGAAATGAAGTTAATGGAATGAATGAACGCTCAAATGAACTACCAACTTCAATTGAAGTATTTGTTCAATGAAATTAAGTTAATGAAATGAATAAATGCTAAAATAGTGAATATAATTAGAGAATACATATGTTTCTCTTCTATGCTTTTATATGTATTAATATAATTTTTATATTGCATTTTGAATTTACCACTGGTCACATATTTATTTTGATTTTTTCAAGAAGTATGTCCTTTTTCGCTTTATTTTTTAACATATCATGTATTATCAAATAATGTTTTACCTGTCAACATCAATATACTGTACAAATTTGTTGTAAAAGCCCACTGGGGCGTCAATAAATAAATACATTTAAAAAATAAAATCAACTACCACCTTCAATTGAAGTATTTGTTCAATGAACAATGAATAAAGTAGGAACTGTTGACAAAAGAAGTAGTTCTTTGAAGTAGTTCTTTCAAAGCGGTCACAACGCTATAACTCACCACCCAAAACCTCCCACAATCTCCCAAGCCACCACGGCCGCCCGCATTGTGGGAGGGGCCTCCCACCCCCCGCTTCCGAAGTACCTCCCCGGGGGGTATCGATCCATCCCAAAGAGCGAGTGAAAAACGTAAATAAGAAAGAAATTTGACATTTGTTATCTAAGGTGATACGGGTGTCGCCATAGCTTTTATCAATTCTATTGCTTGGAGATTTCGATAGTGATTCCAGTTGGAAAAATCCAACCTTCACCGTTTGACTTCGTAGGCATTTTTTATAGCAAGTTTTCGCGTGAAAATGAACAATCTGAAAGTATGTTGCCCATTGTATGCGGATGATGCGGTGCTGGTTGCTGACAGTATGGAAGATCTACAGTTTCTCGGGTCTAGGATGAACCAAGTATGTATGCAGAATGAGTTGGTGATGAACGTAAGTAAGTCCAAAGTCATGGTGTTTGAAAGAGAGAGTACGAGAACAGCGTGCAATATATTTGTGAATGATGAATACTTGGAGTAAGTGGATGAGTTTGTGTATTTGGGTAGTATGTTCCAGAGAGACGGAAAGGCTGATAAGGATATTGAAAGAAGGGTGAATGCAGGAAACTCCATTAATGGAGGACTGAACGCTGTTGGCGCAAATAAGAAATTGTCCGAAGAAGCGAAGCTAGCAGTCCACAATGGAGTGCTTATACCAACCCTGATGTCTGACAGAGAGGCATTGAACTGGCAGAGAAAGGATGAAAGTAGACTGAATGCTGTGGAAATGAGATCTTTGAGACGGATGTGCGGTAAAACCATGTATGACCGTATTAAAAATGTGGATATCCAAAAAGAATGCAAGGCTGATGTGAGCGTAATGAATAGAATCAAGAAAGGGATGCTTAGACGGTTTGGGCATGTAGAGCGAATGGACGAAGAAAGGAGTGTGAAAAGAATATATGATGCGAAAGTGAATGGAAGAAGAAGTTGAGGACGCCCGAGGCATGGCACGATCAAGTAAATCAAATACTTGAATCGGGTCATGTGAAGGGTCAGAATAACAGAAGAGTATGTATGAGACGATGTGTGAATGTAAATGAAGCAAGGAGTGTATGCCAAGACCGAGTTATATGGCGGTCCATCCTCTATGCCTACCCCTGCGGGGAAACGGCGTGATGGTTAGTTAGTTAGTTAAGTTTTCGCGTCGGTTAAACTTTACTTGCAGATTTTTAGGAGAGTTCCAACAGTAACTGGATAAATAACCGGTTTTAAAATAATAAGCCATTTCAGATATCAAACATCACTACCCCAGTGTCGACAGTGCCGTAGCCGATGTGCTTACAGACGATACTTCCCACTCGGCGGTTACGCGAACGACGCACGATTGACACTAGCCTGATAATATAATAGATAACTAAAGGTTTTCATCATTGACACAACTTGCAGAGAATACACCAATACCCAAAATCAAACAAAAGGTTTCAGTCAGGAATTTAGGTACACAGTTCTTAGAGAAATTTAGATGAAAAAGAACCGGAACCGACGACAAATGTGCGAAACAGTTCCAAAAATAACCGGTTCTTCGGGGATTGTTTTTAGATTTCTTAAAATTTTATCATTATGTTATATTACTATTTGCATTCGTGCATAATATTAGATTTTTTTTATATCCTCACAAGAGTCCCAACTGCCCAGAGCCAGTGAGACATTGGCATCCCCAATTGGTATTGAATGAATATTGGGAGATTGAAGAGAATGGAGAGGGGAAGAGGAAGGTCGTAAATTAACTGGCTATATAGATATAGTCACCAAACAAGGTTAAACCTATTTCAAGACACATTCAGATTCAGAATGCTGGTCGTTCATCAGGGCGATACTAAGGTTAATTTTCAAAAAGACTAGGTTGGATAAGGATAAGGTTGCTACCGAGACTCGAGCTCGGAACCTCTACTCTATCCGGGAGTAACGCATCTACCAATTGAGCCACCGAACCTGTTTTTCACTTAAAAAATATTTTTTTTAAAATTAATATTGCATAAGAGTCTCAACTGCTCCTAACTGTCTAGAGCCAGTGAGACTATGGCATCCCCAATAGGGGTATGTTGTGAAGCTTAAGGTAGTGGGGAGGGGAAGGAGATGGGGAAGAGGAAGGTTGGTAAATACCTGGCTATTCAGATCTGGTCACCAAACACGGTTAAAGCCATTTCAATCAACGTTTCGATTCTTAGTACGTGCACTTTTCACTTTCAAAGCGCTGCCGACTAGTACGTGCTTTTTCGGCGAGTAACCGGTTCCAAAAAGAACTGAACAAATAACCGGATAAATTTAAATGTCTTTTTTGCGAGTTCGACTTCGATTGAAGGGTTCACTGCGAAGGGTTCATTTTAAAGAACTAACAATTCGTGAAGCATTCACAAAACATTGAAGTTTTTCCCAACGCTAGATATTACAATGGCAAAGCACAAAGAAGTCAATTTTAATTTTAAAACGAAATACATTTTCGGGTTTGATAAATCTTCCGCAATGAAAAAGTCGTTTGAATTTGCCTTATTTCTTGGCAAATTGGCCGACTGCAAAGTGTTCCCTGGCTTTGTGGCCAAAACGCGATCATTTGTCGTCCGCGCGGTCGGGTGCCAAATTTGTGCCAATATAATATAATAACCCCGGAGGCTGTGGTTTTAATTTATCTGTGCGCGACCTGGTCGGTTGGTTGGTCGAGCGGTCCGAAGCCATGGGTTCCCTACTCTGGCACTGCCCAAGCAACATTTCCCCACTGTAATGATGCCATGAGGAGGAGTTCTAATATTGTCAACTCGTTGGTAGCCTGAGAATGTTCGTATTTCTTTAAAAAGGAGATAGTCACTTGAGCTTTGAGCTTTAATTTAAGAGCTTTAAGCTTTGTGTTTATCTCTGAGCTTTGAGCTTTAAGCTCTGACATTAAGCTTTAAGCTTTGAGCTTTAAGCTTTGAGCTTTGAGCTTTGAGCTTTGAGCTTTGAGCTTTAAGCTTCAAGCTTTGAGCTTTAAGCTTTGAGCTTTAAGCTTTGAGCTTTAAGCTTTGAGCTTTAAGCTTTGAGCGTTAAGCTTTGAGCTTTAAGCTTTGTGTTAAGCTTTAAGCTTCGAGCTTTAAGCTTTGAGCTTTAAGCTTTGAGCTTTAAGCTTTGAGCTTTAAGCTTTGAGCTTTAAGCTTTGAGCTTTGAGCTTTAAGCTTTGAGCTTTAAGCTTTGAGCTTTAAGCTTTGAGCTTTAAGCTTTGAGCTTTAAGCTTTGAGCTTTAAGCTTTGAGCTTTAAGCTTTGAGCTTTAAGCTTTAAGCTTTGAGCTTTAAGCTTTGAGCTATAAGCTTTGAGCTTTAAGCTTTGAGATGTAAGCTTTGAGCTTTAAGCTTCCGTCAATATTTAGGCAAACCTTCTGTTATTAGTGTTTGTGTGATATTTTGACTTTGTAAATCATTTTAATTGTGTATTGATATTGTTTAGTTTAATGTGTTTATTAAAAATGTCCGAATTCCACGTGGGCGGTAACTACTGGTGTATCGGACATATGAGCCTCCATCGGCCGCCTATTTTTTAAGCCATAATCAATTTAAATATGTTTAGCAAATAAGTGTAAATAATAATGTTAAAATTTCATGTTTATTGTTCCCGAGCAAATACTGCCCGGGAGCTATGTTTACGCCGCTTGGCCGGACCCATCTGACGTGCCTAGAGGCAGGGTACGCGCTATATACGTCCCACTCCACAACGATCGGCGATTACGCGCGAGAGTGACGAGCGAGCTCCGACCCTTCTCCAAAGACAGCCGGCAGCTTATGGCGCTCTACCGGCCGTTTGTCAAACGATTTACTAGCCTAGCAGTACTTACGCCGCATCCCCTCTCTAGCGCCCGGAGGCTGGCCGTTCTAGCTAATGGGCCAACCTATCAGCCAATTAGCGCTAGGTAGAGAATTTGCATATTTTATTATTTTATTGCTGCATAATTAGGGTTAGGTATTAATTTGTAAACTAGATTTGCGGGAATTCAGTCATCGATACGATAAATAAAAAAGTACACAGATCTGACGGCTGAATTCCCTACTACATAATTATATAAGATAGAATGTTTTAATTATGTTAATTAAGTATTTGTAAGACAAAACATATACCAAAACCTTTTATGTAACCCTTCTAATAAATTGTAACCTGTAAAACTTTGAGATTAATAAAAATGCTGGGAAGAAGTGGTTTATTGGAAACGAAAGGTCATAAAGAGAGCTGATGCTGGTATATTTTGCCTTCCCGCTAGAAAAATGCTAGCGGGAGCTATGAGCCCTCAAAGAGGAGAACTCCCAAGAAACCGGGCGTTTTGAGCGCCCAAATCCCGGGTCCAGCGGATGCTGGGCTGGGGATATAAATACAGGGCCCAAACCGGTCCAAAGTAGAACACTCAGCATCTCTACCGACACCAGCTCTCCTGACTCTACGCTTCTGACCGCTTCTTCCCGCCTGGACTCTACACCTTCGTTTGATTGCATCTCCTTGGACCATCCGCCTTCTCCCGCCCTTTGGAACTTCGACTTGCTGCAACCGACCCAGGCCCGCTTCGCTGATTGACTTGAAGAAACTGGCCCCTCAAAATTTATAGTCAATGTGCTGACAAAACGTCCAGTACATTGTGGTCCTTCGAGCCGGATCATCTCGTCTTCATCAGCAGCCAAGATGTCACCAACACTACGCTCAGGAAAGAGCACCCCGGAGGGATCTGCACCAACTGAGGAAAATTCTCAAGCCGCCAGCAGCACTGCG
Source organism: Drusus annulatus (assembly GCA_022651775.1). Lineage (NCBI taxonomy): Eukaryota > Metazoa > Arthropoda > Insecta > Trichoptera > Limnephilidae > Drusus > Drusus annulatus. The sequence continues at coordinate 539,094 of JAGWCC010000540.1, read as the reverse complement.
CCCCAGACTGGGGCCGCCGCCCAGCCGCCTACCTCGTCGGCTGCCGCGGCAAGGGCAGCCCGGGCCCGGGCTGCCTCCCAGACTGCTGAGCAAACCGCACCTTCTGACGCCTCTCCCGCTCTCACGGCCAGCCACGATTCATCATCGGACAGCGAGGCCTCAACTGCTGACACACTCAAGCAGTTACGACGTGAGATACGAGATGAGAGGCGCCGCAACCAGAAGCTGCAGGAGGCCCTTATCTCAGCGATGAACGCCTCATCACAGCAGACTCCGCGACCTGATTTCACCGCATACAGGGAGCCTGCCACCGTGCCGCCACACCGCATCACGAAGGAAGCCGACAACGACTTCATCCGAGGACTTCAACAAGGAGTCACTCCAGGCGCCATACAAGGCGACCATCACGGCGCAGAGTACCGGCCCGCAGCATTCGTGACGACGATGCAAAGCCGTACAACCCCTCTGCAGCCTCACATCAGCACACAGGGCGCCAGGGTGCAAGGCGCCCCACAAAGTGCTACAAAAGGTGCCTCAACAAGCACCAACATCGGGAGTCTGGGACCAGCACATCAGCCGTACCAGCCTACCCAGATGACAAATCAAGGAGCCGCGGAAATACCTACTGCTCTTTTAACTCCGGAGTATGAGCCGGGAACAATCAACAATGAGAGCCTGGGACCAGCACATCAGCCGTTCCAGCCTACTCCAACTTCAATTCAAGGGGCCGCGGAAATACCTACCGCCCCTTTTACACCGGAGTATCAGCCGGGTGCCAATACAAGATACGCGACATTCCCGGGTCGTCCCACAGAGGACGAAACGGCGCGTCATACCCAGAATTGGGTCAACAACAGAGCGGATCCGCTCTCACAAATCGCCGCGGTCATGGCCGAAGCCTTCCGCAACTCTCAGCAAGGAGGATCACCAAGATCACAGCCTGAAGAGGAAAGCAGAATGGCCTCGCTAATCGCGCGCCAATCAAGCGCCAAGGACCTGCCGATGTACTACGGAGATGCCGTAGAATGGCCGGCCTGGCGTGCCCAGTACCATCAATCCACGCTGACATGCGGGATGACTCCCGCGGAAAACCTGATGCGCCTTCAGCGAGCGCTCAAAGGAAAAGCGCGGGAAGCCGTCAGCCCCCTATTGATGGATCCGACACAAGTACCGGAAATACTGGATGTGCTGGAGCATCGTTTTGGCGGCGCCCACACAATCGCGACGCTCGTGCTCGATAGAGTGAAGAAACTTCAACGCCTATCCGAAGATGCCTCAAATGAGGCCCTCATCGAGTTTTCAGGAGCAGTTCAAAACATTGTAGCGTCTCTCGGGAGCCTAAAAAGTGACTACCTCGTGAACCCGACCCTACTTAGTGAAATCGCGTCTAAAATGCCACTCGCGCTGAGAGTAGCATGGCTGCATCAAGTTGCTGACAAAGTAAACTCAGTGACGATTCAGGAACTATCCGCCTTTTGAAACGGCTCACTAATGCGATACCGCGAGCAAGTGTTCGCCCAAAGTGCTCAAAACAGTGAAAGTTCTGTGAATAAGGAAAAGTGTCCGCAATGTGCTCACGCCCACAAAATTCGCGAGTGTCCGGTATTTTTGGGCAAAAGTGTTCCCCTACGGTGGGAAATGGTGAAAAGTGCGCGTCTGTGTAGCAGGTGCCTTGAGAGCACTCATATGTCTCGTACGTGTAAAGTGCGCGTGTGGTGTGGGGTAGGCTCATGCAGCATACCTCATCACAAGTTACTACACGATCCGTCACGTGTCACCGCGTACGCCGGCCCGTCGCGCCCTAGCGCGGAACGAGGAACCGAAACAGTGACAAACACTATGTGGAACGGGCAGAACTCAGTGCTTTTGAAAGTGATACCGGTGACAGTTTGTGGCCCCGCAGGGCAAGTTTCAGTTCACGCGTTGTTAGACGAAGGGTCAACGGTCACCCTGATTGACGCGCAAATCGCGGATGAGTTAAAGTTAAGTGGTCCGATTCGCGGTCTCCGAATACACGGAGCCGGCGGAATGTGTTCCACGGACAACACATCACGGCGCGTGAAACTATCAGTGCACGGTGACGGTGAAAAATACGCGATTACGGCAAATACGGTCCGCAATCTTGACCTACCGCAACAATCAGTGGCCGGGAAACGGCAAGTGAAACCAAAACTATTACTGGGCCAGGATAATGCCCACCTTATAGTGTCGCGAGAAGTGCGAGAAAATGCGGAGCAAAGAATGCTGTCACGTACCGCCCTTGGATGGATATCTCACGGAGGTATCAAGCAAACCGCGGACGGCATCACGCTTAACATCATCGGTGACCCGGGCGCAGCGGATCGGAGCCTCTCTGAGCTAATAAAACTCAACTTCGCGATCGACTCACTGGGTGTGACGTCATCGGCTCGCGTGAACGCCGCCATACAGAGGGCAGAGGCCCTCATGAGACCGGCCTTCTATGGAAGGACGAGAATACGCGCTTGCCAGATAACAAGCAATGCGCGCAAAATAGATTGATCTCATTAGAGAGAAAGCTTGGAAAGGACAAGCAATTAGCGGAAGCTTACAAAGAAAAAAATAAGCTTGCTTACCGAGCGTGGATACGCCCGCAAATTAAGCGAACGGGAAGCGACCGCCGAGAGCCCGCGAAAGTGGTACCTACCGCATTTCGCGGTGATAAACCCGAATAAACCGGGAAAAATAAGAGTTGTCTTTGACGCAGCAAGCCGCTGCCGAGGCATCTCCTTAAATGATCAGCTGCTTACGGGCCCTGATCTACTCTCATCTCTTCTCGGAAACATATTACGTTTCCGGAAGGAAAAATTGCACTGGCGGCGGACATAGCCGAAATGTTCCTCCAAATAAAGATAAAAAGGAGGACCAAGCTTCCCAGCTATTCCTGTGGAGGGCGACGCCGCAAGAAGAGCCACAAACATACATGCTGACATCAATGATGTTTGGAGCCACATGTTCTCCGAGCAGCGCACAATTTGTGCGGAACCACATAGCAGAACAGCAAAGGTGCGAATATCCGGCCGCAGCGTCCGCGGTCCGGAAAAAGTTCTATATGGACGACTACCTAGACGCGGTAGACACCGCCGGCGAGGCCGCCGCTATGGTACGGGACGTGAGCGCCCTTCTTGAAAAAGGGTGGATTCCAGTTAACTAACTGGGCGTCTAACAGTCCTGCCGCTATTGAAAAAGTGCCGCTCGAAAAACGAGCCAAATCAGCCGTGCCGATCAATAGCGGAGAAAAGGAAAACGAGAGAATTCTGGGCCTCGTTTGGGATCCGGCTTCGTATCATGCCTAACGATAAGGTCGAAAATCCTGCTGCAAGCCGTCTGGAGATCCAGCGTCGGGTGGGACGAGAAAATAAAAGAGGAACACGTCCAAAAGTGGTCGGAGTGGCTACAACTCCTCCGCCATAGCGACGTGTCCATACCAAGAGGCTGCCTGGAGGACCGAAAAAACGGCTTCCAGCTACACGTCTTCTGTGACGCCTCCGAGGTAGCGTGTTGTGCCATCGCCTACCTCACCGAAGCATCCCAGGAAGGTACAAAATCCACCTTCCTGGCCAGTAAATGTAAGGTGGCTCCATTAAAGCCCCTTAGTCAATGTGCTGACAAAACGTCCAGTACAACTGGGCTATCCGACATCCTTTAACAAATCTCTGTCTCTTTCTATCAAGTCAGTATAAAGTCGACCGTCCCGACTTCACTGCGAGGTACCTCTCAATGTCCTCCCAGCTTCCGCCGCTGTCTAAGCGCCGGAAGCTGGTCATTGCGCGCGCATCTGCTCCGGATATGCATCTCCTCCCCCCCTTACCTCTCCCACGGCAAGTTCCGGTTGGCACCGATCCCGGTGTCGTAATGTCCAGACGATTACGGCCGCAATATGTTTACACTAAAGTGAGTGCAGTTCGCTTTTTACCGCAGGAATTCGTATCAAAAACACCAGTGACGGTTCGTCGCGTGGATTCGACGGTCACAAACACCACCAAATGCTCCCGAAACCGTGACGGAGTACGCGGATGGTAAAATGGATCAAAGAATAAAATCCATGATTGACGTAACGCACTTAAAATGTTGACCGTGGCATTCGGCGAGTCTACTTTGTCTCAAAAAAGTGTTAATAAGTGGTACAAGCGCTTTACAGAAGGCCGAGAATATGTTAATGACGATGAGCGTCCTGGAGTTGTGGAAAAACAAATCATGGATTTTATTCTTTGATCCATTATTTTCAAAAGCAAAAAATCGGAGAACACACAAAAACGTGACTAACCTTTCCAGTTGTCAAAAACAAACCACTAATCCAAAATTGCTGATAATGCTAACATATGATAAACTTATGTGTACCAACATAACAACAACAAAAAATCGATAATCGAATGTACACAGCCCGCTAAAATTCCAAATTCACCTTTTCTTTTGAACAGGCCATGTATATATATTGAATACCGCACAAGAGTCTCAACTGCTCCCAACCGTCTAGAGCCAGTGAGACTATGGCATCCCCAAATAGGGTAAGTTGCGAGGCTGATGGTAGTGGGGAGGGGAAGGAGACTGGGAAGAGGAAGGTTGGCAAGTACCTGGCCATTCAGATCTGGTCACCAAACACGACTAAAGCCATTTCAAGCAACAGTGTTTCGATTCTGAATGGTGGTCTTTCACCAGGGCGATACTTAGAGTATCTACCACTCTGGAACGTGCCGCAAATGTACTTTTTATATGAATTAAATGTAATTAATTAATTGTTATGACACATTTAATTAAATAAAAGTTATTGACGCACGCCGGTTTTGAACCCGCGACCTTTGGATTCGTAGTCGAGCGTCTTACCACTCGACCATGGAGGCCGTCAAATAGAGGGTACAAAGGTATATATTTTTTTTAATGATATGTTTTATTTCACAATTGATTCATGGTCATGTAGAGCGAATGAACGAAGAAAGGAGTGTGAAAAAAGAATATATGATGCGAAAGTGAATGGAAGAAGATGTCGAGGACGCCCGAGGAAGACACGGCACGATCAAGTAAATCAAATACTTGAACCGGGTCATGTGAAGAGTCAGTATAACAGAAGAGTATGTATGAATGTGAATGAAGCAAGAAGTGTGTGCCAAGACAGAGTTGTATGGCGGTCCGTCCTCTCTGCCTACCCCTGCGGAGAAACGGATCGATGGTTAATTAGTTAATTAAAAGTGATTTCGACCGTGTTCAGGTTAACATTTTATAACGGTAATGCTGTTGTGCTTGAAACCTGGTCATGATTTGAGAAAACGCTGAAACGGGTCGAGATTCGATGGCAGACAGTGCGATTATTTGAAATGGTGACGGTAATAAAAATCATAATGGCGCCAACCATCGATTTGCGACACTGTTTCAAAATACTAGGTTTGCAGTGTAGATGCTTTCAGTATCGCCCTGGTGAAAGACCAACATTCAGAATGTTGTTTGAAATGACTTTAGCCGTGGATGGTGACCAGATCTGAATAGCCAGGTACTTCCTAACCTTCGTCTTCCCCATCTCCCTGCCCTTCCCTTCAACATTCAGCCTCGCAGCATACCCTACATTTTAAACAAATTATATAAATTCACTGCTATTATTTTTTTTATATCACATATCTGTCTTGGCACACACTCTTTGCTTCATTCACATTCATGCATAGTCTCGTATCAGAATACTCTTCCGTTATTCTGACTGGAAATGAACCGACTCAAGTATTTATTCCTCTTTCATATTTCCTTCTCTTTCCCACGTCCTTCAGCCTCACAACATACCCCAATTGAAAATGACATAGTCCCACTGGCTCAGCTTAAAGCTCAAAGCTTAAAGCTCAAAGCTCAAAGTTCACAGCTTAAAGCTCAAAGCTTAAAGCTTAAAGCTCAAAGTTTAAAGCTTAAAGCTTAAAGCTCAAAGCTTAAAGCTCAAAGCTCAAAGCTTAAAGCTTAACACAAAGCTTAAAGCTCAAAGCTTAAAGCTCAAAGCTCAAAGCTTAAAGCTTAACACAAAGCTTAAAGCTTAACACAAAGCTTAAAGCTTAAAGCTCAAAGCTTAAAGCTCAAAGCTTAAAGCTTAACACAAAGCTTAAAGCTCAAAGCTTAAAGCTCAAAGTTTAAAGCTTAAAGCTTAAAGCTCAAAGCTTAAAGCTCAAAGCTTAAAGCTCAAAGAAGAAGTTAAGGACGCCCGAGGCATGGCACGATCAAGTAAATCAAATACTTGAATCGGGTCATGTGAAGAGTCAGAATAACAGAAGAGTATGTATGAGACGATGTATGAATGTAAATGAAGCAAGAAGTGTGTGCCAAGACAGAGTTGTATGGCGGTCCGTTCTCTCTGCCTACCCCTGCGGGGAAACGGCGTGATGGTTAGTTAGTTAGTTAGGGAAAAACTTCAATGTTTTGTGAATGCTTCACGAATTGTTAGTTCCTTAAAATGAACCCTTCAATTGGAGTCGAACTCGCAAAAAAGAGATTTAAATTTATCCGGTTATTTGTTCAGTTATTTTTGGAACCGGTTCCTCGCCGAAAAAGCACGCACTAGCCGGTAGCGCTTTGAAAGTGAAAAGTGCACGTACTAAGAATCGAAACGTTGCTTGAAATGGCTTCAACCGTGTTTGGTGACCAGATCTGAATAGCCAGGTATTTCTCAACCTTCCTCTTCCCCATCTCCTTCCCCTCCCCACTACCTTCAGCCTCACAACATCCCTTAATTGAAAATGGCATAGTCCCACTGGCTCCGGACGGTTGGGTCTAAAAAAAACTGTCGTATAAACACTTTATCCAATATCGATTTCTTAGTAATTTAAAAAAATAATCACCCTTCAATTCTAATTTCCTTTCTGAGCATTAGCCATTAGAAGAAGAAGAAGTGATACAATATCGTTTTAACACCCTCCGACCCCCTCTTCCCACCCCCCCCCCGACTGTATGAAGCAGGGGTGTTAGAAACACCGCCCCCGAGCGTGTTGATCCCTGAGCCAGATTACTCCTACTCTAGGTCAAGTATCGGCAGAGGCGAACTGTCCAGGTTGAAAAATAGTTCAACAAATCACCCGCCAGGGGGGCGTTACAAACATTATTCATATTAAATAACTAATATAATACAACGGGGGCATTTGCTATTACCTTGCTAGGTCCTCTTATAAAAATACAAAAAGTAATTTTATAAATTATATTTAGAAATCCCTTCAGGCACCCAACCACGCCACTCTTTCAACTTTTAGGAATCCTCAATATCAGACAGTCATATCTTAAAATAGCGTTAAAAATAACTCATTCTTCAAAATCTTTAATGTATATCACACATAATAAAAACACAAGGCCCAAACAACAAGAAAGACTTTTAGTACCTAAATACAATACAGCTTTTGCACAAAGACACCATATGTACATCGCGCCTCACACTTACAACAAACTCCCACCACAGACTGTAGCCATCACCAATATGTATTCCTTTAATCAAAACATTACTAAATGGCTAATGAGTAAGGACCGCAAGTAAATTGAAGACCTCCTAAAATAGAACTTGAAATTCTTCACCATGACAAACTAGAACATTGTGTAACAAATATTATATTATTCTATTTGTACTCACTGTCACTTACCTCAGAACAGGTTCTCGTGACCTAGTGAGGTAGGTAATGTAAAAAAGTAATGTAAGAAACAAAAAGTTAATGAATAAAATATATATACGAGGCCTTTTCAAAAGAAAAGGTGAATTATGAATTTTCGCGGGCTGTGTACATTCGATTGTCGTTTTTTTTTGTTATGTTGGTACACATATGTTAATCATATGTTAGCATTATCATGGATCAAAGAATAAAATCCATGATTTGTTTTTCCACAACTCCAGGACGCTTATCGTCATTAACATCTTCTCGGTCTTCTGTAAAGCGCTTGTACCACTTATAAACACTTTTTTGAGACAAAGTAGACTCGCCGAATGCCACAGTCAACATTTTAAGTGCGTTGGAGCACTTTATTCCATTTTTAACGCAAAATTTAATACATATTCTTTGAACCATTTTTTTCAAAAGTAAAAAATCGAAGAACACACAAAAACGTGACTAACCTTTCCAGTTGTCAAAAACAAACCACTAATCCAAAATGGCTGATAATGCTAACATATGATAAACATATGTGTACCAACATAACATTAAAAAAAATCGATAATCGAATGTACACAGCGCGCGAAAATTCAAAATTCACCTTTTGTTTTGAACAGGCCTCGTATATATATTTTTTTTTTCAAAAGCTAACCATGTTCGTGTTATTTTGAGGTCACTTCTTAAAGACGGTCGGTTTCGGGTGTATTTTTTTCAACGTTTTCATAAAAAAAATGGCAACACTAGTTTGAAGTTTGACATTTTGATCGGCAAAAACAGATCAGAGAAGCAAACTCTCGCACATTTGAACAAATTAATGTTGATCGTCTGAGAAGCGTCACAGCGCGACCGTTACACTTGACAGCTGACCACTATTTGATCAAAAGCTGAAACTCACCGAGAATCGTCGCTTCGGGGGGACGGTTCAGTTGCCGACGTGATGTTAATCAAATTTGACGAGAGTTAAAACAACCCTAATTATTAGTGTTAACTAAATCGTTAAACATTCAAAATCAATAATATTATTGTAATCATTATGGCTTTATCCATATTTAGTGATCAGATTTGAATAGCCAGATTCTTCTGAAGTTTCAATTTTCCATCCCCACTATCTTCAGCCTCACCACACACCCCTGTTGAGGATGCCATAATCTCATAGGCTTCGGGCAGTTGGGACTCTAGTGATGTGTTCACGTAAAAAAAACCTAAAACAAGTACACAAGGCCATATAACTAAACACTTGAAGTAACAATATATGGAGGGATAGCTAATTTGTTTTACCCAACCCATCCGAAATTGTAATAAATCACTTTTTCCGACTTTTTACATAGTACACCATGAGAGAGAAAGAGACAACAAATTTCTTGGACCGCTTCTAAATACTGTCGTAATGATCTTAAGCTGGTTATTTTCGCTGGTTAACGGCGGGACTCCGCCCACATTTTTTTTATTTGCCACTAAACTTGACACAACTAAACGGTTTTTTAGGTTAGATGCTATATTTTTGTTGATAAAAATACTGTGAAAAAGTGGCTATACGAATACACAAAAACATGTCGATATGTGATATGAATGGATGTATAAATACCGTAGCCTTAGTCTTAGACACGCCCATTTGCGTCTAGTCATGTTAAAATCATCAAAAACAGATCTCACTGGCTTTGGCTTTGGCTTGGGCTACCTCTTGTATACTCTAAGACTAAACATGTTAGTTTAGTTTCCTATTGAAAACACGTATCCTTCAATTGAGGGACTTAGAAGCAAAGGCAGCAATCTCCTTCATTTTAAATTATTTCTTGGAAAATTGATTTGACGTTTAATGCACTTTTCTTTTGTGAATATGTTGATAAATTTAGAGATAATTGTTTCAAATTGTTCCTAGTTTAATGTGCACTAACATTTTTGTACACTTCATTCTCCATTTCTTTATAATAATCATTCAAAAGTTGACAATGCTACAGAACCGTATTTGGAGATTGCTGCCTTTGCTTCTAAGCCCCTCAATTCAAGGATATTTGACCGTGAATAAATAAAAAATTCCGCCCGCGGCGCTTATTTTAGGTTCTGTGAACGATTTTATTTTTATAGTGAATACCGCACAAGAGTCCCAACTGCTCCCAACCGTCTGGAGCCAGTGAGACTATGGCGTCTCCAATTGGGGTATGTTGTGAGGCTGAAGGTAGTGCGATGGGGAAGAGGAAGGTTGGAAAGTACCTGGCCTTTAAGATCTGGACGCCAAACACGGCTAAAGCCATTTCAAGCAACGTTTCGATTCTGAATGGTGGTCTTTCACCAGGGCGATACTAAGAGTATCTACCACTCTGGAACGTGCCGCAAATATGCTATTTATTATTTTATGTGAATTAAATGTGTTATGACACATATTAATTAAATAAAAGGTATTGGCGCACGCCGGGCTTGAACCCGCGATCTTTGGATTCGTAGTCGCACGCCTTACCATTCGACCATGGAGGCCGTCAAGAAGTTTGAAGGGTTATGTTTGATGCCCACCACGATTTTTTATGGAAATTTTAGCTTTCGCGGCGCATTTCCTAACCCCGGCACTGCCAACAAGCCTACCTTGGTATGAGCAGATGGCAGATACTGCCGTGTTGCCGTATCTGAAACACGCAGCGGCGATAGCCATCGCGTGACAATATGCAGTTAGTAAGGTTAGGTGCGCCCGCCCCATCCCCTGACCAAAAGACCACAGTCCACCCGGGCCGGACTGAACTACATCCCGGTATTCCTAGTTGGCATCTTACCACTCGACCACGGAGGCCGAAAAATAAATAATTAATTTAATTTAATAAATATTACAGCTCACAGCATACATATTTAGAGTAGTCTAGTGAGCATAAAATAATCTATTAAATAAAAGAATACTTTGTTTTAAAACCACAGAATTTATTATGATGAAGGCTAACCGATTTCGCTTGGATCAAGCTTCGTCAGGGCACATATAATAACTAAAGAAAAAATACAGAGTTAACAGGTATATATAGGTACAACAGATAATGATAGAGTGAGACAGTATATAATACAAAGAAGGAAGAGAGAGAGCATATATTAGAGGGAGGGAACAATTGAAAGTTTTTAATATATATTACGAAGAATTGGTAAATTAAACAAGTGTACATAATAGAAAGATAATGATGTAATGTTAGAGGCAGACAAAGATCCCATATTGAATTTATATATGAAAACGACATTTTACATTGTTACTGGAAAAGAAGCTATTTGGATACATAATAATAATTAAATGGGTGAGTTATGGAATAAAACAGAGTGATTCGTAGCATCAAATGAGGGTGAAGTTGACAATTGATGGGATAAAGGTTGATTTACAGGAAACATATTTAAAATAGGGCTAAAGGATACATTTTTTTTGATTATTAAGTAGGTTAAGTGATCACCATGTGATTGCTTCTTACAAAAAAAAAATAAAATAATCTAATAAATTTGTCCAGTAGTCCAATATTAGGTATATTTCCCGTAAACTCATAGAATTTATCATTAATTATTAATCTGTCTCTTTCTCTCCGTTCCTTTGTTATAAATAAAATATTATTCTATTCTTTTCTCATTGTTTTGTTATTTTATTTTATATTTTGTTCTCCCTCTGTGTGTCGATATAACCGCACACTCATTCAACCGCGATTCATTTCATATCATCTGTCTCTTTCTCTCTGTTCCTTTGTTATAATTTAAATGTTATTCTATTATTTTCTCATTGTTCTGTTATTTTATTTTATATTTTGTTCTTCCTCTGTATGTATATAAAACTGCACGCTATGTATTTTTTGTTTAGTTTAATTTTGTAACCTGATGATGCTTAGGCAAAGCGAAACTGGTCGATCATAAAAATTAAAATAATATCCGTGGTCTTATACAAAGTTATTTTTTTCATTTCTTCAAATATGTCAAACCACAAATGATTACTTTCTACGAAAATATAGAATAATCTACTCTAACGTTGGTGGCGTTTGGGCATATGTAGTTACTGCTTTTGACACGTTGTAGTACGACGGTCGGCGGGGCGCTCGCGGCGGTGCAAAGTGTACATTTATTTTTTGCAATAATTTCACATTGTTCAATTCAATATTATACATATTTTTATGCGAGAACGGCAGGGTAGGCAGTGCTTTTATGATTCGGTAGACTACTCGCACCTTAAATTCCACCTGCACATACATTTCGCTCGATGCTATACTCTAGATAATGTTTTTTTTGGCTATCTACCAAAGGAAAATGAACAAAAGAAAGTATAATTAGAAAAGCTGGCAACACAAGATTGGTATCCATGTTGAATTCAACGATACCGTAAAATTCTGAAGAGGAAATTTTTTAATTCGGACCGAAATTGCAAAAAAAATTCAAACTGGTCGATGCGCCATTTCGTATCGGTGGCTTTTTTCGCCCCCGGCCCGCTGAGGTCACCGAAACTGGCGAAAAGCGTGCAAAATAATAATATAATATAATACCTGCGGCGCACTCCAACTGATTGGAATCCTCGGAGTTCTATTTTTAAAATTTGGCGCCGGGCCAAGCGCGAGAAATAAACATTCTGGCGGGTTTGCGCGGGAAACCGCCCAGAACCGGATGTGAGGAGCTCCGGCCGCTTTCCCACGTCCTAGGACGGGCCGGTGCCAAGGGAATTCGCTATAGGTCGCGCAATTACACTTAGGATTGTGTGTATTGATGAATATCTATCCACTTAAACGTCACTGAGAAACAGCATTTTTTCTTGATTACGCCGATTTGTTGTTATTAGTGTAAAAGGAGAACGAGTAACAATATATGGAGATAGGGCTAATTATTTTTACCCAACCTGTACAAACATGCGATAAATCACTTTCTCCGAGTTTTTACGTCGTACACCATGGGAGAGAATGAGACAACAAACATAATACACAGCTTCTATGTACTGTCACGATGATCTTGGGCTCCTGGGTCACCGCGGTACTCCGCCCACATTTTTTTATTATGCCACTAAACTTGACACAACTAAACGGTTTTTTTAGGTTATATGATATATTTTTGTTGATAACAACACTGTGAAAAAGTGGTTATACGAATAAACGAAAACATTATGTCAATATGTGCCATGAATGGATGTATAAATACCCTAGCCCTGGTCCTAGCCACGCCCAGGTCCGCCGAGTCCGGTAAAAATCCTCAAAAACTGACTACACTGCCTTGGATAGATACCACTCTATATACTCTAAGAGTATATGGATTTGTATTATTGTACAGGGTGTTCTTTTTATTTAAAAAAAAAAGTTAACCGATAGCGTTATTTTTCATAAAATTGAACCTTTTTTTAAACTTCAAAAACCGCTTTAAAACATGCTGTATGCAAGCAATGCACCGTTTGATTAAACATTTGCTGCGATACTTACAAACACCAGTAATCAGATTGATGTTTTCTTCGTTTGTTGACATGGTTGCAACTCCAGGACGCTCATCGTCATTAACATCTTCTCGGCCTTCTGTAAAGCGCTTGTACCACTTATAAACACTTTTTTGAGACAAAGTAGACTCGCCGAATGCCACAGTCAACATTTTAAGTGCGTTGGAGCACTTTATTCCATTTTTAACGCAAAATTTAATACATATTCTTTGATCTATTTTTTTCTAAAGTAAAAAATCGAAGAACACACAAAAACGTGACTAACCTTTCCAGTTGTCAAAAACAAACCACTAATCAAAAATGGCTGATAATGCTAAAATATGATAAACATATGTGTACCAACATAAAAAAAAAAAACGATAGTCGAATGTCCAGCGAAAAGTTCAAAATTCACCTTTTCTTTTGAACAGGCCATGTACATCATGATTTTGTAACAAAAAAATTTGAAAACAAACCGATGCAAGGTGTTACCCTTGAAGTAACAATATATGGAGGGAGAGCTAATTATTTTTACCCAACCTACACAAACTTGCGATAAATCACTTTCTACGGGCTTTTACGTCGCACACCACGAGAGAGAAAGAGCCAAAAAAAATCATAGACCGCTTCTATGTACTGTCGCAATGATCTTAAGCTCCTGGCTCACCGCGGGACTCCGCCCACATTTTTTATTATGCCACTAAACTTGACACAACTAAACGGTTTTTTAGGTTAGATGCTATATTTTTGTTGATAAAAATACTGTAAAAAGTGGCTATACGAATAAACAAAAACATTATGTCGATATGTGATATGAATGGATGTATAAATACCCTAGCCTTAGTCTTAGCCACGCCCAGGTGCGCTCAGGAGTCAGGTTAAAATCATCAAAAACAAGCTCAGGAGTCAGGTTAAAACTTGATCAAAAACAAGTCCAAAAAAGACTTCACTGCCTTGGATAGATACTACGCCATGTACTCTAAGGTGTTACCCAATTGTGGTAGAAATACTTATGCCCACGTGTTAAATCTTCCGTCACATTATTTGACGTCGTCATAAAACGACAAAGATTTTTTATTTTTCAGTTCTGGGAGAATATTTTAAACGTTTAGTGTTATTTAAAAAATCCTGATCTATGAACAGCTGATCTATGCCGCTTGAAAGAAAACCCTTTCGAACAGGCCAACGAAGTCGACCGTCTGTTCCAGAAAGAAATTCGATTTAAGATGTTGGAACAATTTCAGCCGGAGTAAGATAAAATTGACCTTACTTCGGGCACACAGACACGCCCTCTGCACGCTTGTTAGACGATGACGGAAGCACAGAAACCTTCGCTAATGATAAATTAATTAACCCCGCGAAGGCTGCTCCTCGCAATCTCAATCTGCCGCCCAATAAACAAAATCAATAAATAGGTACCTGCCCCCAGAATCAAGTTTTTTTTCTTTATTTTAATACCGCACAAGAGTCTCAACTGCTCCCAACCGTCTAGAGCCAGTGAGACTATGGCATCCCCAAAGTAGGGTATGTTGTGAGGCTGAAGGTAGTGGGGAGGGGAAGGAGATGAGAAAGAAGAAGGTTGGGAAGTATCTGGCTATTCAGATCTGGTCACCAAACGCGGCTGAAGCCATTTCAAGCAACGTTTCAATTCTGAATGGTGGTGGTCTTTAATCAGGATGATACTTAGAGTATCTACCTTAGAGTACATGGAGTGGTATCTATCCGAGGCAGTGTAGTCAGTTTTTGGTGATTTTAACCTGACTCGGCGCACCTGGGCGTGGCTAAGACTAAGTCTAGGGTATTTATACATCCATTCACATCACATATCGACAAAATGTTTTTGTGTATTCGTATAACCACTTTTTCACAGTATTATGATTGGCAAAAATATAGCATATAACCTAAAAAACCGTTTAGTTGCGTCAAGTTTAGTGGCATAGTTAAAAATGTGGGCGGAGTCCCGTGGTGACCCAGGAGCCCGAGATCATCGCGACAGTACGTAGAAGCGGTGTATTATATCTGTTGTCTCTTTCTCTCTCATGGTGTACGACGTAAAACCCGGAGAAAAGTGATTTATTCGCAAGTTTGTATAGGTTGGGTAAAAATAATTAGCTCTCTCTCCATACATTGTTACTCCAAGTATCTACCATTCTCTCATTAGCTGCTGA
Organism: Drusus annulatus; assembly: GCA_022651775.1. Taxonomy (NCBI): domain Eukaryota; kingdom Metazoa; phylum Arthropoda; class Insecta; order Trichoptera; family Limnephilidae; genus Drusus; species Drusus annulatus. The sequence continues at coordinate 523,924 of JAGWCC010000540.1, read as the reverse complement.
CTCCGCATATATAGCCCCTAGATTGCTGCAGCATCAGCGCAGGCCCTGGATTGCTGAAAAAAATCTGACAGTTCTCGGCTGAATTATTATTACCTCTTGTCATTTTCTCTGGAAAGACGGGGGGAATCGTGTATTTGTTCTACCGCTATTTCAGCGTAAGATGCCTAGATGGATGGATTCCATCTGGCATCAGTGTACCGCCGGGAGATACGCCAAACGCGTGCTAACATTTGTTTAAACTGACTAAAGCAAGCAAACTATGGAATCTCTCGTTTGTTTGTGGGGGGTGGTGAGATAGGACGACAGCCGCGAGGTGCCCGGCCATTCAGATCTGGTCACTAAACACAGCTAAAGCCATTTCAAGCAACGTTTCGTTTCTGAGTTGTGGTATATTAATTTCTTCAGCATATTAAACAGTGATATATCCAACGTGAATAAAATTAATTTTCACACTCCGTGACAATGACGAGATCAAACTTGAGGGGCTCAGAACTCGCTCAGTTTCAATTGGTGAAAGCGGCCGACGCAAAGTTCATTCCCCGGTCGCATAATAATAAATCCTTAGAGTACAGAGAGTGCTACCTATCCAAGGCAGCGTAGTCAGTTTTTGATGATTTTTGCCGGACTCGGCGGACCCGGGCGTGGCTGGGACCAGTGGCGGCTCGTGAGTTTTTAGTGTGCTAGAGTGCTAAGATTGAAAAATACGACATCGTTAGTGTTGTTGTAGCCGAAAATGATTTTTTTTTTTTTCAAAATTAGATTCTCAGGATTTTTCAGTTTTGGTGGTCACCGCACGGATTTCTGAAAAATCTTCATACAAAAAGTTGAAATTTCGAAAAAAAAAATATATGTTTTCGGTTACAACAACATCACTGATGACGTTTTTATTCAATCTTACCACTCTAGCACACCAAAAAGTCACGAGCCGCCACTGGCTGGGACTAGGCCTAGGGTATTTATACATCCATTCATAGCGCATGTCGACATGATGTTTTTGTTTATTCGTAAAACCACTTTTTCACAGTATTGTTATCAACGAAAATATATACTGAAAACACCGTCTAGTTGTGTCCAGTTAAGTCGCATATCAAAACATGTGGGCGGAGTCCCCGGAGACGCGGGAGACCAAGATCATCCTTACAGTACATAAAAGCGGTGTGTTATATTTGTTGTCTCTTTCTCTCTCATGGTGTACGACGTAAAAACCCGGAGAAAGTGATTTATCGCAAGTTTGTATAGGTTGGGTAAAAATAATTAGCTCTCTCTCCATACATTGTTACTCCACGAATAAATCAAAAAATAGCGAATATTTTCTCATTTTTTCCCAAAAAGCAGTTTTCTTTTACGGCTCCATAACGTTACATTGTTTTCTTCTGCTTTGCCACTGGACGAAAAACCGATAGAAGTTTGTTGTGGGTGTGTCCGCGTGCCAGAAATAAGGTCAATTCTTCCTTACTTCTGCTGGAGTTCATCAAATAAATCAGACTACCAAAAAAGGGATGAAATGTTAAAATGCGCTGCCAAAACCATCCTAATTATATCAATTAATACATTTAAAATAACCCGTGAGAACTATCTAAAATACATTAGTAATATCAAGTAGTATATAAGTTATAATATTATTACTAAGCAAAAAAGAATATGAATTATAGAGATGGTCGATATTCCTGTCCGGTTAAAAGTAACCGGTTCCAAGCCGGTCACCGGAACCGTCGATATTATTTCTCTGAGGAACCGGTTCCGGTTTTTCGGCAAATAAAAATCGATATCGTTTGGCCGAGTAACCGATTTTTTTGTTAGTTGATTTGCTAGTACTTTTTTTAGGGAAGTTTTTATGTCGATTTGCTAGTACTTATCGATTTAAATATATAAATCTCTTTTGTGGAACTTTTCTGGCACCAGGAACCGGTTCCGAAAAGAACTGGATAAAAAACCGATTCCTCGCCGGTCACCGGTAACTGGAACCGCAGGTACAGCCGATTCTGAAATCGATCATCTCTAATGAATTATAATTAGAAACTTTGTACAAGTTACTAAAATAAAACCAAACATTTTTACGTATTGAAATTCTTTCTCGAATACATAATCGATTCATTTGGCCTGTCTAGGGCCTGGGAGCTTAGATGAATTAAATAATGTAGATACGTTACTGAGACACCGCGCGTGACGGTACTAAACTAAGCCAACGTGGCATACCTGAGATTTACTGCGTTTAGTCTCGCACAAACATTCGTTTGACAAACAAGCTGTCGCCAGCTGCCACAAACGCATCGCTGTAAGCTCTTTTCTGATATAAAATGCCTTCCTGTGCTTTTGACAAGTGTAAAAATCATTCGGGAACAAAAAACAAATCTCATGGAGTTTCTTTTCATGCGAAGTACACACAAATCACTTATTATTTCAATTAATACAATTATTCACATACAAATGGTATAAGTGAGATAGCGAATGCAGAAATACATAAGTGTGTGGAAGACAACCTAGCGACAGTACACTGAGTACGTCGCATGCTACTTCCCTCGTAAGTTCGTTAGGGAAAGAGGGCTTGTAACGCGGAGAATGTAACGCGGGACGTTCATATAGCTATCTCATTCATACACACATATTCTGCTTGGTATGGCTATCCTTTTCATGCTTTCAGAGCATGCCATATTTATCGTTCAATTTGTATGAATATGACGTATCTTGTATTTTATGTCTATACCTGGGAGTCGACAAATCGTATATAAATTGACGTCATCAGCTTTTTTTTCAAATCGATACTGTTCACTTCTAGGGACTGCGTGTTCGGTGTGCTCTGCCGCCGTAATCTAGGAGAATCGCTCCAAACACAATGGAACTTGGTGATTTAGTACTGGCAAAAATGTAACTTTTAACAATGAAAATAAATTACATTTATCGGCTTTCCCGAGTGGAGATATTCGTCTAGAATTTTTGTCGCCGGTGCTTTAGGGCTGGCGTCAATATCCCAACACCGAGGCGGAAGCTCCTCTCAGCACCCCCATTTTCACAAACGTTTTAAAGTAAACAAACACTTAAACACAAGTCAATAATAAGCAGACAATATTTGAAATATTCCGACTGCATCATTTCAGTGGGAAGATGTTGCTTGTGCAATGATGGAGGACTTAGCTAGCAGGTGAATTGAACCCTCGACGCCTGGGTGTGTGTTATTTTACATTAAATTAGTAAAAAATATGGTAAATACAGTATCTAAGCAACGCGTTCCAGAGTGGTAGATACGCTAAGTATCGCCCTGGTGAAAGACCACCATTCGGAATCGATACGTTGCGTTTGGTGACCAGATCTGAATGGCCAAGTACTTCCCAACTTTCATCTTACTCATCTCCTTCCTTCCACACTGCTTTCAGCCTCACAACATACCCCGATTGGGCATATCATACTCCCTCTGGCTCCGGGCAGCTGAGAGCACTTTAGAGTCATGCGATATTTTAATTTATTTTTTAATGTAAGAATCAAAATGGTCTGGGGCCAGTAGGACTATGGTATTCCCGATTGGATTATGTTGCGGGGCTGAAGTATATGGGAAAGAGGAAGGTTGATGAGTGCCTGGCTATTCAGATCTAGTCACCAGACACGACTAAAACCATTTAACGCAACGTTTCGGTCAATTCTGAACAGTGGGCTTTCACCAGGGCGATACTTACAGTATCTACCACTCAAAAATTGTGTCTGTGATTGAAAATCATAACTTTATGACGTTTAAATAAGTTACAAAAAGTTACGCGTAGACATATTCTGAATGCGGTTATCTCAAAAGGCAGTTTAAAATAACTTTGTCATGTCATGTCAGATTGAAAACATGGAAAAAATAGCGCAAAGGCAATGACGTTACATATATAGACACGTTATAGCCTTAGAATATTAACACAAAATGTGGCAAGCAAAACACACACGTTACCAGTCAATTCATCATTCAAATATCGGTCATGCATGACAAAGATAGACATTCATAGAATATATGTGTATGAACGAAACAGATCCGAAGTTCGGACCGCGTTCCATACTTGCTTGAAACGACCTCAAGCGACGCGTGACCGTTTAGTACTAAATCAGTTTAAACACCGATCACACCAACTAGCGTGATTATTGCTTGCCACTTTGAGAGCGCTACAACGTGTCTGTATATATGTAACGTCATTGCGCAAAGGTGTGTAATTTACAAAAAGAGTCCCACCCACAAAACGGTGCGAACATTTTATGATTTTAAACAGCAAAGTGAAGCAATGCAAAGTGGGCCGGGGGGTCCTTTAAAAGTTAGTATTTACGACCGTTCCGGGTTTAGTAACATGGCCGTTTTTGCTTCCGCGCGTTTCCGGGTAATTGTGATGTGAGCTCCGGGCTCTTTCCGGGTGCGGAGTGGCCCTTGTCACGCTAATTTAAGCCCGCTCCGCGAACAGACAGCCGTTTACCGCGGCCGGGAAAAACTGAAAAACTGTTTAAAAAACATTAGAGCACGGATCTCTTTGTTTGTTGTTGGAATCAACATTCGTATCATCGTTGAAGCGGTTCTTTAAATTGTTCATTGATTGAAACTGTTGTCGCTTTCAATTATTGTGTGATTGAAAATGTCATTGCTTTCATTTATTGTGTGATTGAAAATGTCATTGTTTCAATTATTGTATGATTGAAACTGTCAATGCTTTCATTTATAATATGATGAAAACCGTAGTCGCTTCCTTTTAACGTATGATTGAAACTGACATTGCTTTAAATAATTGTGTGATTGAAAATGTCATTGCTTTCATTTATTGTGTGATTGAAAATGTCATTGCTTTCAATTATTGTGTGATTGGAACTGTCATTGCTTTCATTTATAATATGATGAAAACCGTAGTCGCTTTGAATGTATGACTGAAACTTTAATTGCTTTAAATTATTGTATGATTGAAACTGCAGTCGCTTTCATTTATTGGGTGATTAAATCTTTAATTACTCTCAATTATTCTATAATTGAAACTGTAGAAGCTTTAATTTATTATATGGTTGAAACCTTAGAGTACATAGAGTGGTACCTATCCAAGACAGTGTAGTCAGTTTTTGATGATTTTTGCCAGACTCGGCAGACCTGGGCGTGGCTAGGACTATGGCTAGGGTATTTATGCATCCATTCATATCACATACCGACATAATATTTTTGTTTATTCGTATAACCACTTTTTCACAATATTGATATCAACAAAAATATAGCATCTAACCTAAAAAACGTTTAGTTGTGTCAAGTTTAGTGGCATAATAAAAAATGTGGGCTGAGTCCCGCGGTGACCCAGGAACCCAAGATCATTGTGACAGTGCGTAGAAGCGGAGTATTATGTTTGTTGTCTCTTTCTCTGTCATGGCGTACGGCGTAAAAACCCGGAGAAAGTGATTTATCGCAAGTTTGTATAGGTTGGGTAAAAAGAATTAGCTCTCTCTCCATACATTGTTACTACAAGGTTGAAACCATGGTCGCTTTCAATTGTTGTATGATTGAATATGGCATTGCTTTCAATTATTGTAGGATTGTATCTTTAGTCGCTTTCATTTATTGTGTGATTGAAACTGTTATCGTTTTCAACTATTGTATGACTGAAATTGTTATCGCTTTCAATTATCTTATGATTGAAACTGTAGTCGCTTTAATTTATTGTATGATTGGGACTGCTGTCGCTTTCAATTATTTTATGATTGAAACGGTTATCGCGATAATTTACTGTATGATTGAAACTATTATCGATTTCAATGTGTTTTTGTATAATTTAAACTGTCATACATCACACAGTATACATTAAAAAAATGTGAAATGCTATTACGCTCAAAGTAGTAGGGAAGGGAAGAAGGTGGGGAGAGGAAGGTTGCAATGGTTGGCTGGTGCTATTCCGAGCAACATTTCGATTCGGAATGGTGGTCTTTCACCAGGGCGATACTGAGAGTATCCACCGCCCTGAAACGTGGCACGAATATGCCACATATTATTTTAATCAAATTACACGTAAACCTCCATATATGCAACAACAAAAAACAAATGTTATTTGTGGTCCGGAGCCAAGGAACTTACCGCTCTACCACACTTTTCATTCAATTACTTGGTGTTATTTCGCATTTGATTCATGTAAAATAATAGTGGTAGATACTCTTAGTATCGCCCTGGTGAAAGACCACCAATCAGAAACGCAGCCTTGCTTGAAATGGCTTTAGCCGTGTTCGTTGAATAACGAGATACATTTCGACCTTCATCTTCCCCATCTCCTTCCCTTCCACACTTCTTTCAGTCTCACAATATACCCCAGTAGGGACTCTTGTGGAGTATTCGTATGAAAAAACATTTTGAAACGCTGCTATGCATTATGTTTTTTTAATATTTCTTATTTGCGCATACCGAGTTTTGAACCTGTGACCTCGGGGTCAGAGGTTTTGTCACCTTGATTTTCTTTTCTGACTCTAATTTTCTATTTTCCTTTTTCCAGGAGTGTCCAGAGGGAGTGGTCCACGAAGACTCCTTCAAGGACATCTACGCCAAATTCTTCCCACATGGGAGTAAGTATTTTCTTGACAGCAATTGGCTAATTTCTATAGCGCCATTTTTGTGAAATATCACCTCAAGGGCGATTGGTAAGTTGCCAATTAGACCTTTGCGATTGTGTGTATCGGTGCATTTTTTTGTATTTTTTTTACGTGAATACCGCACAAGAGTCTCAAGTGCTCCCAACCGTCTAGAGCCAGTGAGACTATGGCATCCCTAATAGGGTATGTTGTGAGGTTGAATGTAGTGGGAAAGGGAAGGAGATGAGGAAGGGGAATTTTGGGAAGCATACCAATGTATACACTTCCTACTGTGAAATACTTGCCAAACGTCACTGAGAAACAGCATTTTAGTTCGCTTTCGCCCACTTATTATAGCTATTAGGTAAAAAGAGACAACAGCAGACTACGACGGTCTGTTTTGAAAAATCTTTTTTTTTTCATTTTCTGAAATCAAGTAACCAGTTTGAAGGGTGCTGTATGCAAGCAACGCATCTGTGTAAGCAGGTACTGTGTTCGACTAAAAATTCGCTGCGATTTCTATAATTAGAATTGTCTCCCACTCTCTCTTCTCCCATACATGCCCCAATATTAAAAATAACGTAGCCCCAAACTTCCCAAACTTATTTGATTTAAATAAAATTATTAATTCAACAGCGGCGCTCGGTATACTATCCATACCTCGCTAGCGCAAAGCGTTTGTATTAAAATGTTGTCTCTTTCCCGCAATGAAACCTCTCACACATACAATTACGTGTATCGGTACACGATACATTGATGACGCACTTTTCGTAAAAAAAAAAATTTTTCATATTAAAAAAATATATACGACAACTACAAGGACTAATTTTTCTAACGGTGTCTTTCCCTATCGGAGGTTAGCTTTCATCAGGGCAATCTAGATGTGCCCCGGTGAAAGACCGCCATTCAGAATCGAAACGTTGCTTTAACATGACTTTAGCCGTGTTTGGTGACCAGATCTGAATAGCCAGGTGCTTCCCAACCTTCCTCTTCTCATCTCCTCCCCCTCCCCCATAGAGCGGGACGCCATGGTCTCACTAGTTCCAGACGGTCGGTAGCAGTAAAAATATTCAATCAATTTATTTTAAGTTATCTTGTTATTAACAATAGGCCCGAATCTACCCAATCTGACGCGTCATCACCTTAGAGTAACGTAGAGACCTAACATTGCCAAATTTTGGAGTCGCTTTTTGACCAAGCATTGACCACAGGAGGTATGACGTATATGCTTCCAGCCAATCGGATGCGAAGAAAACCGTAAAGATAAACATTATTCCGTCTTTATCTGTTCGCGAACAATTTTGAGTTGCTACATAAGAAAGAAAGAGACATGGATACGTTCAGATGTTGGACTAATCAGGGAATCCCCATTCATACAAATTTACGTCAGAATCCCGTATATCTCTCGAAGTAAAACATATTAAGAATGCATTCAAACTCATTTTAAACGGGAGTTTATTATATCGAAACAAATAATGCAAAGATTGACTAAATATTGGTGTAGGTAACTAGTTGTTTTGTAGGTTAGCATGTAAAATATTTGAGGTCAAACTAAAAAATACGAATTCTTGGATAAATACCTGTGGAAACTGACTTTGTTGGTCCTTTGTTACTTCAGTTGAAACAACCAACAACTGCGCATATAACCATATCGTTTTTTTTAAATATTGCACTAAATTCACTTAAGTAATTATATATTTTAAGCTTTTTGTCTGTCAATTCGACTGACATGTAAACTACTGTGAAGTTAGTAACATATTGAAAAAATGGCTACACGGTTTTAAGCACGCCCCAAATCATATGTTCTTAATAACAATTGTTTGTCTCTTTTTCTCATATGTCTATAGAAACGAGCATAAAGAGAGAGCTATATTTTGCGAGTATGAACGATTTGACTGATAATTAGGACGGTCTCTCTATATTGTTACTCTAAGGTCACCACATCACCTCGACACCTCAACACCTCGCCAATAGATTGGTCGACCAATCTGCTACAAGCACGAATGCCGCTTGTATGGAGGCCTCACACTAACGGACTTAGACTAACCATATAAGGAGGTATAGCTAATATTTTTACCCAACCTATACAAACTTGCGATAAATCACTTTCTCCGGATTTTCACGTCGTACACCATGAGAGAGAAAGAGACAAGAAAAGTCGTCACATAATATCGCAGCACTTCTAAGTATGTAGGGGTGTTCTCCGTCCCCGCTAACTTCGCATCATCGAGTCGCACAACTTACGTCAACGGATTTTGAGGTTATTTTCCAATGACGTTACATAAATATAGACCCGTTTTAGCGCTCTCAAAGCGGCAAGCAATAATCACGCTAGTTGGTGTGATCGGTGTTTAAGCCGATTTAGTACTAAACGGTCACGCGTCGCTTGAGGTCGTTTCGAGCAAGTATGGAACGCGGTCCGAACTTCGGATCTGTTTCGTTCATACACATATATTCTATGAATGACTATCTTTGTCATACATGACCGACATTTGAATGATGAATTTACTGATAACGTGTGTGTTTTGCTTGCCACATTTTGTGTTAATATTCTAAGGCTATAACGTGTCTATATATGTAACGTCATTGTTATTTCCTATATTTGTGACGATTAAAATACTTGCAGTGGTTATACAAATAAATCAAACATGATGGTGATATGTGCTATGCGTGAATGTTCAAATAAGACCAAATAAAGGTTATAAAACTTAACTTTTCAAAGGTATTTCGACAGTTTTAAATATTTTTGACAGAACTTTATAATTTTCACATTTTTAACGATATAAAGACGTAAAATCAACAAAAAGCTTCCATCATTATTAAGGCAAACCTTCTGTTATTAGTGTTTGTTTGATATTTTGACATTATAAATCATTTTAATGGTGTATTCATATTGTTTAGTTGAATGTGTTAAAATATGTTTATTAAAAATGTCCGAATTCCATGTGGGCGGTAACTACTAGGCTATCCGACATCCTTTAACAAATCTTTGTCTCTTTCTATCGAATCAGTATAAAGTCAACTGTCCTGACTACACTGGGACCCCTCTCTGTCCCCCGAGTGTCAGATAGCCGCGTCGTGTTGTGTTGACGAATGTGGCGAGTCACTCAACAAGAGTCCTACGACTGGCGTGGGCTGGTTAGTGGGGAATCGGACCAACTCAATGCACCAGTGCCGCCCGTGGTCTATTTCTAGATGTTCCACTTTCAGCGCGCCTAATGCAATAGCAGTGCAAGTCCACACATGCCTCAAACAGTTGCGCTAATCAAAAAAATGGACAAGGAATCGAGGCTAGTGGTGCAAAACAGACCATTCCTCTAGGCCAGTCATTCCCAAAGTGGTCTATATCGACCCCCAGGGGTCGATTCCGACCTGCAAGGGGTCCACGTCAATGAAAAAAAAAAATTGGGGGTGCATGAGACGTAAATGGGGGTCCACGGGAGTGGATTCCATTTAGGCAGGCCGTCACCAAAATGTTGGCTTTTTTTTTTTTTTTTTGTTATGAATACCGAAGAGTCTCAACTGCTCCCAACCGTCTAGAGCCAGTGAGACTATGGCATCCCCAAATTGGGTATGTTGTGAGGCTGAAGGTAGTGGGGAGGGGAAAGAGATCGGGAAGACGAAGGTTGGGAAGTACCTGGCTATTCAGATCTGGTCACCAAACACGGCTAAAGCCATTTAAAGCAACGTTTCGATTCTGAATGGTGGTCTTTCACCAGGGCGATACTTAGAGTATCTACCACTCTGGAAGGTGCCGCAAATATACTTGTTATTATTTTTATATGAATTAAATGTGATATGACACATATTAATTAAATAAAAGTTATTGGCGCACGCCGGGTTTGAACCCGCGACCTTTGGATTCGTAGTCGAGCGTCTTACCACTCGACCATGGAGGCCGTCAAATGTAATAATCCACCTCACAGATGTACCTATGTAGGTACTTACGTAATACTATCTTATAATGGACTTTAATTCCCTAATTATATTAATAATAATAATTTTTGTGGAAGATATTTTGCCGATTTGCTAGTACTTTTCGATTTCAAATCTCTACCGACTAGTGCTTTTTTTCGGAGAGGAATTTTTGTTGATTTGCTAGCACTTTTCGATTTGGGATCTCTGCCGACTAGTACTATTTTTTGACGAGTTCGACTACAATCGAAGTGTTCACCGCGAAGGGTTCATTTCAAAGAACTAGCAGTTCCTGAAGCGTTCACAAAACTTTGAAGTTTTTCCCAACACTAAAAAAATCAAAACTAGGAACGCAGGGGGTCTATACAAAACAGAAAAAATCGACAAGTGGTCTACGGGACAAAAAAGTTTGGGAACCTCTGCTCTAGGCCCTCCGCTCCTTTGACATCTGCAGCAACTGCAACTGATTGATGCCAGCCCCGATTGGGGTATGTTGTGAGGCTGAATATGTTGGGGAGGGGAAGGATATGGGGAAGAGGAAGGTTGGGAAGTACCTGGCTATTCAGATCTGGTCACCAAAGACGGCTAGAGCCATTTCAAGCAACAGTGTTTCGATTCTGAATGGTGGTCTTTCGCCAGGGCAATACTTGGAGTATCTACCACTCTAGAACGTGCCGCAAATACATTCTCGTAAACTAGGTATTATTTTATAGACATGTGAAAGTAGACTGAATGCTGTAGAAAAAAGATCCCCGAGACGAATGTGTGTTAAAATCGTGCTGACATCAACCCCGATGTATACAGTGAGGCATGCAACTGGCAGAGGAAGGATGAAAGTAGACTGAATGCTGTAGAAATGAGATCACCGAGGCGTACGTGTAGGAAAACTTTGAATGACCGCGTTGAAAGTGTGGATATCCGAAAAGAATGCAAGGCTGATGTAAGCGTGATGAATAGGATCGAGAAAGGGACGCTTGGATGGTTTCGGCGTGTAGAGCGAATGAACAAAGAAAAGGGTGTGAAAAGAATATATGACGCGAAAGTGAACAGGGACGCCCGAGAAAACATGGCACGAACAAGGCAATCGAATACTAGATTCAGGTCACATAAAGAGTCAGAAAAACAGAAGAGTATGTATGAGCGGATGTATGAATGTGAACGAAGCAAGGAGTGTGTGCCAAGACATGTTGTATGGCGGTCCGTCCCATCTGCTTATCCCTGCGGAAAAAGGGCGTGATGGTTAGTTAGTTAGTTAGTCAATTCTTAGATGATATTTAACAAAAATGATGCTATTTAAAAAAAAAAATTACAATAACTCCACACAGGAGGCCTTGAAGGAAATAATTTACCTCAGGGCCTATGTCATCTTTGGGGATGCTGTGAGGAGGGTGTTTTTGAGGAAAGGAAGGAGTGAACTTGGGTCTTGAAGAGACCCATGTTGAAGGAGGGAGGAAACACAGAGGCCGGCAAATCGTTCCATAGCCGAGCTGTTGAACATAAGAACGAGTCGTAAAAGCGACCCGTTCTCATGTATTGAATGTCAACCGTGTACAAATGTTGGGTGCGCGTTTTATAAATTATCCAAATAGTCTCGATTCAACGATTAGCGCCATTTTGTTTTTTTTACGTTCGAACGATCCGCTTCAAACGCCGTTCGTCGGTTCGTTTCGGGTTTTTAACAAATTGTGATCGGCTGAAAAGCATAAAGATCATGTTGTCATGCTTGTCAGCTGATCACGATTTGTTCAAAACCTGAAACGGACCTAGAATCAACGTTTAATGGCTGATTCACACCAACGTCCGGATCCGCTCAATGCCGATATTGTTCCGCAAGAGAGCTTACTGATATGGTATGAATATCAATCAAGGAGTATGTGCCAAGACAAAGTTGTGTGGCAGTATATCCTTCTGCCCGCCATTGTCATATTTAACTACTTAGTTAGTTAAATAATTATTTTGAATTGTAAAAATACTAACATCGCAGATTTTTTTTTACAAAAACCATTTTTTTATCACTAAATAATATTTTTGCTAATTATTAATTACTAAAAATATTATTTAGTGATAAAAAAATGGTTTTAAAAAAAAAAGACGTTGGTGTGAATCAGCCTTAACGGGGACCATTAAAAAGTTTTTTTAAGACTAGGCTGTGTCGGACACTGCCGCCGTAACAGTTGTTGAAGCGCGCTTACGTTGCTTAGATTCGCGGCTGAACTGCTCCCGGAGCGCGCTTACGTTGCTTAGATTCGCGGCTGAACTGCTCCCGGAGCGCGCTTATGTTGCTTATATTCGCGGCTGAACAGCTCCCGGTCTGTCGAGACACCATATTATGTTTTATTTCGTTTTAAATGTATTTTTGATATTGTCATTTATTTATTTCAGATTCCACGATGTACGCCCACTTTGTCTTCAAGGCCTTCGACGTCAATTGCAATGGCGCCATCAGTTTTCGGGTAAGTTGTTTATAAATACTAATGGCTTCGATAAGGCAACAGCAAGCAGTAACAGCGTACAAAATATTACATAATTTGATAGACGATCCATACCTCCTGGAATGCTATAAGTTGTTTGTGCCAAACAACGACTGCCAGGGGCGACACCACGATCTGCAGTGCATTCCACATGGCAGAACAGACGTGTTGGCTCAGCACAGCGTGACACGGGGTATGCTACTTCGAAATAACATATCTCTTGATATCTTTAACATAAACCTTAAAGATTTCAAGAGACATGTTTACAAAATATCTTAATTTGCTTTTTATGTTACTGTTCACGTGAATTGTAAATGGACAGAGACTGTAGTACACAAAACAGAGGCAGACACGCTCTGATCGTAAAACTATCGGACCAAACAAATAATGTATATAGTCAAATGACTTGGAACTTGGATGAAGCGCCAGAGTTTTCAGAGGGTGTCGCTAGGTTTAGCACTACGCGGCTGTAACCTAAACTAACCTCACTGTTGATAATAAAACATCAAATGTGTTTTCAGCTTCAGATGAATTTTGAAAATAGTGGACTGTGAAACGATAAAACCTAACTACTTGATGGAAGTGTCTAATTATGGATGTGGAGAGATTATGGAGTGAAGGAAGTAAACTATTTGCAAAAAATGAAAATCGTTACAGCAACAGAATAAATAATGTACTGGAGGTACCTCTCTGCAAAACTAGACTTGCGCAGAGACATGCATACTTCATTGCTCCAAAAATGTATAATTCACTTTCATTACATTTTAAGTGTTCAAATTCAACTTCCTTAAATACATACAAAAATGTAATAAAAAACTGGATAAAAGCAAAAGATATCAGCCTCTTCATACTATAAGTGCTAAATTCTAAAAAATTAACTAACTTATCTGTTGTGATTTTGAATTTGAAAAAAAAAAAAAAAAAAAAAAAAAAAAAAAAAAATAAGGAAAAATTTTTTTATTTTTTTTTTATTTTTTTTTTTTTTTAATTTGAAATGTACCTTATACTGTAAAAACGTAACTATAGAGAGCTATAACTATGATTTGAATTAGTATACCCACGCACTGGCTTTTTGCCTATGTGGGATTTTTTTTGTTATGTCTACATTATTTTTATTATTTCTGTAATTTTTTAAATGTATGTAACAAAATAAATCAAATAAAAAAAATAAAAATAAAAAAAAAAAGTAAAGAAACCAATTCAGTCACCGATGAAGTTGATGTTCAAGTTATTGATTATTCTTACACAACGAATCACAACACTTAACTCAATTTTACTTGAAGAACAACTACTAAACGACGACGAAGCAAGATACCAACGAACGAACACCGTTTTTCACATAACTCTTCTGTTTCTTGATTGTCAATTGTTTTCGAACACAGTGGTGTTGGGTAAGGAAATCGAATAGCGAAATGGCGGAATAGGTAGGAACTGGATGAAAAACACGAAGGTAAGAACATACCAAATTATCATGAAATCCAACACTAACCTAACCTAAAACTGAAGAGATTATCTTTAGAAGTGTCATCTTTATAGATCAACCCCGTTTTGGAACATGATGTTAGTTCCAGCGCTTGTCGCGGCAATCAAACAGTTTATGGTATGAGTTGACCTGAGCTCTCGGGGAATTGTTTGTACTACTCCACGATTCAGCATTCGCGCGACTATGAACTGAAAGGACCTTGGTTTGTTCCCGGCGCTTGTGGCGGCATCGGAATCATTGTACTAATCAAGCTCCGGCGGCCAATTGTTGTAGTCAGGCTGACGGGGTAACAAAAATACGCCTTGGTGGGAATTACGTGGTGAGAATGTACGGATCTTAGACTAAGAATATATATGGAGAGATGGCATTTTTTTTACCCAACCTATACATATTTGCGATAAATCACTTTCTCCGGGTTTTCACGTCGTGCACCATGAGAGAGAAAGAGACAACAAAAGTTTTCGCAAAATATCACACCGCTTTTAGGTGTGTAAGAATATTTTTCATCTCCCGCGTCTCCGGTGACTCCGCCCACTTTTGTTATGCGACATAACTCACCGGTTTTTTGAGGTTATATCCTATATTGTTGTTGATAACAATAAAGTGGTTATACAAATTAACAAAACGTCATGTCGATATGTGCTATGAATGCATGTAAAAATAAATCCAAAATGAATTAAATACATTACTTTTCACAGGTATTTCAACAGTTTTAAATATTTTTGACAGCACGTTGGAATTATCGAATTATAAAATAACTAACTAACCATCACGCCGTTTCCCCGCAGGGGTAGGCAGAGAGGACGGACCGCCATACAACTCTGTCTTGGCACACACTTCTTGCTTCATTCACATTCATACATCGTCTCATACATACTCTTCTGTTATTCTGACTCTTCACATGACCCGATTCAAGTATTTGATTTACTTGATCGTGCCATGTCTTTCTCGGGTGTCCTCGACTTCTTCTTCCATTCACTTTCGCATCATATATTCTTTTCACACTCCTTTCTTCGTTCATTCGCTCTACATGCCCAAACCATCTAAGCGTCCCTTTCTTGATCCTATCCATTACGCTCACATCAGCCTTGCATTCTTTCCGGATATCCACATTTGTGATACGGTCATACAAGGTTTTACCGCACATCCGTCTCAAAGATCTCATTTCCACAGCATTCAGTCTACTTTCATCCTTCCTCTGCCAGTTCCATGCCTCACTGCCATACATCAGGGTTGGTATAAGCACTCCATTGTGGACTGCTAGCTTCGCTTCTTTGGACAATTTCTTTTATTTGCCCCAACAGCGTTCAGTCCTCCATTAATGGAGTTTCCTGCATTCACCCTTCTTTCAATATCCTTATCAGCCTTTCCGTCTCTTGTAAACATACTTCCTAAATACACAAACTCATTCACTTGCTCCAAGTATTCATCATTCACAACTATATTGCACGCTGTTCTCGTACTCTCTCTTTCAAACACCATCACTTTGGACTTCTACTTGCATTCATCATCAACTCATTTTTCATACATACTTGGTTCATCCTAGACACGAGGAAACTGTAGATCTTCCATATTGTCAGCAATCAGCACCGCATCGTCCGCATACAATAGGCAACATACTTTTACATTGTTCATTTTCGCGCCCAAGCCCACACCTTTCAATTCTTGCATACAATTATCCATGTACAAATTGAACAACCACGGTGATATGTTATCTATAAACTTCCATTATTATTTAAGCAAACGTTACGCTATTCGTTTTGTAAGATATTCTGAATCTATAAATCATTTAATAGTATTTTTGGTATCGTTTTGTTGTGCGAAATCTTTTTGAGGTTATGTTCTATATTTGTCCGTTTGTAAAAAAAGGTGTTTCTATGAAAACCCTAGCCACGCCTGTTCAAAGTAGTCGGGCAAAAGTCGTCAAAACTGACTACGCTGCCTTGGATAGGTAGGTCTCTTTGTATATCAATGCTCCAAGGTTCAGAAAATACTACGAAATGGACCTAACCTCACTTAACATGTCTCGCAGGATCTGCTGGTGACGCTGTCCACCCTCCTGCGCGGCAGCATTTACGAGAGGCTGCGCTGGACCTTCCGGCTGTACGACGCCAACGGAGACGGCTGCATCTCGCGCGGGGAGCTGGCGGACATCGTGCAGGCCGTGCACGAGCTCATGGGCCGGCGCGCGCAGCACGTGGAAGACGACAGACGGTGCCGGGATCAGGTAAACACAATACGCTCTGACGTCATATGTACCGTAGCAAGGCCAACTGCAGATTGGCCTCGGCCGAAGTGATTTTAAATCGGACGTAGTTATGCAGAAAGTAGCGTTGGGAAAAACTTCAATGTTTTGTGAATGCTTCACGAATTGTTAGTTCTTTAAAATGAACCCTTCAATTGAAGTCGAACTCGCGAAAAAAGAGATTTGGATTTATCCGCTTGTTTGTTCAGTTCTTTTTGGAACCGGTTCCTCGCCGAAAAAGCACGTGCTAGTCGGTAGAGTTTAGAAAGTAAAAAGAACTGGAACCGGTTCCTTACCAAATTACATAGTACTAGTCGGTAGAGTTTTGAAAACCATAAGAACTGGAACTGTTTCCTCGCCGAAGAAAAGCGCGTACTAGTCGGTAGCGATTTGAAAACGAAAGGCACAGGAACTGGTTCCTCGCCAACAAAATCACGTACTAGTCGGTAGACATTTCAAAACGCAAGGAACTGGAACTGGTTCCTTCATTTTGAAATGTCAATGCCTTCACAACGGTACTGCTTCAAATTGAAGTACTTCTTTCAATGGAATGAAGTTAATCGAATGAATGAAGGCTAAAATGAACTACCAACTTCAATTGAAGTGGTGATTCAGTGAAATGAAGTTATTAAAATGAAGTTAATGAAATGAATGAAAGCTAAAATGAACTATCACCTTCAATTGAAATATTTGTTCAATGAAATGAAGTTCTTAAAATGAATGAACGCTATAATGAACTACCGACTTCAATTGAAGTATTTGTTCAATGAATAATGAATGAAGTACGAACTGTTGCCAAAAGAAGTAGTTCTTTGAAGCAGTTCTTTCAAAGCGGTCACAACGTTAGCAGAAAGCGTCAAACCCCAAAAAGATGAAACCGAGAAAAAGGCGTTTGAAAATATGACATTTGTAAAGTGAATACCAGTGTTTTTTTTCTTTGTGATCATTATTATAAATTAGTAATTTATAATCTATCAATGTGTTAATTAAAAAAAATGTATTTCTTATTTTATTTCATTTTTACGTGAATACCGTCTCAGCTGCTCCCAACCGTCTAGAGCCAGTGAGACTATGGCATCCCTAATAGGGGTATGTTGTGAGGCAGAAGGTAGTGGAAGGGGGAAGGAGATGAGGAAGGGGAAGGTTGGGAAGTACCTGGCTATTCTGATCTGGTCACCAAACAAGGCTAAAGCCATTTCAAGCAACGTTTCAATTCTGAATGGTGGTCTTTCACCAGGGCGATACTTGGAGTATCTACCGCTCTGGAACGTGCCGCAAATTTACTTTATTTTATTTTATATCAATGAAATGTGTTATGACACATATTAATTAAATACAAATTATTTGCGCACGCCGGGTTTGAACCCGCGACCTCTGGATTCGTAGTCGAGTGTCTTACCACTCGACCATGCAGGCCGTCGAATATGTTATCCTACATTTTATTATGTTTGTAAATTTCAATGTTCAAATATCTGCAATCTTGGTGAAGAAAAAATATTACTAAAAATATATTGCATTTGGAGCTTGGATGTTTCCAGCAGATACGAATCTCGTATTTATCTATGGGAAAACATGTAAAACTTGATTTTGGAAAATTATGCATCTGCATCTTCAATAAATTTATCGTGAAGCCATTCTATACCTTAGATAAATTAAATAATGTAGATACGTTGCTGAGACACCGCGCGTGACTGTACAAAACTAAGCCAACGTGGCATACCTGAGATTTACTGCGTTTAGTCTCGCACAAACATTCGTTTGACAAACAAGCTGTCACCAGCTGCCACAAACGCATCGCTGTAAGCTCTTTTCTGAGATAAAATGCCTTCCTGTGCTTTTGACAAGTCTAAAAATCATTCGAGAACAAAAAACAAATCTCATGGAGTTTCTTTTCATGCGAAGTACACACAAATCACTTATTATTTCAATTAATACAATTATTCACAAACCAAATGGTATAAGTGAGATAGCGAATGCAGAAATACATAAGTGTGTGGAAGACAACCTAGCGACAGTACACGAGTACGTTGCATGCTACTTCGCTCATAAGTTCGTTATGGAAGAGAGGGTTTGTAACGCGGAGAATGTAACGCGGGACGTTCATGTAGCTATCTCATTCATACACACATATTCTGCTTGGTATGGCTATCCTTTTCACGCTTTCAGAGCATGCCATATTTATCGTTCAATTTGCATGAATATGACGTGTCTTGTACTTTATGTCTATGTTCTATACTGTTTTTTTCCCTCTTCCAGGTAGAGAGGGTCTTCCGGAAGCTCGACCTCAACCAAGACGGGGTGATCACCATCGAGGAGTTCATGGAGTCCTGCCTCAAGGACGAGGTCATCACCAGGTCCCTGCAGATGTTCGACGCCCCCCTGTGATGAAGTGCGGCCAATCCCCGAGCGGCCCTCGGCGGAGAAGCGAAGCCGCGCCGCTCCGTCGGCGATTCCGTGAAGCTGGTGAAGAGTTCGGTTTCATCGGCACTAGTTCTAGAGCGGCTTCTGCAATTCTCCAAACAGCTTTTGATAGACGGCTTCAAGACGAGCTTTTGGTCTGGCCTACCGGGGAATATTATGTAATCAACGACGCCCGGCTCCAGCAATAGACAAAAACCACAAATCGGGTGTTGCAACCAACATTGTTACCACAACAACAAAAAATCAACGGCCAGTTTGACAGATCGGCAGATCAAACGTATTAGCGCTAGCGTTGGGAAAAACTTCAATGTTTTGTGAATGCTTCACGAATTGTTAGTTCTTTAAAATGAACCCTTCGAAGTGAACACTTCAATTGAAGTCGAACTCGCAAAAAAGAGATCTTTATATAGAATTTATCCGGTTTTTTGTTCAGTTCTTTTTGGAACCGGTTCCTAGTCGGTAGAGATTTGAAAGTGGAAAGAACTGGAACTTCACAAATAGTGTTCACCTTAGCAACTGTACTGCTGCAAATTGAAGTAGTCATTTCAATGAAATGAAGCTAATGAAATGAATGAACGCTAAAATGAACTACCAACTTCAATTGAAGTATTTGTTCAATGAAATGAAGTTATTGAAATTAATGAACACCAAAATGAACTACCGACTTCAATTGAAGTAATTGTTCAAGGAACAATGAATGAAGTAGGAACTGTTGCTAAAAGAAGTAGTTCTTTTAAAGCGGTCACAACGCTAATTAGCGCCAATGGCGTTACAAAAAATATAGACACGTTGTAGCGATCTCAATGTGGCAAGCAAAGATTACGCTAGTTGGTGTGATCGGTATTTAAGCCGATTTAGTACTAAACGGTCACGCGTCGCTCGAGGTCGTTTCAAGCAAGTATGGAACGCGGTCCGAACTTCGGATCTGTTTCGTTCATACACATATATTCTATGAATGTCTATCTTTGTCATACATGACCGATATTTGAATGATGAATTTACTGGTAACGTGTGTGTTTTGCTTGTCACATTTTGTGTTAATATTCTAAGGCTATAACGTGTCTATATATTTGTAACTTTGATTAGCGCTATTTTGGCATTTGCAGGATCCCCGTCAACTGCCTATTTTCGGCCTGTCAGCTTTTAGTAATTTTTTTTGCTGTCGGCCGATCAAATAAAACAAAAAAAACCGCTGTCGGGCTGTGAATTGACGGTTTGCGGAGACTGTTAAAATGACCAATAATTTAACTGATCGATTTGAGGGCCATAGAAGCAAAAGCAGCAATCTACATAAACGGCTCTTTAGCATTGTCAACTTTTAAACAGGAGTGGCTCGTGATTTTCTAGTGTTCTAGAGTGCTAAGATTTAAAAAACGTCATGATTGACGTTTTGTAGACGAAAACGTTTTTGGTTTTTTCTTTTTTTTTTGACAAAGATTTCTTTGAATTATTTTTTTATTCGAGTAATCGATGTTGTTGTAGCCGAAAATATTTTTTATTTGAATAAAAAAAAAATTAAAAATAAGAAGATTTTTCAGTTTTGGTGGGACCATCAAAAAAAATCTTCATCATTTTCGGCAACAACATCAATAACGTCGTATTTTTCAATCTCAGCACTCGAGCACACTATCAAGTCACGAGCCGCCCCGGATTTCGAATGATTATTATAAAGAAACAGAGAATTTTTCGTATAAAAGTGTTTTTGTACATTAAAATATGAACAATTTGAAACAATAACCTCTGAAAGTAACATACGAGGCGTGTTTAAAAGAAAAGGTGGATTTTGAATTTTCGCGGGCTGTGTACATTCGAATAACGATTTTTTTTTGTTATGTTGGTACAAACATGTGTGTTCTTCGATTTTTTACTTTTTAAAACAATGGATTAAAGAATAAAGTCCATGATTTGTTTTTCCACAACTCCAGGACACTCATCGTCATTAAAATCTTCTCGGCCTTCTGTAAAGCGCTTGTACCACTTATAAACACTTTTTTGAGACAAAATAGACTTTCCGAATGCCACAGTCAACATTTTAAGTGCGTTGGAGCACTTTATTCCATTTTAAACGTAAAATTTAATACAGATTCTTTGATCCATTTTTTTTCAAAAGTAAAAAATCGAAGAACACACAAAAACGTGACTAACCTTTCCAGTTGTCAAAAACAAACCACTAATCCAAAATGGCTGATAATGCTAACATATGATAAAAATATGGGTACCAACATAACAACAACAAAAAATCGATAATCGAATGTACACAGCCCGCGAAAATTCTAAAAAGATTGCTCTCTTTTGCTTATACGAGTATACCTCTCATTTGTTACGATGTCAAATGTGACGGTCGGTCAAGCAACTGGCCCTAAGGTCGGGCGCATCCAACCCTCGCAACGATGTGATGGTCGTCACGCCGGTTCTCGGTCCGTTTTAGCTTTTGCGATCGGCTGACAAGCACAACAACGTGACTGTTGTAACCGAAGCTGCGATAAAACCCCGAATGTGTTTTCAGCTCCAGTTAATGCAGAAAATAGTAGACTGTAAAACGATAAACTGTACTATTTCATGGAAATATCTAATTATGGATGTGGAGAGATTATAGAGTGAAAGAAGTTAGGAAACCAATTCACTCACCGATGACATTGAAGTTCTTGATTTTTCTTACACATTGTATTATGAACGAACACCACAGTAAAAAATACACTTAATTTAATATTACCTTAAGAACAACAACAAACCAAACGAAACACCAACGAACGAACACGTTTTTTCACATAACTCTCTTCTATTTCGATTATCAGTAGTTTTCAAACTCGGTGTTGTTGAATACGGAAATGGAATATAGTGAAATGGTTGAATGAGGTAGGAACTGGATGAAAAACAAGAAGGTAAGAACCTACAAAATGATCTCTTTGAAATTCAACAGCGACCGTTGTGCTCGGCCGCTGGTCACGATTCGTCCAAAAGCTGAGACGCATCGAGAATCGGCGGTTAACGGGGACCGTTTGAATGTCAAAAATTCAAAATGACGCTTATCGACGATTCGATGGACACCAAATCAGCCAGCCGTGTTTATATATATATAAGTAGTCCATTTTCTCAATTTGACAAATTTTGACTCACGGCACTTGCACCACAAGGTTCGCGGTTCGACGAGAAGAAAAAATAGAAGAGGGAGACAGCGCTTCATGACGCACGGTGTTTTATTTTTATGTGATATCGCACAAGAGTCCCAGCAGCCCGGAGCCAGGGAGCCGCGGTCCATCCCCGATTTCCAGGGGAATGTTGTGGGGCTGCAGGGGGTGGGTATTTTGTAACAGAAGAGTGAGGTTAGAAACTAACTGCAAATTAAAATCTAGTCACGTGACCCCAGCCAAAGCCATTAAATGCAACGTTTCCATTCTGAAGTATGGCGTTTCACAAATATGTATAATATATTTTAACTAGATGTGTTATTGTTACCATATTTTTTATTGTATCAGACGGGAAGACATCCGGAAGATGTCATAATACGTGTGTATAGACGTAAGGTTTTAACTCTATGAATAATGATTGTTAATATGTAATTTAAATGAATAATATTTTTAACCTTAGTGCTAAGAAATAACATTAATACGTGTTAGATGTTTAGAAAACGATTTTTAAATGCGTCATTTTCCTCCTACAATTATTAGGTTTAGTAAAAATATTATTTTTTATATTTATTTTATTACTATCCTCTATTCAATGTTTCTAAACATATTTTATTTTTAGTTTTACTGAGGTCACTTCACGACGTAAAAAGTTGTTTCTTTCATAAATACGTATCAATTAACTGTGCATTTCTTATTATTTTTTGTTCTGAGAATATGTATCGCTACATTTTCAAAGGTACATGCCTCCTCTTAAGTGTTACATCCTTTAATATTACAAGAACAAGTGGCGTTATGTAACAAAACGTACCTGACAAATTTTATTCACTAATTGCGGAGCTTATTTGGGTTCTCGTGTTAATTTAGCACCTGGTGAAATTTTATATTGCTTTAATCTTTCACATGCCGCCACTGACACGAACTTAAGGCCAGCCCACTTGTTCCTCGCGGTACGCACCGTCCCGTTCCCCCAGCATTCGACGTGTGGGATAGAGGCGGTCGTTAAGTGGACTGACCTAAAGTTCTAACCTTTGATAGAAATATGTATTTTTGATTGAAAAAAACACCACTGCAACCGTTACCTGGCAAATTTCTTTTTTAAAGTTGCAAAACTCGCGGGTCATAACCTTAAAATATATTTTCACATCCTGGCGGACGTGTAGCATAATGCTAAGCTGTCGGTTTCTATAGAAATAAATTTTATAACCTCAAAAAATAATATTATTTAATTTATTTTCTTTTCAGTGATCCCGATTAGATTTTTTTAAACGTATAATTTAGCTTCATCAGATGTTTATTAATTATTAGATTAAAGAATTATATTTAGCATTCGATACTCATTTTTATTGTTAAAATAGAATTTATTTATTGAGTACAAAAATTAGATTAAAACAATAGATTTATTTAAATAAATATGTGAAATTTTAACTGCCAACATTCGAAGCAATATATTTATCATATCACGGATAAAATGAATTTAATATGACTAAAAATTTTAATTAGCGCGATCCATCCAATATCATACTTTCATTATATTCTTAGCTTAAGAAATTAAACTTCAATTATTCTGAATTTAACTGTTCTAAGCCAAAGATATTTTCTTAAACTGTTCTATTTCACGATTTTTTAAATTCATAAATAATTTTATTCAGTTAAACCATTCTAATTCGTAGATATTTTTATTTGAACTGTTCTAATCTATGGTTATTTACAGTTATCGTTTTCTAATCCATTAATATTTTTATTTAAACTGTTCTAATCTATGGTTATTTACAGTTATCGTTTTCTAATCCATGAATATTTTGATTTAAACTGTTCTAGTCTATGGTTATTTTTAGTTATCCTTATTCTAATCCATGAATATTTTGATTTGAACTGTTCTAATCAACGGTTGTGTTAGGTAAACTCTTTATAATCCACGGATCCTTGTTTAATCCATGATATTTTTATTGATTTACTTGTTATATCATTTTTTCATTCTAACGAACCGTTAGAGGTTACTAAATTTCAATCCAGAAATCTATTTCCGTTAAAATATTTAAATAATTATATGTGGCAAATTTGGGTCTTGATGTTTTTTGTGAAATTGTCATATGAACATTCGTTTTAAACTAATTTAAGTATTTTAAAAAGACTAGTTGTTTCATTAAAACGTCCATTTGCGATACCATTGCGTTAATAAAATTTATACAACTTTTTTTAAGCTTTCAAATGCTCTATCACAAAATCTCAAAACAGGGTTTTTTCACCCTTAAATTGGTTGAATACTGTTTTAAAAATATAAACTAACTAAACAATGACTTAAATATTATAAAATTAGAGAGATTTCAAAGGGTAATTTTGTCTAATTTGTTATTTTAATACTTTACATGACTGATGACAAGTCACAAATTGTTACAAAGATTCATTACAAATTTACAACAAAAAAAACGTTTTTCAATAATGCAGCTAAAGCTATAGTATGCATCCAAGCCGCTCTGAGCAGCGCGTTGCTGAGGCGTCGTATTTTTCAATCCATCTACCTAATAACGACAGAGATCGCTTGACACAATAATTATTTTTTAAATGTATGACATCGTGCGCTGTGCGGAAATCTAAAAACGAAACCATAAACTTCCCACCCAAATTCGAATGCAAATACTATTAATACGTTAGGCAAACCATGACAGAACAGGTGGCGACACTAGAGCGCGCCTCAGTGCCTCTCGTATATACCCACTGAACAAATAATCTCTAGAATGAGATATTTAACAATTTATATTAAAGACCTGTCGACTCCTAGGTCCCACACAGGCCAATGAAATGGATTACCCATTCAAGAAAGAAATTCGGTATTTGAAAAAATGTCACCAGAAGGGAAAATTAAGATCACTTCGGGCACACCGGACACGCCCACACACAATTTTATAATTTTATCTCTTTAGTGGGCAACACTAATTATATTTATAAACATTAGTAAATTGGCAAAATATTGTATTTGGTGCAAATTTTTACATTTTTAACAATTAAAAGATAAATTGAATATTATTACAATTGCGGCATTTCTGAATCACACTCTTTAAATATAATTTTACTAAATGAAAGATAAGTGTTAAATAAATAAATAAATGTTATTAAAAATAAATATATATTTAACAACGGGTAATACGCAAATGAAAACTTTCCCGTCCTAAAAAAAACTTTTAAACATTTTTTTAAAAACCAAACATGTCATTCTTACGATTCCTTTTAAAAATTAATAAATTAGGCATAATTAATTAATTAATTAACACATACGACAATCTAAATGAAAGCATCATTGAATTTTAAAACAAGTTTTATTAAAAATATGTACCTAACTTTTTTTTACCTATGGAACCCATTAACAATGGTTTTTTTTAGTAAATAGTCAAGTGCTGACTATTTCTTCTAACTATAAATAACATTATTTGTGAGCACGTACGCACACGAGTGTAAACTTTTCAAATTCCTACCTAACTAATAAAGTATTTTAGCAAACATTATTCAATATTTGAAACGGGTGGATTAAAGCAACTTATATTTTTCCTGGCAAATCAAGAATCCGTGATTTTTCACGGGTAACAAGTTGTTAAATAATGCTTGAAGATGTTAGTTTTATATTTAATTAAGTAATCAGTTATTTTCATCTTGCAAAATCGCCTTTTTTCTGCCCTCCATTCTAGCAATCAAATTCTTGTGAGGGTATTGGGCAATATAATACTCAATCGAAGATTAGAACAAAATTAAATTCAAATTAAAATCGCTAAAAAATAATTGAAAATGCAGCTTTTTCAATTTTCATGTTTTAATATTAATCATATTCTTTGAATAACTTATAATGAAAATCTTAGCTGAGTGAATTGGGTAAATTTTCAGGTGTCTATTGTAAGGTGTTCATCACAAATTAGAAATGAAAACATGTAAATCTATACTAAAATGTGTTTACTCTAGATTAGCAAATCTGCATTTTCGAAGTATGCCATTTTATTTTATAACTTAGATGTTCGATTGAATTTTTAATTACGCTATTTTTTCGCAATAATTTGTTCACTTGTGTGGAGGGCCATTCAAGTAAAGCAAAAATAACTGTTCAATAATAAATATTTAAAAAAACAGGAATTGAAAAATATCTGTCAGATAGCTTTGCAGTTAATTTCATAGATGGCTTTTGTATCTGGCAATGTTTAAACGATTTTATAAAACTGCATCTAACTTTTGACTAGGTTTTGTATGTATTTTGAACAGGCAGACACTTCAATTTGTAATTTTATATAATTATTGTAAAATCAGGCCAAACAGTTTGTCCAAAGACGTTACACTGTCCAAAACTAATTCTTTCGAATAACGGCACTGAGTTAGCTGCAATTTTATTGCAAAAAAATCAAGTTGATATTATTATTAAAATTGGAATTAACTTTAAAGCATTAATGCTTATTTATAATTAAATGTTCAAATGATATTAATAATCCAAAACACAAATATGAAATAGAAAAAGCCATAAACTAACAAGAACAATGATTATGACCGAGACTCGAACTCGGAATCTCTACTCTATCCGGGAGTAACACACTCCCAATTAAGCCATCAAGACCTCATTAGAAAGCGGCATTCTTAAAAGATTATATTGAAAATTATCAATATTTGAATTTTAGGCTGCCATCTTTTGGCGATATTCAAAGTTCTACCCGAACACATATTGAATACCTAGATGGTGTCTTGGATAAATATCCATTTTTTTAAATACGGAAGATCTGGCAGAGTGTTACTCCCGAATAGAGTAGAGGTTCCGAGTTCGAGTCTCGGTCATGACCATTGTTCTTTTTAGTTTCTGGCTTTGTCCGTTTCATATTTGTGTTTTAGATTATTAATATTATTTAAATATAGACATTATTATTTTTGTTCATACAAAAGTCCGTATAACTCCTGTTATACTTCAGGTCATTGACATTGATTTGTTTTAAACGTTTTTGGACAAATTAGTTTGGCATCACTAACAACCAATAACAAAGAATACCATGTGATTGGCCTTCTCGTGGAATCTCTGTAAATTGAATTAGGTTATGTTAGGTTAGTCTATTAAAGTAATTGATGTGAAATAATTTTAGATTTGACTATTGTAAACATATGGTAAAGGCGTTATTTACTGTTTTATGAAAGAATACTGTGAACTTAATGATAAGTAAAGGGTTGTACACACATTCGAATTGACATAGATTGACGAGCTTTGCGTGATTGTGGTAGTGTTGGTTTGAAGAATCGATTTATTTCCTCTGGATGTATTAATTTATTTTAATACATCTCTATAAAACATTTGTACGCTTAAGGGACCCCAAACTTACACGGTACAGACTACCTTCAAATCAGCAACATTGGCATGATAAAAGTTTTCATCAATATTATCGGTGATTGGTCGACATTCGCTAACACGCAGAATCGGAAATGAATGGGTTCGTTTTGCAAAGCTGATTTAATTCAAGCATTTCGTCGTCAACGCGAAAATACATCCCGTGTGTCAAAAGCGTAATTGTTCAGGAGGAAACATAGACATAAAATACAAGACACGTCATATTCATACAAATTGAACGATAAATTTGGCACGCCCTAATATCTCATAACGCAAGAAAAGGATAGCCATACCAAGCAGAATATGTGTGTAGGAATGAGATAGCTATATGAACGTCCCGCGTTACAAGCCCTCTCTTCCCTAACGAACTTACGAGCGAAGTAGCATGCGACGTACTCGTGTACTGTCGCTAGGTTGTCTTCCACACACTCATGTATTTCTGCATTCGCTATCTCACTTATACCATTTGTATGTGAATAATTGTATTAGTTGAAATAATAAGTGATTTGTGTGTACTTCGCATGAAAAAAAACTCCATGAGATTTGTTTTTTTGTTCCGCAATGATTTTTACACTTGTCAAAAGCACAGGAAGGCATTTTATCTCCGAAAAGAGCTTACAGCGATGCGTTTGTGGCAGCTGGGGACAGCTTGTTTGTCAAACGAATGTTTGTGCGAGACTAAACGCAGTGAATCTCAGGTATGCCACGTTGGCTTAGTTTCGCAGTCACGCGCGTTGTCTCAGTAACGTATCTACATTATTTAATTCATCTAAGGGAGGAAATTAAAAACTGATTTCTGACAGTTACAGATTGTTTTTTGAGACATCGAAAATACGCTTTGTAGTTTTAGACGCAATAATTGAAACATTGAAACTAGAAGTACAAATAGAAACTCTACGCAATGTCATATTTAACTCATTTTTACGAGGTATTTTCCCGCTGACGGTGATTTGCCGATTGTTTTTTACCGATAGCCAAAATGATTTTGAATGACTTGATTTTGAAATCCGCACGAAATTTGTGTAAACAATGTTTATCTACTAACGTGTAGACAATTTTATATAGAGTACGAAAGGCTTCAGATTTTAGTTGAGTCAACTGTCAAACATCATTGTCGACTGCGGACCGGCTGGCAGTAGTCGACTAATCTGCGGTAACGTTGATATATACTTTTATCGTGTCAGCGAGGTGGTCATGTTAGGCCCCCAAAGCCAGTAAAGTGGCTAGTGTATTTAAAGGGGCGCGCATCATCTATTTCAATTGCCCGTGGTAATGGAACTTTTCATTACTGTTCTACAACGAAACGAATGAGACATACACATGAGGCCTGTAGAAACAAACACGGCTAAGTCCATTGACTACAGTTTTCGAGGAAGAACAAAAAACGTTTAATTTAAAAATTACTTGTGATACTGTCACTAAAATAAATTCGACAAATAGTACTTACTAAAAACATTAATTTTCTTCTTGATACATTAGTTTAACTGGTGCGAAACAAAAAATATATTTAAATTATTAGTGGACTTTGCCGTGTTTGTTGTTCACATTTGACAACTGCCGCTTTTGTTTTCAACACAACTGGACTTTGCCAGTTTTGAAATGGACACGTTTTTTGACAAGGTTGCAGTCAAAGTCAGTAAAAAAATAGTTTTACATTTAAAAAAAGTATTTATTTTGATGGAAATACAAAACAATAATATCTTACAAAAATATTTTGAAAAAGTTTGTAAGTTATGGTGACTTAATTAATAATTTAAAAAAAAAAACTAAAAATCGAAAGAAAAATTAGAAAAGAATAATAACTATTATTCTGATATTTTTTTATATAAATTTGTTTTAAAGATTTAATAAGATATGAATGCGGAATAATATTCAAGAGCAGGAAGATTTCTCCAGTTATCACCGAAATGCTTGGTCTAAAGATAGTTGACATCTCTTACTTTTAACGATTTCAAAACAACTTTTCCGGGTTCTATGTTGCTTGGAATTATCATTGATTCATTTTTGTTTTTCACACAGCATGATTTCTACAATATTAATGACATAACAATAACTACTAATAAAGTAATCATATCATTCAATAAAACTCTAAATCGTAAGTAAAAACTAATTTATTTTACCACTATGCTGTTTAGTAAGTAAAAAATTATGTCCATAAAAAAATAACAGGAAACAAAAGTTCATTATGCACGTCAGCGGACATTTTCGGTAATTTGCGAAATTGTCAATATCTCAACTTTTACAAAAACAATGTTTTACAACAACAAACCGCCATCTTGAAAACAGCTATTTACAACGCTCCTATTGGTCCGTTTGAAAACTGCCGTCTTTGATTTGGAAAGAAGTGGACTTTGCCGAGTTTGTTATGGAACTCAATTTTAATCCGTAAAAATAAATGGTTTAGAGCCGTGTTTGTTAGGAAAGCAACATTGCATCATGAAGCATTTTTTTTACTCTTTCGAACCTCATATTTAACTCATTTTCCATTATTGGTGGACTTTGCCGTGTTTGTTTCTACAAGCCTCACATGTATAATATATAAATAAGTGGCTCCACTCACGATAAGCGAAAAAATAGCGAGATTAACTGGCGAAACACAAATTCTTACATGCAACTGTCACACGGGGCAGCACAGTCGGCAGCATCCGCAAAATCGAGACTAACGCGACAGTGTAAGAGCTGACAACTCTATGTATATATCTCTATGATGAAGCGTCATTATGTAGTGAAACTGAACGAGGATGTTTTTCGGCACTGGCAAGCGAGTGGCTAAACATACCTAAGGTAGATGCAGTTCTCACCTTATTTATGGTCATTTTTGACACAAGCATGTTCTGCTCTAGGATGCATAAAACATAATGAGCATGTACATATTATATTAGGTGTCCAACTTTGATTCCGCCTTTTTCCTATAGATGGCTTTAGCAGCAAGTAGTGGTCATAGACGTCATGCAATACACTTAGGCATCTGTCAACATAACCCCATAGAAACATTAGCCCATTTGTGTCTGCATCATAAAGTTATTCTCCATTGAAAATGTCAGTTTACGAGCCGAATTCACGTCGTTTGCGGGAGGTGCAGCGTGACAATGCTCGACCCCATGTTGCGAGGGTGGTCAAGACATACTCGGAAACGTTGAAACGGTAAGTCCTACCCACCCGCCGTATTCTCCAGACGTCGCTTCCTCCGACTATCACCTGTTTCCACCAATGGCACGCGACCTGGCTGACCAGCACTTCCGGTCTCATGAACAAGCAAGAAATTGGATCGATTCGTGGATCACTTCAAAAGATATCCAGTTTTTACAACGCGGGATTCGCACGCTGCCCGAAAGATGGGAGAAAGTAGTGGCCAGCGACGGACAATACTTTGAATCATAAATTTGTAGCTAGTTTTTTACAATAAAGCCTCGAATTTCGGAAAAAAACGGCGGAAGCAAAGTTGTACACCTAATATGTGCGTTACAAACAAGTTCATCTCATTTAGTACACACGGGTTATGTCATGCACACTTCCAGATAATGGAATTTTGAAACGTCTCAAATATTTAACACACCTTTAATAGTTATTCTTCATCTGGTGCCCTTTCCTATAGGAGGTCAGCTATCGCCAGGGCAATCTTCACCCTACTCAGTATTCTTCAAGCCAATAGTCACCGATTTGATGTTACCATATAAGTCTAGAGTGTGACGGTGTAACTAAAAAATAATATAGATTTACGTATTAATAAATATTTTAGAATTGACCAATGACGTAACATAAATATAGACACGTTGTAGCGCTCTCAAAGTGGCAAGCAATAATCACGCTAGTTGGTGTGATCGGTGCTTAAGCTGATTTAGTACAAAACGGTCACGCGTCGCTTGAGGTCGTCTCAAGCAAGTATGGAACGCGGTCCGAACTTCGAATCTGTTTCGTTCATACACATATATTCTATGAATGTCTATCTTTGTCATACATGACCGATATTTGAATGATGAATTTACTGGTAACGTGTGTGTTTTGCTAGCCACATTTTGTGTTAATATTCTAAGGCTATAACGTGTCTATATATGTAGCGTCATTGGAATTGACAGTCAATGTCTGTGTGGATACTGCGATGGATTGAATTAAAAAATGATTGAATAGGTAACAATACCTAAAACCAGTCACTGATAATTATGTAGTCTGTCGGTTTATTAGGACCGTCTACTAAATTTGGTTTTTTCGTGAATTTCTTCGTTTGACTGATATTTGTAAAATGAATTCTTTCAAAATTCAGAAGATTTTTGAATTTTGATTATTTTCTCTGGTGTTTATGTATTCAACGTGTTGAGTTATTCAGTTCTTTCTGATTCACAATGTCAAGTGAATCAATTGACCGTGTCAATCGCATCGATAATTGGACGCAGTTATGCAGAAAGCATCCAACCCCAAAAAGATAAAACTGACAAAAGGGTGTTTGAAAATATGACATGTTATGCAATATGTTATCCTACATTTTAATGTTTTTAAACTTTAATTATATCTGCAATGTGCGTTAGTAAAAAATTGAATTACCAAAAATCTTTTGCGTTTGGAACTCGGATGTTTTTAGCAGATAGAAATCTCGTATTTATCTATAGGAAAACATGTTAAACTCGATTTTGAAAAAATTGTACGTTGAACGCTTTCTGCATAACTACGTTCTATTGGGGTATTTTATGTGATTCAATTCGCTATGTCGAGGGAATCAATTCACTCTCTAAAGCAAAATAATTTACTCTGATTCATTGGAAAAAGTGAATAAATTCACCACTTTAAGAGAATCAATTGAATGTGATTCGCCGAGTGAAATGAATTATTTCACAGCGTCAAACGAATCATTTTACCATGTCAAGTGAATCATTTCACAGTTTCAAGTGAATCGATTCAGTCTAATTCAGAAAATATTCCGCGAAAATGATTCATGTTCGTCACTGGGCTGAATTAATTGCGAATTCGATTCATTCTGCATTTTTCACTCGCTTTTAATTCAGATGGATGGTTATTGTAATCACATATTCATCCTTCAAAGATATTAATTTCTTCAGAATATATTGAAATGTGTTCGACTGAAACTTTTTCGACCGACATACCAACTGAATGACGCACGTGTAAGTGAATTAAAAAAAAGTGAATACGCACATAAAAATTCTAATGTTTTTATGTTTAAATTTAAAACTTTTATATATGTTAACTATATATAAATAAATAAAATTATCTAATTCAACTCATAAAAACCTCTAAATCTTGGAGAGTCATAGATATGTATGCGACTTTATAAAACTCAATATGGCAGAGGAACTGCGTTTGGATAACTTTATTAGCTACTAATTTAAGTTAAGTCATAAAAGCTATAATTCTTGGTGTCTGTCATAGGAATCTATGAAATAGATGCGCATGTCGTAGTCGTGCGTCAGAGACGCGTCTGCGTCTTGCCGAAACCAACATGGCGGAGAGCAGTACTTCAGTAACTTAATTAGCTACTAATAATATTGTCATGTCGTAAAAGCTGTAAATTTTGGCGAATTCTTATGAGACGTAATTAAAATTCTCTTGTAACTCGAGAAAAAAATTGTGAATCTTTTTAAAAATGTATTTTTAAATGATAATGTTCATAAAATAATCGTAACGTATGCTAGTTTGTTTTATACGTATTCTATTCCGCCGGGCGAGTCGGAGCAACGACCCAACCTTGGAGGACGTGGAGAGTACCTTTGCGAAACAGTGCAGTCAGGACGGTTGACTTTATACTGACCCGATAGAGACAGAGATATGTTAAAGGATGTTGGATAGCCTAGTTGTTACCGCCCACATGGAATTGGGACATTTTTAATAAACATATTTGAACACATTCAACGAAACAATATCAATACACCAGTAAAATGATTTATAAAGTCAAAATATCACACAAACACTAATAACAGAAGGTTTGCCTAAATAATGACGGAAGCTTTTTGTTGATTTTATGTCTTTATATCATTAAAAATGTGAAAATTCTAAAGTTCGGTCAAAAATATTTAAAACTGTTGAAACACCTCTGAAAAGTGATGTTTTATAATCTTTGTTTGGTCTTATTTAAACATTCACGCATAGCAAAATAGGAAATAACCTCATAATCCGTCGACGTAAGTTATGCGACTCGACAATGCAAAGTTAGCGCGGACGGAGAACATCCTTACACACTTAGGAGTGCTGCGATATTATGTGATGACTTTTCTCGTCTCTTTCTATACTAACGAAAGTAAAAATATTAGCTATACTAACGAAACGCAGATAAATTGTCTAAACTATTCATCTTCCACTTCTACATTCTCTGCATTCTTCTCGGGTCTGATAAGGCTACCGTCTGAACTGGGTCACTTTCTAAATTGCCCAAACGTTGTGAATTCTGACTCGCCTCGTGTCGAAGGAAGTCAGTCAGTGTGTTTATTTGTTAATTCTTGTATAATATTGCGTCCGCATCTTGCGGAGAAATAATGATTACCGTGACATTTTAATATAAAAAGGCGGTCAAACAAAGCCGGCGCCAGTTTTACTGTTGACGCAAATTGCAAATCCCTGTGTGTAGGTTATTCGTTCAATAAATATTTAAATATTTCTCACTGTTGATGTGCATTTTCATTTGTGACAATCTGACTCGCTCCAAACTCCCGGTCAACGAGGCAACTGCTGAACACGGATGCACCCTCACCGAGGGAGCTGGGGGACTATCGCCAGGACGCTGACTCGCGCAGGAACGACCGACGAGGACCGAGCGAATTCGTCGGCCTCCGTGGTCGAATGGTAAGACGCTCGACTACGAATCCAGAGGTCGCAGGTTCAAACCCGGCGTGCGCCCGGTAATATGTGTCATATCACATTTAATTCATATAAAACTAATACTTCCCAACCTTCCTCTTCCTCATCTCCTTCCCCTCCCCACTACCTTCAGCCTCACAACATACCCTATTTGAGGATGCCATAGTCTCACTGGCTCTAGACGGTTGGGAGCAGATGTGACTCTTGTGCGGTATTCACTATAAAAAAATTTTTAAAAATATATATATAGTTTATTTGCGACACGTTCCAGAGTGGTAGATACTCCAAGTATCGCCCTGGTGAAAGACCACCATTCAGAATCGAAACACTGTTGCTTAAAATGCCTTTAGCCGTGTTTGACAACCAGATCTGAATAGCCAGGTACTTCCCAACCTTCTTCTTCCCCATCACCTTTCCCTTCCCGCTACCTTCAGCCTCACAACATACCCCAAATCGAGGACGCCATAGTATGACTGGCTCTAGACGGTTGGGAACAGATGGGACTCTTGTGCGGTATTAACTATAAAATAAAAAAAGGAAGCTGTTGAGAGGGAGAGCAAACACCAACAGCTGCTGGAAATGTCGACAGTATAAAGAAACACCCATTCATCACCTCGAAGGGTGGAGTCTCCGATACCCGAGGAGTTGATAACATGTTCGGAACCAACTGACACATACCGGAATACCCTTAATGGTAACCTTGCTGAACCCCACTAAAGGGACCGGGCTTGTGTTGGGGGGAGTAAAGTTAGCCGAAAAGAGTATTATTTCTTGCTCCGAAGAGCTGGTACCATCAGTCTCTTCATCACCCGCGCACAACTGGGACACGCGCCAAACTCGTGCCCAACATTTGAATACGGTCGACATTTTTCCCGCGAACACGGGTTGTTTTTCTTGTGCTCAACAGCTCGGCTGCAGTGCGATTTGCCAACTTCTGCGTTTCATCCCTCCTATAACAGATTCATTCCTTCTTTCTTCCCTTGACGAGGCCCTCCGCACGGAATTCCCGGAGGTGTCGCCTGTTTGGAACTAAAAATAAAATTTAAAAACTTAGTTATAAAGCGTAACAATAAAAATTAAGTAATTTTCATTTATAATTTATTTATGAATCCAAGTTTGTTCAAACGTTTCACAAAACTTCAGTTTTTTATAATTTCCAACTTTCTCTATATAATACAGTAAATAATCAATTATACAGTCAATCATATCACCAACTGGCCAACAAATGATATTGCCAACTGGCCGATAAGACATATCACCAACTGGCCAGTAAATGATATCACCAACTGACTAGTAAGACATATCACCAACTGGCCAGTAAATGATATTACCAACTGGCCAGTAAGACATACCACCAACTGGCCAGCAAGACAGATCACCAACTGGCCAGTAAGACATATCACCGACTAGCCAGTAAATCATATCACCAACTGGCCAGTAAATAATATTACCAACTGACCAGTAAATCATATCACCAACTGGCCGATATGACATATCACCAACTGGCCAGTAAGACATATCACCAACCAGCCAGTAAATGAAATAATCCACTGTTAAGTAAATAATAGTTCAACTTTCAGTACATAAGTAACATTATCAACTTTACAGTAAATAATTAAACAATAACTAATCAATCTTCAGAATAATGCTTTTTTTAATACTACAACGTCATCGACAAACAAAAGTAGACTATTTCTAAAAAATATAAAACAATCATTTAAAAAAATCAATTGTTTAGCTATTATTGGTGAAGAAATTATAAATATCAATAACATAATTTATAATATACGGGGAAAGGTATGTACACGTACACTTTTATAACTAATTACTTTATATTTCACATAAAATAATCATATTTAAATTACAAGTGGATGTTAGAGTGAGAAAAAAAATGTCAACAAGATTTAAAAAAATACATTTTACTTTGCATAAAAGTATGCGAGTTTTTCACCAGGGAAATACTGTTAAGTGGATTTTAGAAAAATAATTAATTAATTCTCGTAGACATTTTCCCGCCACATTAGAAACGAACAAAATATACAATAATTTAAATTCTTAAATAAATAGATTTTTTCATAATTTCACATAAAATGGCACAATACATCTAAACTAAACATATTAACAGGGAGACAGTCACTATTTCGGTGAATTCTCTGCTAAAACTAAAAGAAAAAAGCTAAAAATTAAATACATTAAAAAGAAATACTTTTAGCAGATCAAATTCCTTTTTCTTTCTCGAATTGATAATATGATATATTTATTTTACTGAAAAAATACATTATTTGACTGGTTTTTAAAAACCTGTTTACAACAAAAAGAAAACAATTTTTTTTTAAATTATACATTTTGCTTTTTGAAAAAATATTTTAATATGCTAAATCCTCTCGTCAAAAAAACACACGTAAATAAATAATAAGTTTTAAAATGCCTATCCGTTACATAAAGAGTGAATAAGAAACTAATTCTTTTAAAAAAAAATCTACACAATAAAAACAGAAAGGTAAAAAGGATATTCCTTAAATATTATAATTGATTAAAAATGACTGATACATTAAGCCCTAGTATTTAATTAACATTTAAAAATATTTATTTCGCGTAATTCCATTTCAATAAAACTAATGAAAAATTTTACTTCACCAGCGATTTAACGTGACAACATTACATATGCGTGAAAAGGTGGCAATTTTGACACGGCCGTTATTTGATGTGGCAACATTTTCGCGAAAATCAACAGTTAATATGAAATTACGCAAAAAATATATATATAATATGTACTAGGAATGTTCAAACATCGTTTTCGAATGCCAACTTGGGGCGGTAAATTGTGGAAATATATATTTTTTAAATTATTATTTATTTTGGAATTACGGTAAGCGATAAAATAAATTGTGACCAGATTGCCGAGCAATTCCATGGGGGAAAAGACGCAATGAACAAAAAAAACATAATTATTACAAATGGTAAATAAAATCATTTGTTGATTTTATAATTATTATTTTTGTTTTAATATATTTACATCAGTCTCTACTAATTATTTTACTATCTAGAAATACCTAGACCGATTCTTGTAGTTGTATTCTTCGTTATTTTAGGCTGAGCGATGTCGAAAATACAACATTTTTAATTATGAACAAAAAATGCTGGCGTACCACAGGGATCAGTTTTGGGTCCAGCATTGTATTTATTGCATCTTTTATGCAGAAAATAGTACAGTACGGGAGTTTTTAGACGGGTAAGACCCCAATGGCCTCAGAAACTCTATTAGCTTGGGAATTTTTCTTCTTCCATTCTTCAAATGCTGGCTTCCCACAGGGATCGCTTCTGGGTCCAGCGTTGTTTTTTGTACATTAATGAGCTGCGTACACCAATATATCGTTAGGTGAATGATAGTACAGTCCATGATAATTTCTAGTGCTACGAGCCACCAAAGGTCAGAAAACTACAATAGCTTTGAAACCTTTCCTCTTCCTTTGATTCTATAAATTCCGGCTTCCCACAGGGATCACTTCTGGGTCCAGCATTGTTTTGTTGTACATTAATGAGATGTGAAATATATTATCGTACAAACATGTAGTAGTCTTGAAGCAGAAAATGTATGGTTACGTTGAGATATTTATTCCCTTGGATGACAAAAACCTCCTTGAGTTTGAAATTTCAAAGAGCCAATAAGATGATCTCCGTCAATGGAAGCAAACATCCTGATAAACATGTTAAGTTTGGTACATCGGTAAACACCGACAACAAGTGAGAGTGGATGCCACCAATAACTATGAGAAATGTGAACAGGATGATGAAGCTGTGCTAACTATTGAGTTGGGTAACCTCCTCTGGTCTGGAGCCCCTAGACAAATGACAAAACCCAGATCGGAACGCTGCGTTTTTTTTACAGATACTTCAGTGGCAAGCTCTTAAATTTTGACAAAGATCAGCCTTAAATCCGAAGAATCATTTTATAAACATTTAATTATAGAAGCCGTTCAAGTCTTTCTCATTTACGCACCATTCTCAATGATAATTGTTACAATACGATAATTGTATTTTGTCTTAGGGACGATACAAGGCGAAACGTCTCTAAATTAAGTCACATTAAGACATTTTAGACGTGCACAAAGCTTCATAATATAATATGCGACTCGACCGAAGAGATGCATTGATAGAAGTGTGATGCGGGCGTGTCTGTGTGCCCGAAGGAAGTTCAATATTTATTGACTTCTAGTGGGTGACCTAGGTGTCGAAAGGTTTCATAGATCACACTTCTAGGAATAATCTCTTCAGTGCGTGACTCAAATACAAATTCATCTCTATATGTTTATAATAGGCCAAAGGACAAGCTACATAACTCAAATGCAACAAGTTTTTTTTTTTACTAATAGCCAAAAAAACCTTTTTTTTTTCACTTTGCAAATTAAGGCGGCTTGGTTTGAGTTTTAGCGAGACATTTTTTTTTCTAATCCAACAATCGAAAAATATTGAACAAACAATATGGCGTCTCGTCTTATTTCTTTTTCAGTCAAACGGATAACTTTCAAAGCACCGCAGCTAATGATGGAAATAACATTGCGCGCTGAAAATAGTTAGGTCAACCCAGGAAAATCTGTGCAAATTTCGTGAAGCCAGATCTTACCGTTTGAGTGTTTTTGCTGCTCCACACAGACGGACCGATTTCTGTTTTACAGTGATAAGATTGCAAGCGCCGACGAGGGCGGACGGTAAAATGATCCCTATTAAGTACTCGACACTTCGGATTAACGTCTAAATTGTTTGCACGATATTGCGTGGTAATTTTTTTTTCAATTTTATTCCTTCTCAGAGAACAGAATACAGAAGGGACTTCCGAATTTAAAATCTGACAAAATAAAATCAAATCCCACAACATTACGTTAAAATAATAAATGATTACGTTAAAACATAAAAAAAAACACATATATTTCGTATTTCTATACAAAAATCATTTGGTTAATCGAATGTACATTTTAGCATAATTAAATTTAAGTTATTTTCATTTACCTACGTTTTAAAATTTATTTTACTTTACACTACGCTACATTACGCTCAGCTGGCGCGACGACAATTTAGCACGTTTGGGAATTACAAAAATATATATATATTAAGTTCGGCGACGTGAAAGAGGCTTCGCTGGTGCACACTTGACGAAAATAACCGAAAAATACAATTATTTACTACACGGCGATCGGTCGCAACCGACAATAGCACGGGAATATATAATTTAGACAGAGTATAATTTTACAGATTTTTTTTCCGACCAAGACCGAAATACGCAAATACAAGCGAAATAGTGATTGTTT
Organism: Drusus annulatus; assembly: GCA_022651775.1. Taxonomy (NCBI): domain Eukaryota; kingdom Metazoa; phylum Arthropoda; class Insecta; order Trichoptera; family Limnephilidae; genus Drusus; species Drusus annulatus. Next base: position 484,270 of record JAGWCC010000540.1, on the reverse strand, counting down.
ACAGAGTATCGACACGGACCGTGTTTTTTTTTTTTTTTTTGCAACAATTATAGCAACAACCGAGTGACGACCAAACGGATACGGACAATCGTTTATTTTTTTCTCAGATTGCAATATTGTGATACGTGCGAAAATAACAAATTTGCGACGAGCACAATTTTTCCACGTTCGTTTAATTGTTTTCCTTTTTTTACATATCATATTAAAACCCGAAACCGCAGAATTGACTTTGACGTGGACGATCCCAACGAACCCACACTATACATACGCCGTTATAATCTTCGACAAGAACGCCGATTGCCGGCACTAACTGGCCACCCAATATAACATTATATTCGTAGAACCCACCGTACCTTATAATGGACCGACATTGACAAGACGTCGATCGGTATATTTGCGAGCGGGCATTTTAACGACGGCTGCCCGACCGTACTGACGACGATCCGTCAGTTGACTAAACCGTTTGAACATTAACAATTAGCCGTCGTCTTTTGGACTAATATCGACAACTTCAGAATATCTTTCTTAAAATATAAACATAGTATTTTTACACGGTCGAAAGAATTTCGAGAAAATCTCGCAACGAACAGCACGATATTATTGCTCATATCTAATGGACTGAATACAGATCGCCGATATATATATGTAAATATATGTTTAACGAAAAAACCAAGTCTGTTACATACACGTACGGCGCGTGTTACACTTTGAATCGACGATTTTAGTCCGATATGACTTCAAGATCTTATATATAGAGATAATACCTCAGAGCAATAAAATACAGGAGGGATAGCTATACGAAACAGTGTAGTCAGGATTGTTGATTTTTTCCCGACTCGTGTGTGGCTAGGGTTTTCACGGACACACCTTTTTACACCCATTCATAGCACATGTCGACATAATGTAGCGTTTATTTGTATAACCACGTTTTCACAGTATTGTTATCAACACAAATATAGGATATAACCTCAAAAACCGTTGAGTTTCGTCGCATTACAAATTGTAGCGGGCGGAGTCGCCGGAGACGGAAAACATGCTTACATACCGAAAAGTGATGCGATATTATGTGACAACTTGTCTTGTCTCTTTGTTTCTCCCAACCTTCCTCTTCCCCATCTCCTTCCCTATCCCACTACCTTCTGTCTCAGTACATACCCGAAACGGGGATGCCATAGTCTCACTGGCTCTAAGCAGTTGGAATTCTTGTGCGGTATTCACTATAAATTTATTTATTTTTTAAGTTCTGAATGAACGCATTCTAGTTATATTTATGTCCAATACTGTGGCAGTATACATGACGAGCGTTACTGAATATATATAACGATAAAAGCGGCGCAAGGGACGATTAGATTTTAAAATGTACACGTTCTTACCGTCACGATCTTGTCCCGGTACAAACGAGAATGTACAAAATCACAAATGAGCGTTCTCACCACGTCTAACGTTCCGACAAGTAAACTCGTCGCAATTGGGTTGGAGAGTCTCGTCAAGACGGTCGAGAGTTTCGAGTGTAAACATTGCGATGCGCGTTATCCGATGCGTCGTCGCTAAACATTCCGACAAGTTGAACGGTCGCAGTTCGGTCCGAACGTGTCGCGACAGCCGGGGCTGGAGCGTCACTCTGTGTAGGTGGAGGAGAGGCTGGATCGCGAGGAATAGAGGTGCGGGGGCCCCGAGACGGCTATGGAGGAGGTGCGGATGAGCCCCAGCGCGCAGGGGCCGTGGATCTTATCTTGCTCGTCCAACTGACCCGCAAACTCTTCTTCTAAGGCCTGGAAAAATTAAAAATAATTATTATTTGTTTTTTTTTATCTTTGTCGTTTGTGGAATGCATCCCATTGCATTATCCCTGCACAACTTCTGAAATAATTTAATGATGTATGATGATCGCTAAGCGAAATGAATTAATTTACGGTACATCAGCGGCTTTATCAATTTTATCAAAATATGGAGTAAGAATATATGGAGAGGTATCTTTGGGAAACGGTATAGTCAGGTCGGTCGACTTTATACTGACTCGATAGAAAGAGACAAAGATATATTAAAGGAAGTTGGATAGCCTATTAGTTACCGCCCACACGGAATTCTGACATTTTTAATAAACATATTTGAATGCATTCAACAAAACAACATCAATACACCATTAAAATGATTTATAAAGTCAAAATATCACACAAACACTAATAACAGAAGGTTTGCCTAAATAATGATGGAAGCTTTTTGTTGATTTTACGTCTTTATATCATTCAAAATGTGACAATTCTAAAGTTCGGTCAAAACTATATAAAACTGTTGAAATGCCTCTGAAAAGTGATGTTTTATAATCTTTGTCATAGCACATATCACCGTCATGCAGTGGCGGCCGCCCCTTAGGGTCATTTGGACATTGACCCCCCAAAAATATGCAACGACAATTATCAATAAAAAATCTGATTTAAAACAAACCAACTGATGGTTGATCATTATTATAAGTCGAAAATTTTGAAAATCGCGGGTATTAGTACCATCTAGCGTCCGCTTGTTCATTATTATCAGTGTTAATAATCGAGAGTATTACCATCTAGCGTCCAAAAATCAAACTTATCTGCTTATGTGTCGTGGCCAAAATAAAAATTGACCCATGAGTAATCTTTTTTCTCTTTCTATTCGATATAATACATAGAATAAACACTAACATGTCTCATGTATGCAAAATTTCATAATCCGCTGCTATCTGATGAGAAACGCGGGCCATGACCCAGCAGAGATGGACATACAATTATGAAAGATGCTTGAAAGAGATGTCGATAAAATTTTAATACGGTTGAAAGGTTGAAAGTTGAAACAATGGCCATTTTAAACAAGTGTATATTGTGGCAGTTGGCAGTTGGGTTTTGTTTACCTTTGCTGATGTACGTAATTTGCATTTTAATAATTAAATATGTATAATTCAGTTGATTTCATATTAAAAAGCAGTCGCGAGCAGTTCATTGAACCACGAAAAGCGTGTTGAAATCAAGTGTATTGGCCGGCCAAAGCCACAAATGCAAATAATCTCTATATCGAAAGAAAAAATAAAGACATTAAACGATATTTTAATCTCAAAAGTTATAGTTTCTGTGACTGGATTTGTGGGTGTGAAAAAAAGGAACGTATATTTTTGTTTTCATTGTTTACTTTTCGACTCTAAAACTGAAAAGCAATGGACTGAAATTGGAGTTAGTGATTTAAAACACTTGAAGGAAAAAATAAAAAAGCACTCTAACTCGACATTGCATATTAATAATTCAATGAGCTTTGTTTTACTAGGAACCATTGATATTCGGATTCAATTAGATAGCGCATATCGTAAAGCAATTGTAGATCACAATGAAAAAGTAGATAAAAATAGACATATTTTAACAAAAATATTGAAGTGTATCCAGTTTTGTGGAAAATTTGAGCTGGCACTAAGGGGTCACGATGAGTCAAAAGAGTCAGATAATCCAGGTATATTTCGTGGCCTAATTGATTTCATCCAGGAAATAGATATTGTATTGAAAGAACATTTAGAAAGTTCTTCGAGTTTTAAAGGTTTATCTAAAACGATTCAAAATGATTTGCTGGACTCAATTTTAGCAGTATCTCAAGAAGAAATAAAACTAGATATACAGAAATCTGAGTACGTCGCAATACAGGTAGACGAGACAACAGACAGTTCAACTAAAACTCAAATGGTATTTGTAATTAGATATTTGAAAGAAAATCTTGCATGCGAACGTTTTTGGAAATTTGTAAACCCAGGGGTTTGCACGGCAGCAGGATTGACCGAAGAGATATTAACCGAGTTAAGAATCTTGGGAGTTAAACCGCGACAGCTGATAGCACAAAGCTACGACGGGCGGCCGTCATGTCAGGAAAAACTGGGGGCGCTCAAACTAGAATCAGAGAAACTTTCCCTCGTGCTCAATACGTTCATTGTTATGCTCACCAATTAAACCTTATTTTGCAAAAAGGCATCTACGATAACGACGGGAGTGAAGGTTTTCTTTGCAACCGTTCAATCATTTTCCGTTTTTTTTTTCAAGATCTCCAAAGCGAATGCAATTTTTAGACGAAACCGTTAAAGCTCGTCTACCAAAAGCAGCTCCAACCAGGTGGTGTTTCAATGCTAAATGCATAATGACTGTCTTCACTTATAAATCAGATATTCTGAAATGCTTAAACTTAATTTTGGAAAAGGAAAATGATCAAAACACTATAAGTCAGGCACACAATTTGATAAATAACCTAGAAAAGAGTTTTTTATTTACTGGTTAACATTCTTTAATAAAATAATGCCTCACTGTGAAATTTTATTTAAGCAAATGCAAAAAAAGAAATTTGGATGCAATATCAATACAAAAACATATCGGGGAATTTAGACATCATATTTTGGTTATACGAGCAGAATTAAGTTCCAATCCCGCAGATTCAATCAGTTCTGTAGAAGGCGAATGTAAGAAAAGGCGTGTTGATGAAAACAGTCACTTGGTAGCGATAGAAGTTTGTGATACTATTCTAGTGGAAATGGAAAGTAGGTTCAAATATAGCGATCACCTCATTTTATCGAATTTATTTAATAGAGATAACTTTGCCGAATTTAACCGTTGTTTTCCAACAACACATATAAGTTTATTGAATCAATTTGATGAAATTGATTCATCAAAGTTAAAAAACGAGTTAATTGTGTTTTACCAACGCGATGACTTACACCACGCTAACAGTGCTGTATCGCTTTTTACATTTTTTAATGAGCAATAATTTCCAGGAGATTTTTTCTGAAACCATTAAAGTACTTGAAATAATTTGTGTGATACCAATGACTACAGTCGAAAGTGAAAGGTGTTTTTCAACTCTAAAACGCATTAAAACATTTTTAAGAAATACAATGAGTCAAGACAGACTTAGCTCGCTTGCAATGCTTAGTATCGAAAAAAATATGTTTCTAAAATAGATAAATTCCACAGCCGTGTTATTGATCATTTTGCAGCGGCCAAAGAAAGAAGGGTGGATTTAATATACAAGAAATGTTAGTTTGCTTTTTTATTATTAGAATCCAAGGGCTGTGTACACACCCCACTCTTTTATTTAGGTACATGGATTTTTGTAGAAATTTTCAATTTCAGCGGAGCTGCATTCATAGTAATTACTGCTCAATCGATGTCAAAACATTTATAAATAATAGAAAAAACACTCAAGTTTTATGTGTTAATTAGTGATAAGATAAAAAAACAATATTGTGTTACCGGCTTCGGATATTGGTGAGTACCGACAAATTCATTATATTGGTATTTTGTATTATATTTATTTTATGCCGCTACAAATCCGAGGTGAACACCGTCAACACATCACGAATTCAGAAATTATGAGTTAAGGTTCTAAAAAAAAATGCCGCATATGGATGTAAGATGTAATATTGTTTACTTAAGGATCGAGAGGCGTAAAGGTTGGATTAGCTAATATTTATGATTTTATTAATAATAAAAAGAACACTTTGTTTAAACCACAAATTTATTATAATGAAGGCCAACCGGTTTCGCTTAGATCAAGCTTCGTCAGGGCACATATAATAACTGACAGTTATTATATGTGCCCTGACGAAGCTTGATCTAAGCGAAACCGGTTGGCCTTCATTATAATAAATTCTGTGGTTTAAAACAAAGTTTTCTTTTATTATTAATATAATGTCTAACCACCATGTGATTGCTTCTTAAGAAAAAATTTATGATTTTCTTTCAATTGACCTTCCACTTCTGAACCCCCAGAGCCGCCTCTGCCGTCATGTTTGATTTATTTGTATAACCACTGCAAGTATTTTAACCAACACAAATATAGGAAATAACCTCAAAATACGTTGACGTAAGTTATGCGAAGTTAGCGCGGACGGAGAACATTCATACATACTTAGAAGTGCTGCGATATTATGTGACGACTTTTCTTGTCTCTATCTCTCTCTCACGGTTTACGACGTAAAAACCCGGAAAAAGTGATTTATTGCAAATTTGTATAGGTTGGATAAAAATATTTAGCTCTCCCTCCATATATATTCTTACGCCAAGGTTCCATCTGACGCGGCAATGTCATGCGATAATGGGCTGTATAGAAAGCTACTTTAGAGTTTATTATCGCATAGCAGTGTGGCATCAAATGGAACCTTGTTATTCCGAACGGTCGATATGGTGAACCAATAAAAAATTGTTTTCTCTTCCCATGAGCATTTTTTGTATTTACCGCAAAGCTGACGACATTACTTCAACTGGCGACAACTCGTCCTAATACTCGAAAAACATTGAAAATATGACTTTGTCCATAACCTTTCATACATTTTAATGTTTTAAAAACTTTAAGAAACCTGATTGAACACATTTTGACAAACAATTCAACAAACCATTTGCTCTGTCAACCAAATTCAGAACAAAAATTATCAATCATAAATAATTTTCTTTGTTAATAATAATACTTGTCTAATTTATATAGCACAATTTTTGCGAAATACCAGTTCAAGAGCGCTTGTGTTTAGTTACAACAGGGTATTTTCAAATTTTTTTAGACGATTCCTTCTCGGAGAACAGATCTCAGAAGAACAAAATTATGTGAATTTAGTTAATGTGAATTATTTTGAAGAACATACCAATATTAGAGATAGTTGTGTTGAAGAGCATGCTTTCTTGGATAGATCCTTCAGAAGTAGGTTAGCGGGAGAGGAGCGAAGGGAGAAAAATGCACCTTATGCCACAGCGTCGTAAAGCGTAAGATCGCTCCGCCAATCAAAACGATCAATAGTATAATTGTGATGTCGATTTAATTGTTTCGTCGAATCGAATCGGTCATCGTTAACGCTGAATCGGCATTTTAAATAATGTGTATTCGTCCAGTGAATGCTTTAAAATACAATCACGTGGACATGTGCCTCATTTGGTGGTCGTGAGGTCTTTAGATAACCCGTATGAAATTATTGCGAGAGGTTAATTAATAAATAAAGAAATTTATTATCTGTAAAATTCTCGTGGAAAAAATTAAGACAGCACGTGTTTAAACAGTGACACAATTGACAGCAGCTAATTCCCGAATTAAGGCAGTACATGATTGAAATAATGCCCGAATTAAGACAATACATGATTGAAATAATTCCCGAATTAAGACAGTACATGATTGAAATAATGCCCGAATTAAGACAGTACATGGTTGAAATAATGCCGGAATTAAGACAGTACATGATTCAAATAAAGCCCGTATTAAGACAGTACATGGTTGAAATAATGCCTGAATTAAGACAGCATGTGATTGAAATAATGCCTGAATTAAGACAGCATGTGATTGAAATAATGCCTGAATTAAGACAGCATGTGATTCAAATAAAGCCCGTATTAAGACAGTACATGGTTGAAATAATGCCGGAATTAAGACAGTACATGATTCAAATAATGCCGAATTAAGACAGTACATGATTGAAATAATGCCGGAATTAAGACAGTACATGATTGAAATAATTCCCGAATTAAGACAGTACATGATTGAAATAATTCCCGAATTAAGACAGTACATGATTGAAATAATTCCCGAATTAAGACAGTACATGATTGAAATAATTCCCGAATTAAGACAGTACATAATTCATATAGTGCCCGAATTAAGACAGAATGCGATTGAGATAATGCCCGAATTAATACAACACTAGCACACATTAAAGTTACCCAAGTTGACACAAATTTAGAGCACACCATGACACAGGTTTTTTGCACAATAATAAAAAGACATTTCACATATCGAAGCGTGTAGTTGACGGCAGAAAACAATGATATCGGTGCAGTTCGGTTTGCCGGTGTTCAAAAATGAGAGGAAATTATTTTTTTTTAAAGATGAAGATGTGGGGGAAGAAAATTAGACAAGAGTAGAGTGGAAATTTAGGTGGAAAATATTAAATATTTCGACGAATCAGAAAATTGCATTTTGGATAGGGAAAATAAGATTGCTCAAATGTGGACAAGAGTACTAATCTAGGCTGGGAACAGATCAAATTGAAAAAGGGCGGAGGATATTTTCAGTATTGCCCTGGTGAAAGATTAAACAAAAGTAGCTCAAACATAACACTTTTAAAATTTAAACAGGATCACAATAAGACAGATAATAAATTAAGACAAATCGCACAAATAAAAATAAAAACAGAGATGTCATTTTTCAGACCGTTGGCATTTACTAATACTCCTTACCTCTAGTCTCTGGAGATCGGCATTTCTTTACGTGATTACGCTTCTTTTTTAAATAAGACGTACACCTAGCTAGCCGGGTATAGACAAGAATTCAAAATATACTGACATGATCACATAATGTAATCATCACACCGTGACATCACCGCTACGAGACTTCATTGTGACATCCACGTACTGACATCATCACAACGAGATGTCATCACGCTGTGACATCCACGAACTGACATCATTACTGCGAGACTTCATCACATTGTGACATCCACATACTGACATCACCACTACGAGACTTCATCACAAAGTCACATCGTCACCTGGCAACAACACACACATACAATATTATGCCTTACCTGTGATTGGCCGCGGAATTATTCCAGTTTCTCTAATTTTTCTAATATGCAATTCAGCCACCATACAAAAGCGATCTAGTTAATATCAAAACCACTGCAAAAAACGAACAAACGTCGTTATTTGTGATAACATATAATAAGCGATACGAACCCAAAACCCATGCGAAATACAGATTCATGCTTTGGGGACAAACAACATCTCCAATGTGACAACACCCATTCATTTATCCAGGAAAGTGGACGTTCGTGCGATTGCACGATAAAGGGGATAGTTCGGCAAAGTGGACACGCATCCTCGGGCATAAGGAACTGGAGGAAGACAGCGGGACGCCAGCCAGAGTGGAGGCGTTGATGACGATGAAAGAATATTGTCACATTGGTGCTTTGCCATCCCGGCAACTTAAATAAGATATATATTTCCATGACGTACGGATTAAAACGGTCGAAACATCAATTGCATAATTTTGCCGGCAATATATCAACAGTTTTAACGTGGGCTCCGCAAAATTACAAACGGAAATTCAACACAGACAAAATTAAATAGATTTATGAAACGAGGATATCAAATGTAAAAGCACAAGAAAGCAAGTTAATTTAAGTATATTAATGATTAAATAAATAAAAATATTAAACCCTATATAAATTATTAATTTTATATTTAACCCTATCAATGCCAGGACACCATTTAAACGGCCGACACATCTTGGTCATCGTCGACTTTATCCATTTTCAAATCTAGAGAATCAGTCGACATTCCGGTGGTCTGCAGTCGGCTGGAGCCCCCGCCAAGTCTGAGGACAGAAGGCCCTTCCACCCAAGTGTCGGTGCCGCTATGAGTCGAAACATTATCGTCCGAGCCACTCGGTCGCTTGCCGTCGACATTCTCGATTTTAACGACAGTTTTGTATTTGGGAGCAGTACTGTCCGTTCCGAAAACGAGATGAAAATCGCTTGGTTTTTCCGACAAATCCCTATTTTCATCCGACGGCGCAACCGACTTACGATCGTCGATCGGAATATCAACGATAATTTTATTACTACCGGTGTTCGAATCGGATTTAATCCCAACTTTTCCAGCGGGCGTTGACTTATTGAACAAGAAGAGCGAGCTCGAAATGCTGTTGGCGTTTCTCGCGGGTCTCTTGGAGTCGTCGGCGTTGCGTCGTTAAACGAAATCCTCGTACGAGTTGACCGACTTGACGCGATCGTACGCCATGATCGACCCGTTGGGTTTTTTGGCGATCGAATCGACGGGGCTAATGCTGCGTCGCCGGCCGTCGGTCGACAAGCCCCCGCTGGAGCGGGAGAAGCTCAGAGCCGTGCGAGAGCGGGTCATGGTGAAGGAGCTCAGCAGGGAGGAGTGGGAGTGGTTGAGGGAGAGGCGAGTGAGCGCGTTGGTGGGGAAAGGTATTTCCGTGAAGTGCCGCCTCTCCGTTTCGCCGAACGGGCCAAACTCTTTCTCATGCATCTCCAAATCCCCCGCAAAGAGGTCCAACAAAACCTAGATAATAACATCATACATTAGATATATTAAATTCAAAATGCACACAAATTATATTTATTATTAGATACAGTGTCCAGAAATTTGCCCAAAGATATTTAGTAAAAAAAATTATGAGACCATTTTTGTAATGTCCAAATTAACAGTGAACCGTGATGTAACACCCACGTGTAAAATTCTACGTTAACTTTATTTTATGCTTGCAGGAATTGAACCATTGACTCAAAGTCAAGTACATAGACCTCTACGCCAATTTTACTTAATTTTCATCAGTTAAATTTTAATACAAAAAAACTTAGGTCAGGCGCGCACCGGTAACTTTTGTCACGACAACAATTTCGTCACCATCTCCAAATCTATTGGAGTGTATGGAGGTCCGCGCCCGCAGCGACGTGACATTAGGGTGACTTTTTAGTTCCACTGGCCGGCGGCGACTTTTTAGTGACGAAAGTGTCACCGTGTCTGTAGAGAGTACTTTTGTGGTGACCCATCAGCCCGTTAGAAATCCATTGCCGGAATGAAAGGGTGACGGGTGACAGTCGCTCGCCGTGTGCGTGCTCGATTGGAAAACAGTGGACAGTGACGAAACTTAGTTTAGTAAAAAAAATAGTTTTATTTGGAATTAAGAAAATATTGACACTCATTCAATTAGTCTAAGGACTTTACGGTCAATATTTTTGGACAAATTATTCTGGAAGCGAAAATATTATTTTTTTTTAATTCAGCAAAAGAAATACAGTACATGCTCAAGTCTAACTCCATGCGACGTCGACAGCTTGGCACCAAAACTCTTTTCCGTCGTGTTTTATAGCATTATAAAAAAAAAACACTAAAAACGAAAAAAAAATTTCGTGCCAAGCTTACGAGATTTTTATATCTTTGTCCTTACGTCAAAATATGTTAAGCGCAAAAATCGGGGCCGCCGACAGTTTGACGCCATAATTTGACGCAACTAGAGCAAGAATAGCCTAACCTCAAATTTGTACAATGGAGAAAAATGCAATTAAAAATTTGTGATAATAGTATATATTTTTTTTTTATGTGAACCCTCAAGAGTCCCATATGTCCAGAGCCAGTTGGACTACGATGTCCCCGATCGAGGTTCGCTGGGATTGAGTGGGAGGGAAAAGAGACGGGGAAGTGGAAAGTTTAAAAGTACCTGGCTATTCAGATCCGATCGCCAAACACGACTGTCGCGATTTCGAGCAGTGTTTTTCGTTTCCGAATCACGGTATTTCACCGGGGCGATACTCAGAGTATCTACCGCACCGGAACGTGCCACAAACGTACTGGCCACCGAGCGGTAGACACTCTCAGTATCACCCTGGTAAAAGATCACCATTCGGAATTGTAAAACTTTGCTTGAAATGGCTTTAGCCGTGTTCAATGATAAAATCTGAATTTGGGTATTTCCCAACCCTATGCTTACAGCGAATCGGGGCTGCCACAACCTTCCTCTTCCCCATCTCCTTCCCGTCCCTACTCCTTTCAGCCTCGCAACATAGTCCCACTGGCTCTAGACAGTTGGGATTAAATATTTTTTTTTTTAAAGAAAGAAGACTCAAAATTAACACTTTTGCACTTATCATATGCTGACCAAAGAACGCGGATACATTTGAAAAAATTATTATACAGCATGCTCTATTACCCCCACTGGAACACCATAGAATTTGGCATTCGCTCCATCGCTCGGCACCATAATCCAAATGCTGAAGAGACAACGCCGTTGAGCAAGGTGCTCTCTCCGGCGGCATCTTCACAACACGGACCACTCCGACATGACCTAAGTGGGCACAGTCGTTTCGAGTTGTCGACCTCAGCCGATTACGATTTGAACAAAGGCTGAAATGGGCCGAGAAAACGGCAACCCCTTTCAAATGTCGAAAATTTTAAATGGGGATCATCATAGCAACTCATCCAGCAGTTCAACATTGCTGTTCCTCAATCATCACAATACTCATTGTGGGTATCATTTTCCACTGTCCAGATTGTCGAGACTTGTTTTCAGCCTGCGAGTCAAACAACCTAACAATCAATCTAATCATTCCTTGCCGTAGACTCAGAAACAATGGATTGCTGTTCCTCAATCATCGCTCTACTAATTATGGGTATCATTCTCCACTGTCCAGAATGCCGTGGTCTTGAAATTTTTGGTACCAGTCTGAATGATTTTTGTAAATCTTTACGACTCTACCAAAACTTTGACTTGACCGTGGCTTTGACTCGAATGTTCTTTCTTATGTGTATTTTGTCCTATTTTTTCATTGCTTCTTTATAATATTATGCGTGGTGCTGTTCTTTCTCTGTTGCTCTTTTTTTCTCATTTTGTGTTTTGTATTTTTTTGTAATTGGACAATAGTCCGTTAGTTTATAAATAAATAAGGCCGAGGTTTTGGTAGAGTCGTTTAGAATGACAAAAATCATTCAGACTGGCTTGAGTCAACAAGTCTCCACATTCTGGACAGTGGAGAATGATACCCTTAATTAGTAGAGCGATGATTGAGGAACAGCAATTCGGTGTTTCTGAGTCTACGGTGGAGAATGTTGAACTAGACGAGTTGCAACAAAGAAGGAACATAAGAACGAGTTTGAAACATGCCAACCTTACCTTACCTCAGCGGATATGAGAATGACCAAGAACTGATTGTGGCTTCAGTTTGCTTACCTGCATCGATCGGGAATCAGATACCGTCAATTACGGACCAAGACGAGAATGAATTCAGTCGTTTACCTGTTTCCTGGGCTGCAGGACGGTGCGCCACTCGCGCAGCTCCTGGGCGTAGCGCTCCTCGAGCTCGCGCGGCTGGCGCGACTCGTGCTCCACCAGCGAGCGTCGCTTCTCGTTCTGCAGCTGCTCCAGCTCGCGCAGGGCGCCCTCGCCGGCGGCGCGCAGCTCCTCGCGCTGGCGCTCCTGCTTCACGCCCAGCCGCTGCTGCTCGGCGCGGTACCGCTTCTTCTCGTTCTCCTGGAACTGGGCGACAGGACGAGAAGGATTACGAAGAGTGTAAATAACGAAGAGTAAAACCGCGTGTGGCCGTGGTAAAAATGTGGATATCCGGAAAGAATGCAAGGCTGATGTAAACGTAATGAATAGGATCAAGAAAGAGACGCTTAGATGGTTTGGGTATGTAGAGCGAATGAACGAAGAAAGGAGTGTGATAAGCAGTGGCGGCTCGTGAGTTTTTAGTGTGCTAGAAGTGGTAAGAGTGAAAAAAACGTCATTATTGATGTTGTTGTAGCCGAAAACAATATATATATTTTTTCAAAATTTCAATTTTTTGTATAATGATTTTTCAGAAATGCGTGCAGTGCACCACCAAAACTGAAAAATCCTAAAAATCTTCATTCAAAAATAAAACTTGAAACAAAATTAAAAATCATTTTTGGCTACAACATCAACTAAAAACTCACGAGCCGCCACAGATGACAAGTATATATATATCATGCGAAAGTGAATGGAAGAAGAAGTCGGCGACGCCCGAGAAAGACATGACACGATCAAGTAATATACTTGAGTCGGACTATAGAGAATAATAGAAGAGTATGTATTTTTTATAGTGTTTTTACGCACAAGAGTCCCAACTGCTCCCAACCGTCTAGAGCCAGCGAGAATATGGCATCCCCAATCGGGGTATGTTGTGAGGCTGAAGGTAGCAGGGAGGGGAAGGAGATGGGGAAGAGGAAGGTTGGGAAGTACCTGGCTATTCAGATCTGGTCGCAAACACGGCTAAAAGCCATTTCAAGCAACGTTTCGATTCTGAACGGTGGCCTTTCACCAGGGCGATACTTGGAGTATCTACCAATGTGAATGAAGCGAGGAGTGTGTGCCGAGACAGAGTTGCATGGCGGTCCGTCCTCTCTGCCTACCCCTGTGGGGATGATGGTATGATGGTTAGTCAGTGATTAACCAATGCAATATAACGGGACAGGATGACACCCGAAGAAGAACTTGATGAGGGTTGACGCCGAGGAGACACGGAGAAGATATTTACCTTCTTGAGGCGCTCTCTCTCCTCGGTGGGGTCGGCAACGTTGACGCTGATGCGGAGGCTCTCGCGGAACATCATCTCGCGCGCCTTCATCTCCTGGCGGATCCTCTTGGGCAGGGACCTCTTCTCCAGCGCCTGCCCCTTGCCTAGCTCTTCCTCTTTGCGTGTGTTCATTCTGCAAGCAAACGAGTGCGCTTCAGCTACGTCTCTTGGCGCCCGTTGGGTAAAACTATCCACGCTGTAACCCACACACGGGGCCCTAGCGCAAAACAGCGGTGCTCATGTTCTTCACAAAAATGGTCTTAGCAACAGATTAAATAATTTAGAAGCACTAGAAATAAAGAAAGCCGTTAAAATTAATAGCTATATTTTTAATAATCAAGTAAATTTGTCCAGTAGTCCAATATTAGTTATATTTTCTGTGAACTCTTACAGTAACAATATATGCAGAGAGAGCTAATTCTTTTTACCCAACCTATACATATTTGGGATAAATCACTTTCTCCGGGTTTTTACGTCGTACACCATGAGAAAGAAAGAGACAGCAAATTTTGCCAAATTATCACACTATTTAAAGTACTGTAAGGATGTTCTTGGTGTCCTGCATCTTCGTTGACTCCGCCCACAAGTTTTCGTATGCGACATAAATGGACATACGTCAACGGTTTTTTTTAGGTTAAATGATATATTTTTGTTTATAACAATACTGTGAAAAAGCGGTTATACAAATAAACAAAAACACTATGTGGACATGCGCCATGAATGGATGTATAAATACCCTAGCCCTAGTCCTAGCCACGCCCAGGTCTAACCGAGTCCGGCAAAACTCAAATCAAAATTGACTACAGCAGCGCTCTCTCTTGTATATTATTGCTCCGAGTGTAAACTCATAAAATTTATCATTATTCTTTAATCACCTTCTCAGTTGACGTTTAGTCTTATTCATTTCATATCATCTGTCTCTTTCTCTCTGGTCTTTTGTTATAATTTAAATGTTATTCTATTGTTTTCTCATTGTTTTGCTATTTTATTCTATATTTTGTTCTCCCTCTGTATGTACGAGTATATATAACCGCACACTATGTATTTTTTGTTAAGTTTAATTTTGTACCCTGCTAATGCTTAAGCTAAGCGAAAGCGGTCCGCCATAAAAATTAAAATAATATCCGTGGTCTTATACAAAGTTATTTTTTATTTTATTTAGATAGATTTTATTGACGTCGGTAATTTGGAATCGTTCGAGAGCCCAACTGCAGATCGCCAACGAACAAACGACAACTCGCTTCGACTTAGCACGCTTAATTTAGTCGATGCAAACTGACGTTTGTTCATTGGCGATCAAAATGATTACAAATTACCGACACTGTCGATAAAATCTATATCGACGTTTTGTGTTAGGGCCCGCAGGGTTCCCAAAGAAGAAGTTTGGTTAAAATAAATTAAAAAATTATTCCACACGCAAGGATTTCCCTTTATCGGAAATAGTTGTAGTCGGCGATCACCGATAATGTTGACGAAAACCTTTATCGGGCCGACGTTGACAATTGACGCGTTGAGAGGAAGTTTTACCTCTTGATCTGCTCCAGTTCCTTGTCGTGTCGGACCAGCATCTGGTGCCTCTGCAGGAGGAACACGTCCTTGAGTTGACGCTTGCCGAGCTGGAACTTCTCGTGGATCTGCTTCTCCTCCAACTCCCAGAGGGCCGCCTCGCCGGTGCGCATTATCTGCGGGCATAATCACAATGTCAAATTTATCGCAGCGGAATACGTTGAACGCCAAACAAGGTGACGAGACATTACAGCGCCTTTGAGGTGATTTTTCACAAAAACGGCGCTATACAAATTATCCAAATATTATTATTATTATTACCTGTTGCCTCTGCTGGAGGTGCTGCCTGTCGGCGAGCGCCTGCCGCTCGCGGTGCGCCTCCTGCAGGCGCGCCAGGCACTGCTCCTGCGCGCCGGCCTGCTCCTGCAGGAACATGCGCTCCTTGTCTTCGTGCTCTTGGTCCAGGCGCTGCTTGCCGACACGGAAGGCTTCCTTGCGTCGCTCCTTCGGCAGCAATTCCACCTCCTTCAAATGGAAATCAACACGGTTAATACGCGCTAAGAGATAAATGTAATTATGGGAAAACATATATTTTTTTTAAAGTATAAAGTAGGGAAAAGCAATGCCCTAAACCAATGAGGAAGTAAATGAGATCATAATTAATTTATATAACATAATATGCTTCAATACGTACCACTTTGCTTCCGCCGTTTTCCTATAGATGGCTTTAGCGGTAAGCAGTGGTCCAAATAAATAGATCATAGACGTCATGCAATACACTTAGACCTCTGTCAACATAACCCCACAGAAACATTAGTCCATTTGCGTCTGCATCATAAAGTTATTCTCCATTGAAAATGTCAGTTTACGAGCCAAATTCTCGTCATTGGCGGGAGGTTTTAATTGACAATGCTCGACCCCGTGTTGCGAAGGTGGTCAGGACATACTTGGAAATGTTGAAATGGGAAGTACTATCACTCGTTTCGATCAATGGCACACGACCTGGCTGACCGGCACTTTCGGTCTCGCGTAGAAGTAAAAAATTGAATCAATTTGTGGATCGCTTCAAAAGATGACCAGTTTTCAATCCGGGATTCGTACCAACATTACAAACATATAGACACGTTATTGTCTTAGAATATTCACAAAATGGGGCAGCTAACAAAAACACATTCGTTTCCATTAAATTAAAACATTGATCATGTATGACAAAGATTAGACAGTCAGTGTGAAGAGTCGAAATAGATATAGGACCGGGCGGCGCTACAACAACAATTATAGAAGGCCCTATAAGAAGACCTACTACCAGTAGGTTATCCTTCTCACACATATGTGTTGCTACGTTACCCATCTCACTCTCTCTAATGGTGCTTAAAATCTTCGGGAAACAGTGGAAAAAATCGTTTTGTTTTGGTATGTTTATTTAGATGAAATCATATATATTTTTTTAATAACTGATATTATTAATAGAATAAGCGTCTGAGGTATATGATCAAAAAGGACCTGCCTCTTCCAACTATGTCTTTGGCTTTTGGCCAGACTGCCAACCAACCTAGCGAGGATGCCAACCGCCCGTCCCGAAAAATCCCCTTAGTTAAGAGTGAATGCAGTGTCGGTCACCTGTTTGAGGCTGAAAGTCTCCTGCTTGAGGGTCCGCGGTCTGCAGTTCCTGCTTGATGTCCAAACAATCAGACAGACAAGCTCGGAAACAGTGAACCTTGCTGTTCTCCACTGTCCCGTGTGAAAAAACTTGGTGACACAAAGTAGGTGAATTTTTGGTAGTGTCCAAATGATTTTTGTCATTCTTTACTCCGCCAAAACTTGACAAAGTTGGCTTTGACTCGGTTCTTTCAATTTATTATTTTTTATCGTTGCCTCCAAATTCCGCCAATTACCTACATATTAAACGGCCCAAAAAAAGTCACAGAAAGTCCTGCAGTTCCTGGCTGCAGTTCAAAAATGCGCAAACCCAAACAATCAGACAGACAACTCGGAAACAGTGAATTGCTGTTCCTCAATCATCACGCTACTAATTATTACGAGTATCACTCTCCACTGTCCAGAATGTGGAGACTTGGTGACACAAGTCAAGGTCTTGAAATTTTTGGTAGCAGTCTAAATGATTTTTGTTATTCTTTACGACTCTACCAAAACCTTGACTTGGCCTTGGCTTTGACTCGAATGTTCTTTCCAATTTATTATTTTGTCATTGTAATACAGTCAAACTTTTGTTAATGAAAACGAGCGCGTCGAAGGGCCAACCAAATTTGCATTTTATAGCCATTTCAATTTCATAATATGAATAGATCGTAAAAAAAAGTACTTTCCTACTAATATAGATATTTACTTCAGGATATGAAAACTTGCATATTATAGAGCACCACATTTTTTAATGACGAAAATCATGCTTAACTAACTATGAAATGATTTAATTTATGATTACACTAATAATAAACTTTACGCGCATTACTGGATAGAAATGTTACTTAGACCTACAACTATCGGGGATTATAAACCCTCCTTAACGTGATTTTCGAAAAGTCCGCCGCCGTGCCGGCCGGGAGATGTTCTTTGTCTTGTTTATGACATTATTCAACTGTTTCGAGAATTCAGTATTTTTTTTTATTCATACCCGGGCGCAATATTATTTCTACGTTATATCAGTGACCATTCTTTAAATGAGTCAACAATTTGGATGAAAATAAGCCAACCAACATATCATTAAGTAATTGTTCATTATAGCCGTGACCTCGCTATTATTGTCATCGTTATAACCAAGTTCGACTGTATTATAATATTATGTGTGGTGCTGTTCTTTCTCTGTTGCTCTTTTTTCCCGTTTAGTGCTATGTATGTTTTTTTGTAATTGAACAATGGTCCGTTAGTTTATAAACGAATAAAGCTGAACAAGCCATACCTCTTGTCTTGCTGCTCGCGAAGGGTGGCCTCCTTGGAGGACAGGTCCTGGAACTGCTTCTGCTCCTGCTTCTGCAGCATCTTCAGCTCCCGCAGCTCCTGCTTGCGCATCTGGTGGTCGTCGTAGGTGCGTCCGTTCTCGTCGTCTCCCCAGATCACCTGCAATCGTCGACAACCAAACACGCAATGTACAGTCCGACATACAAACGTAGACATTTCATGCAACGTTTCACGACTATCCATCACGCTGTTTCGCCGCAGGGGTAGGCAGAGAGGACGGACCGCCATACAACACTGTCTCGGCACACACTCCTTCCTTCATTCACATTCATACATCATCTCATACATAATCTTCTGATATTCTGACTCAAGTATTTGATTCACTTGATCACGTCATTGTGTCTTCCTTGAGCGTCCCCGACTTCTTCTTTCATTCACTTTCGCGTCATATATTCTTTTCACACTCCTTTTTCGTTCATTCGCTCTGCATGCCCAAACCATCTAAGCATCGCTTTCTTAATTCTATTCATTACGCTTACATCAGCCTTGCATTCTTTCCGGCAATCCACATTTTAAACACGGTCATACATGGTTTTACCGCACATACGCCTCAGGGATCTCATTTCACGTCATTGTGTCTTCCTCGAGCGTCCCCGGCTTCTTCTTTCATTCACTTTCGCGTCATGTATTCTTTTCACACTTCTTTTACGTTCATTCGCTCTGCATACCCAAACCATCTAAGCGTCTCTTTCTTAATTCTATTCATTACGCTCACATCAGCCTTCCATTCTTTCCGGCAATCCAAATTTTTAACACGGTCTAACATGGTTTTACCGCACATACGCCTCGGGGATCTCATTTCTACAGCATTCAGTCTACTTTCATCCTTCCTCTGCCAGTTCTACGGCCTCACTGTCATGCATCAGGGTTGGTATAAGCACTCCATTTTGGGCAGCTAGCTTGGCTTCTTTGGACAAAGTTTCATAGCTTTGTCAATAGATGGAGGTGATGTATGAAATTAATATAATGTTTTAATTTACGTCAACAGATGTCACTCATCTAATGAGTTTAATTACGGATATTTTACTATATACACAATTAACGTGGTCGTACCTTGGAGGTGGTGGTCGTAACGATGACTCCGTCAATCTCAAACTTCCTCGTTCTCTTCCTGGTCTTTTTCTTGAGGTTGGCGAGCTGAATGTCTTCTTTGGATCTGAACGAACAAAAAAATGATAAGTCAGATATTTTATATCATTTACACAATCCAATTTAACTTCTATGTTCATTCACAGCCCGGCTCGTCGACTCCATTCCCGGCCTGCCTTTCGCCCCAGCAACAGTGTCAGTTAAGTACGGAAGGGAAGGCACGGTGGTTTTCTCACCTTTGCATGCGGCTGACGACGGGGTTGTCCGGTCTACGGCGCAGCACCACCTTGCCTGCTTCTGGTTCCGTAGGACTGGGCGCGGTGCCGCCCTTGCCGTTGCCGTTTGACCCTCGAGAATCCTAGGAAAAAAACATTTAATCAATTCATACCGATTTTTCAAACATTTTTCCTCCGTGGTCGAGTGGTTAAGCCACTAAATAAACACCGAAAATATTTTTTGATCCACCAAATCATTTTGTAAGTTGCTATACTAATTGATAGATATACCAACAGATGGCACTGGTCGCCATACTGGCAGCGGCAGTGGTAGCACTGAAAAGCACTGCCTTATGAACACTAACACTTCATTTCTTGAAGTGAATGGTCACACATATTGACGGTGTCCATGGTCGAGTGGTAAGACACCAGAGGTCGCCAGTTCAATCCCGGCGTACGCAATTAGAATATTAAATTATATTACAATAGACAATATACGTCAATTTAAAAAAGAATTATTAATAATTATTTTAAATATATTTAAAATTTTAATTTTATAAAATGTCATCAGAAAAATGTTTGAAAAAAATCATGTCTGCACAATGATGATGTGATCTAACTTAAGATAAATAAAAAATGTTTTAGTTTTAAGCCACTTTATTTATTCACATATAACATTCGACCGGTTTCGGTTAAACTTAACCTTCTTCAGGAAAGTATATATGAGGCCTGTAGAAACAAACACGGCAAAGTCCACCAATAATGGAAAATGAGTTAAATATGAGGTTCGAAAGAGTTAAAAAAATGCTTCATGATGCAATGTTGCTTTCCTAACAAACACGGCTCTAAACTATTTATTTTTACGGATTAAAATTGAGTTCCATAACAAACTCGGCAAAGTCCACTTCTTTCCAAATCAAAGACGGCAGTTTTCAAACGGACCAATAGGAGCGTTGTAAATAGCTGTTTTCAAGATGGCGGTTTGTTGTTGTAAAACATTGTTTTTGTAAAAGTTGAGATATTGACAATTTCGCAAATTACCGAAAATGTCCGACTGGCGTGCATAATGAACTTTTGTTTCCTGTTATTTTTTATGGACATAATTTTTTTTACTTACTATACAGCATAGTGGTAAAATAAATTAGTTTTTACTTACGATTTAGAGTTTTATTGAATAATATGATTACTTTATTAGTAGTTATTGTTATGTCATTAATATTGTAGAAATCATGCTGTGTGAAAAACAAAAATGAATCAATGATAATTCCAAGCAACATAGAACCCGGAAAAGTTGTTTTGAAATCGTTAAAAGTAAGAGATGTCAATTATCTTTAGACCAAGCATTTCGGTTATAACTGGAGAAATCTTCCTGCTCTTGAATATTATTCCGCATTCATATCTTATTAAATCTTTAAAACAAATTTATATAAAAAAATATCAGAATAATAGTTATTATTCTTTTCTAATTTTTTATTTCGATTTTTAGTTTTTTTTTTTTTAATTATTAATTAAGTCACCATAACTTACAAACTTTTTCAAAAATATTTTTGTAAGATATTATTGTTTTGTATTTCCATCAAAATAAATACTTTTTAAATGTAAAACTATTTTTTTACTGACTTTGACTGCAACCTTGTGAAAAAACGTGTCCATTTCAAAACTGGCAAAGTCCAGTTGTGTTGAAAACAAAAAAGGCAAAGTCCACTAATAATTTAAATATATTTTTTGTTTTCGGCACCAGTTAAACTAATGTATCAAGAAGAAAATTAATGTTTTTAGTAAGTACTATTTGTCGAATTTATTTTAGTGACAGTATCACAAGTAATTTTTAAATTAAACGTTTTTTGTTCTTCCTCGAAAACTGTAGTCGATGGACTTAGCCGTGTTTGTTTCTACAGGCCTCATATATAAACTGATATATATATATACTTTCCTGAAGAAGTTTATATATATACTTTCCTGAAGAAGGTTAAGTTTAACCGAAACCGGTCGAATGTTATATGTGAATAAATAAAGTGGCTTAAAACTAAAACATTTTTTATTTAAATTATAATGTCAAGCTACAAAGTGGTTGCTTCCTTCGATAAAATATTTATTTTAATTAATATGTGTCATAACACATTTAATTCATGTAAAATAATATATAGCATATTTGCGGCACGTTCCAGAGTGGTAGATATTTTAAGTATCGCCCTGGTGAAAGACCACCATTCAGAATCGAAACAATACTTGAAGTGGCTTTAGTTGTGTTTGGTGACCGGATCTGAATAGCCAGGTACTTCCCAACCTTCATCTTTCCTATCTTCTTCCCCTCCCGACTACCTTAAGCCTCACAACATACCCCCAATCGGGCGTGCCATAATCCCACTGGCTCTTAAAAAAAAAATGTGGTCATAAATCACTTTTCAATGGAGACATATTTTTTATTGCTGATTATATGTGGTTTTTCCACTGAACAGATATTGGCCTAGAAGTGTCAGCTGTACCGATTTGAAAGAAAACGGTAATCATCACTTTGCGTAAGATCTTTCAACTCATCTTATCTGTCCAAGAATAAAATATTGATATTTGAAAAAATGACCAAATTTTTTCTGACATACCTGACTGATGGTTGTGGAGATGCTCTCTGCGTCAGAGCGGTCCATGGTTCCCTTGGGGGGGGTGAGGTGACCTGACGAAGAACGGATGGAGCCGCTGTCGGAATGTGACCTGCAAACAAACAAACAGACATCATTACACAGAAACAATGGAAGCCCCAATAGAGAGAAGTGAGCGATGAAGGCTACAATTTTTTAGCTATAGCACGTCATATTTTGTATTACATCATTGTATATGCGAATAGCTTGCCGTGCCATATCTACGATAACAAAGGTCGATTACTTAGCAATGCTATGAATTATTCAAAGGGCAGTTGTTTTCTTAGGTTTTTTTTCAGTGACAGCTGCGACTTTACACACTTTTAATGTGAATAGTGCACAAGAGTCACGACTGTCCGAAGCCTAAATATGTACTAATGTCCAAAAAGATTCAAATATAAACTAATGTCTTAAAAGGCTCAAATAGGCACTAACGTCCAAAAAGGCTCAAATATACACTAAGGTTCAAAAAGGCTCAAAAATACACTAACGTCCAAAAAAAAGGTTCAAGTATGCACTAAGGTCCAAAAAAAGGCTCAAATATGCACTAACATCCAAAAAGATTCAAATATGCACTAATCTCTTAAAAGGCTCAATTATGCACTAACATCCAAAGGGGCTCAAATATACACTAAGGTCCAAAAAGGCTCAAAAATACACTAACGTCTAAAAAAGGCTAAAGTATGCACTAACGTCCAAAAGCGGCTCAAAAATACACTTACATCCAAAAAAGGCTCAAGAATGCACTAACGTCCAAAAAAAGGCTCAAATATGCACTAATGTTCAAAAACTCTCAAATATGCACTAATGTCCAAAAAGGCTAAAATATAAACTAATGTCTTAAAAGGCTCAAATATGCACTAACGTCCAAAAAGGATCAAAAATACACTAACGTTCAAAAAAGGCTCAAGTATGCACTAAAGTTTTTTTTAAAGGCTCAATTATGCACTAAGGTCCAAAAGGGCTCAAATAGGCACAAACATCTTTAAAGACTCAAATGTGCACTAATGTCAAAAAATGCACCAATGTCCAAAAAAGTCTCAAATGTGCACAAATTTTCAAAAAGGCTCAAATATGCACTAACGTCTTGAAAGGCTCAAATCTGCACTAACGTCCAAAAAGGCTTAATTATGCACTAATGTTCAAAAAGGCTCAAATATGCACTGAAGTCCAAATAAGGCTTAAATACGCACTAACGTTTTTAAAGCCTCACATACGCATATAATCCGAAAATGTATTGTATCGGCTAACACAGTTTGAATGATTGTTTACCTGGAGCCGGGGGTGTTGGAGCTATCGGGGGAGGATCGCACGGGGCGCGGGGGGCGCCCGTTCACCTACCGATCCCGGGACCCAGAGCCCCAAGACGATTCTGAACCTAAAACACACAAAACAAAAATACCATATTACCAACAAATATTACATAGTCAACTGCTCAATATGGACAGATCAATCTTCACCGAGGAAGCTGCGAGGACTATCACCAGGACACTGCCATCTCATGCAGACCGGACTCACGCGGGAAGCTGTAAAATGTCAACAGGATGAAGAATCGCCCATTCATCACCTTGATGGGTGAAGTTTCAGATAACTGGGGACCCTAATGGCGACCTTGCTGAACTCCATTAAAGGGACTGGGCTACTGTTAAGGGGAAAATGTGAACATGGGAGATAGAACAATGGACCTATGCTCGGGTGCTTACAGGGAGTCTTCAAGGGAGCGAAAGGGGTAGAGAAAGGATGACATTAGACTGAATGCTGTAGAAATGAGATCCCCGTGTGGCTAGCAGTTTACAATGGAGTGCTGATACCAACTCTGATGTGTGGCAGTGAGGCGTGGAACTGGCAGAGGAAGGATGGAAGTAGACTGAATGCTATAGAAATGAGATTCCCATGTGGCTAGCAGTCCACAATGGAGTGCCTCTACCAACCCTGATGTGTGGCAGAGAGGCGTGGAACTGGCAGAGGAAGGATGGAAGTAGACTGAATGCTGTAGAAATGAAATTCCCATGTGGCTAGCAGTCTACAATGGAGTGCCGATACCACCCCTGATGTGTGGCAGAGAGGCGTGGAACTGGCAAGAGGAAGGATTAAAGTAGACTAAATGCTGTAGAAATGAGATCCCTAAGGCAAATGTATGCTAAACCATGTGACCGTGCCAAAAATGTGGATATCCGAAAAGAATGCATGGCTGATGTAAGCGTAATGAATAATATTAAGAAAGGTGCGCTTAGATAGTTTGAGCATGTAGAGCGGTTGAATAAAGAAAGGAATACGAGGAGAGTATATGAAGCGAAAGTGAATGGTAGAAGAAGTCGGGGAAGCCCGAGGAAGACATGGCACGATCAAGTCAATCAAATACTTGAGTTGGGCCCTTGGAGTAACAATATATGGAGAGAGAGCTAAATCTTTTTACCCAACCTATACAAACTTGCGATAAATCACTTTCTCCGGGTTTTTACGTCGTACAGCATGAGAGAGAAAGAGACAACAAAAATAACCCACCGCTTTTATGTACTGAAAGGATGATATTGGTCTCCAGCGTCTCCGGGGACTCCGCCCACATGTTTTCATATGCGACTAAACTCGACACAACTAAACGGTTTTTTAGGTTATATGCTATATTTTTGTTGATAACAATACTGTGAAAAAGTGGTTGTACGAATAAACAAAAACATTATGTCGACATGTGCTATGAATGGATGTATAAATACCCTAGCCTTGGTACTAGCCACGCCCAGGTCTGCCGAGTCCGGCGAAAATCATCAAAAACTGACTACACCGCCTTGGATAGGTACCACTCTATGTACTCTAGGGTTGGGCCGTATCAAGAAGAATAACAGAATAATACGTGTCAGGACAGAGTTTTGTGGCTCGTTATCCTGTCAATGGAATCCATCTGTCCTGAAGAAGCCGGAAAGAAAGACTCACCGTCCAGTACGATGTGCGTAGCGCCGGGGTTCTGATGGGCCGAGGAGTCGCGTACTCGCACGCGCGTCTCTCCCACCGTCACCACCGACACGTGGCTCGTGTCCTGAAACAAAAGAACGCGTAAAACATAAGGGAGAGCTCACATTTAGAGATGATTCAAGAATCTCGTAAACGAATCCAGATGACAAAGCTAGGCCTTCTTTCAAAATGCAATGCTGCATTTGGGGAATGTTGTGAGGCATATTAAAGTGGGGGAAGGAAAGAAGGATAAGAGGACGTTCGCCTGGATAAATATAAATAAAGAACATTGGGGAAAGTTGTAATGTAAGTGAGTTAAAATAAAAATTTTGTAGGTGTAAAACTTTTCTTCCTGTCATTTTTTTTCCAAAATTCGAGGCTTTATTGTTAAAAAAACTGGCTATACATTAATGATTCAATGTATTGTCCATCGCTGGCCGCTAATTTTTACTTTCTCCCGTTGTTGGATCCTAAAATCAACAATTTGATAGGTCCTAACCTGATACCTTTTGTCCAGTTCCTACCTTCCCTTTTGCCAGTTTGTTCTGTTTGTATGACTGCGTAAAGTGTGTCAAACAACCGATAACCCCCACCATCCGGCAACAAACACAAGGATCGGGACGTCTAGAGCGGCGCGTTTCTACACCGTCTTAGTCGTTTACAATCGCTCGGACCCCCCAGGGACGGCGCCTCGCTTCGCATCCGTCTCTGGAGGACTCGTCCCACTCAACTTTCATCTTCCGGGCAGATAGTTCGTGCCCTCTCGCAGACGTCTAACAGGTGGGCAAGCTGGCATAAATTTACCTTTCCCATTTGTCCCCAAATACAATCAAATCATTCACTAAGTATAATCGTTTTACAGTCCACTAAAATTCATTCACGTCTTTCCAAAACTGAATCGCAGTTTCTGGATCGAACACCCGTCTTTCAGGCGGCGTACGAATCCAGCGTTTAAAAAACTGGTCATCTTTTGAAGCGATCCACGAGTTGATCCAATTTTTTACTTCTTCACGAGACCGGAAGTGCTGGTCAGCCTGGTCGTGTGCCATTGATCCAAACAAGCGATAGTCAGAGGGAGCAACGTCTGGAGAATACGGCGAGTGGGGTAGGACTTCCCATCGAAATGTTTTCAAGTATGTTTTGACCACTCTTGCAACACAGGGTCGAGCATCGTCACGCTGCACCTCCCGCAAATGACGAGAATTCGGCTCGAAAACTTTCATTTTCAATGGAGAATAACTTTATGACACAGACACAAATGGACTAATGTTTCTATGGGGTTATGTTGACAGATGCCTAAGTGTATTGCATGACGCCTATGATCTATTTATTTTGACCAGTGCTTACCGCTAGAGCCATCTATAGGAAAATGGCAGAAGCAAAGTTGTACACCAAATATATTTGCGTGAAGGCTCACCTGCAGGTTGGCGGTGGCGCTATCGTCAAACACGCCAGAGTCGGAGGTGGCGTCCGTGGGGGACACGATCAGCACCTCGCTGCTGTCGAGGCGGCGCATCTCTCGCCGATCCACTGAAACACAAATACTCGCCATCATTCAATTATATTATACTGTAGCGAAGCCAGCAGTCCACGACGGAGTGCTGATACCGGCCCTGATGTGTGGCAGATGAAAGTGAACTGAATTACCTCCCGAACTGCAGTCCAGGCTGTCCATCTCGGTGAAGTCCTCGTCGCTCGAGGAGGCGTGCGGGGGTGCCAGGCGCATGGTGCGGTTGGTGCTGTTGGCCAGGATCAGCACCTGTTCGGAGCCAGGAGCCGAGCTGATGGTCACGGCACCAACGGGAATCTAAATCAAACATTTAAAATATATATCAGCACGTTGCCGTCGATCAATTTATTATTACATCCAAACAATTTATTACGTCCGCATAGCTCCCAGGGAATTGTTTACTTGAATTTAAATTATAGATATGCAGACACGCATAGCTGATATAATCATTGAGGTCATAGGTCCACTGTCCATCTCCCATGTTTCACCTCATTCCCTCGACAGTAAGCCAGGCCACCAGCGTCGTCATTGGGTGTCTCCTGGTTTCACAGCATGATATTCAACTTCTTAAGCCTGATTGATTGGATTGATTGGATTGATTTGATTGATTGGATGGATTGGGTGTATTGAATGGATTGGGTGTATTGGATGGATTGGATTGCTTGGATTGATTGGATTGGTTGAATTGATTGGATCCATCGAATTAAGTGGATTGATTGGACCAACTGCATCTACCGAATTGATTTAAATGATATTGAATCAATCGAATCATTTTTTATTTTTTTTAAGACAAGTATTCTGGGTTACGAATAATAATAATAATAATCGATCCTGACAATATTTTTACAACTCCTACTGCCATCGTAATAAGCGCAAGATATTGCTCGTCCAATGATGGAGGACTTAGCTAGCAGAGGAATTGAACCCACGACGCCCGGGTGGGATTCCGACGCGTTTATCCACTCAGCTACTAACCGTCAGGATTGAACTAAATGAACGAATGATTGATTATTTATTTATAACCCAACGGATTATTATCCAATTCCTAAAAAACTACATAACACGAAATGGGAAAAAAGAGCAACAGAGAAAGAACAGCACATACATCATATTAAATGTAGCAATGACAAAAATAGGACAAAATATAAATCAAAAAGAACATTCAAGTCAAAGTCAAGGTTAAGTCGAGGTATCGGTAGAGTCGTAAAGAATGACAAAAATCATTTAGACTGCTACCAAAAATTCAAGACCACGGCATGAGGGTGATGATTAAGGAACAGCAATTCATCGTTTCCGAGTCTACGGCAAGGAATGATTAGATTGATTGATTAGATTGATTGATAGATTGTTAGACTCACAGGCTGATCCCTGGCGTCCATGAGGACGGGCGGGTGCGTGGTGACCACGGTGACCTGACTGGCGCTGCTGGCCAGGCTGTTGGGCGGGTCGGCCCCCACCGTGACCACGTTGCTGGTGGTGCTGGCGGTGCTGGCGTTGCTGGCGGGGCGGCCGCCGATGGGGATCAGGCGCCCCGTGCTGGCGTCGCGGATCTCCACCACCACCTGCGAGGGCCGGTTCATCTCTTCGGCGCTGGAATGCCTGCAACGAGAACAACACCAATCAATCAATACATTGTCGGGTGGTTTAAAGTAAAAGGATGTAACTAAAAAAGAGCTATGGTCCAAGTGCATATTTTTCACATTATGTGAACATGGCATTCAGAAATTAGTGGTACTTTCCAAAAGGAGATGACTTTACATCACATTTTAAGGAAATTGAATATTATTTTTTAGTTAATACCGCACAAGAGTCCCGAACGTCTAGAGCCAGTGAGACTATGGCATCTCCAATTGGGATATGTTGTAAGGCTGAAGGTAGTGGGGAAGGGAAGGAGATGGGGAAAAGGAAGGTTGGAAAGTACCTGGCTATTCAGATCTGGTCACCAAACACGGTTAAAGCCATTTCGAGCAAAGCATCGATACTAAATGGTGGTCTTCCACCAGGGCGATACTGAAAGTATCTACCACTCTGGAACGTGTCGCAAATATACTACGTATTATTTGAAATTAATTAAATGTGATGACATATATGTATTCATTAAATAAAGTTTATTTGCGCACGCCGGGTTTAAACCGGCGACCTCTTGACTCCTCGCTTCGTTCACATTCATACATCGTCTCACACATACTCTTCTGATATTCCGACTCAAGTATTTGATTCACATGATCTTCCTTTCAGTCAGCCATTTTTCTCCGACTTTTCTACCATCCACTTTACATAACCGTCGTATATTCACTTTTCTTCTAAATCCCTCTCTTCGTTCATTAAAGACTCTACATGCCCAAACAATCTAAGCGTCCCTTTTCTAGATCCTGTTCATTACTCTGACATCAGGCTTGCATTCTTTCCGGATATTCACATTTTCAACACGGTCATACATGGTTTTACCGCACATACGCCTCAGGGATCTCATATCCACAGCATTCAGTCTACTGTACATTGTAAAACAATAAAACCCCTCTGTTTTCCCTTTTGCTTACCTCGATTGAGATAAATACACGCATTCGTGCTTTACTTGTAGTAATAAAACATGTAATCCATTTTGTCTCATACATTAATTAACTGCATTCTGAAATATTCACTTGATGCGTCGTGCTCATCACATTGTTCACCATCTAAGATCCTGTTCAAATCATTTTCAAAAAACGAAACCGCACATGCTCTCAGGGATCTCGCATTCAGTCGTACATTTGATCCCCTCTGTTTTCACCCCTCACCTCGATTGCCGTGGGCACACTTGTAGTAATAAAATATGTAATCCATTTTGTACGATAAATTATCTCGGAAAAAACGTGCTCATCACTCTGTTCACCTAAGAGAAATCATTTTCAAAAACGAAATGCTCCGAGGGATGCGTCATCGATCCCTTCGCAAATTTGGCATGGTCGACGTTCGACACGTGAGCACGGGTCGTTGTTGCGACTGTTTTTATGGAATAATTTTTTGAATTTGTCAAATGAGCGACAGTTACTGTCAAAGTAATTTCAAACTTCAATAACTCGACTTAGAAAAAGGACAAAAAAAATGTGGATATCCGGAAAGAATGCAAGGCTGGTGTAAGTGTAATGAATAGGATCAAGAAAGGGACGCTTGGATGGTTTGGGCATGTAGAGCGAATGAACGAAAAAAGGAGTGTGAAAAGAATATGTGACACGAAAGTGAATGGAAGAAGAAGTCGGGGACGCCCGAGGAAGACATGGAACGATCAAGTGAATTGCATACTTGAATCAGTACGAATCAGTCCACATAACAGAAGAGTGTGTATGAATGTGAACGAAGCAAAGAAGTGTGCGCCGAGACAGAGTTGTATGGCGGTCCGTCCTCTCTGCCTACCCCTGCGGCGAAACGGCGTGATGGTTAATTAGTTAGTTAGAAAAAAATAGACATAGCACCGCCATGTTGATTTAATTTTTCATGAGGAAGGATGAAAGTTGTCAAGTGCCGGTACCACTTGCAAACAAAGTGTGGAAGGGACAATCAAACCCAAATGAGCGACAGTTTGTGTCAAGGTAATTTCAAACTTCAATAACTCGACTTAGAAAAAATAGGCATGGCGCCGCCATGTTAGTCTCATTTTAAAGAGGAAGGATAAAAGTTGGGTGCCAGTACCACTCTTAGACGTTTTTTATAACACCCCTGACTAAATAAATAAGTTTGTGAATCTGTAAGAATAAATTCGAGTGTCAAAGAAGAATAGACGGTGCCAAAGATTGTATCTATTATTTACGAAATAATTTTTTAGGTTATGAAAATGATACTTTCAAGGTGAACAGAATGAAAACTAGAAATAACGTGAATTTGAAACAAACGGCGCTTAACTACGATGCGACACGATGCGGCGAAGTGACAAGGCAAACTAAAAATAATTTGCTAGATTGCGTTTATAGAAATACAACAAAAAAAATGATTTGTCAGCTGAAATCGGAGCGAGAAAACGGAATGGAAATATTTAATATTAATTCTCACGGTTATCGACTCGATTACGCATTAAAAATAATAATTAAAATGTACGCAATTATACGGTTGCTGCATTACATTTTAAAATTTTAAGTGGGGAGGGAAAGGAGTTGGTTTTATTTTACAATATAAACTAATTTATGTCATCTTTGGGGATGCTGTGTGGAGGGTCTTGTGAGATGGGCCAGAGTTGGGGAGGTTGGGAAATACCTGGCTATTCGGATCTAGTCACTGGGCACAGCTAAAGCCATTTCAAACAGTCCCTACCTATCCAACCATTTCGCTGTATCGAATTCCGTATTCAACAACACCGTGTTCAAAACAATTGAATATGGAACTGAAGAGTTTCGGTGTGAAAAAACGTGTTGGCTCGTTTGTTTTCACTTGTTTGTCGGTTTGTTGATTTGATCTCCTAATAATATAAAATAAATATGGTTTTTTTTTGTGATTCGTTGATAATACAACTGTGTAAGAAGAATCAAGAACTTCAACTACATTGGTGAGTGAATGGTTTCCTATTTTCCCTGTATTCCATAATCTTTCCACAAGTAGACACTTCCATCAAGTTGTAGAGTTTATCGTTTACAGTCCACTATTTTCCAAATTCATCTGAAGCTCTAACGAAGGATCCAACAGTATCTCGAGTATAATATACGCTAGAAATATATTTAGCCATGTGTCCGGCGACACAATCTGAATAACCAGGAACTTCACAAAGTTCCCTACCTCCAACCCCTTCCCACGTCCTTACAATATTCCCTTAACAGGGGATAAGACAGTATGTATGTAATAATCTCCCACCCTTATATACAGTCACAAATTATTATGATGATGAACATTACATCGTTTGCAGCAATGACGGATGCCGCTGACGTAGTGCGCAAGACAGGGACGCCAGAAGGCGCCTCGTCAAAGCGGAGGGTCCCCGACCTGAATAGGACAAGGGAAGAAGACATGGAGAGGATTATGTAAACCTCACCTGATGAGTCTATCGATGACTGCCTTCTCCGCGTCTCGGCAGACTTGTTCCACCAACAGCCAGCCGCTGTCTCTGCTCTGCTGGGCGTCTGCGTGCGAATACCTCCTATTCCTCGGCAGCCGTTCCGCATCGCTCGTCACGCCGCTTGCATCGTCCGTTTCAATCGTATCGTTCCTCGCGTCACCGATAGACGGCGTCGTCTTCGCCTCGTTGAGCGAGACCGTCGACACGTCGCTGATTTTGACGACGTCGCTCGATCTCGCCCCGTTTGCTGTGACTTTGCCGGGATCTCCGCTGCCGCGATGGTCTGCGACGAGTTTGTCTTTCGTTTCGCTCGGCGCTTTGTCCGATTTGACTGCTATGTTGGTGTGATTTGATTTTGATTTGGTGGTCTCCTTGTCTTTGACGGGCGCGGTGAGTTTGGGTGGTTTAGGCGCCGGACTTTTTACGCTTTCTTCTTTTTTATTCTTTGGGCTTGTCTTTGCTTCTTTCGGGGAGTCTTTTGGTGTCTTTGTTGGGGTGCTTTCGTCGGTTTGCTTGTCGGCTGCGGCCGGGGGCTGCTGCGACTGAGTGGGGGGAGTGGCCGGGATGGGCTGGACGGTGGGAGGGGGAGGGGCGGGGCCTTTTTCTCGTTCGGGCGTTGAGGGCGCGCTGACGATGGAGGGAGGGCGGGGGGCGGGGCCTTTCTCCTTTTGGGGGGGCTGCAGAATAAGAATATACCGTTTAAAACAACATTGTCTTTTTCTTCACCAGTACTAAGATTTATTAACACTAGGTTTACGGGTATTTTTTATTTACTTACTTATTTCTACGGGCACCCACTAAATTGACGGATTAACACAAATACTGTTTAAATAAATGTTTTATTTAACTGAAATTAGACTCCACGTCTCTACACACTGACTACAACTCGCCAGACTTCCACCCTCAAAGAGACCTTTTTTATTGCCCCATAAATCATAATGCGCCGAATGTGTTACGCAACAAACGCGTATTTGTAATTTGGGTTTGAAACAAAATGACATTCTTTCTTCATTGCTTCACACAAACTGTTACACTGTGATTATTTTATTTTAGAAGTAATAATTTCACAAATGAGACAAATTCAAAAGTGTTATTTCAATTTGACGGGTGTCCGTAGAGATAGGTATATAGCGACAAGATTTTCAAAAATAAAAATACAGTAAATACATTTACACTTTTCAATTATAAAAAGTCGTAAACAAAAAAAAATACTGTCTGTTAAGTAAAATTTGCAAAGCAATCGGAAATCCGTCAATTCGACGGGTGCCGTAAACCTAGTGTTAAATTAAATTTGATCTTTTAACTTTAGGTTATTTATTGGAATAAATTTTGTACGCTACTTCAACAGAAATCAACGTTTCTTAAATTAAGATTTATTTAGATGCTGTCACAGAATTGTAACTTGCTAGTCAAGAATAAAAAATATTTCCATGTCAAATATAGAATAACGTCCGCTGAAAAACATTATGAGTAGGTACTTTATTAGATAGGTGGGAATTTGAAAAGTTCACACTCGCACGGTCGTACATACGCATTTAAGTAATTATTTATATGTAAATCGTTAGACGAATAAAAAAGGAGAAGGAAATTTGATTTTATGACAAAAGCCTTTAAGAAATTCACAACTCATTTGCGACAATTAGGTACAAGTTTAGTATTGTTACCTGTTTTTTGTCTGGGGTAGCGGGGGCCGGAGGGGGGATGGGGGTGCTGTCATTCGCCATTTCCGGCACTGGAAAACAAACACATTGGAGTTTATAAATAAATGAATCACTTTGTAGAGGAGCGGTCACAAATCCAATATATTGCGCGATCAAGCTCACCATATGTCCCATCGACCGAGTATATCTAGACACGGCGTATCACTCTGAAAAATTACCTCAATTTTTCAGCGTTACCGTTGCGTTTTGGTTTTCATAACGCGCATTTTATCAATCAAAAGTACGAACTAAGCGTTGCCTCAAACACAAAGTTAAACGCTGTTTTAAATATATTTTAGATAGGGCCTACCGCGGACTTTATCAATGAGAATTTAGTCAGCTGGAGAATACTTAAATTTCCTCCAAGCAAAATGTTATGCATCGTTGTGTATGGGTGTATAGGCCATCTATTTAAGTTGCCTAGTGAAATTTTACAGGAACATTATTCACCCCTTGCTTCCCTCAAAAAGACCCTCCATTCATCAATCCCGAAGATGGCATAGGCCTTAAGTTCTGCTCAGTGTGTTAAAAAGTTTTAAAAAAAAAAAAAAAACTAAACCAAAGCAATGGTGTCTCTCTTCTGAGAAAGTTGTTTGAAGGAAAAAGAGATTTAAGTCACAAGACATGGCTAAAGCCATTCTACGCAGGTTTCAGCAAGACCCTTAAAAGTTAATTCACACAGGCAGACACGCTCAGTGTGGCCCCGGTGAAAAACTCCCAATTAAAAATCGAAACATTGCTTGAAGCGGCAATAGCTGAAAATTCAAGCACTCCCGAATCTTTCTCTTGCCCGTCTCCTTCCATTCCCACTACCTTCAGCCTCAGACAGTTGAGATTCTCGTGCGATAATAAAAAAATTAAATGGCAGCAGCTGGGTGAGCGGCCCGAGCGAGCCGAACGAAATAAAGAGGGAGGGAGCGCGACTTACATGGCTCGCTGGAGCGGACCGAAGTGGAGTCATCTTCCATCTCCAGGGGCAGCTGCGAGCTGCGGTGCTCCTGAAATAGCAAAACAAACATTACCACAAACAGTTTCAACAACATAGCACTCTCTCCATCTAACTACTTAAGTCAAGAAGCAAACTGTGTCACCATGTTTCATAACTTTCGCCAATTCAATTATTTACCAAACCAAAATTCAAATAATCCAATGGGCGAGGTACAAATCTTAGCACCAACAGTCAGTGACAATGGCAATGGAAATATTCAACAAAAATATGAATCTTGGAATATATTCAGTGTACAACTTTTCTTCCGTCATTTTCCTATAGATGGCTTTAGCGCCAAGTAGTGGTCATAGACGTCATGCAATAAACTTAGGCACCTGTCAACATAACCCCACGGAAACATTAGTCCATTTGCGCCTGCATCATAAAGTTATCCTCCATTGGAAATGTCAGTTTACGAGCCAAATTCTCGTCATTTGCGGAGGGAGCAGCGTGA
Organism: Drusus annulatus; assembly: GCA_022651775.1. NCBI lineage: Eukaryota > Metazoa > Arthropoda > Insecta > Trichoptera > Limnephilidae > Drusus > Drusus annulatus. The sequence goes on along the minus strand of JAGWCC010000540.1, from coordinate 449,138 downwards.
CAATGCTCGACCCCATGTCGCTAAGGTGGTCGAGACATACTTGGAAATGTTGAAATGGGAAGTCCTACCCCGCCCGCCGCATTCTCCAGACGTTGCTCCCTCTGACTATCACGCGTTTCGATCAATGGCACACGGCCTGGCTGACGCACTTCCGGTCTCATGAAGAAAGATGGGAGAAAGTAGAAAGTAGAAAGTATTAGCCAACGATGGACAATACTTTGAATCGTAAATGTATAACCATTTTTTTTTACAATGGAGCCTCGAATTTCGGAAAAAAATGGTGGAAGCATAGTTGTACACCTAATATAAAAAATGCATTTAAACGCAGACACATACTATTATATACTATGCTAAAAATATATATATATATATGTATGATGATACCTTCGACACACCAAGACGTCCTGGAGGCTGGTCAGGTTGGCCGCATGCAATTGAAAGAGCACACAAGATTGGGATTAGGCGGTGCTTAACTTACGTCCTGCCCGACACGCAACGCCTACCGTTATTTACATGTGATTATATTAAATACCTAATTTTTTACTTATTCCACTATTTTTTATTTATGACCCGACCGGTTTCACCTTATGACGGGCATCTTCAGACCGACGCAATTTCAAGTAAATTTATGGCATATATACTATTAGTGTCCGGAATGGACGCTTATTGAGTCTCATAGTGAACATCTGCGACTTTAGGTTTTGTTTTATTGCTGACAAATGCGGCTTTACAATAACATTTAAAAATACATTCGGGTAGTTTTATTACCTTCTGAGAGACGGGTTACACGGGATGTGTTAGATGCGTTTGTGGTTTTTTTTTTTAAATTTATATAATGTATATAGTAGTCGGCTTTATTTGGAAAATCATTAAAATGGAGTTGCGCCACGAATTAACAGTTTTAAAATTAGTTATAAGTTGTGGCAAAAATCCATCAGGTATATGGATTGTCCCGACCAACAACGACGGATGTACAAATTGGTAACTTCTTGTTTATTGGTATAAAGATTTGTGTCTACCATTTTATTATTTCTGAGAGAAAGAAATATATCTTTTCTTGGCTGCTTCAAATATATAAACCACCTTATGGATAATCCGTTTTCCGCCTACATAACATTCTTCCAGCTAAGCTATTATCCAGCTTAGCTGTTATTCAGATAAGTCACATTCTAGCTAAGCTGTTTTTCAGTTAAGCGGTTTTCCAGCTAAGCTTTTTTTCAGCTATACTACTTTTCAGATAAGCTGCTTTGCAGTTAGCCACCCTTTTACAGCTTAACTGCTTTCTAGTTAAGTTTTAGCAGACCTTTTTCCGGCTAAGCTATTTAGCCGATTTCCAGCTAAGAACTTTCCGACTAAGCCCTTTTCCAGCTAAACTGCTTTCTGGCTAAGCTGCTTTCCACCTAAGAACTTTCCGACTAAGCCCCTTTCCAGCTAAATTGTTTTCTGGCTAAGCCGCTTTCCAGCTATGGTGCTTTCCGATAAGAGCTTTCCGACTAAGCTGTTTTCTGGCTCAACTGCTTTCCGGATAAGCCGCTTTCCAGCTATGGTGCTTTTCCGGCTAAGAGCTTTTCGACTCAGCCGTTTTCCAGCTAAACTGCTTTCCGGCTAAGCCGCTTTCCAGCTATGGTGCTTTCCGGCTAAGAGCTTTTCGACTAAGCCGTTTTCCAGCTAAACTGCTTTCCGGCTAAGCCGCTTTCCAGCTATGGTGCTTTCCGGCTAAGAGCTTTCCGACCAAGCCGTGTTCCAGCTAAGATGCTTTTTTAAGATATATTTTGCATAATAACCCCAATTTATTTCTCACTATAAAAGAAACTTTTAACAGCTCTAACGAAATGTTATCAATTTGCACATCCCACATTGTTGGCTTGGACAGTCCATACAACCTGGTGAACAACCAACAGCAATAACAGTAAGCTCGAGAACAAGTAAACTGTCGGTGATGGCGTCCAACCTTCCATCGGACAGGAGCACCAAGTAAATAATCATATAAAAATGAAATAATAACTTTGTAAAAGACCAGAGATTATGTTTTAATTTATATGACCGACCGGTTTCGCTTAGCCTAATCATCATCAGCTATACTCGTACATACAGAGGGAGAACATAATATAAAATAAAATAAGAGAACAGTGAGAAAAAAATAGATAACATTTAAATTATAACAAAGGAAAAAAAGAGAGGTAATATGAAATGAAAATAATAAAAATAAAATCTGTGGTCCTATGCAAAGTTATTATTTCATTTTCATTAAATGTCAAACCACAAAGTGATTGTTTTCTACAAAAAATTAAATAATTATATATTATAATTGTACGCCTCATTGGCATCGAAGACAGAATTAGAGTAAAAAAAAAAAACTAAGTGGGTTAAATGTTAAAACAATATACGAATAAATTAGCAAATAGTAGGGGGCGGGTTAGGGTTCTAATCTGGGAGTAAGCAGAGTTGACGAAGAACAGGGTTAACAGAATTAAAAAATAAAAAAACAAATATTATTCTATAAAATAAAGTAAATTATAATATTGTTGGATAGTGAGCATTCCAAGAAACAACTAAGACTAATTTACACTATTTCAGGGGCCGTGTGTACAAACTGCCCGGTACGTAATTTTAATATTTTAATACAATCTATAAAATGAGCGACCGCTGATCATCAATTTACGGATAAAAGATACGACTTTCTTACAGAAGACTCTTGATTTACTGGGAAAGGTAAATATATACGTTTTTTATTTTTTTTTCATATGAATACCGCACAAGAGTCTCAACTGCTCCCAACCGTCTAGAGCCAGTGAGACTACGGCATCCCCAAATAGGGCATGTTGTGAGGCTGAAGGTAGTGGGGAGGGGAAGGAGATTGGGAAGAGGAAGGTTGGAAAGTACCTGGCTATTTAGATCTTGTCACCAAACACGGCTAAAGCCATTTCAAGAAACGTTTCGATTCTGAATGGTGGTCTTTCACCAGGGCGATACTTAGAGTATCTACCACTCTGGAACGTGCCGCAAATATACTCATTTATTATTTTTATAAGAATTAAGTGTGTTATGACACATATTAATTGAATAAAAGTTATTGACCCACGCCGGGTTTGAACCCGCGATCTTTGGATTCGTAGTCGAGCGTCTTACCACTCGACCATGGAGGCCGTCAAATATACTGGTTAAATGGATTTACCCCATAATCTCTAAATAAATAAACCGCTTTCCGACTAGGCCACTTTCCTGATAAGCAGCTTTCCGGCTAAGCTGTTCTTTAGCTAACCCATTTTCTGGCTAAGTTGCTTTACAGCTAAACCGCTTTCCAGCTAAACTGCCTTCCAGCTAAACTGTTTTTCAGCTAACCCATTTTCCAGCTAAGCTGCTTTCCGACTAAACCACTTTCCAGATAAGCAGCTTTCCGGCTAAGCTGTTTTGAAGCTAACCCATTTTCCGGCTAAGCTGCTTTCCGGCTAAGTTGCTTTACAGCTAAGCCGCTTTTCAGCTAAACTACCTTTCGGCTAACCTGCTTTGCGGCTAAGCCACTTTCCAGATAAGCTGCTTTCCGGCTAAGCCACTTTCTAGATAAGCAGCCTTCCAGCTAACCTATTTTTCGGCTAAGCTGCTTTACGACTAAGCCGCTTTCCAGCTAAACTACCTTCCGACTAAGCTTTTTTACAGCTAACCCATTTTCCGACTTTCCGGCTAAGCTGCTTTTCAGCTAAGCTGTTTTTTAGCTATGGTGCTTTCCCGCTAAGCCGCTTTCTAGCTATGACGCTTTCCGGCTAAGATGCCTTCCAGCTAAGCTGCTTTTCGGCTAAGCCACTTTCCGGCTAAGGCGCATTCCGATTAAGTCGCTTTGCGATAAAGCCAAACCCAGTAAATCGAGAGTCTGTTTGTATAAGAAAATAGACGTAGATCTGAAGTGTCGTAAGTAACATGCGATTACATATTTTAGTACGCCCTCGGTGTTTAGAGGGTACGCGAAAGACGAATGCAATACTAGGAATACAGTTTAACGAAATGGCCTGGGGAACTAAAGGGTTGGAAGCCTCTGCTTCGGGGATCTGTCCGGGCAGTTGGTACACTTGAGCATAGACACAACATCGGTACTAACCAATCCTTTGATACTGTCCTTTATTTAGTTTCTTGCTTTGTCTCTTGCTTCCGCATCTCTGACTCAACTTAAACTTCTGAATCACAAATTAAAAAATTATAAAAAAATACAAATATTTTTGTTGTTAAATTTATGGTCAGAGAGGCAAGAGCAGTAGACAATTCGAAGATAGGCGGTTAATTGGTAGCGTGAAAAAAGCACAAAACACACGTGTTAGTTCAAAACATAATAATATTATATATTGTTAGTAGGTTACAAGGTTAAGGGTTATAAAGATTCATACGTTCAATGGATTATCAATGCCGAAAAGCGACATCAACACATTTTATATTGTTTGTTCATCGGTCCATTCCGAACATCATTCATTATATCGCAATAAAGAACCATTATTTTTTATTGCACGTTTTTATTTATGATATTCGGATCTACAACCACTGCGCTAATTATAGTAAAAATTTCATCATTGTAACAGAAAACTAACCTACTAGACCGCCGCCAGCTGTCAGTCAAAACAGTTCACTAGCTCCGGAACAGTAGATGTCTTTGATATTGCATACCCTATTCTGTTTGACTCCCACACACCTCAATTAATGGCATACAACGCTGCTGGTGATATATATTATATATATATTGTTATTTTATTATTGTGGTGACCCCGACGTGATCGTGTGTGTGGGACTCAAACAGACTAGTCTGTTCCGGAGCTAGTGTATTTATTGACTGACGAGTTAGTGGTTTGTTGTTTCAGACAATGATGAAATGGTGGGGAGAACTTATTTTTTATAGCAACCGCTTTATACGTACATATTAATCTTTATTTTTAAAAAACCTATCAAAACAGTCAAATTTTAAGTGCTCACATGCATCTAGTCAACCTGACTGTCGTAGCTATCGGCGCGGGTTCCGATGGCGTCGGAGCGTCTAATTGGTTAGAATATAATCAACCTATACACTGCTACGCGCATACATGTACGCGCAGATATACCGTGACCCCAGCGCTGCAAGCATATGTGCATGTTTTCACACGTCATCCTTTTTTATTGTGAATACTGCACAAAAGTTCCAACAGCTCTCGACCGTTTGGAGCCAGTGGGACTATGGCATCCCCAATGAGGGTATGTTGTGAGGCTGGAGGAAGTGAAGAGGGAAGGAGTTGGGAAAGAGGAAGGTGGGGTGTTCCTGGTTTTTTTTGTTACGGTGATTACCGCACAAGAGTCGCAGCCGTCTAGAGCCAGTGAGACTATGGCATCCCCAATGAGGGTATGTTGTGAGACTGAAGGTAGTGGGGAGGGGAAGTAGAAGGGGAAGAGCAAGATTGGGAAGTACCTGGCTATTTATATCTCAAGTAACAGTGTTTCGATTCTGAATGGTGGTCTTTCACCAGGGCGAACAGTGTTTCGATTCTGAATGGTATCGCAAATAAATCTTTATACTATTTTATTTGAATTAAATGTGTCATGACACATATTAATTAAATAAAAGTTATTGGCGCACGCCGGATTTGAACCAGCGACCTTTGGATTCGTACTCGACCATGGAGGCCGTCCGGTTATTCCGATCTAATCACTAAACCCATCTGGTGCCATTTCAAACAACCTTCAGAATCCGAATGGTCTTTTCATCGGTGCGATACTGAGAGCGTATCTACCACTCTAGGTCCGGAGCCAAGGAGCTAAAAGCTCTGCTAGGTCATCAAACAAGCCACATAATATTATCAAATCCCGCCACCATACAAAACCAAGCCATATATCCCGGACAAAAGTGTCGTCATGCAAAACAGCGGAGTGGCCTACCTCCGTATCATCGTCCAGGAGTTCCTCCTCTACCACCTCGGCCCGGTACTCCAGCAGCAGGTCTCTGAGAGACTTGGAGTCCAGGTCGCCGGCCACAAACGGATGCTTCAGCAGGTCTTCGGCGGTCGGCCTGTGCGTAGGATCCTGGCGAAACGAGATACGAATTAATTGAAAAGTGTCACTAATTAAAATAGGCACAATTATTGATTCTAAACTAGCAAACAAAATACGGCAAACCAAAAAAATGTACATGTTTTTTATAGCCAGTGAGATTGGCATGCCCAATTGTGGTATGTTGTGAGGCTGAAGGTAGTGGGAAGGGGAAGGAGAAAGGGAAGAGGAAGGTCGGAAAGTACCTGGATATTCAGATCTGGTCATCAAACACGGCTAAGGCCGTTTCAAGCAACGTTTCAATTCTGATTGGTGGTTTTTCACCAGGGCGATACTAAAACTGCCGCAAATATACTATCCATTATTTTACATGAATTAAACGTGTTAAGACACATTCTAATAAAATTTATTTGCGCACGCCGGGTTTGAACCCGCGACCTCTGGAGTCATAGTCGAGCGTCTTACCACTCGACCGTGGAGGTATTCAATATGTGCGAGCATTCACTTCAAGGGGCGGCTCGTTTCGAAGGCAGTGCTTTTCAGTGCTACCACTGTCGCTGCCGCTGCCAGCGTGGCAATCAGTGCCATCTGTTGGAATATCTATTAATTAGACTGACAGTATGACAGATCTGACCGTATTAAAATTGTGGATATCCGGAAAGAATGCAAGGCTGATGTGAGCGTAATGAATAGGATCAAGAAAGGGACGCTTAGATGGTTTGGGCATGTAGAGCGAATAAACGAAGAAAGGAGTGTGAAAAGAATATATGATGCAAAAGTGAATGGAAGATGAAGTCGAGGGCGCCCGAGAAAGACATGGCACGATCAAGTAAATCAAATACTTGAATCGGGTCATGTGAAGAGTCAGAATAACAGAAGAGTCTGTATGAGACGATGTATGAATGTGAATGAAGCAAGGAGTGTGTGCCAAGACAGAGTTATATGGCGGTGCGTCCTCTCTGTCTACCCCCGCGGAGAAAAGGCGTGATGGTTAGTTAGTTGGTTACTTACAAAATGATAATAAATTTTACATTGGTTTTCTTTCGTGGATTTGTGCGTTAAAAATATATTCTTCATAATTTATTTAGTGGAAAAACACTTGTTTTTTTTATATCAATGAGCATGCGATCCACAGATATGAGTTTAGAAGATGGTTTAGTGGAGTGTGTAACCTTGACCAGCGCCCTGGAGATGAACTGGTTGAAGTGCTGACTCCAGCGAGAGGGCTGGTCCAGGGTGGGCGGCTCCGACTTCTGTATCTTGAGAAGCACGCGCATGGGGGTCATCTCGTGGTTGGGCGGCTCCGTCTGCGCTAGCTCTATGAGGGTAATGCCCAGAGACCAGATGTCCACCTGCGGAATTTAACAAACTGATTACACCAAATTTCCCGTTATAACAAAGCAATGCGGTGATAATTCTCAGAGTGCCGAAATGTTCTTCATTTGTCAAAATGGCCAACAACACAAATGCTAGTGAAGCACTGTGTTCCCGAGGCACGTGTCAAAATGGTCATGAAACACAAAATGCTGTTGTATCATTTAAGGTTGCAGTGTTTCAGAACAGTCAAGAGACACAAATGAAACATTTTCAAATTGTGTTTCAAAATAGTCAAGAAACACATATACGTGCTTTAAAACACAAATAATAACAACACTTAGCTAATTTATAGTGCCATTTTGTAAAACATCACCTCAAGGGCGCTTTACCTCTAAACCACTGCATTCTAAGTTCTGTGTCAAAATGGCCAACAAACACAAATAACCTCTGAACCACTGCATTCACGAGTTTTGTCTCAAAATGCACAAGAAATACAAATGCCTTTAAACTCTTACAATCGTAAATTATGTGTCAAAACGGCAAACAAACACGAATAACTCTGAACCACTGCATTCTTCAATTGTGTGTCAAAATGGCCAACAAACACAAATAACCTCTGAACCACTGCATTCACGAGTAATATCTTGAAATGCCTTTCAACTCTTACATTCTTGAATTGTGTGTCAAAATGGCCAACAAACACAGATAACTTCAGAACCACTGCATTCACGAGTTTTGTCTCAAAATGCACAAGAAATACAAATGCCTTTAAACTCTTGTAATCTTGAATTATGTGTCAAAATGGCCAACAAACACAAATAACTATAAACCACTGCATTCTTGAATTGTGTGTCAAAATGGCCAACAAACACAAATAACCTCTGAACCATTGCATTCACGAGTTTAGTTTCAAAATGCACAAGAAACACAAATGCCTTTACACTCCTACATTCTTGAACTTGTGTGTCAAAATGGCCAACAAACACAAATAACCTATGAACCACTGCATTCTGAAGTTGAAACTGTTCCAGAATCCCTAAAGGTTCCAGAGTGTCATAATAACCAAGAAATGCACATTCCTCTGAACCACTGCAGTCTTCAGTTTTGTGTCAATTAGCCAATAAACAATCAAAAAACAATAATTCACCATAGCGTCAAAAAGACAAAAAACCACACATAACGCTCAGATTGTCAAAATGGCAAACAAACACAAATAACCCGCAAAGATCTCCCGAATTTCCCAAAACACAAAATGTCACTCAATCATAATCCTGCCAGCGGTTGGCGCTGCGTTCCGTCGTGTGTGAGCGGGCCTCACCTTAAAGTCGTACGGATTGTCCCTGAAGGTCTCGCACAGGACCACCTCCGGCGCCATCCAGTACGGGGTGCCGATGAAGGTGTCGTGCTTCTGCAGGGTGGACTTGTTCTTGGCCGAGACACCAAAGTCCGCTGGAAACAAAGAAATGGACACACCGATGGTTTAATATTGTGTTGCGTAACAAAATAACATGCGCAACGACATACAATACTAATGTCGAAGCGTACTCTTAACGAGTGCAAGGTATGTGGAATTAATTGAGACACTAATTGTAAGTCATAGAGAACTTATTACAAGTCATAGAGAACTTAATACAAGTCGTAGAGAACTTAATAAAAGTCATAGAGAACATAATGCAAGTCTTATAGAACTCAATAGAAGTCATAGAGAAATTGATACAATTCATAGAGAACTTAATACAAGTCATAAATAACTTGAAACAAGTCACATAGAAATCAATACAAGTCATAGAGAACTTAATACAAGTCATATAGAAATCAAAACAAGTCATAGAGAACTTAATAAAAGTCATATAGAAACCAATACAAGTCATAGAGAACTTAATACAAGTCATTTGGAACTTAATACAAGTCATGGAGAACTTAATACAAGTCATAGATAACTCAAGTCATGGAAAGCTTGCTCCAAGTCGTGGTCAAGAAGCGGAGAACGTGATACAAGTCATAGACAACTTGCGCAACGTCATCGGCTATCGGAAGGCTTATAGAACCTAAACGCAATCCAAATACTAAGTTTGGAGATCGCGCTTTCGGAGTTTCGGGGCCGAAGGCTTGGAATGAACTCCCTCCGGAACTAAGATGTATAACCAGAATTCAAACTGAAAACTTACCTTTTCAGACTCTCATATCCTTAAATTCATTAAAAGAATCTCAACATAATCTGTCTCTCGACGAATCACCTTTAGATATGCAAATTTTAACCAAATCCTGTACTGTACGACAAATTCATAAAGTCCATTCTTTTAATTTTGCTCCCATGCCCTAAATCGGAAAAAAAAATAAAAAAATTTATAATAATAATAATTAAATAATAATCATAATTTTAAGTTCATAATTGTGTCTATCTGATGGGACCTGCCAGGTAAGTATGTTCCTGTATATTTTCTTATTTAAACTAGAAATTAATATGTAACGATAGAAAGTAAGATCTGTACAGCGCCCTTGAGGTGATTTTTCACAAAACGGGCGCTATACAAATCGTCCAAATATTATTATTATTATTATTATTACAAATCATGGAGAACTTAATGCAAGTCATGGAGTACTTGCTACAAGTCATGGAGTAATCACTAGAGGTTGTCTATAACTTGCTACAAGTCATGGAGTAAATCACTAGAAGTGGTTTATAACTCGCTGCAAGTCATAGAGAACTTGCTAAAAGTCAGAGAGGAAGCTCTGCAAGACAGAGATCAACGGTGGCACATACCGAGTTTGACCCCGCCAGACATGGTGAGCAGCACGTTGCCCGCCTTGAGGTCGCGGTGGATGACCTTAGCCTCGTGCAGGAAGGCCAGGCCGCGGCACATCTGCTGGCAGGCGTAGGCGATCTGCGACTCGCTGAGCCCCTTCTCCAGCTCCGCCATGATGGAGTCCAGGGCGCCTCCGTCGCAGTACTCGATCAGCATCTGGAACCCAACAAACGACATTATCATCAATGGGGAAGAGATGGCTGCAATCCAGGAGTCAAACACTCGAGACAAGTCATTTTTTTCCATTTACGTGACCTCGCAAGAGCCTCGCGTCGGAACTGTGAACTTCCCCTGGAACTATATCGCCAACCGGTTAGGCGTCATGTTAATAGGGGTTAAGGAAGAGGCTATAGGAAGGGATTTGTTCTTTCAGGTCTTAAAGAGGCCCAGACGAGATGAGGAAGAAAAGTAATCAGTAGTTCGTTCAGATCAGATAAGACTTATCTTTGGGGATGCTGTGTAGTGTTTTTGATTGAAAGGAAGAAGTGGACTTGAAGACCCCTGGATTAAATAAGGGAGGAAAAGCAGATTTGATCAAATCTTGTTCCACCTGTATTAATTTTTTATTGTGAATACTGCACAAGAGTCCCAACCGTCTAGAGCCAGTGGAACTATGGCATCCCCAGTTGGGGTATGTTGTGAGGCTGAATGTAGCGGAGAGGGGAAGGAGATGGGGAAGAGGAAGGTTAAAAAGTATCTGGATATTCAGATCTGGTCACCAGATCTTATTTGCATACACTTTGGATTCGGAGCCGAGCGTCTTACTACTCAATAATAGAAGCCCCAATCGGGGCATGTTGTGAAGCTGAATGGAGGAGGGATGGGGAAGAGGAAGGTTAAAAAGTACCTGGATATTAAGAGCTAGTCACCAAACACGAATTAAGCCACTTTAAGCAAACGTTTTTATTCTGAATGCTGGTCTTTCACCAGAGCGAAACTTACACTTTTTGACTTGTCATACATCGTTTTTTTTTAAATATTTCTTTAAATGAATTAATACATTTAGTTCCACGTAATGCCACATACTATGTGTACGTACGCGGCAAATTAATCATATTCAAAAGCGAAACTATGCTCCAACCGTTATCAGAAGATAACGAGCAAACATTCGTCACATCAGTCCGTAAATGTGACCACATCCTGCCGAGAGAGATAGGGTTAGGATACGTTTACCAAACGCAGTTAAAACTGACTACTCTCTGCCTAGCCTGACGGAGAACCAGCGTGCAATGTCTCCACAGCCAAAAAACTAAACTTGGGTGTACAACATTGATTCCGCCGTTTTCCTATAGATGGCTTTAGCGGCAAGTAGTGGTCGAAATAAATAGATCGTAGACGTTATGCAATACACTTAGGCATCCGTCAACATAACCCCATAGAAACATTAGTCCATTTGTGTCTGCGTCATAAAGTTATTCTCCATTGAAAATGTCAGTTGACAATGCTCGACCCCATGTTGCGAGGGTGGTCAAGACATACTTGGAAACGTTGAGATGGGGAGTCCCACCCCACCCGCCGTATTCTCCAGACGTTGCTCCCTCTGACTATCACTTGTTTATGTCAATGGCACGCGACCTGGCTGACCAGCACTTCCGGTCTCGTTAAGAAATAAAAAATTGGATCGATTCGTGGATCGTTTTAAAGATGACCAGTTTTTTCAAGGCGGGATTCGTACGCTGCTCGAAAGATGGGAGACAGTAGTGACCAGCAACGGACAATACTTTGAATCATAAATGTATGGCCAGTTTTTTTACAATAAAGCCTCGAATTTCGGAAAAAAAACGGCGGAAGCAAAGTTGTACACAACTAACCATCGTGTCCCTTTTCCCTAGGGGTAGGCAGAGCGGATGGACCGCCATAAAATCCTTCCTTCATTAATTTTCATCCATCTTCTGTTGTGTCCGTCGCATACATTTTTTTATATAAAAGAGAGACAAACATTCTCGGATTACGAATAACCTAACAATATATATTCGTAAAAAGCATTAACTTTGTGGCTTGCCATATTTATAAATAGAACACATACACTTTGTTTTTAACCACTTTTTTATTTTTTTTATTTAATATTTTGTCTGCCGGTTTCGTGCCATCATCAGGACAATATTAAATTAATCTTTAGATAATAACTTCATCTCTTCTGGAAGAAACATATGTGGAGATAAATTCTGTACACGATCAAAAATAAAATATCAACTTCAAAACATACATTTTTTGATCGTGGCAGAATTTATCTCCACATATGTTTCTTCCAGAAGAGATGAAATTATTATCTAAAGATTAATTTAATATTGTCCTGATGATGGAAGGGTACTTCCGAAACCGGTAGACAAAATATTAAATAAAAAAGTGGTTAAAAACAAAGTGTATGTGTTCTATTTATAACCTAACAATATTTTAAAAACTCCTACTGCCATCATAATAAGCGGAAGATGTTGCTCGTGCAATGATGGAGGACTTAGCCAGCAGAGGAATTGAACCAACGACACCCGGGTGGGAATCCGACGCGTTTGTTCACTCATTTACTAACCGGTCAAACACATTTACTTGATCGTGCCATGTTTTTCTAAGCTATTAGATTATAACTGTTTATAGAAATTCTTTTTTCAATGTCAATATTGCAGAAGATACCACCCAAATGTACGAAGCAAGTGGGACTATGGTATTGGGGAATGTTGTGAAGCTGGAGGAAGTCGTGAAGGGAAATAGATGGGAAGAGGAAGGTTGGTAAGCATCTGACTATTCAGAACTGGTCACCAAACACGGCTAGATCCATTTCAAGCAACGTTTCGATTCTGAATAGAATGTTATTTTTTTATAATAAATAAATTCACTGTGAAGTTGAATGTAGAGGTGAAGGGAAAGAGATAGGAAGAGGAAGGTTGGTAATCATCCGACTATTCAGATCTGGTCACCAAACACGGCTAAATCCATTTCAAGCAACGTTTCGATTCTAAATAAAATGTTATTTTTTTATAATAAATAAATTAACTGTGAGGTTGAATGCAGAGGGGAAGGGAAAGAGATGGGAAGAGGAAGGTTGGTAAGCATCTGACTATTCGGATCTGGTCACCACTAAATCCATTTCAAGCAACGTTTCGATTCTAAATAAAATGTTATTTTTTTATAATGTCAAGCAACGTTTCGATTCTAAATTAACTGTGAGGTTGAATGCAGAGGGGAAGGGAAAGAGATGGGAAGAGGAAGGTTGGTAAGCATCTGACTATTCGGATCTGGTCACCAAACACGGCTAAATCCATTTCAAGCAACGTTTCGATTCTAAATAAAATGTTATTTTTTTATAATAAATAAATAAATCATTTCAAAAACAACGTTTCGTTCTAAATAAAATGAGGTTGAATGCAGAGGGGAAGGGAAAGAGATGGGAAGAGGAAGGTTGGTAAGCATCTGACTATTCGGATCTGGTCACCAAACACGACTAAATCCATTTCAAGCAACGTTTCGATTCTGAATAAAATGTTATGTATTAAATAAATAAATTAATTGTGAGGTTGAATGCAGAGGGGAAGGGAAAGAGATGGGAAGAGGAAGGTTGGTAAGCATCTGACTATTCGGATCTGGTCACCAAATACGGCTAAATCCATTTCAAGCAACGTTTCGATTCTGAATAAAATGTTATGTATTAAATAAATAAATTAATTGTGAGGTTGAATGCAGAGGGGAAGGGAAAGAGATGGGAAGAGGAAGGTTGGTAAGCATCTGACTATTCGGATCTGGTCACCAAACACGGCTAAATCCATTTCAAGCAACGTTTCGATTCTAAATAAAATGTTATTTTTTTATAATAAATAAATCAACTGTGAGGTTGAATGCAGAGGGGAAGGGAAAGAGATGGGAAGAGGAAGGTTGGTAAGCATCTGACTATTCGGATCTGGTCACCAAACACGGCTAAATCCATTTCAAGCAACGTTTCGATTCTAAATAAAATGTTATTTTTTTATAATAAATAAATTCACTGTGAGGTTGAATGTAGAGGTGAAGGGAAAGAGATGGGAAGAGGAAGGTTGGTAAGCATCTGACTATTCGGATCTGGTCACCAAACACGGCTAAATCCATTTCAAGCAACGTTTCGGTTCTAAATAAAATGTTATTTTGTTATAATAAATAAATTAACTGTGAGGTTGAATGCAGAGGGGAAGGGAAAGAGATGGGAAGAGGAAGGTTGGTAATCATCCGACTATTCGGATCTGGTCACCAAATACGGCTAAATCCATTTCAAGCAACGTTTCGATTCTAAATAAAATGTTATTTTGTTATAATAAATAAATTAATTGTGAGGTTGAATGCAGAGGGGAAGGGAAAGAGATGGAAAGAGGAAGGTTGGTAAGCATCTGACTATTCAGATCTGGTCACCAAATACGGCTAAATCCATTTCAAGCAATGTTTTGATTCAATTGGTGGTCTTTCACCAGGGCGATACTCAGAGTATCTACCACTCTGGAACGTGCCGCAAATAAACTTTTTATTATTTTATATGAATTAAATGTGTTATGACACACATTAATTAAATAAAAGTTAATGGCGCACGCCGGGTTTAAACCAGCGACCTTTGGAAACGTTTTAAATGCCCTTTATAGAAACGTCTAAATAATGCAAATAAAAAAACTTCCTCTAACATTAGTTGCATAACAGAATTTCCAATAATCTATAAAACCTATACTCTTCAACTGATCAAAAATGTTAATTAAAAAATTCACCATTTGATCTAGACTCGGCGATGGCATCGTTTGTGACCTCTATAGAGTTGACCTCTGCTACACATTCCGTTGACCTTAAACACCTTCGCACTGGGGAGGTCAATTGCCCTTGCAATAATTGACCACCGCCCACAACCCACCAAATGACTCCACTCGACTTGATTCAAATTCCGTCGCATTCGACGACCGTGGAATCGACGGTCAGCGCCGAAACGTCGACATATTAATAAGTCCGTTTTAGCTTTGTCGGCTTCAGTCGGTCGCGATTTGATCAAAAGCTGAAACGGGCCGAGAATATGCGTTTATCTGAGACCATGTGTATTTTTTTTAAACTGCTCCTAACCCCAACCGGGGTATTTTGTCAGGTTGAAGGTAGTGGGGAGGGGAAGGAGATGGGAAGAGGAAGGTTGGGAAGTACCTGGCCATTCAAATATGGTCACCAAACATAGCTAAAGCGATTTCAGGCAACATTTCAATTTTGAATGGTGGTCTTTTTCAGAGTGGTAGAAATGCCCAGGTGAAAGACCACCATTCACAATCGAAACGTTGTTTGAATTGGCTTTAGCCGTCTTTGGTGACCAGATCTGAATATCCAGATACTGCCCAACTTTCCTCTTCCCATCCCCTGCCCCACTACCTTCAGCCTCACAACATACCCACAAGTCCCACTGGCACTAGACAGTCGGGAGCAGTTGAGACTCTTAATTTTTAAAAAGGGCGATAGTATCTACCACTCTGGAAAGTGCCGCAAATATATCATACATTATTTTATATGAATTAAATGTGTTATGACACATATTAATCGAATAAAATGTATTTGCGCACGCCGGGCTTGAACCCGCGACCTCTGGATTCGAAGTCGAGCGTCTCACCACTCGACCACGCAGGCCGTCTTGTACCAAAATCTAACGGGAAACCTTGCGTGAGTCGCGGGAAGGCCAACTCACCCATAGCTTCTGGTCGATGAAGAAGGCCTCGTGCAGCTCCACCACGTTGGGGTGTTTGCACTCGCTGAGGATGTCTATCTCTATCATGAAGTCGGCCAGGTCGTCCTCGCCCTCCAGGACGCACATCTTGGCCGCGGCCAGCTTCCCGGTGCTCTTGTACTGCGCCTTGTACACCTGCGGACAAAAACAAATGCATAACACGAAATGGGAAAAAGAGCAACAGAGAAAGAACAGCACCACACTTAATATTATAATATTACAATGACAAAAATAGGACAAAACATACATTAGAAAGAACATTCAAATCAAAGCCAAGGTCAAGTCAAAGTTTTGGTAGAGTCGTAAAGAATGACAAAAATCATTTAGACTGCTACCAAAAATTTCACGACTATGGCTTGAGTCGATAAGTCTCGACATTCTGGGCGGCGGAGGATGATACCCTTAATTAGCAGAGTGATGATTGAGGAACAGCAATTCATTGTTTCTGCGTCTACTGTGGAAGCATTGAGGAATGTTGAACCATGGACGAGTGGCAAATTTAGAAGGTGGACGTACAATTATTGAGGAACAGCAATGATACTGCGTGGAAGCATTGAGAAGAATGCTCAGAGTTCCATGGTCAGCTAAGTGCACCAATTTATCCACTCTGGGACGAACAGGCTATCAACTGTCTGCCCATGGTCAGATATTTTGGACACGTCGAAGGAGTCACCGAATACCGATGCGCTGGACTGATCAAAGATCACAGGCGTACGGTACGTCCGTGTTTGCGTCGCTCCACGCACCTTGAGGAATGGAGAAATATGGTTCATCACATTTCGTAATCACATTAATTTTCCCCTTACTGCTTTAAATTATTTTTCGCGTTACGGTACTGTGTAATCATTACACGGGTAAAAATTTGCGATTTTAAATCAGAAAAATAAGAATATTCATAGCCAATCGATCAAATTAATCATATTCAAAGTCGACAGTGATAATAATTGAAATTCAAAAGCTGAAAACATGAAAATAAAAAAACAATGGCTGACGCTCACAAAACGGGCGAGAGAACCCCCTCCAAGGGATTCCCGAAAACTACTGCCAGTAGCTCGTAGGCGCTGTGTATATAGAAGGAAAAAGCACAACTGCAAACGGAGATTCCATATCTCGAGTTCTCATATAGAGATGTGAATAGCGTTTGCGTATCTTCGCATCCCATAGCGGTTTTTTAGAATGAATATGCCTACGTCACACACTAGCACACTTTTGATTGTATTGGTGAATTCATTCCCGATTTTCACAAAATATCTCGTATGTGCCCGATAAGTGCTAATTAACATAAACACTATTTGTTCACTCAATGCGTTAATGTATTATGAAGGAATATCTAAATCTAAAGCCAGTATTTATGATGGTTGTAGACATAGAGTTGGTAGAGTAGTATCTATCCAAGGCAGTGAAGTCAGTTTTGACTTGTTTTTGATGATTTTAACCTGACTCGGCGCACCTGGGCGTGGCTAAGACTAAGGCTACGGTATTTATACATCCATTCATATCACATATCGACATAATGTTTTTGTTTATTCGTATAGCCACTTTTTCACAGTATTTTTACCAACAAAAATATGGCATATAACCTAAAAAACCGTTTAGTTGTGTCAAGTTTAGTGGCATAGTAAAAAATGTGGGCCCGCCGTGAACCACGAGCTTAAGATCATCCTTGCAGTATATAGAAGCGGTCTATGAAATTTGTTGTCTCTTTCTCTCTCATGGTGTACGGCGTAAAAGCCCGGAGAAAGTGATTTATCGCAAGTTTGTGTAGGTTGGGTAAAAATAATTAGCTCTCCCTGCATATATTGTTACTTCATGGTTGTAGAGGTATTAAAGTTTTTAGAAGCAATGATTACACAACACTGGAACGCGAAGAATAATTTAGCACAGTAAGAGGGAAGGTTACAACTTTTTTTTTAAATTCTTTTTACCTATTTTTACCTTTATGTTTGTATAATTATGATAAACATTTTTGTGTTTTTTTTTTCAATGTATTGGGGTTAAACTGTTTTTGCAAAAATAAATAAACCATGACAATTGTAGTCATTAGCGTTGGGAAAAACTTCAATGTTTTGTGAATGCTTCACGAACTGCTAGATTCTTTAAAATAGAACCCTTCGCAGTGAACATTTCAATTGAAGTCGAACTCGCTAAAGAGAGGATTTCAAATTGGAGATGAAGTCGATATCAGAATCGGGTGTGTTGCGGTTCCAGTTACTGGTGACCAGCGAGGAACCGGTTCCGGGTGTTTTTTCGAAAAGTACTAGTCGGTAGAGATTTGAAAACAAAAAGGACTGGAACTGGTTCCTCGCCAAAATAAAAAGTACTAGTCGGTAGAGATTTGAAAGTGAAAAGAGCTGGGACCGGTTCCTCAGCCCAAAAAACACGAAAAGAATGGACAAAGAATATCGATTGTTCCAGTGACTGACTACGAACCGGTTCCTTTTAATCGAACTTCAATTGAAGTACGAGAACCGAAGTACTTCTTTGTAGACTTTGAAGTTCAACTTCGCAACTGAACTGCCGCAAAATAAAGTAGTTCTTTGTAATCTAACTTCAATTGAAGTATTTGTTCAATGAAATGAACGAAGTTTCAACTGCCGCAAAATGAAGTAGTTCACACGGAGCGGTCACAACCCTAAAATGAACATATGAGCTGAACTGCCCACTTCAATCAAAGTATTTGTTCAATGAACAATGAAGGAAGTGGGAACTGCCTCCAAAAGTAGTTATTTGAAGTAATTCACACGGAGCAGTCACAACACTACAATGAACATACGAGCGGAACTGCCAACTTCATTCGAAGTATTTGTTCAATGAACAATGAAGAAAATGGGAACTGCCGCCAAAAGTAGTTCTTTGAAGTAGTTCACACGGAGCAGTCACAACGTTAAAATGAACATATGAGCGGAACTGCTAACTTCAATCGAAGCATTTGTTCAATGAACAATGAAGGAGGTGGGAACTGCCGCCAAAAGGAGTGGTTCACACGGAGCGGTCACAAGGCTAAAATGAACATACGAGCGGAACTGCCAACTTCAATCGAAGTATTTGAACAATGAAGGAAGTAGGAACTGCCGCCAAAATAAGTAGTTCTTTGAAGTAGTTCATACGGAGCGGTCACAACGCTAGTAGTCACGATTCACTGCAATGATGAAACCACCAACTACAGTTCATTGGGCCGGTGGGTAAGTGAGAATTTCTGTTTTACCTTTCCGAAGGCCCCGTCTCCGAGCTCGCCGATCATCTCCCAGTACAGGTCGGGGCTGCAGTCCATGCGGATGTTGGAGAACACGCGCTTCTTCTTGGCGTCGTGGCCCCCGCTCCCGCCCAGGAACACCTTCTTCAGATTGTTGAAGAAGGACATGATGCCGGCGCTATCTGCAATCAAATACAGTCGAACTTGGTTATAACGATCTCGGCAATAGCGAGGACACGGCTATAATGAGCAATTACTAAATGATATGTTAGGTTGGGCTTATTTTCATACAATCGTGCGGGGTTATAACGAGGTCGCTTCACTGATTTAACGTCCAAATAATATTGTCAACTCAATGCGCCCGGGTATGAGAAAAAACCCAATTCTCGAAACAGTCAAATATTGTTATAAACAAGGCAACGGACGTTCCCCAAATCACGTTAAGGAGGGTTTATAATCCCCGATAGTTGTCGCTCTAAGAAACATTTCTGTGCGTACAGCTTATTATTATTATTATTAGTGTAATCATAAATTAAATCATTTCCTAGTTAGTTAAGCATGATTTTTGTAATAAAATGCAAGTTTTCGCACCCTGGTGTAAAGATCGATATTAGTGTGGGTAGGTACTTTTTTGGTTTATAACGAGTAATGGCTATAAGGAGCAAATTTGGTTAGTCCCTTCGCGCTCGTTATAACCAAGTTTGACTATTAAATTTTTAACTCATAATGTATACATTAATGAGTCGAGCAACTCTTCAATATGGATAGAGCCTCGCTCCGGGAGCTGGTGGTAACTTTTGGATAGTAATAATAATAATTATAGTATTAATAATAATAATAATAATTGGCTGACTTATATAGCGCCATTTTTGTGACAGAAATATCACCTCAAGGGTGCTTTGAGACGTAAGCGTCGTTTCAAACAACCTCGCAATGTCCATCCATCATGAGGACAGAAGGCCGCACTTTCTCGCCACGCTTGCACATGGCGGCTACCGCTGTCGAGTTACTTTCAATTGTTTCTGGGCGCCGGCATCACCGAGCTAGCGTGCCTGTCGCCTGTTGGCTGTTTCCAGAACCTGGCCCGATGATATGCGACCTTTGATAGGAGAGGGTACCGTAAGAATGCTGAAACATCCTGGGCTGTAGCTTGCAAGGTGAAGATTTTCCCGATGATAGCCAACCTTCGATAGGTGAAGGCACCAAAAGAAGAATGCTGAAATATCCTGGGCTCTAGCTTGCAAAGTGAAGATTGTCCCGATGTTAGCCAACCTTCGATAGGCGATGGCACCAGAAGAAGAATGCTGAAATATAGTGAGCTGCGGCTTTCAAGATGGAGATCACCCCGATGATATCCAACCTCCGATAGGAGAAGACACCAGAAGAATAATGCTGAAATATCCTGGCCTGCAGCTTGCAAGGCGGAGATTTCCCCGATTATAGCCAACCTTCAATAGGAAAGAACAATAAAACTAATTTTAAAAAATATAAATAATGTTAAAAAGAATAATTCTTACCGAAATAAACAGCCGAAGAAAAAAAAAAACGAAATCCAAATAAAAATTTTGGCACTAATTATATAGTCTCATCGTTCACTCGTTTTTATTAAAAACGCACACACAACTTCGCACCCGCGTTACGCACGTTTGACCATCCGTCCGAGTGTTCACATTATAGCGGCGCCGGCCGATGGTGGTCCTGGGAACACGCGTCATAACGCACGCGTTTTTCTACGCATGTTTACACCAAGCACGCGCGGTGAATGTTGGACACTTTGGGACAGTTTGCGTTGGAGGTTTCCATGGGTTCTGTGGGCAGCATTCAAATTCGGGCGCTCTCTGAAATACGACGGGGCATTAATTCAATTTGAGCACTGAACGGATAATACCTAGAGAGTGATCTATACCGAAAACGGGAGACGAGAAGTAAGGAAAATTTTAGCTCACTACGGGCACACGGACAGGCCCACAAACACACCGGCGTATCTCGTGAAATTTGAGGATAATTTATCAATTTAACTAATACACATCTGCACAAATGGGACTATGGCATCCCCGTTTGGGGTATGTTGTGAGGCTGAAGGAAGTGCGGAGAGCAAGCAGATGGGGAAGAGGAAGGTGGAAAAGTACCTGGCCATTCAAATCTGGTCAAAAAACACGGCTAAAGCAATTTCGAGCGACGTTTCGATTCTTAATGGTGGTCTTTCAACAGGGCGATACTTAAAAATGCTCCTCTCTGAAACAATAACAAACAAAAATGAAAAACTATGGGCACTGGTGATATACAACTATTCTTTGACGATTTTTTTGAACAATAATCGTACCTTTACGATTATAATTCAATCATTAATCGTACCTTAACGATAATCAATCAATAATTGTACCTTAACGATAATCAATCAACAATCTAACCTAACGATGATCAAGCAATAATCGTACCTTTTCGATAATCAATCAACAATCGTACCTTAACAATAGTCAATATAATCAATCAACAATCGTACCTTAGCGATAATCAATCAATAATCGTACCTTTAGGATAATTCAATCATCAACTGTAGCTTTATGAATATATTCTAGTATGAATCGCACATAACTCAATCAATAATCATACAATTATGACAACAATTCAAAATAATTTAAGAGTATGAATAATTACAAAATATTCAAATTTCTTCTACTACAATCCTAACAGTCGGAAAATGTTGCTTGGGCAATGATGAAGGAAGTAACTAGCAGAGAATTGAACCCTCCACGCCCGGGATTAAACCATAGTTTTGAACCACTCAGCCACTAACCGGTCCAACTATCAAATTAATAATAATTTTAGTTACATCTTTATAATCAATTAATAATCATACAGTTACAATCAATCAATCAACAATCGTACAAATACGATAAAACAATTGTAATCATGCAATTACAGATGTACAATTAAAACACAAACCGTTTTAAGATTATGTAAATAGATTTTTAGGGAAACAAACAAACTCCGGGGTCAAACGGCTAAGATCCTCGTCTACAATTCTGGAGGTCGCAGGTTTGGGTCCCGACGTGAGCAAATAAATTACATTTAATTTAAGCGTTATTTCACATTTAATAAAAACAAAATAAAATATTGTGTATTTGCGGCATGTTCTAGATTGGTAGATTTCTTCAGTATCGCCCCGGTGAAACACCGCCATCGAGAATCCAAACGTTGCTTGAAACGGCTTTAGACGTGTTAAGTGACCAGATCCGAGTAGCCGGGTACTTCCCAACCCTCCTCTTTCCCTCCCCCCTGACGAAATGTCCGCGTCAGGAATGCCATGTTCCGCTAGTTCACACCTCGGTTATCAGTAGGAACTTGAGTAAAGCCAAGAATTACTTTTAATCTTTTATAAAGATAACACAGGAATGTAAAAAAAAAAATTTGTTGTATTGGCAATCTATTAATACCAAATATATTATTTCATTTTATCAGTTAAGTACGCTAAAGGCCTACAGCATAATACGGTATTATTCTTGTAATCTTCTGATAAGATTGAAACTTGACCTGAAAGAATTTTGTAATAATATTTCAAAGGCGGTAAAAATAACTAAAATCATTATCAAAGACCTCCGAAGCAGAGCGGCAAAATCCCTGGCTCCGAATCCAGAAGTCGCCGGCGTACTTCACGAGAAGAACTTAAATGAATTATTAAATTGACGACCTGCGTGGTCGAGTGGTAAGACGCTTGGCTTCGAATCCAGAGGTCACGGGTTCAAACCCGTGGTGCGCAGATAAATTTGATTTAATTAATGTGTGTCGTAAAAACGCATTTAATTCATATGTTGTACATATGTGGCATATTCCAGAGTAGAATTGGTGAAAGACCACCATTCAGAATCGAAACGTTGCTTGAAATGGCTTTAGCCATGTTTGATGACCAGATCTAAATAGCCAGGTACTTGCCAACCTCCCTCTTCCACATCTCATTCCCCTCCTACTACCTTCAGCCTCAAAACATACCCCAATTGGGGACGCCATAGTCTGTCTGGCTCTAGATGGTCGGGAGCAGTTGGGACTTTTGTGCATCGATACATACAAAAAACCGATGCATTCGAGAAAATTAAAAATATTTAAAAACTGATGTGTTCCAGAAGTTTCAAACTAATCCAGACGATAGTTGGATAATTTATATAGCGCCATTTTAGTGAAATATCACCTCAAGGGAGATATTTTATCGTATCGGTGGAACCTCGTTTGCATAATTCATTCTAAAATCTACTACCTTCCTACCTAATAAAGTACCTACCTACAATTTTTTAGCAGAAATTATTCTATAATAAATTATAATAATAAATTTTCAAATTCCCACCTGCCTAATAAAGTACTTACCTACAATGTATTTTAGGAACATTATTCAATAATTGAAAAAATAAACTTTTTAAACCACTTCCTACCTAATAAAGTACCTACCTACAATGCATTTCAGCAGACATTATTCCATTTTTTTTTTTTAAATAATCTTTTCAAACCCCAACCCACCTACAATGTATTTTAAGAAGACATCATTCTATATTTAAAAAAAAAACCTTTACAAACCCTAAATAAAGTACCTAGACATTACTTCTCATTTGAAATGGCATTATAACCCATACATTATTTTATATTTGAAAAAATAATCTTTTTAAATCCTTTCCTACCTAATAAGGTACCTAGACATTACTCCATATTTGAAATGCCACTACCCCGACATTTTTCTATATTAAAAAAAAGGATATTTTCAAACCCCTACCTAATAAAGTACCTATAAATTAACTCCACACTTGAAATGACATTATTAACCCAGATATTATTCTACATTTGAAAAAATCACCTTTTTAAATCCCTTTCTAATAAAGTACTTAGACATTACTCCACATTTGAAATGGCATTATAACCCATACATTATTCTATATGTATTTGAAAAAATAATCCCTAATAAACCCCTTCCCACCTAATAAAGTACCTACCTAAAATGTATCTTAGCAGATATTATTGTATGCTCGTATATTAGAAAATATAATCTTTTCAAATCCCTTTGTACCTAGGCATTACTCCAATTTTGAAATGGCATTACTATCCCAGACATTATTCTATATTTGAACAAAAATACCTTTTCAAACCCGTACCTAAGCATTACTCCACATTTGAAATGGCATTACTATCCCAGACATTATTCCATATTTGAACAAAAATACCTTTTCAAACCCGTACCTAGGCATTACTCCACATTTGAAATGGCATTATTACCCCAGACATTATTCTACATTTGAAATGGAACTGACATTATTTCTTGGCAAGGCAAGTTACATCCCGGTGGTTATTTTTTTAACAGTTATTTAATAAAGAGTTTAGAAACTGACAGTGTTAAAAATAATCACTATTGGTGAGATAGACATGAGAAATACTTATAACAGGTTTTAAAGGCAAACATTGGAGTTTGAAGAAATCTGCTTGCGGCGTGTGTGTGACCAATAATTTATACAACATGAATCATGGCTTGTAGATTTTTCTATCGGCCTGTATGATAATGTGCTACAAGGATGACATCATCTTTATAACCAAGTATTTGTTAATGTTGTTATCAAACTGGCACTACCGCTAAATGCAATAATCATCTCCAATAGAAAAGCTGTTAAAGCCTAACCAATACATGCAGAAAAAAATTAAGGTAGCTTTAATCGTTTAAATGACTAGAAATGACGACAATAACAATTTTTTTTAAATTTTCACACAGCACAAGAGTCACGAATGTTCGGAACCAGTAGGACTATGGCATCCCCAATCGGTGTATTTTTCGATGCTAAATGAAGTGGGGGGGGAAGAGGAAGGTCGGGAAGTAGCTACCTGACTATTCAGATCTGGTCACCAAACTCGGCTACAGCAATTTCAAGCGTTGTTTCATCGTCCAAACGCATATTTTTCACAGTACGTGAAGATGAAAATTTTCCAAACAAGTAAAGCTAACAGTCCACGATGGAGTTCTTATACCAACCCTGTTACAAATACATGCAGAAAAAAATTAAGGGAGGTTCAATCGTTTTTAAATAACTTTGAAATGGCAACAATAACGTTTTTTTTTAAAAAATTTTAATACAGCACAAGAGTCACCAATGTCCGGAACCAGTAGGACTATGGCATTCCCAATTAATGTAGTTTTTGATGCTGAATGAAGTGGGGAGGGAAGAGGAAGGTTGGGAAGTAAATAACTGACTATTCAGATCTGGTCACCAAATGCGGCTAAAGCAAATTCAAGCGTTGTTTCATCGTTAAAATGAGCACTATGTTTTTTGTATGTGCATTAGTCACATTAAGTGGTTCGAAGGTTGGGAAGCTAGCAGTCCACGATGGAGTTCTTTTACCAACCCTGAGCTTCAACCGTTTAAATTAAATGAAATGGCAACTCAAAGACGGTTTTTTTTTTATTTGAATACCGCAACCAAAGGAGTTCTTATGTCCAAAACCAGTGGGAACATGTAGTTTCAACCTTCCCAATTAAATGGCAACTCAAAGGTTTTTTATTTATTTGAATGCGGAATGTAGTGGGAGGAGGCATCCCCAATTAATGAGGAAGGTTGGTAAGTAAATAATTAGCTATTCAGATCTGGTCACCAAACACGGCTAAAGCAAATTCAACAGTCGTTTCATCGTTAAAATGAGCACTATGGTCAAAATGCATATTTTTCACATTACGTAAACATGAAAATTATACAAATAAGCGAGGCTAGTAGTCCACGATGAAGTGCTGATACCAATCCTGATGTATGGCAGCGAGGCATGGAACTGGCAGAGGAAGGATAAAAGTAGACTGAATGCCGTAGAAATGAGAATCCTGAGGCGTATATGCGCTAAAACCACGTATGACCGTGTTCAAAATGTGGATATCCGGAAAGAATGTAAGTCTGATGTAAGCGTAATGAATAGGATCAAGAAAGGGACGCTTAGATGGTTTGGGCATGTTGATCAAATGAACGAAAGAGTGTAAAAAGAATATATGATGCGAAAGTGAATGGAAGAAGTCGGGAACACCCGAGAAAGACATTGCACGATCGAGTGAATCAAATATTTAAGTCGGGCCACGTCAAGAGTTAGAATAACAGAAGAGTATGTATAAGACAATGTATGAGCGTGAATGAAGCAAGGAGTGTGTGCCAAAGACAGAGTTGTATGGCGGTCTGTCCTCTCTGCCTACCCCTGCGGAGAAATCGGGGCGTGATGGTTAGTTAATTTTTTTTAGTTAAGTAAACATGGCGTTCAGCAAATGATTGTACAACATATTCTCAGACAGAGGTGCTCCTATTTGTAACGTTGATTCACATGAGACTTTGACTCCTAGGCCCCAGAGAGGCCAGTTAAATTGCACTTACTCCAACTACACCGACACGCTCACAAAATGCTTCTAGCAAATTCATCCCTTCATAATTTGAAACATTAAAATGAATAATTTTGAAGTATTTATCCAAAGCGCACAGAAAAAATCCCCACTGACCGATTAACCATCACTCCGTTCTCCGCAGGGTAGGCAGAGGGGATGGACTGCTACACAGCACTGTCTCGGCACACACTGCTCGCCTCATTCACATTCACACATACTCCTCTGTTAGACCGCCTCTTGAGATGACCCTCAAATTAAACGGAAATGACGTTATTTTCTTAAAATAGTTTTATCGACGTGGAAATTATCGACAAAAAAAACTGTGCTAATTTCAACGACGCCAGGGCTCACCTTTGGCAAGTTTCTGCGGCTTCAGAAAACGGGTTTTCTGATCTGTGCAACATAAAAAATGTTTTAATATATATTATAAAAAAACTAAATTATAATTTGGCAAGAATGCAGTGAAAGCATTATCAATTTTCTTTAAAGTTTCATTGTATAGCAAAATAAATCAAAAACAAAACGAAGGTTTCCAAAATAATGCTTTATTTTCTAAATAAAATTACGACTGCTTTAAAAACGTTAATGACAGTACGGTCAATTCGTTTTTTTACACGATTTTGGAACGGGGTTGGCAATGGAGAGCGACAGGCAGTTTAGAATTTCAGCGGGGAGGGGAAGGAGATGGAGAGGAGGAAGGTTAGGAAGGACCTGATAATTCAGATCTGGTCACCAAACACGGCTGAAGCCACCTCAAGCAACGTTTCGATTCTGAATGGTGGTCTTTCACCAGGGCGATATTCTGGAAAGTGCCGCAAACATACTACATATTATTTTTAATCAATCGATTGTGAAAAATACACAAATTAAATAAAATGCGCGTGCCGCAATTTGAACCCGCGACCTCTGGATTCGTAGTCGAGCGTCTTACAAAACTCAACCACGGAGGAACTAATGCGTGGAGTCAAATTAAATTCAATGTCAAGACTAAATAAAATTTTGTAAAAATTAATTAGTCTAACTAACCATCACGCCGTTTCACCGCAGGGGTAGGCAGAGAGGACGGACCGCCATACAACTCTGTCTTGGCACACACTCCTTGCTTCATTCACATTCATACATCGTCTCATACATACTCTTTTGTTATTCTGACTCTTCACATGACCCGATTCAAGTATTTGATTTACTTGATCGTGCCATGTCTTTCTCGGGCGTCCTCGACTTCTTCTTCCATTCACTTTCGCATCATATATTCATTTCACACTCCTTTCTTCGTTCATTCGCTCTACATGCCCAAACCATCTAAGCGTCCCTTTCTTGATCCTATCCATTACGCAGTCAGTTAATTAATTAGTTATGCAATCTCCAACCTTACTTAGACAACAACACGCTCAAACTCCACACAACTCTTGAAGATTCTAGAATCATCTCAGAGTGGTAGATAATTCGAGTATCGCCCTGGTGTAAGACCACCATTAGGAAAAGTAACACTGGCGCTTGAAATGGCTTTAGCCATCGTGTTCGGTGATCAGATCTGAACAGCCAGGTACATCCCCACCTTCCTCTACCACTTCCCCACTACCTTTATCCCAGCGACATAACCTAATTCCATAGTCCCACTGGCTTCGGGCTGTTGGGACTCTGGTGCGCAATTCTATAAAAAAAATTAAATGCAAAAATCGTAATAAATTAGGAGTGCAAGGAATGTGTAAATGATGCGAAAGTGAAGGGTAGAAGAAGTCGGGGACGCCCAAGAAAAACATAGTACGATCAAGTGAATAAAATACTTGAGTCAAACCATGTCAAGAGTCAGAATAACAGAAGAGTGTGTACGAGACGATGTATGAATGTGAATGAGGCAAGGGGCGTTTGCTAAGACGGTGTGTTTTTGTGTCGGTGCATCCTCTCTGCATACCCCTGCGGAGAAACGGTATGATCGTTAGTTAGTTTGTTAAACTTGTTTCATTTTGTAAGTGTTAACAACAAATGTACATGATTCCTTCATGGCGCGTAGTCGGTATATTTGGCAACATTTTACACATTTTCACTTCGGATAGCTTTCAGAATAAATGAATAAATAAATAAATCGGCTTAAATGTCAAGTTTGACTACCTTACGACAGCTGTGAAGCCTTGCAAGTGTCAAAATCACAAAACCTGTAACGAAAATGCACGTACCAAGTGAACGAAATGACATTTTCACATTATTCGAAATAAAAAATTCAAGGTTCATCAAACGTATCAATGAACATGACCTTCGTGGTCGAGCGGTTAAGATCCTCGGCTAAGAGTCCAGACGTCGCGGGTTCTATCCATTGAGCAAATTTATTTAATTTGGTTTACGTGTTATTTACGTAATTATTTGGGCAAAATAATAACAAGTTAGAATTGAACTAATCAGGCACTTTTCAACCTTCATAATAATAATAATATTTGGATGATTTATACAGCGCCGTATTTTGTGAAAAATCACCGCAGAGGTTTCCTTACACTCCTTCCTCCACCCTCTAATGAGCCTCACAACATACCCCGATCGGGGTCGCCAAGGACCATCCAGTTCCGAACAATTGGGACACTCACAACACCAGAACCGAAAAGCACGTACTAAATTTAGTGAAAAATAAAATCGTAATTTTCACGCTATTTTAGTGTTGAGGCGGGAGTCGAACCCGTAACCTGCGGACTCGGAGTCGAGTGCGCGCACCACCAGACCGCGGAGGCCGTCGTGGGCGAAGCAATTAGCGAGTCGACCGCAACTCCAAACGTCACATTTCACACTTCAATATGCCCCACGGGGAGGTGTCCCGCCGCCCGGGGGAAACGGAATCCTCAGGATGGAACCGTCGCGAATGGCGAGCCGTTTGTCACCTTGCCGTCTGCGGGAAACGCACGGCGAAAATACGAGAGAAACAATCGCAGGGCGCGCGGAAAGGGAGCACAGCCGTTGGCGGATCACTGTTACGACAGGTGAAAGAACGGAGAAAGGGCGCAGGTTGGCGGACTTACGTCGGCTGGAAAGCGCGCACAATGGACGCAAACACTTCAGATTAACATAACCAACACAGTTTTGCGGATTTTTCGCCGTAAAACAACACTTATCGAACGTTTAAGGCGGCCACGCACGACGGCCGATCACGGAAAACGCTGCGCTGTAAGTTTTACTCAGAATTGAAAAATTGTTTCAAATCCCAAGGATTTACGAAACTTCATGCACATTATTTAACAAATCTTCTGAAAAAAATAACTCATATAACTATACAATGCCTACTTGTTTCAAAATTCTCACTTTTTTTTAAAATACCCTTTTTTGGACTAGGTGTTGGAGGTGCCAAAGTCACCGGGCATTTATTATTATATTTCCAGGAGTTTATATCATTTAAAACCTGTTGTTCACATATTTAAATGAACCGCAATCACTTGTCACAAAATTAATCACCCATAGAGATATTTTGCATTGCGTTGAGTAATAAATATTTGAAGTTTGACAACGTCAGAACGGCAGAAAAAAAAAAACGATTTTCCAAAATTTCATTTTGTATTTACAAGAAAACTGTGCAACTTTTTTTTTTATTTGGAAGGAAATTTATTTAACCGCACGAAAATACAATAAAATGACTAGGTGCTTTGATACTTAGGCGTAATAAAATCTACCTATAATAATAATAGTAAAAATAATTGGCTGATTTATATGGCGCTGTTTTTGTGGCAGAAATATCACCTCAAGGGCGCTTATACCACCTCAAACAAGATAATTATTTTTTAAATGCATGTTTTGACAGTAAGAGAATAATGTACATACATGGAATGCATTATTGATTCGTGTGGATATATTTATTTTTACATTGTGGCTCGCGTTCCGTCACTGATCCCATGTCCCACTTAAGAATGCTAATTTATTTGATAGAATCCAGTTGGAAAGTTAAAGGAAAATAGTTATAAAAAGTGGTAAAATTATTATCATTATGAAAAACCTTAAAAAAAATTTATCCCTGTTACTGCCACTATATATTTTTTAAATACTCCTTAAGCATGATGGTGAACTTTTAAAATGAGTGCAAGCAGAATATATGACGTGAAAGAGAATGGTAAAAGAAGTTGTGGGCGCTTGAGAAAGACAAGACACAATCGTGTCAAGATTCAGGATAAAAGACGAGTATGTATAAGACGATGTATGGATCTGAATGAAGCAAAGAATGTGTATCATGATAGCGTATGTTGTGTGGCAGTGATAATTAGTTAGTTGGTTCAATTTTTTTAAATTCAATTGAATTACATTTAATATAATTTAGTTCTGCTATTTTTAGGAACAGCTGTTTCAGCGTTTCACGCTATTCAGTCAGTTGGTTTGGATTGACAGTCCCTGCTAAATGGTAATATGATTATTAATTATGATGAAAGTATTTTTTTTCCCTACATCTATGGAAATCTCTATAAATATTGTGTTCTGGCAATATTATTTTTTCATAGTATGCAATTTTTAGTGTGTAATGTGTTGCACAGGTGCGGAGAGGCGCTAGTTTACGGAATTTAATTCAAAAGAAGTCACCATGGCCTTGATTGCAACACCCCTATTTCCTTATCTCTATCAATTGCCTTATGTTGAGCTATTGAATGCGTGAATGATGGTGCTAAGATATCACAATGTTTATTATGATTGTGTAAATATATGCGCTTACACGTATTTGATTTTGGAAATTAAGACAGAGTTATATGGCGGTCCATCCTCTCTGCCTACTACTAAACGGCGTGATAGTTAGTTAGTTAGTTAATTTGTAATGGTACAGTATCAATTAAACTGTTTTTATTTATGTACATCGACGAATGGTATTATTTATATTTCTTCTTACATATATACAGAGCTGTATCATACATACAAACTCGTCTCACTGTTGTTTAACCTTTTCCTTGCTTAGGGTTTTTAATCCAGTAAAGATCTTTTCCCTAAGAAAACACTAATGTAAAAATAAACTCAGTCAAGTAAATAAAACCATCAGATGGTGATAGTAATAAGGCCTAATGAGCCGCAGTACTAGTTAGATAGACATTATGAGGGGTATTTGTATAAGCCCCAGCTAGTTAGTAGAGGATTACGAAAGAATCCATAAAATAAATGATAAAGATGAAAGTAGACTGATGTGAAAATGAGATCCCTGAGACGTATGTGAGCTAAAACAATATGTATTAAAATGTGGATATCCGGAAAGAATGCAAGGCTGATGTGAGCGTAATGAATGGGATCAAGAAAGGGACGCTTAGATGGTTTGGGCGTGTAGAGCGAATAAACGAAAAAAGGAGTGTGAAAAGAATATATGATGCGAAAGTGAATGGAAGAACATGTCGAGGACGCCCGATGAAGACACGGCACGATCAAGTAAATCAAATACTTGAATCGGGTCATGTGAAGAGTCAGAATAACAGAAGAATATGTATGAATGTGAATGAAGCAAGGAGTGTGTGCCAAGACAGAGTTGTATGGCGGTCCGTCCTCTCTGCCTACCCCTGCGGAGAAACGGCGTGATGGTTAGTTAGTTAATAATAATAGTAATATTATTAATTTTTCTCTAATTTTTAAACTTATAATTCGTTGTGGAATTCCATTTTTTACGTTTATTGATTTTAAACCGGACCGGTTTGTTCTGTTATTCTGACTCTTCACATGACCCGATGCAAGTATTTGATTTACTTGATCTTTCCACGTTTTCCTCGGGCGTCCTCAACTTCATCTTCCATTCACTTTCGCGTCATATATTCTTTTCACACTCGATTCTTCGTTCATTCGCTCTACACGCCCAAACCATCTGAGCCTCCCTTTCTTGATCTTATTCATTACGCTCACATCATCCTTGCATTCTTTCCGGATATCCACATTTTTAATAAGGTCATACATGGTTTTACCGCACACACGTCTCAAGGATCTCGTTTCCACAGCATTTTCAGTCTACTTTCATCCTTCCTCTGCCAGTTCCATGCCTCACTGCCATACATCAGGGTTGGTATCAGCACTCCATTGTGGACTGCTAGCTTCGCGTCTTTGGACAATTTCTTATTTGCGCCAACAAACCACTCATCCAAAATGGCTGATAATGCTAACATATGATAAACATATGTGTACCAACATAACAAAAAAAATCGATAATCGAATGTACACAGCCCGCGAAAATTTAAAATTAACCTTTTCTTTTGAACAGGCCATGTATATATATTGAGTGTGTAATACACTACTCCCGTATACCTTCCGGAATAAAACTTTATTATTATTATGGAGAGAGAGCTAAATATTTTTACCCAACCTATACAAATTTACGATAAATCACTTTCTCCGGGTTTTTACGTCGTAAACCGTGAGAGAGAAAGAGACAAGACAAGTTGTCACACAATATCGCACTACTTTTAGGTATATAAGTTAATCACTGCGTTTTGTTATGTGACATAACTCAACGGTTTTTGAGGTTATATCCTATATTTGTGTTGGTAACAATACTGTGAAAAAGTGGTAATACAAATAAACAAAACATTATGTCGATATGTGCTATGAATGGATGTATAAATATTCTAGCCCTAGCCACGCCCGAGTCAGGAAAAAATCAAACAATCCTGACTAAACTGTTTCGCAAAGCTATCCCTCCTGTATATTATTGCTCTGAGGTCTTAATGATAAGTTGTAAGTTGAATAAATTAAGTTGTGAAGCGCCCGAAAAAATTCAACTATTTATTATAATTAAGAAAGTGAATAGTATAATGGCTCCTAGAAGACATGGCACGACCACGTGAAACAAATCATCAAGTCGGAATAATAAAATGGTATGTGTGAAACGATGCATGAACATCAATAAATGAAGTTCGAGTGTGTGCCGATACAGAGTTGTGTGGTGTTCCATCTTCTCTGCGTTCCCCAGTGAAACGAACTGATTGTTTCGGCTTATTAGTTAGCCAAAGGGTTTAGCGTAGCGTTGTGTACTTCATTTCGCGGTAGTTCAAACTTCATTCATTTTTCATTGAACAAATGCTTCAATTGAAGTCAGACTACTAGCGTTGTGACTTCAGACCACTTTGAAAGAACTGCTTCAAAGAACTACTTCTTTTGGCAGCAGTTTCTACTTCATTCATTGTTCATTGAACAAATACTTCAATTGAAGCTGGTAGTTCATTTTAGCGTTCATTCATTTCATTATCTTCATCCAATTCATTTCATTGAACAAATGCTTCAACGGAAGTAAAATTACAAAGAACTACTTCAATTGAAATTCGACTTTAAAGTACTTCGATGCAAAGCACCGTGATTTTTGGGAGTTCTTTTCCCTACCGACTAGTACGTGTTTTTTTCGGCGAGGAACCAGTTCCAGTTCTTTTCACTTTCAAATCTTTTTTTCTTTTTTGATCTGAACAAATAACCGGATAAATTCAAATCTCTTTTTTGCGAGTTCGACTTCAATCGAAGTGTTCACTGCGAAGGGTTCATTTTAAAGAACTAGCAATTCGTGGAGCATTCACAAAACATTGAAG
Organism: Drusus annulatus; assembly: GCA_022651775.1. Lineage (NCBI taxonomy): Eukaryota > Metazoa > Arthropoda > Insecta > Trichoptera > Limnephilidae > Drusus > Drusus annulatus. Next base: position 415,240 of record JAGWCC010000540.1, on the reverse strand, counting down.
TTTTTTCCAACGCTACAAACTACAGGGCTACAAAGAACTACTTTATTTTGCGGCAGTGCAGTTGCGAAATTGATCTTCAAAGCCTACAAAGAAGTATTTTATATTAAGTACTTCAATTTAAGATCGACTTCAAAGACTACAAAGAACTACTCCATTTTGCGGCAGCGCACACTTCAATTGAAGGTCGACTACAAAGATTTGGGGAAGAACTGGTTCTTTTCCAGTGTTGAAATTTTTTCGATTTGCTAATACTTTTCGATTTCAAATCTCTACCTACTAGTACTATTTTTTGTTGAGTTCGACTTTAATTGAAGTGTTCACTGCGAAGGGTTCATTTCAAAGAACTAGCAGTTCGTGAAGAGATTCACAAAACTTTGAAGTTTTTCCCAACGCTAGTTTAGCGGCTTAAACCTTTTTTAGCTTGTGTAATATTTTATATGTGTAAGTACCATTCCATCTTTATTTTTTAATTTCTAAGCAACTTCTGACAATTCTAGGGATGGGAAATCTAAAATGGCGTGTCACTGCGACTCCAGTTCCCGGAGACCGACGAGGAACCGGTTATTTATTCGGTTACTTTTTACTATTCTACTAAATGATTAAATTGTCACTTGCTACTTGACTTAATACTGGCACCGTGTGTATACGCCATCACTTAGAAATATTTGCTACTTATTTTAATTTTACAAAAATAGGAATCGGTTCCGAAAATAGCTTGCTCCTCGGGGAAAAAATAGCGACGACTCCACCGACAAGTAGCCGGTACAAAGTAACCGGCGCCGGAATATCGAACATCTCTAGCCAGTTCTACTTTATCTGTGCGAGAAACTTCAAAGTGTTCAAAGAGACATAAAAAAATAATATCTGTTTTCGGTAACTTTATCATAATTCATCACAAAATGAAATTTGAAGATAACAAATTGATTATTCAGGATAAATAATGCCGTAAGTATTATTAAATGTAAATAATAAATATGATACCATATAATTCCCGTGTTTTAGGCTTGTAAAAGCAACTCGACTTTTCTAGTCATACAAAGTGCCTTTCTGTCACGTCAAAAATTATTTTGGAATAAGTCGAGCCTTGTTGGTCAGAAAGTGATAAATTTCGAAGTGCTTGTATTTGCGTTACTTTTAGTTCGTTCCCCGTGCATCCCAGCTTATTGAAAGATACTTTTGGTATCGCTCTGTCCACCATCCACAGTGGTAGATACTCCAAGTATCGCCCTGGTGAAAGACCACCGTTCAGAATCGAAACGTTGCTTGAAATCGCTTTAGACGTGTTCGGTGACCAGATCTGATTAGCCAGGTACTTGTCAACCTTCCTCTTCCCCATCTCCTTTCCCTTCCCACTACCTTCAGCCTCACAACATACCCCAGTTGGGGATACCATAGTCTCACTGGGTCCACGCGGTTGGGAGCAGTTCAATTATTTCTTCTGCGTCAACACTTAGAAACAACTCAACAGGATACAGTCCGTCTTCAATGCAGCGGCGAGAATGATATACAGTGAGTTAAAATATTGTCACATTACTCCACTTCTGAATCGCCTTCATTGGCTTCGATGCCCTGAAATAATAGAGGTTAAGATTTGCCTTACGATCTTTAAAGCACTGCAGGGAATGGCACCAGCTTATATATCGGAACTGTGTGTCCGACAAGCCTTAAATAGTAGACAACTTACTTTGAGGTTGAGGTCAGATTAATTGAACCATCTCGGACGTGAGATACTGCTGTTCGATTAATTGAATCATCTCGATCAAATAAACCTGTTTTCAAACGACTTAAAAATCGCAAAACGCTTTTGGTAATATCTTTCTGGTCCAGTTATCTGGAATAAGCTTCCCACAAAAAATTTTTTTTTTTTTTTTGTTGCTTGCGAACCTAGCAATCGAGTTCAAACGAATCTTAATAAAAATCAAATTATTTCCTCAAAATTTCACATTTCAAAACGTAACTTATTAAAATTTAATTTCTTTGAAAACGTCTCTAATTTGTTTATTAATTATCTACCTACAACCATATACTCATTGTCTTAAATTTTTTTTTTTTGTTGCTTTACTTTATATATTTACACTGTTTGCACATTTTTAGAATCGTTTACTAACACAACTACTTGAATATTAATGTTTAAATACAATACAAATAGACAACATATTATTTTAAAAAAAATGTCCTCAATCATACATATTTCCTTTTCAGCCTTTGATTTGACAAATGTGTTTATATGAATTCATATGTTTCATCTGAATTTTTATACCCTTAGCTCCTGGTAAATTGTTTTTTAATCTGTTGATGTACACATACAGTGATTTATGATAACGATCATTATTTTAGATAGTTTTAATTTGTATACATATTATGTATTATTTCCTCCTTGTTAGTTAATCTTATTAACATAATTAATTTAGCATGAAGCGCACTTGAGGTGAAATATCACAAAACTGCGCTATATAAGTTCACTGTTATTATTATTATTATTATGCGTCGAATACTTCGACTCTCGTTTGATTCTGAAGACTTTTGTGGCCCTTCAGCCGTTTAAATTATATTTACCATTTGGGAGAAGGCTCGACTCAAGCGACACTAGTTAGGGACTTATTTACCTTTTTCTCGCTTCAAGTAACTCAGTGAGAGCATTGAGTTACCTGAGTTTACTTTATTTTTCAAAATCCAACCAGATACTGAAGACATGAATTTTATTGTGAAACAAAAATAACTTTAAAGTGCTCCGGTGAAAACTTCCCAAAATGGCGCTTCAGCCCTTTTGCCTTTCCGGCGACTATATTATACTTGTCAATTGCGATTACAAAAACTCTTCGACTTGCTTCTAGGATTCAACACTCTTAACTGTACCACGCAACCTCTTTGTAACCTCTCTTTCAAATAACATTACATGAAGACGAATAATAATATTTTTATTTTTTACAGGAACGCTCGATGAACAGCAATCCTTGGAGTAAAAAGAGATGGCGACAAAAAGCATCGTCAACTCTCCGGACATCAACGGCGAGGTCCTCGACTTGGTGTCCTCGGACGAAAGCGACCACTACAACGACCTGGTCATGGACATCGAGGATGTGGACATCAAGCTCGAAGCAAACACCGCCAGGCACACTCGAGAGAGTCCGGAAACTCCCGGAGAAGTCCGCTTCACGGAGAAAGATAAATTAGAACAGGAACGGAACAGAGGTAATAAAAATAATAAAAAATTCACAAAGAAGTTTTCGTGCGGGTTTTGCCCCAAACAGTTTAAGACCAACGGCAGCTTGCGCTCACACAGTATCGTACACACGGACGAACGGCCGTTCCACTGCAAGATATGCCACAAGCGATACAAAGAGAACCCAACCTTGCGCAGACATTTGATGACGCACATGGACAAAAGGCACCAATGCGATATCTGCCTGCGCAGGTTCATCGAGAAATCATCGCTTCGAAGACACATGCTGAATATGCACGACCCGATGCGCGTAGACGACTCTCTCCTTTTCTGCCTCAAGTGCAAAAAGCGCTTCAAGTCTCTTCTAGCGCTTCAGCGTCACAGCACCCACCACGGAAACCCCCAACACGAATGTCCCACGTGCTTCAGTGTCTACAGCGGCCCGTCGCAGTTAAAAGTGCACATGCGCGTGCATTCCGGAGAGAAACCCTTCTACTGCAACGTGTGCGGGCAGTGCTTCACGTTCAAGCACGTGCTTCGCAGCCACCAGGAGCGCAAGCACGAGCTCTACAAAGAATACGCCTGCCACGTCTGCAACATCAAGTTCACGACGAAGGAAGACCTGGTGGAACACGTGCGCGTGCATATCGTCGCGGACGAGAAGAAGATAATCTCCGTGGAAGAAGTGCCGATAACGGAACTCGAAATACAAGCTTTGGGAACGGCCGATTACTACATGGATCTGCTGACCAATTCCAAACGCGTCAACTTGAATTTGAACCAATGCGAACACTGCATGTTAAAATTCACCTCTTTCTACTTCCTACAAGCGCATCTTATTCTTCACCTTGTGTACACGTTTACGCAGAACGCAAACAGCAACGATCTCATAATTTACAAATGCGGTTTTTGCAAACGCAACTACAAATGCAACATCAAATTCGAGCAGCATCTGAGTCGCCACGTCAAAAAACTTCCGCACATTTGCTCCGTTTGCAATCACACTGCGGATAATTATCGGGCGTACCGTACGCATTACAAAGAGAGCCATAAACCACTGTATCAGTGCGATCTATGCAGCGCCGTGTTTCACAGACAGAAGTCGCTCATATCGCATATAGAATCGCACCAAGGCAAACGCCACGGTAAAAATGATAGATCTATCAAATGTTTTTATTGTTCGGACGGTTTCGACGATGTTTCGTCATTCTCGCAACACGTCAGAAGCGAACACAAAGAAATGGTGTCTCAAGGGTCGTCTGCGGACGAAAGAGACAACGCTGGCGATATGTCTGGAAGCGAAGACGAAATAGTGGACGTAGCGTAGAATGACATTGCCATTGCTCGTACTTAATTGTTTCTCTAATTTCAACACTAAATAGATGTTTACTTATCGGCTGTTCATAATTTGATCAAAGCTGTGATGGACCGAGGATTGGCGTTCAACAGAAACCATTTAAATGCCGAAAATTCCAAAACAGACATCACCCGTCAATAGCGTAACATCATTAATATGTTTTCCATGTTCGCTCATAACTAATTTCCTCGACACATTCTTGCGCTCAAGGATTGACCGTGTATTGTTTTCTTCCTTCTCCAGCACGGGTCCCTTCAAGACCTGAAAACCCTCCGTCCTTTCCTTGTACTTGCATCCACACAGCATCCTCAAAGATCACCTAAGCCCCGAGAAACTTTGCTCTGCGCGATTGTATTTTTGTTAAAATTTTATGTGAAACTGTTGACTATTATTATTTAAATTTACTTTATTTATTTAAACAAAATTATATCTTGCCGGCCAATTGATAAATTAATTGTCGACTGATAAAATTTATATCCACTTTTGTAAAGATGGACAAAAAAACGCATTGAAAAGATATAGCCTTATTGACAAATTAATATAAAATGCATTTTTTATGTAAATAAAGATTATGATGGAACGATATTAAATATATGACGTATCTCGTGTCAGTCTGCAAATTAATGTAAAAAATAATAAAGGGCATTGTAATTATTTAAACGGCTTTAAATGCCGCACCGAGATGGTTCAAAAGTAAAAGAGTGTAACTTTATAAAATCACTACAATCCACATATTCGTATTTTTCACATATTGTATACAGTGTTTAGTAATTTCCGAGGGAGATGACTCTACGTCATATTCTAAGGTCATTTATTAGGTGTACAACTTTGCTTCCGCCGTTTTTTTACGAAATTCGAGGCTTTATTGTAAAAAACCGGTTACACATTTATGATTCAAAGTATTGTCCGTCGCTGGCCACTACTTTCTCCCATCTTTCGGGCAGCGCACGAATCCCGCGCTGAAAAAACTGGTCATCCTTTTAAGCGATCCACGAATCGATCCAATTTTTTACTTCTTCGTGAGACCGGAAGTGCTGGTCGGCCAGGTCGCGTGCCATTGGTGGAAACAAGTGATAGTCAGAGGGAGCAACGTCTGGAGAATACGGCGGGTGGGGTGGGGCTCCCCATCTCAACGTTTCCAAGTATGTCTTGACCACCCTCGCAACATGGGGTCGAGCAATGTCACGCTGCACCTCCCGCAAACGACGAGAATTCGGCTCGTAAACTGTCATTTTCAATGGAGAATAACTTTATGACGCAGACACAAATGGACTAATGTTTCTATGGGGTTATGTTGACGGACGCCTAAGTTTATTGCATGACGTCTACGATCTATTTAATTCGACCACTGCTTACCGCTAAAGCCATCTATAGGAAAACGGCGGAAGCAAACTTGTACACCATTAATATTTTAATGAAAGTTTTGTTGTATTTGTGAAAAGTGCACATCAAAGAAGCCATTCGTTAGACGTTAATTATGCGGAAAAGATGTGAACTTGGAGCAAATTTTAAAAAGTCTATTAACGTTAAAAGCAAGAGGGAAGGTAGAGCCACATTGGTCCAATGTACGCAACGAATTAATAGTTCTGGAAAACTTACAATGCGTACATTTTCTGTGAAGATAGATGATTTAGTTGCACACTTGTCAAAGTAAAGAAGAAGGAGGAAACATACTCCTTTCCATGCATAACTGTGTTTCTAGAACTTGCGTTTGTGACGCGTCTGTTTCTGAATTTGCGTTGCATACGTTGCGTGCGTCGCACCAATGTGTCGTTACCTTCATGCTGTTTCTGTTAAATTCGGAAGTCAATCATAACCTCACTTCTGAACGTACTAAAACTGTTCCGAAATCCGTTTCTCGATGTTGCCATAGTAATGAACAGGGTTTCTACAGTTTATTGTCAACCTGTACAAGTACTTTGTTTGAAAATAACATACGTACTTTCTATGTAAACTGCATAATATCATTGTTTAAGTTTGAGTGTGAATTAAATATTTAAAATTGAAAACACATAGTTTATTTCATGCACAGAACTTTGTGTCAACAAACAAACTACTCTTTTGAGATTTTTTGAAAACATATCAAATTATTTATGGAAGAAAGTAATGAAATATGTTTCAACCTTAGAGTATATGGAGTGGTATCTATCCAAGGCAGTGTAGTCAGTTTTTGATGATTTTTACCTGACTCGGCGGACCTGGGCGTGGCTAAGATTAAGGCTAGGGTATTTATACATCCATTCATATCACATATCGACATAATGTTTTTGTTTATTTGTATAACCACTTTTTCAGAGTATTGTGATCAACAAAAATATAGCATATAACCTAAAAAACCGTTCAGTTGTGTCAAGTTTAGTGGCATAATAAAAAATGTGGGCGGAGTCCCGCGGTGACCCAGGAGACCAAGATCATCGTTACAGTATGTAGAAGCGGTGTATTATATTTGTTGTCTCTTTCTCTCTCATGGTATACGACGTGAAAACCCGGAGAAAGTGATTTATCGCAAGTTTGTATAGGTTGAGTAAAAATAATTAGCTCTCCCTCCATATATTGTTACTTCAATGTTTCAACTCAATTAAATGATTTATTTTATTTTTACTAAATTTGGAACCAACTTTAAAGCATTAATGCTTACTTATTATTAAAAATTTTAATAATATGAAACAGAAAAAAGCCAGAAACTAAAAAGAACAATGGTCATAACCGAGACTCGAACTCTGAATCTCTACTCTATCCGGGAATAACTCTCAGCCAATTAGGCCATCAAGATCTCATTAGAAAGCGTCATTTTTAAATGATCTCATATTTCTATTGAAAATTATTAATATTTGAATTTCTTCCGATTTTAGGCTTCCATCTTTTGAAGATATTCAAAGATGGCAGATAAGATTATTTTATCGTACAACATAATTTTTTACAAAATGGGAATTTGTGGCCGCTAAGCTACTGCACGTAACTCGTCAGTTGTATACTACCATTCGGGACTCGCGACCAACTCGCGGGATTGATAAAAAAAATAAATTACAAAATGAAAAATGAACTAGAATTTGGTCGGTGGTATGGAGGGCCGTTGGAAAATTAGAAACCCACATTTATTTTTCACTCATAAAAAAAAAAAAATTTGCAAATATATTTATATTTAGAGTAAATAAGTCGAATATTACGCGGGTAACGTTGGCGTGACTTGGTGGGATCGGAAGGAAATTTTCAAGTTTGTAAACTCAAAAAAAAAGTTTTAACTATTTTTTTATTTTGAAAAAGAAAACCGTCTAAAAATTTACAGATACATGATAATATAATGTGCGCACTCTAAATTTTATCGTCTACGTTGCGCCGTACGCTAGTATAATTATTTGAAGAGTACAAGTGGATGGTGTGAGGTGTGGAAGTTATCCCAGCTTGGAGAGATACTCGTCGAAGAGGAAGAGGGCGAGAGAACTGTCGGCGGACTGGCCTTTGATGAGCCTCTTCAGGTCGTTGGTGTGCCCCGCCAGCGTGCGGATGGTTTCGGCCTGCTCGTTCATGAACTCCTCCTCGAGGTAGTGACCAACCTGGAATGAACGAGATTAAGAAACGGACGCTTGGATAAAAACCTTGAAAAAGACTACAAGGCCGATGTGACCGTAATGAGCTAGATTAAGAGAGCGACGCTTGGATAATTCGGACACGCAGAGCGGATGGACGGAGGGAGGAGTGTAAGAGAACATACGACGCGAAAGTGAACGGTAGAACAAATCGGGGACGCCCGAGGAAGACAATCTGGTACGAGCAAGTAAATCAAATACTTGAGTCGGGTCCTGTCAAGAGTAACAGACGAGTATGTATGAGACGATGTACGAATGTGAATGAAGCAAAGAACAAATAAGGCTCTGATATTCTTTAAGGTTCTGACAGCTCAAAGTATTTTGACTGAAACAGTGAGAGTATGGCATCCCCAATCGGGGTATGATGTGAGGCTGAAGGGAAGGGGAAGGTTGGGAAGTACCCGGCTATTCAGATCTAGTCACCAAACACGAGTAAGGCCATTTCAAGCAACGCTTCAATTCTGAATGTTGGTCTTCTGAAACGTGCTGCAAATATACTCGTATATATTATTTTATATGAATTAAATGTGTTATGACACATATTGATTAAATTTAAAAAATTGCGCACAACGGCTTTGAACCCGGGACCTTTGGATTCATAGTCGAGCTCCTTACCACTCGACCACGAATTCCGTCAAAAAGCATTTGATTTGGGGTGGATGCAAGAAACTTGTAAAGTATAAGTGAGGTTATGTTATGTTACCTGGGGATCGTGGTAGTCGGGGCTCCTCCTGGTGACCTCGCCGTGGATCCTGTGCGCCTCCTCGGCCAGCACCTTCTGCTTGTCCAGAGCCTTGGCCATGGATCCCAGCTCAAACAGCTCGTAGGTGGAGTCCAGCGGGGTGGTGGACTTCTTGCTGCGCGCGTTGAAGTTCATAGTGCCACCTGCGACACAATACTCGTATCAACGAAGTTCGGCAGTGATAATAATAGGGTTCGGAGCCGGAGAGCTTAGCGCCCTGCCCCGGAGACCGTTCGAATTTGATAGGGGGGAGTTGCGAAATTCTCGAGATTTAATTTAAACAAAACAAAAAATCTAAAGCGTGACAGAAAACAACTTTTTTTTTTAACTGCTCCCCTTTCTGAAGCCAGTGAGACTACAGCATACCCGATCGGGGTATGTTGTGAGGCTGAAGGCAGTGGGGAGGGAAGAGGAAGGTTGGGAAGTACCTGGCTATTTAGATCTAGTCACCAAAGACGTCTTAGGTCTTTTCAAACAACGTTCCTAGCTATAGTAACCAGTTTTGAATTTATTCGAATTTTTTTTTTAGTGAATAGGCACAAAGTGCCAAATGCCCCTAACCGTCTGGAGCCAGTGAGACTATGGCATCCCCAATCTGGGTATGTTGTGAGGCTGAAGGTAGTGGGGAGGGGAAGGAGATGGGAAAGAGGAAGGTTGGGAGTACCTGGATGTCGGGTATTACACCGTTCAGGAGTTTTTTTTCATACAAATTGAACGATAAATATGGCACGCTCTGAAAGCATGAAAAGGATAGCCATATTAAGCAGAATATGTGTGTATGAATGAGATAGCTATATGAACGTCCCGCCTTACATTCTCCGCGTTACAAGCCCTCTCTTCCCTAACGAACTTACGAGCGAAGTAGCATGCGACGTACTCGTGTACTGTCACTAGGTTGTCTTCCACACACTTATGTATTTCTGCATTCGCTATCTCATTTATACCATTTGGTTTGTGAATAATTGTATTAATTGAAATAATAAGTGATTTGTGTGTACTTCGCATGAAAAGAAACTTCATGAGATTTGTTTTTTGTTCCCGAATGATTTTTACACTTGTCAAAAGCACAGGAAGGCATTTTATCTCAGAAGAGAGCTTACAGCGATGCGTTTGTGGCAGCTGGTGACAGCTTGTTTGTCAAACGAATGTTTGTGCGAAACTAAACGCAGTAAATCTCAGGTATGCCGCGTTGGCTTAGTTTAGTGCAGTCACGCGCATTGTCTCAGTAACGTATCTACATTATTTAATTCATCTAAGCATATACCCAGCGTTCCCGAGATAAATGCGGTAAACCGTTGGTCCTCCAAATAAAATAATATAAATGCGGTGCTGGTAAAAAAAAAGACGGCGACCTCTCTTGGTGATGAACTTGATGAGGTCGATGGACTTGGCCCAGGTCTCGTCGCTCAGCTTGCGGAACAGCTTGGCGAAGCCGTCGCGGTTCTTCTGGTAGTTGCCGAAGTGCGTGGCCATCAGCAGGTACTCGTAGGAGTGCTCCACGTGGTCGTTGGCGTAGGCGTGCAGGTCGGACGACACGCCGCGGAAGGCCGAGAACTGCGCGTTGCAGTTCTTCAGCTCGGACTCGCCGCCCGTGGGCCCGCACGCGCTCGTCACGTCATTGTAGCAGAAGTTGGCGCTCGCCGCAGCAACCACGGTGGCAAACACGATCAACAGCTTCATCCTGGAGAGTAAACAATAAGAAAGTGTTAATTTTTGGTTTTTTTTTTATTTTTACGAGAACTCCCCACACAGAAGGCCTTGAAGAAAATAATTTAATAATTTCCTGGGCCTGTGCCATCTTTCGGGATGCTGTGTGGAGGGTTTTTTAGAGGAAGGGAAGGAGTGAACTTAAGTCTTGAAGAATCCCATGTCGTAGGAGGGATGAAACCTTGAAGTAACAATACATGGAGGGATAGCTAATTTGTTTTACCCAACCCATCCGAAATTGTAATATCACTTTTTTCCGAGTTTTTACATCGTACACCATGAGAGAGAAAGAGACAACAAATTTCTTGGACCGCTTCTATATACTGTCGCAATGATCTTAAGGTGCTGGTTAACGGCGGGACTCCGCCCACATTTTTTATTATGCCACTAAACTTGACACAACTAAACGGTTTTTTAGGTTAGATGCTATACTTTTGTTGATAAAAATACTGTGAAAAAGTGGCTATACGAATACACAAAAACATTATGTCGATATGTGATATGAATGGATGTATAAATACCGTAGCCTTAGTCTTAGCCACGCCCATTTGCGCCGAGTCATGTTAAAATCATCAAAAACAACTCCAAAACTGACTTCACTGCCTTGGCTTGGGCTACCTCTAGTATACTCTAAGGATGAAACACAGAGGCCGGCAAATCGTCCCACAGCCGAGCTGTCGAATTTAAGAACGAGTCGTAAAAGCGACCCGTTCCCATGTATTCAATGTCGAGCGTGTGCAAATGCTGGGCGTAGCGAGTTTCCCGACAACGCGCCGGCGCCGAAGTGATCAATGACGCAAGTTCCTGGGAGCATCTTTCATTGAAACACCTGTAGAACAGGGACAGCATTCCCACCTGACGTCGATACAACAGTGAACCGTCGCACCGTGCAAAACGTCGGAGCAATAATATACCAGGAGGGGTAGCTTTGCGAAACAGTGTAGTCAGGATTGTTGGACACACCTTTTTACATCCATTCATAGCACACGTTGACATAATGTTTTGTCTATTTGTGTAACCACTCTTTCACAGTATTGTCATCAACGACAATATAGGATATAACCTCAAGAACCGTTGCGTTATGTCGCATTACAAAACGCAGTGGGCGGAGACGCGGGAGTCGGAAAACATGCTTACATGCCTAAAAGCGCTGCGATATTATGTGACAACTTGTCTCGTCTCTTTCTCTCTCACGGTTTACGGCGTAAAAACCCGGAGCAAGTGATTTATCGCAAGTTTGTTTAGGTAGGGTAAAAATATTTAACTCTCTCTCCATTGCAAAATTAAGGTTATTTAAATACTAACGGATCATTGTCCAATTACAAAAACACGAAATGGGAAAAAAGGGCAACAGAAAAAGAACAGCACATACATCATATTAAATGTAGCAATGACAAAAATAGGACAAAATATACATTAAAAAAGAACATTCAAATCAAAGTCAATGTCAAGTCAAAGTTTTGGTAGAGTCGTAAAGAATGACAAAAATCATTTAGACTGCTACCAAAAATTTCAAGACCATCCATGGCTTGAGTTAAGGGTCAGCACCCAAAAATAAACACTTTTTGGCTTTCTAATACAAGCAATACTACAAATAATTTAACTGTTAATTAAATACGAGTAGTTAGATAAATATCTAAGGTTTCCAGTGGATACAATTTTTAAACAGTAATCCTTTAAATTCTATTTGAAATGCATACTAGAATTTTAGGTAAAACGTTAAAAAAATGCCTTCCCTGGTTATCAAACTGCACATTTTACTGAGATTTTTTTTCACGTTTTTCATAGAATTAAAAATATTTCAGTTTAAAATTTTCATTCACTGGAAACCTTAGATATTTTCATAACTATTCGTGTAGAATTTACAGATGAATCATTTGTAGTATTGCTTGTATTAGAAAGCTACAAAGTGACGTTTAGGGCCAATTTTGAGTGCTGAGGCTTAACAATAATAAATAATAAATGGATAACTTTTATAGCGCCGTTTTTGTGGGAAAATCACCTCAAGGGCGCTCTGGACGCTCTCATTCTGGACAGTGGAGAATGATACCCATAATTAGTAGTGTTAAACACGGTTGAAGCCATTTCAAGTTTCAATTTTGAATGGTGGCCTTTCGCCAGGTAGGGGGTAAGGAGATGGGAAAGATAAAGGTTTTAAAGTACCTGGCTATTCAGATCCGGTTACCAAACACGACAGCTGAAGCAAACTCAAGCAACGTTTCGATTCTGATCATTTTAACCAACAGCTGGTTCTATTCTTATAAAAAAATTATGGCTGTTCAAACATCAAGTTGATAATATTGTAATTTTGATCGTGACAATATGTACAACCTCGGAACAAGAATATACATGGAGAGAGAGCTAAATAGTTTTCCCCAACCTATACAAATTTACAATAAATCACTTTCTCCGGGTTTTTTACGCCGTACACCGTGAGAGAGAAAGAGACGAGACAAGTTGTCACATAATATCGCAGCACTTCTAAGTATGTACGGATTTTCTCCGTCCGCGCCAACTTCACATCATCGATTCGCGCAACATACGTCTGCGGATTTTGAGGTTATTTCCTATATTTGTGTTGATTAAAATACTCGCAGTGGTTATACAAATAAATCAAACATGATGGTGATATGTGCTATGCGTGAATGTTCAAATAAGACCAAACAAAGATTATAAAACATCACTTTTCAGAGGTATTTTAACAGTTTTAAATATTTTTGACCGAACTTAAGAATTTTCACATTTTTAATGATATAAAGACATAAAATCAACAAAAAGCTTACATCATTATTTAGGCAAACCTTCTGTTATTAGTGTTTGTGTGATATTTTGACTTTATCAATCATTTTAATGGTGTATTGATATTGTTGTGTTTAATGTGTTCAAATGTGTTTATTAAAAATGTCCGAATTCCATGTGGGCGGTAACTAATAGGCTATCCAACATCCTTCAACATATCTTCGTCTCTTTCTATCGAGTCAGTATAAAGTCAACCGTCCTGACTACATTGTTTCGCAAAGATACCTCAATATATAGGAGGGATAGCTTTACGAACCGGTGTAGTCAGGATTATTGATTTTTCCTGACTCGGGCGTGGCTAGGGTTTTCATGGACACACCTCTTTACATCCATTCATAGCACATGTCGACATCATGTAGCGCTTATTTGTATAACCCATTTTTCACAGTACTGTTATTACCAAAAAAGGTTTTTACGTCGTAAACCGTGAGAGAAAAAGAGACAAGACAAGTTATCACATAATATCGCACCACTTTTAGGTGTGTAAGCATGTTCTCCGTCTCCAGCGTCTCCGCCCACTGCGTTTTGTAATGCGACATAACTCAACGGTTCTTGAGGTTATATCCTATATTTGTGTTGATAACAATACTGTGAAAGAATGGTTACACAAATAGACTAAACATTAAGTCGACATGTGCTATGAATGGTGTATAAATACCCTAGCCACGCCCGAGTCAAGGAAAAAATATGCAATCCTGACTACACAAGCTAAACTCCTGGTATATTATGGCTCCGAGATGTACAACCGCTTACGATTTTGAAAAGACAAACTTATTAAAAATTACATTAATCCATAAAACAGTGTCAAACTTACCGTGACGTAAAAACCATATTAAAAAAATTAAAAACAACTTTCGCGCAACAATACGTTAAAATACAAAAAACGATGAGACAGCTAACAGCTAACGATAAATTATTCATAGGAATAAAATAAAATTTAAAAATATACGTTTTTAATCTTTTGAACACAACATTGAACTGAGAAGCGTAATATATACATTATTTGCAGGGATACACAACCCTCGGCCCAGTTTAACATTATCAAAATATATTAATACTAACTAACTAACTAACCATCACGCCGTTTCCCCGCAGGGGTAGGCAGAGAGGACGGACCGCCATATAACTCTGTCTCGGCACACACTCATTGCTTCATTTACATTCATACATCGTCTCATACATACTCTTCTGTTATTCTGACTCTTCACATGACCCGATTCAAGTATTTGATTTACTTGATCGTGCCACTTCTTTCTCGGGCGTCCTCGACTTCTTTTTGCATTCACTTTCGCATCGTATATTATTTTCACACTCCTTTCTTCGTTCATTCGCTCTACATGCCCAAACCATCTAAGCGTCCCTTTCTTGATCCTATTCATCACGCTCACATCAGCCTTGCATTCTTTCCGGATATCCACATTTTTAATACGGTCATACATGGTTTTACCGCACATACGTCTCAAAAATCTCATTTCCACAGCATTCAGTCTACTTTCATCCTTCCTCTGCCAGTTCCATGCCTCACTGCCATACATCAGGGTTGGTATAAGTACTCCATTGCGGACTGCTAGCTTCGCTTATTTAGACAATTTCTTATTTGCGCCAACAGCGTTCAGTCCTCCATGAATGGAGTTTCCTGCATTCACCCTTCTTTCAATATCCTCATCAGCCTTTCCGTCTCTCTAGAACATACTTCCTAAATACACAAACTCATCCACTTGCTCCAAGTACTACTAAATATTATTATTATATTAATACTAAAATACTAGTATCGCCAAGAAAGGGACGTCTAGATGATTTGGGCACGTTGAGCGAATGAATGAAGAAAAGGGTGTGAAAAGAATATATGATGCGAAAGCGAATGGAAAAATAAGTCGAGGACGCCCGAGAACGACACGGCAAGATCGAGTGAATCAAATACTTTAATCGGGTCATGCGAAGAGTCTGAATAACAGAAGAGTTTGTGCCAAGACAGAGCTGTATGGCGGTCCGTCCTCTCTGCCTACCCCTTCGGGGAAACAGCCCGATGGTTATTTAGTTGGCCCTGGTGAAAGACCATCATTCAGAATGCAAACGTTGCTTAAAATGATTTTAGCAGTGTTTGGTGACTAGATCTGAAGGGCCAGGTACTTCCCAACCTCCATCTTCCCCATATTTTTATCCTCCTCGCAACATACCTTAATCGGGGATGCCAAAGTCCCACTGGCTCCAGACGGTTGGGAGCACTCCGAACTCTTGTGCAGTATTTACATAAAAAAGGCGAAGCAATTCGTAAAAGACCTTCGAATTCCAACAAAATCACGCACTCCTCGCGCTGGTGGCGCTAAGGTTGAAATTGCCACTTGGCAAAAACACAACGAAGAGCGCACGTTTCAATTTATCTCTCCAAACTCCGGCACAAATGTTGAAACGTTAGTTTGTGCGCAAAACATATTAGGTGTACAACTTTGCGTACGCCGTTTTTTACCGAAGTTTGAGGGTTTATTGTAAAAAACTGGCTGCACAGTCACGATTCAAAGTATTGTCCATCGATGGCCGCTACCTTCTAATTTCTCCCATCTTTCGGGCGGCGTGCGAATCCCGCGTTGGACAAACTGGTCATCTTTTGAAGCGATCCACGAATCGATCCAATCTTTTACTTCTTCATAAGACGGGAAGTGCCGGCCAGCCAGGTCAGAGGGAGCAATGTTAGGACTTCCTATCTCAACGTTTTCAAGCATGTCTTGACCACCTTCGCAACATGGGGTCGAGCATTGTCACGCTGCCCCTCCCGCAAACGTCGAAAATTCGGCTCGTAAACTGACATCTTCAATGGATAATAATTTTATGACGCAGACACAAATGGACTAATGTTTCTATGGGGTATGTTGACAGTAGCGTTGTGACCGCTTTGAAAGAACTGCTTCAAAGAACTACTTATTTTGGCAACAGTTCGTACTTCATTCATTGTTCATTGAACAAATACTTCAGTTGAAGTCGGTAGTTCATTATAGCGTTCATTCATTTTAATAACTTCATTTCATTGAAAAAATATTTCAATTGAAGGTGGTAGTTCATTTTAGCCTTCATTCATTTGATTTTAACTTTCATTCATTTCATTTCAATAACTTCATTTCACTGAACCAAAACTTCAATTGAAGTTGGTAGTTCATTTTAACCTTCATTCATTTCATTAACTTCATTCCATTGAAAGAAGTATTTAAATTGGAAGCAGTACGTTGTGAAGGTATTGACATTTCAAAATGAAGGAACCAGTTCCAGTTCCTACATTTTGAAATGTCTACCGACTAGTACGTGATTTTTGTGGTGAGGAACCGGTTCCAGTGCTTTTCACTTTGAAATCTTACCGACTAGCATGTGCTTTACGGCGAGGAACCAGTTCCAGTTCTTTTGGTTTTTAAATCCCTTCGAAGGGTTCATTGAACTAACAATTCGTGAAACACTCAATTCGTGAAGCAAACAACCTAATGGTTTTTTTTTACCTTTGCAGTTCGTAAACACGCGAAACTTCGAAGGGTTCCGTGTCACTGTCAAAGATAACGGTTATATATCATCATTTGAATAATGCCGATGTTTTTGTTTGTCGTTTTTTAAACGATTCGCAGAATGAAATAAGCCGTGGAAACCCTCAAAAAGATAATACGGGCACTTCTGTGAAAAAGCACTCAATTTAACCTGACTTAATAAACCCGACTTAAATATGATAATTTCAGATGTTATCTTTTGAATGCAATGATATTATGGGGGTTTAAAACAATGCGCTTGTTAACGACCGTCTTAAGAGTTTCGTAGAAAAACGTAAGCCAAAATGATTGATAAAACTGTTGTTGTTTTACGATTTCCAGTAAGAGCTATGCAATCTAGACGACGTATCCACTCGTATAAGAAAAAAACAATTTTTAAAAAATTCCAGCCATCGGAAATCGCATTTAACTAAGGCACCATTGACATGAGGAACTTTGTAAGAAAACTTGGGGTAACCATGTATGGCGAGAGAGCTAATTATTTTTACCCAACCTATACAAACTTGCGATAAATCACTTTCTCCGGGTTTTCACGTCGTACACCATGAGAGAGAAAGAGACAACAAAAATAATACACCGCTTCTATGTACTGTCACGATGATCTTGGGCTCCTGGGTCACCCTGATCACACTGATCATGTCAAGAGTCAAAATAACAGAAGAGCATGTATGATTTGCCGGCCTCTGTGTTTCCTCCCTCCTTCAACACGGGCCTCTTCAAGACCCAGGTTCACTCCTTCCTTTCCCCAAAAAGACCCTCCACACAGCATCCCCAAACGTGACATAGGTCCTGAAGGAAATTATTTCCCCCCAAGGCCTCCTGTGTGAAGTTAATGTAAAAAAAAATTCAGACTTGGTCACTAAATATGGCTGAGAACGTTGTTTGAAATGGCTTTGGCCGTGTTTGGTGACAAGATTTGTGAATAAATATAAATTCCGTTTCACCGCAGGGGTAGGCAGAGAGAACGAACCGCCATACAACTCTATCTCGGCACACACTCCTTGCTTCATTCACATTCATACATCGTCTCATACATAATCTTCTGTTATTCCAACTCTTCACGTGGCCCGATTCACAAGTATTTGATTCACTCGATCGTGCCATGTCTTCCTCGGGCGTCCTCGACCTCTTCTTCCACTAACTTTCGCATCATAATATATTCTTTTAACACTCCTCACTTGCTTAATTCCCTCTACAAAACTGATCACTAAGTATAGCTAAGAACTTCGCTTGAAATGGCTTTGGCCATGTTTGTTTCACAGATCCGAATAGCCAGGTAATTTTCAACCTTCCTCTTCCCATCTCCTTCCCCTCCCCACTACCTCCAGCCTCACAGCATGCCCAATCAGGGAACCAATAGTAACCCATAGGAACCCGTTAATAACGGTTTGGCTCTAGCGCGGTATCAGTTGCTTGCAATGGCTTTAGCAGTGTTTGGTGACCAGATCTGAATGGGCAGATACTACCCAACCTTCCTCTTCCCAATCTCCTTCCCTTCCCCACCACTTAGCCATAGTCCCGCTGGCTACAGACGGTCGGGAGCATTTAAGACTCTATTAAAAAAAAAACAGAGCTGGTCACTAAATACAGCTAAAGCAATTTTAAATTAATTTAAAAATATATACTTAACAGTTTTGCTATGCGACACGATATCTTATCTACAACCTACTCGGGTATATAAGACAAAACAAAATGTCCAATCGATTCAATAATATTGATACAGTAGGTCTACGGTGTACATAATCTTTTTTCAGTGTTTTTTTTATTGACTCGGCCACGAAACGCAATTTCCATTCTCGTCTACTTCTTCTCGCTGATCTGACAACATGTCGCACGCGCTTGTGATGCTTTTTATCGCCGTCAATTTATTGACGCTTTTGACGGGGGAAGCGTCAAAACCGAACGAGTGCGCGCCGGACAAAACGCTCGACTGCAAAACGCAAAATCTCTACACCAAAAAGGACAACGCTGGTACGTACACCTTCAATTAACCGATAAATGTTATTTGGCAATTTTTTATAGCGTAATTATTGCGAAATACTGCACTACCCTTGAAGTAACAATGTATGGAGGGAGAGCTAATTATTTTTACCCAACCCCTACACAAACTCGCGATAAATCACTTTCTCCGGGTTTTTAGGTCGTACACCATGAGAGAGAAAGAGACAACAAATTTCTTAGACCGCTTCTATATACTGTCGCAATGATCTTAAGGTCCTGGTTCACGGCGGGACTCCGTCCACATTTTTTATTACGCCACTAAACTTGACACAACTGAACGGTTTTTTAGGTTATATGCTATATTTTTGTTCGATATGTGATATGAATGGATGTATTAATACCCTAACCTTAGTCTTAGCCACGCCCAGGTGCGCCGAGTCAGGTTAAAATCATGAAAAACAAGTCAAAAACTGACTTCACTGCCTCGGATAGATACTACTCTATGTACTCTAAGGCACTACCATAGTAGTAGATACTCTTAGTATCGCCCTGGCGTGGTGGCTTGAAATGGCTCTAGACGTGTTTGGTAACCAATTTGGCTATAATAGCATACCTCTTTCAAAAATACTAGTGTTAATTTGGATGATAATATTTCTATCAATTTCATCATGTTTTTGGGTGCATTGTTATTTTTTATGTCATTGTTATTTTTCATGTCACTGTTATTTTATATCTTATGTTATCTGTGTAATGTCACCGTGGTTGTTCAATTTGTACATGGATAATTGTTTGCTAGAATTGAAAGGTGTGGGTTTGGGCGCGAAAATGAACAATGTGAAAGTATGTTGCCTATTGTATGCGGACGATGCGGTGCTGATTGCTGACAGTATGGAAGATCTACAGTTTCTCGGGTCTAGGATGAACCAAGTATGTATGCGAAACGAGTTGATGATGAATGTAAGTAAGTCCAAAGTGATGGTGTTTGAAAGAGAGAGTACGAGAACAGCGTGCAATATAGTTGTGAATGATGAATACTTGAAGCAAGTGGATGAGTTTGTGTATTTAGGAAGTATGTTTACAAGAGACGGAAAGGCTGATGAGGATATTGAAAGAAGGGTGAATGCAGGAAACTCCATTAATGGACGACTGAACGCTGTTGGGGCAAATAAGAAATTGTCCAAAGAAGCTAAGCTAGCAGTCCACAATGGAGTGCTTATACCAACCCTAATGTATGGCAGTGAGGCATGGAACTGGCAGAGGAAGGATGAAAGTAGACTGAATGCTGTGGAAATGAGATCTTTGAGACGGATGTGCGGTAAAACCATGTATGACCGTATTACAAATGTGGATATCCGGAAAGAATGCAAGGCTGATATGAGCGTAATGGATAGGATCAAGAAAGGGACGCTTAGATGGTTTGGGCATGTGGAGCGAATGAACGAAGAAAGGAGTGTGAAAAGAATATATGATGCGAAAGTGAATGGAAGAAGAAGTCGAGGACGCCCGAGAAAGACATGGCACGATCAAGTAAATCAAATACTTGAATCGGGTCATGTGAAGAGTCAGAATAACAGAAGAGTATGTATGAGACGATGTATGAATGTGAATGAAGCAAGGAGTGTGTGTCAAGACAGAGTTGTATGGCGGTCCGTCCTCTCTAGTTAGTTAGTTAGTTAGTTAGTCAGTTAGTTAGTTATGTTATGAAAAGGCCCATGAGGGCGTATATCATTAAATAAATAAATAAATGGGTTGTTTTTTTTTTTGTTTTTACAATAACTCCACACAGGAGGCCTTGAGGGAAATAATTTCCCCTCAAGGCCTATGTCATCTTTGGGGATGCTGTGTGGAGGGTCTTTTTGAGGAAAGGAAAGAGTGAACTAGGGTCTTGAAGAGGCCCATGTTGAAGGAGGGAGGAAACACAGAGGCCGGCAAATCGTTCCATAGCCGAGTTGTTGAACATAAGAACGAGTCGTAAAAGCATAGCCGAGTTTCCCGACCATGCACCAGTGTCGAAGGGATCAATGACGCAAGTTCCTCGGAGCATCTTCCATTGAAATACCTGTAGAACAGGGACAGCATTCCCACCTGACGTCTGTGCTCCAAAGTTTGCAATCCGTTTGTTAAGATAGGAGAATCTATCAAACGGACCGCCCGTTTCTGCACAGAGTCGAGGGTTTTTTTTTCAGGTATTTAGGGGCTCCAGACCAGAGGTGGCTGCCAAATTCAACAGCGGGGCGTACTTGAGATTTTTACAAGGTCAGCATTTAGATGGTTTTGGCATGTAGAGCGAATGAACGAAGAAAGGAGTGTGAAAAGAACATACGATGCGAAAGTGTATGTGAAATTTGTATACATATTATATATTATTTTCTCCTTGTTAGTTAATCTTATTAGCATAATTAATTAATATGAATTAGTATGAAGCGCACTTGAGGTGAAATATCACAAAACTGCGCTATATAAGTTCACTGTTATTATTATTATATTACGCCATTCTTAACTGAAGATAGATTTATTAACTTACACTAATGCAGCCGTATGGTCAACTTTGCCAATCAAGGAGTGGACAGAATTTTTACATTATGTGTATTTTGAATCAATCAATTAGTCAATCGGTGTATCAAGGAGTGGATGGAATTTTTACATTATGTGTATTTTGAATCTATCAATTAGTCGATCGGCGTATCAAGGAGTGGACAGAATTTTTACATTATGTGTATTTTGAATCAATCAATTAGTCAATCGATGCATTAAGGAGTGGACGGATTTTTTACATTGGGTATATTTCTAATCAATCGGTGTATCAAGGAGTGGGCGGAATTTTTACATTGTGTATAATTCTAATCAATTAATTGATCAATCGGTGTATCAAGGAATGGATGGAATTTTTACATTATGTGTATTACTAATCATTCTAATTAATCAATTTATCAATCGGTGTATTCAATTCAATTCAATTCAATTTCTTTATTCATTTTAATAACATTACAAAATAAAATTTTAATGCGTTATTAAAGATATGTACAAAAAAATATATATGAAGTAAACAAAAAAACAGAGTACACTGCATATAATATACAATATAAAACAAAATTTAATAATTAAACAGAATAGATATATGGTAAATACAAGTTAAGCAAGCAGCAATAAAACTTGCTGTTTAAATACAGTTTCGCTGATGCAAAAAAATGTCGATATCCGAAGCGATTCGATTCAACAGCAAGAGTGCCCTCCCCACCGGGATGACCATTGGCAAGTTAGTCCTGCAGGCCGGGAGATAAAACAATCTATGTTGTCGATGACGGCGATAACCATCGGGAACATAAAAGTTAATGCTCTCCATGATAGATAAGTTTTCGAAACATCCACGTACCAATTTGAAGAAATGGGTGACGATGTACACATCCCTTCTGACCCGTAGATGGTTTGTTCCCAGCATACCCAAGAGAAACTTAGTCGGATAGAGCCACGGGTAGTAACCGTACTCCCTCAAGTAGAGAAATCTCAGAAATTTCTTCTGAACCCTCTCCAACATGAGGGAGTACTTCTCCTCGTGCGGACTCCAAATCACTGATCCACTCTCCAGCTGCTTCTTACCA
Source organism: Drusus annulatus (assembly GCA_022651775.1). Classification (NCBI taxonomy): domain Eukaryota; kingdom Metazoa; phylum Arthropoda; class Insecta; order Trichoptera; family Limnephilidae; genus Drusus; species Drusus annulatus. The sequence continues at coordinate 392,821 of JAGWCC010000540.1, read as the reverse complement.
AGGAATTAAATAATATTGTGAGAACCCGGTTGTCTCTAAAGTTTTTCGCAGTACGTATAACGAAACCCAACATTTTCAATGAAGTGCCACAGGTCATTTCGATATGAGCATGAAATGTTAGCCTACTATCAAACATGATCCCAAGATCCTTCATAGTGGAAACACGTTTTAAACTTTGGTCGTTCATAGTATACCGGTAAAACCAAGTATGATACGCCCTTGTGAAAGACAAAATGAAACATTTAGAAATATTGAACTCAATCCGATTTCTTTTACTCCAGTCAACAATTCTATTAATGTCTGACTGGAGTCGATTGCATTGTATCAAGGAGTAGACGTAATTTTTACATCATTTTTATTACTAATCAATCAATTAATTAATCGGTGTATCAAGGAGTGGACGTAATTTTTACATCATGTGTAGTACTAATCAATCAATCAGCCAATCAATCAATGAATCACTCAGTGTATCAAGGAGTGGATGGAATTTTGATTTTGTGTATTTCTAATCAATCAGTGAATCAACCAATTAATCAATTGGTGTCTTAAAGTATGGACAGAATGTTTACATTATGTGTATAAGTAATCAACCAATGCATCAATCAGAGTGTGTCGTACGCACTGACCCGCGATAACTAGGGATAATATGTGTGTGTAATATGCATGTATAATATTGGAGATAATATGTGTGGAAAATAAGATTTGTATTACATTAAATCAGCATCAAAATTAACTTCATGTTTTGATCTCAGAGTAACAATATAAAGAGACCATACTAATTTGTGACAAATCGTTGACAAACTCGCAAAATATAGCTCTCTCTTTATGCTCGGTTCTATAAGCATATGAGAAAAAGAGACAAACAATTGTTGAAACCTATACACGATTTGGGGCGGGCTAAATGAAATGTCTTCATTATTTAATCCGCACAAACTTCAGACACGTTTGCACTGTCAGGCGAACGGACTGTCAAAAGTACGTAAATAGTTAAAAACTTGAGTTATTTTTTGTGTAATATCTAGCAAAACATCATGGCCACATTTTCTATGCTTGTTTGCTTTAATCGAAGTACAAAAGGACCAAAAACAAACAGTTTTCACACGTATGTACCATAAAAATCGTCTTTTTTAGTTTGATCTCAAATATTTAACATCCTAACCTACAAAACAACTAGTAACTTACACCAATATGTAATTAATCTTTGGACTATTCGTTCCAATATAATAAACTTCCGTTTGAAATGAGTTTTAATGGATTCGCAATATGTTTAACTTAAAAATATTTACGAGATGTCACATTAAAAACCATTAGAAAGGGGAACTCCGTCTTTGTACGGCTTCTGAGACTATCCCGGTCTCTTTCTTTCTCATGATACTAACGCTAAATTGTTGGCAAACAGATAAAGACAGAATAGTGTTTATCTCTTAGATTTTGGTTGCCTCCCTAAATTCAGGGCTATGCCAAAATTGGAATATTATTATATATTTAATTATTTTTAGATTTCCAAAGGATGAAAAAGGCGAGAAAAATGGATCCGTGCTACGAGAAGGCAAAATTGAACTCCTAAATACCATAGCACAATCTGCTCAGTCCATTTCCCAAGTAATCACTTCGACAAAACATCTCCGTTGGGCCCACTAATGGACGATAATATTTGGATACCTTCACTTTGAACATTGCCCCGTTTTTCTAGGTCCTGTATTATATAATTTAAAGATGTGATTTTTCGTAAACGTCGACGATTTGATTGTTGTAATGCGGAGATTTTTTTTTCTAGTTTCAAAATTCGCGTATTACGTTAAAGTATTATGTTTTTTAAGACTACCTTTTTTGGAGTATCTACGATTGGTGCAACTACAGAATTCTCGGGCGTTACGGATCTAACATCAAATTCCAATCTAATTTCTTTTTTCTTTTGATTTAACAAATATGTTAAAATGAATTCATACGTTTCATCTGGATTTTTATACCCTTAGCTTCTAATTAATTGTTTTTTTTTTTAAATCTATTGATGTGCACATTCACTATTGTACCCATTTCTGAACCTGTTCTCTGATGATTTATGATAACGATCATGCATTTAGATAGTTTTAATTTTGTATACATATTATATATTATTTTCTCCTTGTTAGTTAGAATTATTAGCTTAATTAATTAAGTATGAAGCGCACTTGACGTGAAATATCACAAAGTTCACTGTTATTATTATCTGCATTCGAAATTTCCTTACAAAATAACGCGGGACGGAAAACATCCCTACAATACTTAAAAGCGGTGTCATGTTTTGTGAATTTTTTTGTGTCTTCTTTTCTCTCCTCATGGTGTACGACGTAAAAACGCAGAGAAAGTGATTTATCGCAAATTTATATAGGTAAAAAAAATTGATCTCTCTCCATATATTCTTACTCCAAGGTTAAGAAAATGATTTAACATCTGTTATCACCGTACATTTTTTTTTATTTTACTTTTTGTTTGTAAACTATTTTGTTGATGGAGACTGAAGTTCATTTTATAATATGTATTATAAAATGTTCTGTACTAATAATTTAATTCGTTTATATTTTTATCTATAAATAAGATTTTAATAATCTTATTGATTAATGTATATTTGAATAAACAAAAAAATATACAACATTCATTCTTTTTAATGATTTACAACTACCTACTCACAACAAAATACCTAATTTACTTAATTTGTGACAACCCTGTTAGTGATTTTACTCCGAGTTTAGGCCACACCCTTTGGTCATTGCTTAGTCAAAAAGTGCGGACAAAATTTCGCAAAGTTAGGTCTCTAGGTTACTCTAAGGTTTTGATCTAATTCTGTAATTTCGAATTCGCGTTTTGATCTAATCCTGTAATTCATCGATCTAAATAAATAAATCCGCCCGTTTCAGCTTTCAATCAAACTGTGAGCAGCCGTCGAGCGTGACAACATGACCGCTGTTCTTGACGGCTTATCACAATTTGATAAAAGATTTGCCTCAACCCAAATCCTAAAAATGCTCAAAGCCGGCGTCAAAAGATTAAAAAAAATAATGTACATAGTGTCATTAAAACGAGGTCGAAATACGAATCATATTATCACATCACATCAACAACAAATTAATGTCCAAAGCTAGTAAATATGTATTATTAACCTAATTAAAGAAGGATACTTTGTATTTGATAATATTGCGAATGATTGCAAGTTTTTAGACGGTGCCAAAACAGAGAAGAAAATAAACATACATAGTTTAAAATACATTTAACAAACAACGTATGACTGATGACGACAGCGATGGCCATGACACGTGTAGACATGCGAGTCTCAAAAACCAAATTGTTTAAAAATCCCACATACAAAACGTAACTTATTACAATTTAATTTCTTTGAAAACGTCCCTAATTTGCTTTGTTTCGGTTTTCTCATTTCTTCTATCATTATAACTCAATGTCTTCACTATCTACTGAAAACCATATACTCATTGTCATAAAATATTTACTGTTCTTTTGTTACTTGTTATATTTACACTGTTTGCATTTATAGAATCGTTTACTTATAATACTTGAATATTAATGTTTTAAGTGCCAACATATTAACTGTCCTCAATCATATTTCCTTTTCTTTGATTTGACAAATGTGTTTATATGAATTCATACGTTTCATCTGAATTTTTATACCCTTAGCTCCTGGTAAATTGTTTTTTATTTGTTTTTTAATCTGTTGATGTACACATACACTGTTATACCCATATCTGAACCTTTTCTCTCGTGATTTATGATAACGATCATGATTTTAGATAGTTTTAATTTGTATACATATTATGTATTATTTTCTCGTTGTTAGTTAATCTTATTAGCATAATTAATTTAGCATGAAGCGCACTTGAGGTGAAATATCACAAAACTGCGCTATATAAGTTCACTGTTATTATTATTATATTGCGCCATTCTTAACTGAAGATAGATTTATTAACTTACACTAATGCAGCCGTATGGTCAACTTCGCCAGGCTTCCACCCTCGAAGAGACCTTTTTTTACTGACCCATAAATCATAATGCGCCGAATGTGTTACGCAACGAACCCTTATTTGTAATTTGGGTTTGATACAAAATAACCTTCGCACCGACGACATTCTTTCTTCGTTGCTTCAAACAAATTGTTACACTATGATTATTTTGTTTTAGAAGTAATCATTTTACAAATGGGACAAATTCAAAGGCGTTGTTTCAATTTGACGGGTGTCTGTAGAGATAGGCATATGGCGACTAGAATTTAAAAAATAAGAAGTTTCCAAAAATAATAAAACAGTTAATTTATTTACACTGTTCAGTTACAAAAAGTCGTAAAAAAAATCTTTAAAAAAAATGTCTGTTTAGTAAAATTTGCAAAGAAAATCAGAAATCCGTCAATTTGACGGGTGCCGTAACAAAAAAATTATAAAATTCTTTATTATAATTTAATATATTTTGGTTGCGTTTCAATATTAAAATAATAACCTTAGTATGTGACAGACCCTTAGAGTATATAGAGTGGTATCTATCCAAGGCAGTGTCGTCAGTTTTTGATGATTTTTACCTGACTCGGCGGACCTGGGCGTGGCTAAGACTAAGGCTAGGGTATTTATACATCCATTCACATCACATATCGACATAATGTTTTTGTTTATTCGTATAACCACTTTTTCACAGTATTGATATCAACAAAAATATAGCATCTAACCTAAAAAAACCGTTTAGTTGTGTCTAGTTTAGTGGCATAATAAAAAATGTGGGAGGAGTCCCGCGGTGACCCAGGAGCCCAAGATCATCGCGACAGTACATAGAAGCGGTGTATTTGTCTCTTTATCTCTCATGGTGTACAACGTAAAACCCGGAGAAAGTGATTTATCGCATGTTTGTATAGGTTGGGTAAAAATAATTAGCTCTCTCTCCATACATTGTTACTCCAAGGACACACCTGATAAAAATAACAAATCAAATCCATACAAAAATTTATTTAACCACTTATTCATGAATATAATGTTTATTACGTCTAGATGTGATGTTTATGAATGCACTAAATATTGTTTAGTCCGTATTGTATCAACGGCACGGCACGTCATTATCGACTAGGAGCCACTGATTTGAAGTCGACATTAATCTGCCATCTTCATATCAATGTATCTTTGTAGATAATAAAACCGTTGTATAGTTTGGAAAACGTTTCCAAAAATTTTCAATAGATGTCAGCGCTTGTTCGATTTGGAATAGAATTGTTTTAATTAAATAATATTGATAATGTTCAACGATACTTTGAAACCTTGAAGTAACAATGTATGGAGAGAGAGCTAATTATTTTTACCTAACCTACACAAACTTGCGATAAATCACTTTCTCCGGGCTTTTACGTAGCACACCATGAGAGAGAAAGAGACAGCAAATTTCATGGACCGCTTCTATATACTGTAAGGATGATCTTAAGGTCCTGGTTCACGGCGGGACTCCGCCCACATTTTTTATTATGCTACTAAACTTGACACAACTAAACGGTTTTTTGGGTTATACGCTATATTTTTGTTGATAAAAATAATGTGAAAAAGTGGCCATACGAATAAACAAAAAACATCATGTCGATATGTGATATAAATGGATGTATAAATACCGTAGCCTTAGTCTTAGCCACGCCCAGGGGCGCCGAGTCATGTTAAAATCATCAAAAACAAGTCAAAAACTGACTTCACTGCCTTGGATAGATACTACTCTTCCAACTCTATGTTTGAAACAGAGAAAGATAGGAAAAAAAAAGAATTTGGTCGCGACCGATACTCGAACTGGAAACTTCCACTCTACGGGAGTAACGTCTCTGCCGATTGAGCTACTGAAACCTTTAAAAGTCCGTATTTAAATATATAAGGTATTTTAATATATTTCATATAACAAATTGTCCAAAGAAGCGAAGCTAGCAGTCCACAATGGAGTGCTTATAACAACCCTGATGTATGGCAGTGAGGCGTGGAACTGACAGACTGAATGCTGTGGAAATGAGATCATGAGGTCCGTAAGAGTTATGAATAGGATCAAGAAAGGGACGCTTAGATGGTTTGGGCGTGTAGAGCGAATGAACGAAGAAATGAGTGTGAAAAGAATATATGATGCAAAAGCGAATGGAAGAAGAAGTCGGAGATGCCGGAGGAAGACAATGTGCCGAATCAAATACTTTAATAGGGCCATGTCAGACAACAGCAGAGTATGTATGAGACGGTGTACGAATGTGAATGAAGCAAGGAGTGTGTGCAAAGATAGAGTTATACGGCGGTTCGTCTTCTCTGCCTATTACTGCGGAGAAACGGCGTGATGGTCAGTTAATTAGTATTTCAACAGATCTTATTAATATTAAAAAAATTAAAATATCTCAAGTAAAGCGTATGTCCAAAGTAAAATAACACAGAATTACGGTATATAATAAAAATTATTATTATTATTAATTTCTGCTATACTTAGTGACAGCTGTTTCGACTGTTCTCGATAGTGGCCTTGAACGCCGAAACAGCCTAAAACTAAAAATAGTAGAAATTAATAATAATATAAAATTAAGTTATAACGCTACAAACCAAACACATAAACTATAAATATAGTCATTAATATATAATGTAGTGATTCCTTCATATTTATGTATGTATGACACATTAATGCGTAGTAGATAGTGATTAATATTGACTGTAAATAATTTCCTTTGTGAGTACGTATGTACGAGTATAAACTTGGAACTAACAGATGTGTTCGGAAAATTGTCAACCAACTGACTAACCATCACGCCGTTGTCCGCAGGGGTAGGCAGAGAGGACGGACAGCCATACAACTCTGTCTCGGCACACACTTCTGCTTCATTCACATTTATACATACTCTTCTGTTATTCCGACTCTCGACGTGGCCCGACTCGAGTGTTTTTATTCACTTGACTTGTCTTCCGCGGGCGTCCCTGACTTCTTTTCGCACCCCTTTCTTCGTTCGTTCGCTCTAAATGCCGAAACCATCCAGGCATCCCTTTCTTAATCCAATTCATTGCGCTTACATCATCCTTGCATTCTTTCCGGATATCCACATTTTTAACACGGTCATACATGGTTTTATGCACATACGTCTCAGGGATCTCATTTCCACAGCATTCAGTCTACTTTCATCTTTCCTCTGCCAGTTCCATGCCTCACTGCCACACATCAGGGTTGGTATATGCACTCCATTGTGGACTGCTAGCTTCGCTTCTTTGGACAATTTCTTATTTGCGCCAACAGCGTTCAGTCCTCCATCAATGGAGTTTCCTGCATTCCCCCTTCTTTCAATATCCTTATCAGCCTTTCCGTCTCTCTAGAACATACTTCCTAAATACACAAACTCATCCACTTGCTCCAAGTATTCATCATTCACAACTATATTGCACGCTGTTCTTCAAATCATCAAATTAGAAAAATAATGTTTTCAAAATCCCTACAAATGATAAAGTACCTACCTACTATATATTTTACGAGACCATTTTTTAAATTCTATTTGAATCGTTACTAATCGAGAAGGCAGTACCTACCTAGCATTGATTTCTCATTGATGACATCAAACTGTCCGATCTTTAGTTTTCGGTCGCTACTAGGTCGTTAAACTAGGAGTTAATATGTAATAATAGAAAATAAGATCTGTACAGCGCCCTTGAGGTGATTTTTCACAAAAATGGCGCTGTACAAATCATCCAAATATTGGTATTATTACATCAGATTAACGTGTCGATTTAATTAGACTGTCAAATACATAAAAGTAGAAATTGAGGCGTTGCTTTTTCCAATGTGAATACCGCACTAGAGTTCCGACTGATTGCAACTGTTCGGGGCCCTAACGCGAAACATCGATATAGATTTTATTGACAATGCACAAACGACAACTCCCGTCGACTTAAGAAGCATAATTTAGTCGATGTGAACTGTAGTTTTTTCGTTGGCGATCTGCAGTCGGGCTCAAACGATTTCAAATCACCGACACTGTCGTTAAAATCTATCTCAATGGTTCTTGCTAGGGCCCCTGGAGCTAGTAGGACTGTCGCATCCCCAATCGGGGTATGTTGTTAGGCTGAAGGGGGAAAGGAAAGAGATGGGAAAAAGGTAGGTTGGGAATTAGGTACCTGGCTATCCAATTCAAGCAACGTTTCGATTCTGAATTAGTAATGGGCGTTGACGATAATTCTAAACAACGCCACTGCCGTGTTATCGTTGGCAATTGTTGAATATAATCGTTGGAAATAACGATTAGACGTTGATGTGACGATATTGATTTTAATAATAATAATCCCCTGTTGGAAGAGTTGAAACAGTTAAATCGTTGAGGGTGTTATTTTATAACGCAACGGCTATATCTTACTTGCCACGGGTAGATTCGCTCGACGCTAAGACGTCTGGTAGGGAGGTACACAACCAAAAGATCATTCCAAATTACGCGTAATATCGTTCACGCAGTATACACTCTTACGACGCTAAAACAATAGGTGCATACTCGGCGAGTGTTGAGACGCGTTGCGTTAAAGAATATTCGTATGCAGCTATCGACATCCAACTGTTGGAGCAAAATTTCTTTAATGGCGTTGGACATTGACGGCATTTAGCCGTTACGTTCAACGGCTAGTTATATTTTAAATGGTGGTCTTTCACCAGGGCGATACTCGACGTATAATGTAATGATTTGCTATAATTATGAAATATGACAGTATTATTGCTGGTATTATCTGGTTTAAATGGAGGAAATCAACCAATGTAGAACTTGCGGTGTTGCGAGGCCATCGATCAGAACTAGATACATTGCAGTGAGAAAAACGAAATATCAAAGTGTAAATCGTTATAAAAAATGAAATATTACCTTATTTTTGGTGTCGTCTGGTAGTGTAGTAATGGAGGAAAGCAAAGTAGAACTGGCGACGAGAACAGTCGTAGAGCTATTGAACAATAGAGCGCTTCAACAAAAACCTTTACCCGCACTGGAGTAGAAGGTATTACTTGTCAGTTTGGCGGATGGCTTCGACCTTTTTACGTTTTATATCCGCATGGATCTGGTCACGGAATGGATCGCACGATAAGACGCGAGAAGAGAGTCGATACAACCTATCAATCACAAACAATGTCAGGCCGCGAGAACAGATAATAATATTAACACGGAATGAAATTTGTCAACACTCACAGCGAGAAAATTCCATACAAACTACGCGGAACTTTGATCAGCTGACGTCGTGGTTCATGAATAGAAGTGTCGCATTGCGCAGACAATTTAAAAATAATTATTTAACCCACAAAACTAGACTCAATATAAATATCAATCTAAGACTATCAATAATATATATTTTTTAAATTTAAAGTTTTTTTAATGTAGTTTTGTTGATATTTCATTAATTACAATATTTATTATTTTAGGTGACACCTTTTTACCGCTTTGTATGACGCATTTACAGCTATCTTCGTATGTATGGGCGGTTTATTTACAAAGGTGTTGTATTGTGCAAAATGTGTAAAAGTACTAATAAAATCAAAAATGCTTAGAAAAAACTATTTTAAATTATGAGGTATTTAAAAATGTATTTATTTAAGTAACTTCTGGTTTTATTTTATGCAAGTCGTTAAATAATAAGGGTTCGAAATGGAGTCTTATTTTGGGTGACACCTCTAAAATTTTGCTTTGTTATTTATAACAAACTTCACGTTGATCAGCGGATGACAAGTCTAGAAGTCCTTTCGACTGACAGTGTGTAGTGTCTGGGGAAATTTCCCTCGATTTGGGGTAAAATATGAGAGACGGTACTTTTATAAATCACTGAAAAAAACAAGCTCTAGTAAAAATTGTATTTCTTTGGGCTGACAATTGACCACTGTATATGTAGAAGGTATTAAGTTCGATAGCTTAGGCGTATGTGCGGTATAACCATGTATGACCGTGTCAAAAATGTCGAAATAATGCAAGACTGATGTAAAGCGTAATGAATAGAATTACGAAAGGGATACTTAGATGGTTTGGCCGTGTAGAACGAATGAACGAAGAAAGTAGTGTGAAAAGAATATATGACGCGAAAGTAAATGGAAAAAGAAATCTGGGACACCAAAGAAAGATATAGCACGATCAAATGAATCGAACACTTCAGTCGGATCATGTCAAGAGTGAAAATAACAGAAGAGTATGAATGATTTGCTGGTTTCTATGTTTCCTCCCTCCTTCAACATGAGCCTCTTCAAGACTCAGGTTCTCTCCTTCCTTTCCTCAAAAAGACCCTCCACACAGCATTCCCAAAGATGACATAGGCCCTGACGGAAATTATTTCCCTCGAGGTCTCATGTGTGAAGTTAATGTAAAAAATAAATAAAAATGAGACGATGTATGAATGTGAATAAAGCAAGGAGTGGGTGTGCAAAGACAGAGTTGTATGGTGGTTCGTCCTCTCGGCCTACCCCTGCGGAGAAACAGCGTGATAATAAGTTGGTCACTTGGAGAAACCGTTGATAAAAGGTTGGTCAGTTAGTTTTCGTTTTTAAAGCTGGGGATTTTATGGGGAAATTTTTCCCCTCGCCAGAGGGAGAAAACGAATTTGGGCACAATACGAGTGAGGCCATCGCGCAATCAAAACAACAGTTCGTATCGCACACTTATCTGTACGTGTATCTCTCTCGTACGAGCGGTGCGCACGATAAAATAATAATAAAAATTCGATCCGTAATTATATCCGAGTCCAGTCCTCAGCCATTGTCAGAAGTCGCCTTCTATTCCAGTGAGAATAAAGGCCATCTTTAGCCGACCCAAACCTAAACATTCGCACTTTGTTCGCGCAGTACCGCAGACGGACATCGCTTTAATCAACACGCAATTATCCGGAACGCACTACCAACGTCAATATGAAGGCCGCTTTGTGCTTTTTGATCGTCGTCGCCATCGGGGGGGCCACCGCCAAGCTGACATGTGAGTTACACTTCAAATTATCTTATCGAAGGTCGGCCAGCACCATACCAATCCTCCCCTCAAAATGAAGACTGCTCTGAGTGCGTTTTGCTTTGGGAAGAGCCTCTGACAAGCTGACACGTTGGTCCTATTTACATCTTCACGCTGCAGCCAGGAACTGAAAAGGTCCCTGAGGATTCCCTGTTGGGAAGTAGATACCTGGCTATTCAGATCTGGTCACCAAACATGACAAAAGCCATTTCAAGCGTCGTTTCATTGTTAAAATCTAAACATGAAAACATGAAAATTGTCTAAAGAAGCGAAGCTAGCAGTCTACGATGGAGTGCTTTTACCAACCCTGATGTGTGGTAGTGAGGCATAACTGGCAGAGGAAGGATGCAAGTAGACTGAACGCCGTAGAAATGAGATCCTTGAGGTGTATGTGTGCTGAAACCATGTATGACCATGTTAAAAATGTGGATATCCACGAAGAATGCAAGGCCGATGTAAGAAAGGGATGAATAGACAGTTTGGGCATGTAGGACGAATGGGCGAAGAAAGGAGTGTGAAAAGAATATATGACGCGAATGTACATGGAAAATGAAGTCGGGGACACCCGAGGAAGACATGGCACGATCAAGTGAATCAAATACTTGAGTCGGGCCATGCGAAAAGTCAGAATAACATAAAAATATGTAATGAAGAAACGCATGATGGTTAGGTTAGGTTAGGTTGTTTAACTTTTGCATTTTAAATTGTTTATTTCCTTTGTATTGTAATATACAACATACGAGGCATGTTCAAAAGAAAAGGTGAATTTTGAATTTTCGCGGGCTGTGTACATTCGATTATCGTTTTTTTTTTTGTTATGTTGGTACACATATGTTTATCATATGTTAGCATTATCAGCCATTTTGGATTAGTGGTTTGTTTTTGACAACTGGGAAGGTTAGTCACGTTTTTGTGTGTTCTTCGATTTTTTACTTTTTGAAAAAATGGATCCAAGAATATGTATTAAATTTTGCGTTAAAAATGGAATAAAGTGCTCCAACGCACTTAAAATGTTGACTGGGCATTCGGCGAGTCTACTTTGTCTCAAAAAAGTGTTTATAAGTGGTACAAACGCTTTACAGAAGGCCGAGAAGATGTCAATGACGATGAGCGTCCTGGAGTTGTGGAAAAACAAATCATGGATTTTATTCTTTGATCCATTTTTTTTCAAAAGTAAAAAATCGAAGAACACACAAAAACGTGACTAACCTTTCCAGTTGTCAAAAACAAACCACTGATCCAAAATGGCTGATAATGCTAACGTATGATAAACATATGTGTACCAACATAACAAACAAAAAAATCGATAGTCGAATGTACACAGCCCGCGAAAATTCACCTTTTCTTTTGAACAGGCCATGTACATTTAGTTTCACTCCTAGGAACCGTTATTTCTAAAGCGCCCCAGACATAGTATAATAACTGTACCGCTGTTGTTTTCACCAGGGCGATACTGAGAGATTCCCCCTCCCAGGGGCAAAGATCAACTCTTAATTATTGTTTATTTATTTAATTTAGCATTTATTTTATTTGGCAGGAAAGATTTGGCGGAAGTCATCGGGCGTTGCAAATTTGCGACGTTGCCAATGTTTGCGTTTATTTTTATTGGAGCTCTGTTTCTTTGTCACGTCGCGGACGGTAAACAGCAACTGCGGACGCATTTCACCATCGTTTGTGATTCTTACGTGCTTTTGGTTCACGTTGAACAAATCGACTGTTTTTAGAATGATGATAACTTATTGGTGCAAGTCCAGCCTATTGGCTTGAATTTGGGTAGTAAAAAATTGCATTTGTAACACTATTTAGACGATGTATGAATGTGAATGAAGCGAGGAGCGTGTGCCAAGACAGAGTTGCATGGCGGTCAGTCCTCTCTTTTTTTTTTTTTTTAAGTGAATACCGCACTAGAGTCTCAACTGATCCCAACCGTCTAGAGCCAGTGCGACTGGCCCCCCAAAAAGGGGTATGTTGTGTGGCTAAGGGTAGCGGGGAGGGGAAGGAGATGGGGAAGGGGAAGGTTGGGAAGTACCTGGCTATTCAGATATGGTCACCAAACACGGCTAAGGCCATTTCAAGTGACGTTTCAATTCTGAACGGTGGTCTTTCACCAGGGCGATACTTAGAGTATCTACCACTCTGGAACGTGCTGCAAATATACTATATTTTATTTTTATATCAATTAAATGAAACCTTGATTAAAATAATTTTTATTTGCGCACGCCGGGTTCGAACCCGCGAGTTCTGGATTCGTAGTCGAGCGTCTTACCACTCGACCATGCAGGCCGTCACTCTGCCTACCCTTGTGGAGAAACTGCGTGATGGTCAGTTAGTCACTTACTTAAACCCCCTTACTTGTAAACGAGATGTGAATGTTACGAATCCAGAGGTCGGGGGTTCACACCCGGCGTGTGCAAATACATTTTATTTAATCAATATATGTCATAACACATTTAATTCATAGAAAATAATATAAAATATGTGTGCTGCACATTCCAGAGTGGCAGATACTCTAATTATCGCCCCGTTGAATTATCAAACGTTGGCTTTAGCCGTCTTTGGTGACCAGATCTGAATAGCCGGGCACTTCCCAACCTTCCTCTTCCCATCTCCTTCCCCTCCCCACTACCTTCATCATCGCAGCATACCCCGATTGGGGACGCCATACTCCCACTGGCTACAGACGGTTGGGAGCATTTGGGACTCTTGCGTAGGATTTCGCATTGACTTTTCCGATCTAATCTTTCCTAGCGGTTAATTTTAATTATTAAATTAGAATTAACTTATATTAATTGAAATAAGTTTCAACGTAAATATGAAACGGAAAAAATACAACGGCCTCCATGGTCGAGTGGTAAGACGCTCGACTACGAATCCAAAGGTCGCGGGTTCGAACCCGGCGTGCGCCAATAACTTTTATTTAATTAATATGTGTCATAACACATTTAATTCATATATAACATAATAAAAAGTATATTTGCGTCACGTTTCAGAGTGGTAGATACTTTAAGTATCGCCCTGGTGAAAGACCATCATTCAGAATTGAAACGTTGCTTGAAATGGCTTTAGCCGTGTTTGGTGACCAGATCTGAATAGCCAGGTACTTCCCAACCTTCCTCTTCCCAATATCCTTCCCCTCCCCACTACCTTCAGCCTCACAACATACCGTATTTGGGGATGCCATAGTCTCGCTGGCTCTAGACGGTTGGGAGCAGTTGAGACTCTTGTGTGGTATTCATATTAAAAAAATATTAAAAAAAGTCGCGACCAAAAAAAAAAATTATCAAAAATTTTCAATTTAAGTATGAGATCGAATAAAAATGCCGGTTTCTTATGAGGTCACGGTGGCTGAATCGGCAGAAGCGTTACTCCTGGATAGAGTAGAGGCTCCGAGATCGAGTCTCGTTCGCGACCGTTATATTTTGTTTCATATTTACGTTGAAAATTATTGATATTGTTTCAATTATTCGTTTCAATTCTCTACGATGCATTTGCGGGCAAAGTATTTTCTGGTTTACAATGTATTTTATCACGCCGCATTGCACAAACATAACCCCGCCGATAATAATGGAAACTGCTTATCTTGTAAGTTGTTTGTATTTTGTTTATCGTGATGCGCATGCCCCAAATCTTCATTTTTATCAATCCATTCGATACAACGTAAAATCAATATTTATCGAGAAATTTCCAAATATTTACTCAGCGTGCCGTAAAAAATGATTCTTTGTGTAACTTATCTGTTATTTACCTTATGATGTAAGAAATTGGTACAAAAGCTGCGACTTAAGTGTTTTGACGGCCTCCGTGGTCGAGTGGTAAGACGCTCGACCGCGGATCCAAAGGTCGCGGGTTCGAACCTGGCGTGCGCCAATAACTTTTATTTAATTCATTTTGAAATATGTTTGCGGCACGTTCCCGAGTGGTAGATACTCCAAGTATCTCTCCGGCGAAAGACCACCATTCAGAATCGAAACGCTCCTTGATTGAAATCGCTTTAGCCGTGTTTGTGACCAGATCTGAATAGCCAGGTACTTTCCAACCGTCCTCTTCCCCATCTCCTTCCCCTCCCACTACCTTCAGCCTCACAACATACCCAGATTGGGGATGCCATAGTCTCGCTGGCTCCAGACGGTTGGGAGCAGTTGGGACTCACTGCTGTATTCACTGTAAAAAAAAAAACTATTTTGAAACATTCACCCTCATTCTAAGAATGCAATCGTGTTGAAGTTAGTTTAGCGACCTCTGTGAGCTATCAGAGCTGCAAACTCTTTGGCTCAGAAATCTAAATTTGGCGGAAAGTTTCACGCATACAAAGGAAACTATATGACTTTGATTTAATTTGCATTTTTTAAATTATTAATCGTACAATTGACTCACCTTCTCTGTTGCAACTCGTCCAGTACAACATTCCTCGCCGTAGACTCGGAAACGATGAATTGCTGTTCCTCAATCATCGCTCTACTAATTAAGGGTATCATTCTACACTGTCCGGAATGTCGAGACTTGTTGACTCAAGCCATTGTCTTGAAATTTTTGTTACCGATGATTTTTATCATTCTTTACGACTCTACCACAACCTCGACTTGAATGTTCTTTGTAATGTATATTTTGTTCTATTTTTGTCATTGTAATATTATAATATTAAGTGTGGTGCTGCTCTTTTCTAATGTATATTTTGTTCTATTTTTGTCATTGTAATATCATAATATTAAGTGTGGTGCTGTTCTTTCTCCGTTGCTTTTTTTTCCCATTTCGTGTTGTGCATTTTTTTTGTAATTAGACATTAGTTTGTTAGTTTATAAATAAAAAACATATTTGCCCCTCTCTCTTCTCTTTTACCGGGGTGATACTGATTTTATCTACCGCTTTTTGTACTACGAGGCAATCAAATCTCATATAAAGTGATACATTGAATGACACGTCAATCAAAGACTGGGTCAAAGAGAACGACGACAAATGCAAACATTTATTTCTCGTTTTTTGCAAACGTTTAATCTGGTAATCGCGTAGCAACAATCAAAGTAACGCCATAGCTGCGATCTCTTATCGAGCACGTTCATCGGGACGTGTTTATCGCTTGCAACATATTAAGCGACGATCCATCACCTATCTTATCTCTCCGAGATGACAGCAATATAATACAATCCGTACAATACTGTATTCAGCGTAAACATTGTGTATCTAACATTTCTCAGATCTAATCGGTTGACATATTGTTTTCTGTTGATCTCTTTCGGATAGCCGTTCGACGAAGGCTTCCGCGGTGTAGCAGTTAGCGCACTCGAATCCGGGAAGGAGCTGTACTAAAGAAGTGCGCCATTGTCGAAGTCCAAATGAATTACACGAAAAAGGTTTTTGCTTGAAATGGCTTTAACCGTGTTTGGTGACCGCATCTGAATAGCCAGGTGCTTCCCAACCTTCCTCTTCCCCATGTCCTTCCTCTCCCCCACTACCTTCAGCCTCACAACATACCCCGATTGGGGATGCCATAGTCTCGCTGGCTCTAGACAGTTGGGAGCAGTTGGCACTCTTGTGCGGTATTTACCATGAAAAAAAAAAAAACAGCATTTACATATATTTACCTCATCACTTATTACATCAATGATAAATTATCCATAAATATATTTAAAATATATTCATATTCTCTCAGAGCAAGAATTTATATGGAGAGAGAGCGAAACATTTTTACCCAACCTATACAAATTTACGATAGATCACTTTCTCCGGGTTTTTACGTCGTATACCGTGAGAGAGAAAGAGACGAGACAAGTTCTCGCACGATATAGCTCCGCTTTACGGTATGTAAGACTCCGCCCGCAACGTTTTGTTATGCGACATAACAAGACACAACTGAACGGTTTTTTAGGTTATATGCTATATTTTTGTTGATAACAATACTGTGAAAAAGTGACTATACGAATAAACAAAAACATTATGTCGACATGTGCTGTGAATGGATGTATAAATTCCCTAGCCCTAGTCCTACCCACGCCCAGGTCTAGCCGAGTCAGGCAAAAATCATCAATACTGACTACAGAAGCGATGCCTTCTGTATATTATTGCTGTATATACTGTAACAGCGTGCTTCTTTTTTATTTTGACATTTTCCTGTATAAATCTTTTTTTGCTCGAGTTCAATGTTCCGTAGACGGGGGGCATGGGATGCTAAGTTACGAATAACGAGTATAGATTCATAGATTAATTGATAATTTGGAATTTACCTCGATTGTATCTCTTGAATGGCACGATTGAGATACCCCGAACGTGCCAATGTCAAGATCACTGTTGTCTGATAAAGTTAATAATGTCAATTAATTAATTGTACGTGTCGTTCGAATCTTAGACGACATCTTATCAGCCATTGCGAATTGTGACTGTTATTTGTTGAGCATTAGCCAAGCGTAATAATAATACTTGGCTAATTTATATAGCGCCATTTTTGTGAAATATCACCTCGAGGACGCTTTGCAGAGTCGGACGATTGCTGAGCGCGCAAGAGTGCCAACTGTCCGGAGCCAGTGGGACTATGGCGTACCCTATCGGGGTATGTTGTGAGGCTGAAGAGAGTGGGGAAGGAAAGGAGATGGGGAGGAGGAAGGTTGGGTAATACCTGTCTATTCAAATCTGATCGCCGAATGCGGCTGGCAACCGTTTGCTTATGGCGATGCTGGGATTGACTTTCCCACATTCTACGGACGCATCGCTCGTTTATCAAGTTAATATTTTAACGGCCTCCGCAGTCGAGTGGCAAGACGCTTGACTACGAATCCAGAATCGGTCGCGGGTTCAAACCCGGTGTGCGCAAATAACTTTTATCTAATTAATACGTATCGTAACACATTCAATTCATATAAAAATAGTATATGGTATATTTGCGGCACGTTTCAGGGTGGTAGATACTCCGAAGTATCGCCCTGGTGAAAGACCACCGTTCAAAATCGAAAATTTAGACAAGATCTGAATAGCCGGGTACTTTTCAACCTTCCTCTTCCCCATCTCCTTCCCCTCCCCGCTACCTTAAGCCTCGCAACGCTTTCCCGATCGGGGATGCCAAAGTCCAGACGGTTGGGAGCAGCTGGGACTCTGAATTTTTTTTATTTATTTATAAATTTTACCCGTCTTGAGAACCACTCGCGAACCTCAATGTAACTCGCCACGCGAGTGCGACGTGATTTAGCACGTATTATTGTAGCGTGGTTTTCCACCCGGCACATGCGTTGGTGTGGAAGTAGGCATGCGTATGCCCGAATGGATAACGACAATGATTCATGCGTATGTGTAATTAGTATCGGTATTTTCCACTGGCCACTGAAGCCATATTTAGCGTGTGCACGCGTCATGTTGTATTGCGTTTAGTTATTGTCACATCCTTGTGAGCTTATCTCGCAAACGTGTATATTTATTTTTTTGCATCCGAAGGGCATTTACAGAAAAACAGATACGTATCGGGTAATTGTTGGGGAATGTGTTATGTATAAATTAGAACAGAAATGTTTATGCTTTATTTTAGTATAAATAATTTTCATATAGTGTAATATATGAAACAGAAAAAAGAAAATTTAAAAAAAATAGGTTACGACCGAGACTTGTACTCAGAACCTATACTCTCTCCGGGAGTAATGTCTCTGCCAATCGAACTACCGAAAGTCAACGTTTATATTCATACATCGTCTCATACATACTCTTCTGTTATTCTGACTCTTCACATGGCCCGACTCTAGTATTTGATTCACTTGATCGTGCCGTGTCTTCCTCCGGCGTCCCCGACTTCTTCTTTCATTCGCTCTACATGCCCTAATCATCTAAGCGTCCCCTTCTTGATCCTATCCATTACGCTTGCACCAGCCTTGCATTCTTTCCGGATATCCACATTTTTGACGCAGTCATATATGGTTTTACCACACGTACGCCTCAGGGATCTCATTTCTACAGCATTCAGTCTACTTTCATCCTTCAACTGCCAGTTCCACGCCTCACTGCCATACATCAGGATTGGTATAAGCACTCCATTGTGGACTGCTAGCTTCGCTTCATTGGATAATATTTTTATTTGTGCCAATTGAAATTCATTATTGTTATTTTTTTCCATTTTTTTGTTGTATGTTATGGTTTCCATTCGCCCCGGTGAAAGACCACCATTCAGAATCGAAATGTTGCTTGAAATGGCTTTGGTCGTGTTTGGTGACCGGGTCTGAATAGCGAGGTACCTCCTTCCCTTCCCTCTTTACAACACACCCCGATTGAGAATGCCATAGGCCCACTGGTTCCGGACAGTCGGGACTCTTGTCAGAAAAAGTGCCGTGCGAACTCTTTAACCTATTTACATGAAGAAAACGGTAATAAGACTTATTGAACTGTATTTTTTCTGCCTTGTGATAATAAGAAATATCTTCCGCAGGTCAAGACAAGCCGGCTGATGTGCCCCAATCGTGGATCAGCATGGAGGACCCTTGCATAAAGAGCATGCGCGACCAGGTGCAGAGGGAGCTGCACTCCTCCATGCAGTACCTCGCCATGGCCGCCCACTTCTCCAGAGACGTGGTGAGCATTGGGGAACGTTGCTGACACACCCTGTCGTAGAGACTAATTAATATAAATCCAAAACCTCCCGGTTTCCTCGACTATCGGAGTTTGACTATCGTTTGGACCTTGGAAAACATGGAGAGGTACCTTTGCCAAACAGTGTAGTCAGTACGGTTGACTTTATACTGACTCGATAGAAAGAGACGAAGATGTATTAAAGGATGTTGGATAGCCTATTGGTTACCGCCCACATGGAATTCGTACATTTTTAATAAACATTTGAACACATTAAACAAAACAATATCAATACACCATTAAAATGATTTATAAAGTCAAAATATCACACAAAAACTAATAACAGAAGGTTTGCCTAAATAATGATGGAAGCTTTTTGTTGATTTTATGTCTTTATATCATTAAAATGTGAAAATTCTAAAGTTCCGTCAAAAATATTTAAAACTGTTGAAATACCTCAGAAAAGTGATGTTTTATAATCTTTGTTTGGTCTTATTTGAACATTCACGCATAGCACATGTCACCGTCATGTTTGATTTATTTGTATAACCACTGCAAGTATTTTAATCAACACAAATATAGGAAATAACCTCAAAATCTGTTGACGTAAGTTATGCGCCTCGATGATGTGAAGTAAGCGCGGACGGAGAATATCCTTACATACT
The DNA here is from genome assembly GCA_022651775.1 of Drusus annulatus. Lineage (NCBI taxonomy): Eukaryota > Metazoa > Arthropoda > Insecta > Trichoptera > Limnephilidae > Drusus > Drusus annulatus. Next base: position 372,655 of record JAGWCC010000540.1, on the reverse strand, counting down.
TAGAAGTGCTGCAATATTATGTGACAACTTTTCTTGTCTCTTTCTCTCATGGTATACGACGTGAAAACCTGGAGAGAGTGATTTATCTCAAATTTGTATAGGTTGGGTAAAAATATTTAGCTCTCTCTCCATATATATTCTTACTCCAATGTGATAACACATATTAATAAAATAAAATTTATTTGCTCACGCCGAGTTTGAACCTGTGACCTCGTGATTCGTAGTCGAGCGTCTTACCACTCGACCACGCAGGCCGTCATGGGATCCATTGAAGCATAAAATTTTGTTCTAGCACGCAATATTCCAAATTCTTTGACTTAACGTGTTACTTCTGTTTTAGATCAACCGCCCCGGTTTCGCCAAGGCGTTCTTCGAAGCAGCCTCCGAGGAGCGAGAGCACGCCATCAAGCTGATCGAGTACCTGAGCATGCGAGGAGAACTCACTTCCGGAGTCAGCTCTCTCATCACCATGCCCGTGAGTACATTATCATTATTGTTTGCGTATCGCAATACAAAGGAGGCATTTTGGGATACTGGATGGAAGTTTTTTTTTTTTTTTTTCTTTATACTTACTAAGAAATATAAAAAATAAGGGTTCAGTCCAAGTCTGTCTCGCTAGGACAGACCTGTGTTGAGACAGACGAAGAGTACATACATCTGATGGGACCTGCCAGGTAAGTATGTTGCTGTATATTTTCTTATTTAAACTAGGAATTAATATGTAGTGATAGAAAGTAAGATCTGTACAGCGCCCTTGAGGTGATTTTTCACAAAAACGGCGCTATATAAATCATCCAAATATTATTATTATTATTATGAAAGAATATTAAATGTTATACATTAATAAAAAGTAACAATAAAATAAAATAACAGTAAAAATAAAAGAAACATAAACTAAAAGTACCAAAAAGTAAAAAGGGGAAAAGAAATCTTGTACATACAATAATATAATAATAATATAATAGTTATAAGTTGTTATAGGAAAGGAATGAGTGACACAAAGTCTTGAAAGAGATCTACGTTGTAGGAGGGAGGAAACACGAAAGCCGGCTTAAACCCTCTTTAACAAACAAAAAAAATGTAGAAACCAAACTTTAAACAGCTCTAAACGGAAGTTACAAATTTGCATTGTTTATTGGGGCTTTTTTATTATGAATACCGCACAAGAGTCCCAGCTGCTCCCAACCCTCTGGAACCAGTAAGACTATGGCTTTCCCAACTGGGGTATGTTGTGAGGGAGGGGAAAGAGATGGAAAGAGAAAGGTCGGGAAGTACCTGGCTATTCAGATCAGGTCACCAAACACGGCTGAAGCCATTTCAATCAACTGAACGGTGGTCTTTCACCAGGGCGATACTCGGAGTATCTACCACTCTGTGCTGCAAATATACTATACACTATTTTATATTAATTAAACAAAATTTATGTTCGTGCGCCGGGTTTGAACACGCGACCTCTGCGTTCGTAGTCGAACGTCTTACCACTCGACCACGCTACCTGTGCCCCGCTACCGAAGGGGAGTCATATATTTCTATTCAGCTAACTAACTAACCATCACGCCGTTTCTCCGCAGGGGTAGGCAGAGAGGACGGACCGCCATACAACTCTGTTTTGGCACACACTCCTTGCTTCATTTACATTCATACATACTCTTCTGTTATTCTCTTGACTCTTCGCATGACCCGATTCAAGTATTTGATTTACTCGATCGCGCCGTGTCTTTCTCGGGCGTTCTATTCAGTCTTTTGATAATGTATATCTGATGACGACCTTCTGTCTCTGTCCCTCAGGAAGTGTCCAAGTCGAAATGGGAAACCGGCGTGGAGGCGCTGAAGGATGCCCTGATCCTCGAGGCCCAGGTCACCAACCACATCCGAGGAGTCATCAAGGTCTGCGAGGGCAACGAAGCCTTCAACGATTACCATGTGAGTTCATCACCTATTTATTTACTTATTCTGTGTGAAATTGCATCAACGTATCTGCACTCCGATATACGGTCTTAAATCAATCATCAAATCGACGATCCGCGTCATTGTGAACTTTTATGCATCTGTACTAGTGTTGTAACCGCTCTCTGCGAACTGCTACAGCGAGGAACTGGTTCGCCAGTTCCAGTTCTTTTCGATTCCAGATCGCTGGCCATCCCCCCCCTCCCATGAAATAAATTTAATTTTTTGGAAAGGAACCAGTTCTAGTGCTTTTCGATTTCAGTTGAAGCGTTCACCGTGAAGTGTTCATTTCAAAGAACTAGCAGTTCGTGAAGCGTTCACAAAGCTTTGAAGCTTTTCCCAACACTAATCTGAACGGTCCCCATTAAACACCGGATATCGAGCCGTTTCAATTTTTGATCAAACTGCGATTGGCTTTCAAGCGTAACGTTCGTGCCGTTATGCTCGTCAGCTGATCACAATTTGACCGAAAACCAAAACGGATCGAGAATCGATACGATTGTAGTTGCGGAAGTGCGAAATATGTTGTGAAATTTTCCTCTCTTTTTTCAAGCCTATTTGCATGCACATATAACTTTGTACCCTAGTGAACACATAGCGAGATATTGTCGGTGCTCGCTGCATGCTTGCAACCCGGTCAGCACGAACCCTGGTTCAGCTTACAGCCGCTTGGCTATCGCACGCGCTTATTTTATGTTATAAAAAATATCTAAATACGCAAAAACGGCCTCTCAGCTGTCATAAAAAATAAAATTACGTGTACATTGAGTGTTACCTAAAAATTTATACGATCGAAAATGGCAGGTAAGTTTGTTCTTGTTTCGTATGAATTTAATTGTTTTGTTATTTGGTAATTAGTTATAATGTCTAGGACACGGCGGATCAATTTAAAAGTGATCGCAAAGTTGCCGAATTTCCCATGACTTTTGGTCATCAAAACGCGCATTTTATCGCAGTCAAAAGATCGAACTATGCATCGCTTTTTACCCTCTGTTGGTCTACAAGGAACAAACCTGTCTCGCAGGGAGTTCTGCCAACACGACGGCTAGAAACATTTTAGATAGGGCTTACCGCAACATAATTTAATCAACTATCTGAATACTTATATTAGGTGTACTACAAAATTCGAGGCTTTATTGTAAAAAACTACTCTCCCAAATTTCGGGCAGCGCACGAATCCCGCGCTGAAAAAACTGGTCTTCTTTTGAAGCGATCCACTAATCGATCCAATTTTTAACTTCTTCGTGAGACCGGAAGTGCTGGTCAGCCAAGTCGCGTACCATTGATGGAAACAGGTGATAGTCAGAGGGAGCACGTCTGGAGGATACGGCGGGTGGGGTGGGACTTCACGTTCCGACGTTTCCAAGCATGTCTTGGCCACCCTCGCAACATGGGGTCGAGCATTGTCACGCTGCACCTCCCGCAAACGACGCGAATTCGGCTCGTAAACTGACATTTTCAATGGAGAATAACTTTACGACGCAGACACAGATGGACTAATGTTTCTATGGGGTTATGTTGACAGGTGCCTAAGTGTATTGCATGACGTCTATGACCACTACTTGCCGCTAAAGCCATCTATAGGAAAACGGCAGAAGCAAAGTTGTACACCTAATATATACGTCACATATCGATTGGAGTCAGCATATTAAATAAAAAACTAACTAAGGGGAATAATTGAATTTCCTCCAGCAATTTTTTAATGAAATTTTGTCGCACCAGTGTATTCAAATGGCTTTGCTCTCTGTTTATTTAATTTAGTAGGAAAGCGTGCATGGCTTTGGAAGTGAGGCGACAATATGCGACAGGGAGTTGTATTATGACATTATAGTTGTATTATCGCTTGATCGTTTTGGCTTTGACGTTATGTGTGGGAAGGCGAATTGAACAGTGTTGTCTCTGGTTTTCAGCTTGTGGATTACCTGACTGACGAGTACCTGACGGAGCAGTACCACGGGCAGAGGGTGCTGGCCGGCCTGGCCTCCACCCTGGACAAGATGATGGGGGCTCACGGGGCGCTGGGAGAGTTCCTGTTTGACAAGAAGCTTCTCAGCGGAGCTCCTCTGTAAACTAGCCGTCGCAGCCGAACAAGCGCCTCGACACAGCGTAGATACGGGTGCTTCATTTAATATTCCCGCACCAAAGCTGTAAATCGACGTTACGTAGCTTCTTTAGACGTTAACGTCTCCGTAACGTGCATCGTGATATTTTATGTAAATTATTTTTTAGTATGCCAACTCATTTTGAAAGCTTTCCAACGGAGAAATGCGTTAATAACTCGTATATTTTAACGGTAACGCCGGCGTGTCATCTCGGAAACGGAAGTTTTCAAACTGGCGAGGTTAAATTCACGTAAAAATACATCACTAACCTGACCTCACCTTTATCGTAGTTTGAAACTCTAAGCGTCCATAAAATGTAGACTGTTCTCTCTAGAAGCGGAGTTTAAATCAAATAATAATTGTTTGAGATTTGAAAGTCACAAATATTGTACAATAATTAAATTTCGTTCGTAGTGTTTATCCCTCTAAAAAATTATCCTCTTTTTATTAATAGATACTTTGTAATGTTTGACCATCTCTGTAATAATAAACGTAGATTAGATAAAACAAAATTTGTTTATTTTTTTTCATCATTCCGATTTTCCTTTCGCCTCTGTTTTTGGGCTATTGAAGAGTTGCTGGCGGCTACAAAAGAGCAGCATCAATGCACCCCCGAAGAACTGCTGGAGTGACTGAAGACCTCTTCTGCAATGTGTAATGTGGTTTGAGCCTGTCCGCATGCACGCAATGCAGAGTCCTCTAGTCCCTGTTGATGCATCATGTACGCGCTGCGGCTTTGCGGTTTAATATTGTATTTCGCAGTGCACAATTTAAACAATCAATTAGTTCACATAAACCATTTTCAGTCGCTAACTAACTAGCCGTCACGCCCTTTCTCCGCAGGGGCAGGCAGAGAGGACGGACTGCCATACAATTCTGTCTTGGCACACTCCTTGCTGCGTTCACATTCATTCGTCGTCTCATACAGACTCTTCTGTTATTCTGACTCTTCACATGGCCTGATTCAAGTATTTGATTTACTTGATCGTGCCATGTCTTCCTCGGGCGTCCTCGACTTTTTCCATTCACTTTGGCATCATATATTCTTTCCACACTCCTTTCTTCGTTCATTCGCTCTACATGCCCAAACCATCCAAGCGTCCCTTTCTTGATCCTATTCATTAAGCTTACATCAGCCTTACTTTCTTTGCGGATATCCACATTTTTAATACGGTCATACATGGTGCAGTTGCATTTGCAAAAATACTATTTTCAATAATCGACAAACTCACTGGATACATTTTCCCTGATGTCTGAGATAGAAGATCATCACAGCGGCTAAAACCCTTTTGAGGTCTGGCTGCTAGAGGAAGCGCCGTCACTCTCCCGCCTGTCTCTTGCTGTCTCCCTCTATTCCCAAAGATGTGGTGTTGGTCCAGCCATCTATGCTTGTAAGGTCTCTCAACGCAGTACAAAGTATCCCAGGATATGTTGCGGGCAGACAGTTGAAAGCCTATTTTATAGCGTTGTGACCGCTCCGTGCTTCATTTTGCGGCAGTTTAAACTTCATCCATTTTTCAGTGTGCGAATACTTCAATTGAAGTTGGTAGTTCCACTCGCACCATCTATGCTCGTTTGTAGTTTACTTCGAAAACTTCAATTTTAGTTCTTCGTTCGTTTGCACGATTGTAGTATCGCACCATCCACAGTTCAATTTTGGTTTGCTTCAACGCACGCTTGCACAATCCACGGTTCGACGTGTTTTATTCGTTCATGATTTTATACGCGACTATTGTTGTGATATTTTTTGTTGGACTTTGGCGACAGTTGCTTTTAATTCTCTAAAAGAATTACAAACTTTGATTCCTTTGCCTGTTTTATCTGGCGTGGACACTAATTTTTCGGAGTGTTGGTTTGATCATAACGTAATATTTAATTTTGTTTTAATAATAAAAATTTTAAAAAAACCTAACTAACCATCACGCCGCATCTCCGAAGGGGTAGGCAGAGAGGACGAACCGCCATACAACTCTGTCTTTGTACACACTTCTTGCTTCATTTACATTCATACATCGTCTCATACATCCTCTTCTGTTATTCTGACTCTTCACATGACCCGATTCAAGTATTTGATTTACTTGATTGTGCCATCTTTCTCGGGCGTCCTCGACTTCTTCTTTTATTCACTTTCGCATCATATATTCTTTTCACACTCCTTTCTTCGTTCATTCGCTCTACATGCCCAAACCACCTGAGCGTCCCTTTCTTGATCCTTTTCATTACGCTCACATCAGCCTTGCATTCTTCCCGGATATCCACATTTTTAATACGGTCATACATGGTTTTACCGCACATGCGTCTCAGGTATCTCATTTCCACAGCATTCAGTCTACTTTCATCCTTCCTCTGCCAGTTCCATGCCTCACTGCCATACATTATATTGATTTAATAATGATTTTCCATTTTTAATTTTTAAAAACTTTTATAACAATAAAATTATTTATTAATAATAATTGTTATACTTTTACATTTCCCTCTTAGATGGAGCTACTATAGTTTGCAGACCTCATACGGCCGCTTCTAACGGGTTTATATAAAGCTTGGACTGTCTTCGATTCTAAATTTCAGTAGTACTTCAATTGAAGGGTTCACCGTGAAGGGTTCATTTTGAAGAACTAGCAGTACCTGAAGCATTCACAAAAAATTGAAGTTTTTCCCAACGCTACTGTTTAAGATGCCTAGCTCTTCCAAAAGCGATAGCGCCTGGCTATCCATGGTATCCTGAGCATCCGTCCAATACTCTTCCTCTTCAAATATTGACTATGTCTATTCTATTGCAGCTGGTGGACTATTTGACGGGAGACTTCCTGGACGAGCAGTACAAGGGGCAGAGGCAGCTGGCCGGCCGCGTGTCCACGCTCGACAAGATGATGGGATCCCACGGGGCGCCGGGCGAGTTCCTGTTTGACAAGAAGCTGGTCGCCGGAGACGTCTAGACTGCATCACCACAATATGCCCCTGCCAAAAGATCAACTTGATCGGACTTATTTTCGTTTGGAGATCATTTCAAATTTTGGTTTTAAAATTAAAACATATCTTAATAATAAATTTTAGTTTTACTTAAGTCTGTTTGGTTATTTCCAATATCGGTTAGAAATATTTAAAAAGAATCATTTCATGAACTAATGCTTCTCTTTCAGTTAAAACCATTTATGTTACTAGTTAAAAAATATATATGTACCTTTACTTTTTTACTATATACCTGAGTTATCAATAAAAAAAATGAAAATCTTTTATGCATAATGTTTCATTACTTACAAATTTAGGTTTTTGACTTCTTGAGTAGGCAGAACGCAGTAAAAACGAAATCCCCAAGGCGTGTGTGTGGTAAAACCGTGTACAACAGTATTACAGATGCAGTATGATGAACGAAATGAAGAAAGGAGCGCTTGCTCACCGCTTTACAAAATATACGCCCCTGTTGCGTCTGAAGCTGCGATTAAACATCGAATGTGTTTTCTTTTTTGTACTACTTGATGGAAGTGTGATTATAGACGTGGGTTGATAAAGGATTCACTAAGCCAATTCACTCACCGATGAAGTTTTGTTTGGAATTCTTGAAATCTTCTTAAACACTAGTATTATTGATGAACACGAATACACCACACTGATTTGGTTCTTCTTGATTTACGAAACCACATTTATTTTTAAATTATTTTGAGCAACAAAACTGACGAAGAACAAGCAACACGTTGTTCACCAAAAACTCTTCTTCTATTGTCACTTGTTTCGATCACAGTGTTGTTGAATACAAAATCGAATGGCGAAAAGGCGGGATAGGTAGGAACTGGATAACAAACAAAAAGGTGAGAACCTAACAAATTATCTATTTGAAATCCAACAGCCCCAAATATCTTATTTCTACAGAATAGAATACAGAGTTAGAATAACAGAAGATGTACGAGACGATGCGTAAATGAAACAATCTGCTGACGACGTCCGTGGCGGAGAGGTTAAGATCCTCTGCTACGAATCCAAAGGTCCAGTGTGTAAATAAATTTTATTTTACATTTCGCTGCCGGAAACCATCAAAATTATGCCTATCAATAAATTCAGAATAGCCTGTAAAAATTATTTAAAATGCATATAAATCAAAATAAGTCAAAATATTATAAAATTAAAAAGAAAATTAAATAATTAGCTACTTGTAAACTTGAATGTACAAAGTAACTAATATAAAATAAATAAAACTAATTAATATAAAATAATATATACAGTCGAACTTGGTTTATAATGAGTGCGAAGGAACCAACCAAATTTGGATCCTTATAGCCATTACTCGTTATAAAACGTAGGTAGGTTAGTACCTACCTACTAATATCAATGTTTACGCCAGGGTACGAAAGCTTGCATATTATTAAATTTATTGTTTTTTAAGAAATAGGGAAAACCAGATACAAATTAGACATAGAGTACAAACGAATTTGTGAAAAGCAAACAGAATTGCAAAGAAAAAAATTCATGACTTTGATTTTAAACGACACTTTTACAAAGTGTCCGATAGCACTGGATAGAAATGTTTTTTAGAGCGCCAACTATCAGGAATTATAAACCCTCCTTAACGTGATTTACGAAAAGTTCGCCGCCATCCCGGACGGGTGGCTTTCTTTGTCTTGTTTGTGACATTATTCGACTGTTTCGAGAATCGGGTTTTTTTCTCATACCAGGCGCATTGAGTTGACAATATTATTTGGACGTTATATCAGTGAAGCGACCTCGTTATAACCCCACACGATTGCATGACAATAAGTCCAAACTAACCATTAAGTAATTGCTCATTATAGCCGTGACCTCGCTATTACCGTGATCGTTATAACCAAGTTCGACTGTAGTATATATGCGGCACGTTCCAGAGTGGTAGATACTCTCAGCATCGCCCTGGTGAAAGACCTCCATTCAGAATCGAATCCCGCTGCTAACAGGCAGTTGGGAATCTTGTGCGATACCAAATGATTCATAAATTGAGAGTAATAAAAGAAAATCAAATAATTAGATAATTTTTAAAGTTTAATGTACAAGTAGCTAATATAAAATAAATAAAATAGAAACGAATGAATCAAATGAATGAATTCACTTTACCGGGAGAATCAGACCGAATCTATTCACCGCCGAGAATGAATCTGCCCAGGTCTTTTTTAAAAAATTTTTCTATGAATACCGCACAAGAGTCGTCAACTGCTCCTAACCGTCTAGAGCCAGCGAGACTATGGCATCCCCAAAATAGGGTATGTTGTGAGGCTGAAGGTAGTGGGGAGGGAAAGGAGATTAGGAAGGTTGGGAAGTACCTGGATATTCAGATCTGGTCACCAAACACGGCTAAAGCCATTTCAAGCCATTTTTCATTTGATGCGCCAATAACTTTTATTCAGTTAATATGTGTCATAACACATTTAATTCATATAATGTGGTACTTTCACCCTGGTGAAAGACCACCATTCAGAATTGAAACGTTGCTTGAAATGGCTTTTAGCCGTGTTTGGTGAATCGAATAGCCAGGTATTTAATCAAAGACTTATAAAATCGTTTCAATTCTGAATGGTGGTCTTTCACCAGGGCGACACTTGGAGTATCTACCACTCTGGAACGTGCCGCAAATATACTTTTTATTATTTTAAAATTAATTAAATGTGTTATGACACATATTAATTGAATAAAATTTTTTGGCGCACACGGGATTTATAATAATAATATTTGGACGATTTGTATAGCGCCGTTTTTGTGAAAAATCACCTCAAGGGCGCTGGGTCTAGGTCTACGGGTAGATGTAAGTTTTTCTCGTCGTAGATTGTTAGAATGTACATTTTAAAATGAAAAGCAAAACGTCCAATGTTAAATATGATTTTATTTCTTCAAATTAACCAATACTTCCTCCATAACATTAAAATATATCTATTTTCCAAATTTACAAATACCTTTTTTACAAAAATTTTACACGATTCAATCAAATTATTCAACGCCGAGCCGGCCAGCAGGCGCGCCCCGCGCACTCTGGAGACAAACCGACTTCGAAAAGGGTCCACCAAACCTGAGCCTTCGGAAGGCGAGACAGCCGTCACACAAAAATACGAATACAATAACGACACAAAAAGGGTCAGGATATACCCGAGAGCAACAATATACCAGGAGAGATAGCTTTGCAAAACAGTGTAGTCAGGATTGTTGACTTTTTCCTGACTCGGGCGTGGCTAGGGTTTTCATGGACACACCTTTTTACATCCATTCATAGCACATGTCGACATCATGTAGCGTTTATTTGTACAACCACTCTTTCACAGTATTGTTGTCAACAAAAATATAGGATATAACCTCAAAAACCGTCGAGTCATGTCGCATAGCAAAACGAGACGGAAAACATGCTTACACACTTAAAAGTGGTGCGATATTATGTGACAACTTATCTTGTCTTTTTCTCTCTCATTGTATACGACGTAAAAACCTGGAGAAAGTGATTTATCATAAATTTGTATAAGTTGGGTAAAAATATTTGGCTCTCTCTCCGTATATATTGTTACTCCGAGGGATAAACTGATATTTTTTCTATCGTGAACGGATAATCAATTTGATCGACCCGGTCAAATCCCTTCAATCGGTTTGTCGACTGACAATTGGCAGAATGCGGCCGCCAGCGATGTCACGTGTTTAAAATATACATATATACAAAATATATAAAATGGTCAACAAGTGAAATAGGGGGATGAAAATTAATATTACCTTTACGGGGTGGTCCCACAATACATTTGCTGTTTCTCGATTTTTTTTCTGGTTCTTCAAAATGGCGGTAGGGAGGTGGGGGGGGGGGGAGGGGAGTGGTTAGCTGATCTCTGGGCAATGAACCGACTCTTCAGAAAGCTCCACTAAATTATATTGTAAACAATGTAACAAAGGACCCCGGTTACGCTTCTTCGATTGGCGGCAACGACAATGGAAGGTATCCTGCGGGTGGCAGCATTGGACCGGCTGGAAGGGTAGCAACCCTGCTCGCCTGTCTCTCCACACACACTTCCCTACGAGACCCGCGATTGGCCGAAGAAGCATCGACTTGTTGATTTACGAATGTGTATTGTTATTCAGAGATTACATCAAGTTATTAAAGTGACCAGAGTATTATTATTTTTACTCCTTCTATAATATATATTTTTTTAATAGTGAAAACTGCTTCCGACTGTCTGGAGCTAGTAGGATAATGGCACCCCCGATCGGGGTATGTCGTGAGTCCGAAGGTAGTAGGGAGGGGAAGGAAATGGGGAAAAGGAAGGTTTTAAAGTACCTGGCTATTCAGATCTGGTCACCAAACACGGCTAAAGCCATTTCAAGCAGTTTCTATCCTGAATGGAACCATCTGGAACCAGTACATGGCACCCCCAATCGTGGTATGTCGCGAGGCTGAAGGTACTGGGGAGGGGAAGGAGATGGGGAAGAACAAGGTTGTAAAGTACCTGGCTATTCGGATCTTGTCACCAAACACGGCTAAAGCCATTTCAAGCAGTTTCTATCCTGAATGAAACCGTCTGGAACCAGTACATGGCACCCCCAATCGTGGTATGTCGCGAGGCTGAAGGTAGTTGGGAGGGGAAGGAGATGGGGAAGAGGAAGGTTTTAAAGTACGTGGCTATTCAGATCTGGTCACCAAACACGGCTAAAGCCATTTCAAGCAGTTTCTATCCTGAATGGAACCGTCTGGAACCAGTACATGGCACCCCCAATCGTGGTATGTCGCGAGGCTGAAGGAAGTGGGGAAGAGAAGGAGATGGGGAAGAGGAAAGTCAGAAAGTACCTGGCTGTTCGGATCTGGTCACCAAACACGGCTAAAGCCATTTCAAGCAACGTTTCGATTCTGAATGGTGGTCTTTCACCAGGGCGATACTTAAAGTATCTAGCATTCTGGAACGTGCTGCAAATATGCTTTAAACGAATTAAATGTGTTACGACACATATTAATTTAATAAAAGTCATCTGCGCACGCCGGGTTTGAACCAGCGTCCTCTGGATAATACTTTCGTTCACAGCTCGAAAGTTTCGCATTGTAAAAAGTTGCAAAAGGAACCGGGGTTCCAAAAATAACAGGTTCTTCGGAAAAAATTTAAAAAATCGGGCATTCCAGTGACAGAGATTGGTCGCCTCTACGTCAAAAAAGGGTTCATCCACGGTTATAAATTGAAAACATGTAAATAAAGGGAGCCCTTGCCATACGACAAAGAATGCGCACACCTGAATCAACTCTGACAAGGATATCTTTGCAGGCGGCCAGAAAAGTCTGAACATTTTCAATTGAATTTCTTCACTGAAAAACTGAAATGATATAAAACGATACAAATGGAAAAAAAATAAATAAAAAGTGACACACAAAACATAATTCTCAAAGTTTTGACATTCAAATCCGTTATTCATCTCGATAATTCGCATATTAGGACGAGCTGCCACCAGCTTAAGTAGTGTTGTCAGCTTTACGAAAAAATAATTACACGCCCACGAAAACAGTATATATATTATTTTTTTTGGTTTTACTTTCACTCAAAAGTCGCGTAAATAAGAAATGTGTGTGAAACAGCATTTGCGCGAGGAGCCGTTCCGTCGCCACACAACATTAAGAAAGGGGCGCTTGATGACAGTTTGGCGAGGACCAAACCATCCAAGCGCGACATTGCAAAAATTTCTCGCCGTTTAAAAATTAAATTTTGCTTCAAAATAAAGAAATGTATTTTTAAAAAGCAACAATACAGTACAACACGATTATTCAAGTAAAATCAAAAAATAATAATTGTGAGCCGGATTCTTGTCGCAAAAACAGGGCCTCACCTTCAGAGAAAAATAATTTGCAATTTTTAAAATTTCTAACAAAAAATTATATATAATTTATTCGACTTTGTAAGAGGTCAAAGATCTTCCGTGAATATAAATAAATGGTTTATCCAAGACACCATCTAGGTATACAATATGTGCTCAGAGCTTTGTATACCATTACAAAGATGGCAGTCAAATCAGAAGAAAAATTGAATAAAAATAAAATATGAATAATTTTCAAATGAGATCATGAGATCAATTAAAAATGCTGGTTTCTTAATTGGCAGAAGCGTTATTCTCGGATAGAGTGGCGGTTCCGAGTTCGTGTCTCGGTCGCAACCGTTATTTTTTCCGTTTCATATTTACGTTGAAGATTATTAATTAAAATAAAAGTTTTTTTACGGGTATCACTTGTTTACGTTTAACCTGATGCACGCAGCTGTCGCATATGCGATCCACCGGCGGCTATCTCCGTACGCTGACATCTCTTAAATGTGATCCACGAAGACAGACTAAAACATGCGTCGTGTAAAAACGTGGCGCGCGGTGAGATAGATTGCGTTGAAAAGGTTAAGTTTTTTTTTCTCAAGGCTGGGCCCTGTATTTGCGAGACGAATCTGCGACCTACTAATAATTGGTATGGACACAGTTTTTTTTTTTTTTTCGCTCAATCTTTTCTTACTGGGTCTAATTGATGAAACATTTTCAAATGTCTAACTTCTTTCTCGAGCAGATAATCAATTCCATCGGCCCGTCTGGGACCCGAGAGTGGAAAGGATTTATGCAAATTGGCGACAACCGTTTTCTTTGCAATCGATACGGACCACACTTCTAGGAATTATGCTTTCAGTGGATGAATCCGTATTTCTCTGATCATCTAAGGTCAGTGTGTTGCAACCTTTCGTCACAATTCAACGATTAGCGCCTTTTTGTTTTTACTACATTTGAATGGTCTCCGTTGAACGTCGGGTCTAGGCCCGTTTCAGCTTTTGAACAAATTGTTGAATCATGACCGTTGTGCTATTAAAAAGCTAAAACTGGCTGACAATCGGCATTTGACGAGGACCGTTGAATTGTGACATTGTTTGCAACAAACAGCACTAAATCTTCATTAGGTTCGAATAATCGAGGTGCTACTGTAATTCCATTGATCAAGCGAATAGTTTCGTCAAAATATTCCCCCCACTCTAAATTCTTTTAGCAATAAATAATGTATTCTTTTTTAAATGTGTAAAAAAACTTAATCTAAATTATATTAATAATACATTGAAATAGCGATTGCAATTACCACGGACAAAAAAATCATTGTCACATTCCTCGTTGTTATAAACAATAAAAAAAAATTACAAAATTGTCGCTACATATCAACAGTGTTTAGGTCCAAGGCTCTATTCCACAATCATTTTGCAAGAAAACTTAGGCCTAGATGATTAGCGCCATTGTGAATTTTTTTACCGTTACGCTTCAATAATTATCGGCCCGTTTCGGCGTTTGATTAGATTATGATCATGTGTCAAGCATAACAGCATGACCGTTATGTTTATTTTTTTATAGTGAATACTGCACAAGTGTCCCAACTGTTCCCAACCGTCTGGAGCCAGTGAGACTATGGCAGCCCCGATGGGGGTATGTTGCGAGGCTGAAGGAAGTGGGGGGGAAAATGAGATGGGGTAGAGGAAGGTAGGGAAGTACCTGGCTATTCAGATACCTGGTCTTTCACCAGAGCGATGCTGAGAGTATCTACCACTCTGGAACGTGCGGCAAATATATTTTATATTATTAAATTTGTTATGACATATTTGCAGACGCCAAGTTTGAACCCGCGACCTCTGAATTCGTAGTCGAGTGTCTTACCATTCGACCACGAAGGCCGTCACGTTACCACTAAAGCCTAAATTTTCTTGCAGAAAAAAAGGAATAACGCCATCGACCTAAACACAGCCGATATATATAATATAATTGTATATTTATACATATTACGGAACATCATAATGATAAAAATGTTTTAAAAATATCAACTTCAGTTCAACCTCACAATAAAAGAATCACCTTTCTAGTTCTGCGCACAAATCTTTAAATATCTTGTAATACCCTGCCCTAATACGAATGATTTTGATAAACGTCCTTTTTCAGTCACCCTATACATTTAATTGTTATTTTCTCCGTGATCTCGATGGGCACGTCCGCCGCTCGCGACAGTCGCAGTCGCCACTCGATAGTGTGCGCTCCAGTTCTTCTCGAGTGATCAAAGACAGAGTCCCGCCGGGGCGCTCCAAAGACTGCCCCTGACGATAGCAAACTTCCAGATATCTTCAAGTCTCGGCGTATCTCTACCTTCCTTCTTCTTTCCTTCCTCTGCGGCAACTGACGGTCACAATGCAGTTCCACCACTCCCGCTACTGAGACAGAAGTTGATGCGATGCACTGCTCGATGTGACGATAGAAGCGGCATGCGGCTGTCCTGAATGCCGGTCGGTTAAAAAATTGAACGGTCGTGACATATCCGACGATTCACAAGGAACGGCCAATCCCTGTCTAGAGATTATCATTCTGGTCTTTCTACCGCCAAACATCAGTCGATGAATGTTCATATCACAATATATCCGAGGATCCTCACTTCACTGCGTCGCCTGCCGTCGCTACTGCTGCCTGTCGTCGTCGCCGTCGCCCAGGGGCCCCGCCAGGCCCTCGGGCTCCCAGCGCAGACCGGCCGGGGGCCCGTCGAAGCGCTTGACCCGCACTCGCTGGCGGTAGTGGTACTCCTTGAGGTAGGCCTTCATGGTCTGCGGCAAGCGGAGCTCGTTGATGCCTGGGGAACAGAGGGAAACGTTTTAAATCCAGGAATGACGTGGCGGGTCAGAAAGGTGATCTTCGTTCTTGGACTAACAATGTATGGAGAGAGATCTAATTCTTTTTACCCAACCTATACAAACTTGCGATAAATCACTTTCTCCAGGTTTTTACGTTGTACACCATGAGAGAGAAAGGGACAACAAAAATAACACACCGCTTTTGTGTACTGTAAGGATGATCTTGGTCTCCAGCGTCTCCGGGGACTCCGCCCACATATTTTCATTTGCGACTTAACTGGACACAACTAAACGGTTTTTTAGGTTATATAGACATAGCTATGAATTTATTTATTTGTCTTAAGTTAGATCACATCATTGTGTGTTCTAATTTAAAAGATTTAATGTATATACAGACATGATTTTTTTTCAAACATATATTTCTGACGACATTTTATAAACTTAAAATTTAAAAACTATATATTTATATATATCGGGTTACAACAAAATGAACATACAATATACCAACATTAATGGTTGTGGAAAATAAATTTTCTTAATTCTTTTTTAAATTGACGAATATTGTATATTGTAGTGATTTCTGATGGAAAGAAAATTAACTAACCATCACGCTGTTTCCCCGCAGGGGTAGGCAGAGAGGACGGACCGCCATACAATTCTGTCCTGACACACACTCCTTGCTTCATTTACATTCATACATACTCTTCTGTTATTCTGACTCTTCACATTTGATTTACTTGATCGTGCCATGTCTTTCCCGGGGGTTCCTCAACTTCTTCTACCATTCACTTTCGCATCATATATACTTTTCACACTCCTTTCTTTGTTCATTCGCTCTACATGCCCAAACCATCTAAGCGTCTCTTTCTTGATCCTATTCATTACGCTCACATCAGCCTTGCATTCATTCCAATCTTCACATTCTTAATACGGTCATACACGGTTTTACCGCACATACGTCTCAAAGATCTCATTTCCACAGCATTCAGTCTACCTTCATCCTTTTCTGGATTACTGATGGAATTTTATTATACAGTTGGACGGTCCGGTACATGAGAGATTTCTGTGTGCTTGATTTTTTTCCTTATGAATGGATGTATAAATACCCTAGCCCTAGTCCAAGCCACACCCGGATCTGCCGAGTCCGGCGAAAATCATCGAAAACTGACAACACTGCCTTGGATAGGTACCACTCTATGTACTCTAAGGTATTAATTCTATTAAAGGGAAAAAAATTAAGTACATAAAGACAAATAATAAAATAGTTTTGGACGTAAATCCACATACTAGATAAATTCCAATCAGGGCCTATCTTCTTATCTCTGTGGATGGTGTGGAGCACTGAAGTGATAAACTCATAGAAGTGTGTGGGCGTATCCATGTGCTCAAAGTAAGCAAAAAATTTCCTCACTACTGGTGCGGTGAAATTGATTTCAGGTCTTATGTAAACTGGCGACATCAGTTTTCTTTCAAATGGGTACAAATTACACTTCTAGGGATATTCTGTTCAGCGAGCCCTTAAAATCGAGAGCACTGTACAATTTTTATCCGAATCATTTTAAAATTTTTGACGGCCTCCATAGTCGAGTGGTAAGACGCTCGACCACGAATCCAAAGATCGCGGGTTCAAACCCGGCGTGCGCCAATAACTTTTATTTAATTAATATGTGTCATAACACATTTAATTCATATGAAAATAATAAAAAGTATATTTGCGGTACGTTCCAGAGTGGTAGATACTCCAAGTATCGCCCTGGTGAAAGACCACCATTCAGAATTGAAACGTTGCTTGAAATGGTTTTAGCCGTGTTTGGTGACCAGATCTGAATAGCCAGGTATTTCCCAACCTTCCTCTTCCCAATCTCCTTCCCTCCCCAGTACCTTCAGCCTCACAACATACCCTATTTGGGGATGCCATAGTCTCACTAGCTCTAGACGGTTGAGAGCAGTTGAGACTCTTGTGCGGTATTCATATAAAAAAATAATATTTGTCTCGTTTGTCAGAGGGTCGCGGTGAGGGCATGATGGAACTGGGTGTTCAAGGCGGCCAAGGGCGCAGCGCTGGGGCTCTATCGCTGACAAGGCACAGAAGGAGAGCAAAGTGTCCCCCAAGGTGCAATTCTATTCTATCATAAGTGTACTCTATTCGCATTAGGTTAAAAGGGAGAGAACAAAAAAATTGCTACCTTCCATTGAAATACCGGTAGAACAAAAACGGCATCCCCACCATCAGTTGCGTGCTACAAATAAATACTGACCGTCGTAGGTTGTGGAGGAGGCGACGACGGCTCGGCAGAGATGTTGCAACGGGAAGGCGTGCGTGCGACTGAGCGGGGCCGTGAGCATCGGTTCGAAGAACATGACGCAGGCAGGGTCCTTGTAGTGCTCGATCAGCCCTGCAAGAAATCACATCTAAGAGTCAAATATAATATACGTCATCAATGGTTACAGCTAAATATTCAATCTGAAAAGCTGTCCAGAGCCGGTGGGACTACGGCATCCCTAATTAAGGTATGTTGTGAGGCTGCAGGAAATGGGGAAGAGGAAGGTTGGAAAGTAATTGGCTCCATCTCCTTCTCCCCGCTACCTTCAGCCTAGCGACATACCCCGATTGGGGATGCCATAGTCTCACTGGCTCTAGACGGTTGGGAGCAGTTGGGACACTTGTAAAAAAACAAAAAACTTTTGAAGTGAAGCTTTCGATATTCTTAGAAAGCAAAATCTTTTTACCCAACCTATACAAATTTACTATAAATCACTTTCTCCAGGTTTTTACGTCGTATACCGTGAGAGAAAGAGACGAGACAAGTTTTCACATAATATCGCACCACTTTTAGGTGTGTAAGCATGTTTTCTGACTCCAGCGTCTCCGCCGACTACGTTATGTTATGCAACATGACCCAACGGTTTTTGAGGTTATATCCTATATTTTTGTTGATAACAATACTTTGAAAAGGTGGTTATACAAATAAACGCTACATTACGTGGACATGTGCTATGAATGGATGTAAAAAGGTGTGTCTATGAAAACCCTAGCCGCGCCCGAGTCAGGAAAAAATCAACAATCTTAACTACACAAGCTATAATAATAATAATAATTGCCTGATTTATATAGTGCCGTTTTCGTGACAGAGATATCACCTCAAGGGCGCTTTACATCATAATAAACATAATATTACAACTAAGGCTTAATATTAACTTATGCCTAATTCTTATAACTAGTGACTAACAACTAACATATTAAAATTAGCACATATTTATAATGGTTGTTGCCCGTGCTGTCGGACGTAGGGTAGAAAAAAAATGAAGTAAGTAATATTTAACTATATATATAAACTATGTATAGCACTCGGACTTAGTGATCAAAACTCTAGTTAAGGAAATTTACGTTATAGTGGGTATGATAATTTAAAAAGATGAGTCTTTAGTTTTGCTCTGAACTCAATTGAGCTGTCAATCTTTCGCAAATGTGAAGGGAGGTTATTCCAAGCTGTGGGGCCTGCTACGACAAAAGCTCGCTCTCCGAAGTTGGTGTTGGGATTGCGTTTAGGTACAGTGAGTCTTCCTATGGCTATAGCTATAGCTCTGACCTTGGGATAAAAAGTTGAAAAGACGTTCTTAAGCGTAAATAAACATTTTGCGGTCAGCTGGCAGAGCTTTGCCCCCTCGCTGACTAGTCAGCTTACCTGTGACAGTGTTGGCTGCATACACGCCCGGGTCGTGCGAGTCAAAGCTGAACTTGTGGTTGAACTGCTCTATGCGCGCGTGCAGGGAGCGCCTGCACTTGCGAAAGGATACTGAGAAGAGGTACTCCTCCTGGGCCGAGTCGCGCAGCAGGAACGTGCCTGGAACAAATTATCAAACTGTTAATTAAGACCTTATGCTTTTGCCTTAAAAAGATTTATTTATAAATTAACGGACAAAAATCCAATTACAAAAAATACACATTAAACACGAAATGGAAAAAAGAGTAACAGAGAAGGAATAGCATATACATTAAAATAAATGAAGCGATGACAAAAATAAGGCAAAATAAACATAAGAGAGAACATTCAAGCCATGGTCTAGTCAAAGTTTTGGTAGAGTCGTAAAGAATGACGAAAATCATTTAGACTGCTGCCAAAAATTTCAAGATCATGGCTTGAGTTAACAAGTCTTGACATTCTGGACATTGGAGAATTATACCCATAATTAGTATTAATTATTAATTAAGATTATTTATATATAGTTCATACAGGAGGCCTTGAGGAAAATAATTTCCCTCGGGGCCTGTCATCTTTGGGGATTCTGAGTGGAGGGTCTTTTTGAGGAAAGGAAGGAGTGAACCTGGGTCTTGAAGAGGCTCGTGTTGAAGGAGGGAGGAAACACAGAGGCCAGCAAATCGTTCCACAGCCGAGCTATTGAACACAAGAACGAGTCGTAAAAGCGACCTGTCCTCGTGTATCGAATTTCAACCGTGTGCAAATGTTGGGTGCACATTTGGCGATGGGATTTTAACACGCCTTACGTTGTTTTTTTGTTTAACAAACCGTTCAAATGATGAATAAAAAAATGGCGTTAATCATTGAAAAGCGACGAAAGTTTGAAATAACCCGCACTCGGTATTGTGTCATTGAACAAATTATAATCTAAAACAATTTTCTTTTTCTTCAAACCATTAAAAATAAATAAATCTTTCTTACCTTCGGGCTTGGCTTCTAGCAGCCTCTCAGCTTCGTATCGGTCCATCTTGCCCCAGTAGAAACTGCAGTTGTTGATTGCGCGCAGGTCTGGGACGAGGCAGTGTATAAAATCAACCTGCACACAGAGAGGCGGGAGTCACAAATGGGGTGGAGCGAGAAACTCAAAGATTCGAGATGTTCTCATCATCGAAAACTCTTCAAGAAAGGTAGCAGATGAGGTATTTTGAATATGTAATCCATTACTCAATAAGTTCGTAGGATGACATGTAGTTGGCGCCACTATTGACAAATCCATATGCTTTTAAGAAAGCACCAACCTTCAAATAATAAATGTCAAAATTTCACAACAATCTGACATTTAGTTCACAAGTTACAGTGGTTTTAGTAACGTTACTTTTGTAATTTTCAACACTTTGTGTGTTGATAAAGCATTGCCTTTTAATGGGAAAAAAATACCGTTCGAGCAAAGCAATGGCTTGACAAGTGTTATTCAGACCCTGCTCCATGAAGACAAATGGCAGATAAGTGGTTTGCTGATTGTATGCGCGGCCGCACAAACACAAATGACGCCGAACCCTCTGGCCGCCCAAATCGGCAGTTGTTCCGGAAAACATAAAAAAAGTTCACAAAATAGTTTTGGCCGATCGTAAATTGAAGTTGCGTGAGATAGATGACACCTTAAAAATGACAGAAGGCAGTGTATTCACCATTTTGCATCAACATTTATCCATGAGAAAGCTCTGTTCGAAGTGGGCACCGCGTTTGCTTACAGTCGATCAAAAACAACGTGTCGACGATTCAGAGCGTCATAAGTCGGGGGCAACAATGTCAAAATTGCACTTTGAATTACGTGCTTCTCAACCCACCGCATTCTTCGGATCTGGCTCCCAGCGACTACTACCTGTTAGCAGACCTAAAAAGAATGCTCCAGAGAAAGAGATTTGGCTCCGATGAAGAAGTGGTTGCCGAAACTGAAGCCTACTTTGAGGCTATCACTCTTGAAGGAGACTATGTTGATGAATAGTATCAAATTTTGCCTAAAAGTTGTTGTTTTATCAGTCTTCCTACAAACTTATTGAGTGTTTCATTTCCAGAGGGAGGATGACCAATTGGCCGCCCCAGGCAAAGAGGGATGATGAATACACATGTTTTACCTGGGTGTGAATTCTGGGTGGAAGCCTGGTCTGCTGAACGGCCAACTTCTGCTGTTGGAACAGCAAGGTGCGCAAATCCCCCGGACTCTGGATAACCTACAAATATTACGTCACCAATCAAAATCAATCTCTCATATTCGCAGATTGACAAACACATCGTACATATTGTAGACAACAGAGTAAAATATTAGGTGAACCACTTTGCTTCCGCAGTTTTCCTATAGATCAGCAGTCGGGGAACTTTTTTAACCATTACCTTAAAATATTTTTGCGTAAGTCGATATTACCCCTCCCCCCCCATTTTGTCGTCTCTTACTTCTCACGCACACACCTGAATTGATTAAGTTTGTAAAAATACTAACACGTTTATGAAATAGTAACCTAGAAAAATTTCCTTATTACCCCAAGAAAAAACATTTTTATCGGTTCCCCGACCGCTGCTATAGATGGCTTTAGCGGCAAGTAGTGGTCATAGACGTCATGCAATACACTTAGGCACCTGTCAACATAACCCCATAGAAACATTAGTCCATTTGTGTCTGCGTCATAGAATTATTCTCCATTGAAAATGTCAGTTTATGAGCCAAATTCTCATAATTTGCGGGAGATTTTAATCGACAATGCTCAACCCCCTGTCGGGAGAGTGGTCAAGACATACTTGGAAACGGGAAGTCCCACCCCACTCGCCGTACTCTCCAGACGTTGCTCCCTCTGACTATCAGTTGTTTCGATCAACGGCACGCGACCTGGCTGACCAGCACTTCCGGTCTCAATTGGATCGATTCGTGGATCGCTTCAAAAGATGACCAGTTTTTTCAAAGCGGGATTCGTACGTTGCCCAAAAGATGATAGAGAGTAGTGACCTTCGATGGACAATACTTTGAATCATAAATGTATAACCAGTTTTTTACGATAATTTCCTCGAATTTACGGCGGAAGCAAAGTTGTACACCTAATAAATTAGTCTGTTAGTTGATACCTCTTTTTGGTTGCGTGCACTGATAAGTTTGTTATTCTGTAATGTGAAGTGTTTTATATTTCCAAAGCTAAAGTGCTCGGGCACACTATGGTAAAAACTGGCTGCGGCGCCATCAGACTGTTCACACTACAAAAGCGGCTATTCGAGTTGGGCCAATAGGTAATTCCATTCTCTATTACGATAGTGCAATAATGCCCAACCTGTATGTGCGGGCGGTAACCAGGTGGGGGCTCCACTCCCTCGAATATCTCCCAGGCTCTCCGTATCCTGGCTCGCTCCTCGCAGTCTTGCTCTGCCGTCCACCTGAAATGAGACCACCGTTAGAAAACTAATCACATGGAGGAGTTGTTAATTCACTGGACCCTGACGGAGGAACCATTCTATACATTAAGTGATTGTGTCCTGCCAGAAGTAACCTAAGGTAAGTCTGTTGCTGTATATTTATATTAACTAGGAATCAATCAATATTAACTAAAAATTAAGATTTGTACAGCGCCCTTGAGGTGTTTTTTCACAAAATATACATATAATAGCTATTCAAATTATCCAAATATTTTTATTACCTGATGTCAATTAGTGGCGTATTTTGAGGTCCTACCGACAGCAGTATCACGTTTCCCTCTCCTCCCCCATTCTGTCTCGCATTGTTTCCTCCATCTTCCGTCATCAGCTGGATGGACTGGCTCCCGTTTGCGTTCTGGAACGTCCCGTACACCCCGCTCAGATCGCTGTACACTCCGTTACCTCTTATCGTGTGGTACACCCGGTTGGGCTGGCCCTGAATCTCGCCGAACACCGTATCGCCGCGGGCCAGCGCCACGCTGGCCGTCACCGTGATATTGAACGACGGCAGGTTCGCCATGCTGAACGAGGACGATTGCTGATTCGGCGGCGGCTGTTGGCTCGCGGCGTTCTCGTGGCAGTGGGAGCCCTCGCACGACAGTTCTCCGTGTCTGTGGAAAGTGACGTTGGCGGAACTCGAGGTGGCGGCTGCGCGCACCCAGTTGGCGCGGTCCTGGGAGAAACCCAGCGTCAGGTGGTTCACGTCGGAACTTTGGGAGAATCGACACGGCTCGTCGACTTTTCTATAGAGGGTGCAAACACAGCCGGGGTCGCTCGAAGAGCCCGCAATGTCTAAACCTGAATCTGTCGACCTATTGTTCGTTCCGTTGCCGGACAACTTGGCGTTCTTGCTAACTTTCGAGCTGTAAAATTTAGAAACCCATCGTTTTGATTTGGACAATTTCTCCACTTTGTTTTCCTTTAGGTCTTTACTTCCGCAACCCAAACACTCCTGCCCTCCTGACAACGTCTGATCCAACTGTTTGCTGCAGCTCTTCGAATTGGTCATCTTCCCGCGGTTCTTTCTCGCTTTGAGCGAGTTGGACTTTGAAATCTCGTTGCAATCGCAGCCGCACTCGTTGAGGTGCGTCCGATCCACGCGATCGGTGATAGCGCTCATGTAGCGATCGATGCTCGGCGACTTGGTGCATCCCCGAGCGACGTCAAACTGATCGTCGACTTCTATATCGTTTCCGTTCTGCACATCGTCTTCCACGCGGTTAGACGAAGAGGTGGAAGCGCACGCGTTGGACAAGCCGGAATCGCTTTCGTTCGCGACGCACCCGAGACTGACGCAGTCCGCGTTCAGTTTATCGTCGAACTGTTCGCAACTGGACATTGTGAAGGTTGTTTCGCGCTCCTGGCTTTTCGAGCAGCGGCTGACCAGTTTCCGTTTGCTCCTCAACCTGAGGCTGGTGAAACTGCCCGAGTGGTTGGAGCAGCACTCGAATTTGTCGGTGGATTTCCGATCGGACTTGAAGCAGCTGAGGTCGAAGTTTCTGCGGGATTTTTTCGGGTTGTCTTCTGCGCTGGACAAGCTGAGGCGGCGGCGCACGGGGCGGCGGCGCGCTGCGGGCCGGAGTTCCGCGACGGGCCGGTGCTCGGCAAGCGCGGGCCGGTTGGGACACTGGCAGGGCGGGAAGGGCTCCCCGGGAGGGTCAGATTCGGGCCCGGGCCAGGAGAAGAGCGAGGAGAGCCGCACCGAGGATATTTGCTGACCCATTCTATCTAGTTTTTACGTCTCGATGTCACTGGGCCGTTGGGTATTTCGGACACCATTTTGATGACTGAAAAAAAAACACTTTTAACATTAACTTAAAAAATATATATTATTGTGAGTACCGCACAAGAGTCCCAACTGCTCCCAACCGCTCAGAGCCAGTGAGACTATGGCATCCCCAATTGGGGTATGTCGTGAGGTTGAAGGTAGTAAGGAGGGGAAGGAGATGGAAAAGATGAAGGTTGGGAAGTACTTACTTATTCAGATCTGGTCACCGAACCCGGCTAAAGCCATTTCAAGCAACGTTTCGATTCTGAATGGTGGTCTTTTACCAGGACAATACTTGGAGTATCTACCACTCTGGAACGTGCCGCAAATATACTATATATTATTTTATATGAATCAAATGTGTTAAGACACATATTAATTGAATTAAATTTATTTGCCCACGCCGAGTTTGAACCCGCGACCTCTGGATTCGTAGTCGAGCGTCTTACCACTCGACCACGGAGGCCGTCTAATTAAAGTAAATAAATTAATATAATAACTAATCATCACATCGTATTCACTCCCTCACATTCATACATACTCTTCGGTTATTCTGACTCATGACATATTCATTTCAGTTTGACCCTATTCAAGCACGTGAATCACATGCCATGTCTTCTTTGGGCGTCCCCGATTCCCTCTACCATCAACTTTCCAACTAACCTAAGTGTCCCTTTGAAGTTTTTCACTAAGCTTATACCTAAATGAAAATGCAATTGAAAAAAAATACATTTGATTATTTTTACGTCAAATAGGAGTGAAACTTTCGGATCCAAATGCAAGCACTACAACCACAAAGCTTTAGATTTTATGTTAGATCTACCTCCTATGGGTGTCTGGAAACTAGTTTTCAATACATGCACATTTGTTTAATTTCCTAAACAAGTTTGGACATGAAAAAAAAATCGACAACAAGCAAATATCAAAAAATAAACTCACTAACTGCAAAACACTGCAGATTTAAAATGAAAAATAGATCAAGCGGATTTGGAACTGATAACAGTTAACTTTTATAAGTAAAATAAATATGGTCTGCCATCCGGAATGACAGCAAATACTACGGAATGATGACAAAACGGGAATCTCTTTTCAATTTCCATTCATTTTCAGTGTCGGGTGTTTTAGCGCTTTCCCTGGCGGAAGAAACTACAAGCACGAAATTATCGGTACAAACTTTTCACTCGCGTCGCTCAGATCGTCGATTTTTATATGCATTTCTTTTACTAAGATAGATCATTACGGATTTACATCGATGACAGAAAACAACTCTATTCAATTTCAAGTCATTATTCTAAGCAAATACTTGAAGGCTGCTACTTCTTAACGGAGAAACTACAATATATCGAATAAAACACTATTTTTTGTAAACTGGTGTAGAATTTTGTCGCAGTTTTCAATCGCGCCGCTAGGATCGCTGTTTTTTAGGTGCGATACTTTTAGAAGAATGATTCTCACTTTGATGACAGGCCACAGCCATTTTGGTTTCACAGAAATGGAAAACGGGAATAGAACAATAAAAATCATTAAATTTCAAATGAAAACCAAAACGAAGAACTTATAAACCTTACTCAAAAAAACCCGATTTTTAATTAGACCGATTTCAGGGTTTCATTGACTGAATTCCACAATGTTGTCCTAAACATTTTTTTTCGAAGTTCACTTGCAGTGTGGAAATGTTGCACATACACGCACTGACGAAGTCGTTGCACAACGTTTGTCAATTAAAATTGAAAGAGAAACCAACCTGGGGGTAAATTAAAATTCGGCGTAGAACTACGA
This sequence comes from Drusus annulatus, assembly GCA_022651775.1. Classification (NCBI taxonomy): domain Eukaryota; kingdom Metazoa; phylum Arthropoda; class Insecta; order Trichoptera; family Limnephilidae; genus Drusus; species Drusus annulatus. The sequence continues at coordinate 346,311 of JAGWCC010000540.1, read as the reverse complement.
TAGTGCAAATTAAATAATGAAAGGTTTTAAACAATCAAAAACTTTGTCGACTCGCTTTCAGCCCTATCTCCATCTTGTTTTGGTGAAACGGTGTTGCTATTATAATAAATTTCTCCAAATTCTTTTCAAAATAGTTAGGTACTAATCAGGTGGACTTATTGCACAAAGCCATAAACTTTAATTTTATAATGTAATGGCCAGCTTACAAAGGACAGGGGTTTCTTTGTTGGCAGTGGGCTGTTTGCACGCGGCAAGTCACTTCACTTCACTTTTAGTCACCACTTACCACTGTTTATATGTAAACTTTACATTTAATATACTTTCAGAACAGTCGTTTAGTCACCACTTACCCCCGTTCTGAGCACTGTTTTCTTGTAAGCCGTTTATAACGTACGCATTGCTCGTGATTAACATTACACATTTTTCATAAAATAACACGGCGTTCACTTAAAAAAAAAAATTTGAAAAATTATAAAAGCGTTTCTAACATTGACATCAACTTATAGGGGGGAGAGTTAATTTATTTTTTTAATTGCATAAAACATTATTTATGTAGAAGAACAAAAAGGTCTTAAAATTATGTGAAATAACACATCATGAAGTGTAATACCACTTTATTATTCAAATATTTGTCGTCTGTCGGTTTCGCCCAAGTAATTGTTATTTTTCATGTATTATGATATTATTTTATTGGTTTTGAAAATTAAAAAAAAAACTTCAAATAATGTGTTATTTATAGGGAGATATTATTTTCAGTACTGGCAATAATATTTTAATATAAATTCTTTCTGGCAATTTCTCAGCAGTTCTACCGCGAGTTGCGTCATCCGCACGTGAAATCGGCTAAAATCCATTCAGTTTGTACATTAAATACACAAAAATATACAAAATGTTGAGTGCAGCCAGAATCATCAGCCGCCAGGCCGTCGAGAGCTCCAGGCTCACGAGCGAGGTTACCTTCAGGAGGCAGTTCTCCAACCTCCTCAGAAATGTGAGTACCGACCAACCTAACTGATCATCACGCTGTTTCCTGAAGGGTATGCAGACGGAACATTGCTTCACAAGCCTCTTCCCTGACTTGAAATTCTTTTTCGTACCTTTAGCTTTATCTTTCGTACATAATACACATGAATCCTGTGACTGACTCCGGAGACAGTCCAAAGATTTTGGTTGATTCAATCTTGCCTGGATATACCGAAGAGCTGTAGCTCCACAATACTCCTTCGTATAAGGATCTCTTTGTATATAATTTACATCTTATTTCATACCAAAATACCTATCAATTCTTCTACCCATTTGAAGACATTATGTTAAGCATTTGGTTTACTTGATCGTGCCAGGCACAGTACTACTTTACAACGCTTTTAATTTGAACATTAAACTAATTTTAAATCTTTTCCTACTAAAAAAAATGGTTGAAAATCATTTTCTAAGCAAAGTCTAGCATTTTTAAGACCGGTAGTTTTTTTTAAAAATATTTTGTTCTTAATATAGAATAGTTCTGATTGCATTTCGATGATTTGTGTATTAAATGCATAATTTATGTAACAAAACTTTGTTTTGATTACTTTTTATTATGTTTAATTCCATTTTAATTAGTCAAAGATACGTCGCCATAACCTATGTGACATTTTGAATTCGATTTTTTTATTATTTCAGTCCGCCTTCGCCAGCTCGCTGAAATATGACCAACACATCAGACACAAGTGAGTATTTAACAAAATCATTAGATATTACGTAATATAATTCTTATGTGTTACAGCAGCCTTTGAAACTTTGACCTCGCGAAAACTAACCTCACTTTTGCATGCATCGCAATTCAATTTCTGGTTGTGAAATCGGAAAATGTCTTAAATTAGAAGAATTTTCAATTTTAGCACTCGAATTTATCTCAAAACATCAATCTTCTAACTTAAAAGGGACCGATTTTCTGTACATTTTGATGATAATGGAAATTATTTATGCTTTGTAAATTTTATATTTGTGAAATTGCAAGATTTTTTCGTATAAATAGGTCTAACATCAAATGAACAATATCCAAAAACATTTTTGTTGCATTGTAAACATTTTAAAAATGATTATTTCAAACTGAAGTCTCAAAATAACTAGCTAACCATCACGCCGTTTCTCCGCAAGGGTAAGCAGAAAGGACGGACTGCCATACAATTCTGTCTTGGCACACACTCCTTGCTTCATTCACATTCATACATCGTCTCATACATACTCTTCTGTTATTCTGACTCTTCACATGATCCAATTCCAGTATTTGATTTACTTGATTGTGCCATGTCTTCCTCGGGCGTCCCCGACTTCCATTCACTTTCGCATCATATATTCTTTTCACACTCCTTTCTTCGTTCATTCGCTCTACATGCCCAAACCATCCAAGCGTCCCTTTCTCGATCCTATTCATTACGCTTGCATCAGCCTTACATTCTTTCCGGATATGCACATTTTTAATACGGTCATACATGGTTTTACGCACATACGTCTCAGGGATCTCATTTCCACAGCATTCAGTCTACTTTCATCCTTCCTCTGTCAGTTCCATGCCTCACTGCCATACATCGGGGTTGGTATAAGCACTCCATTGTGGACTGCTAGCTTCGCTTCTTTGGACAATTTCTAATTTGCGCCAACAGTGTTCAGTCCTACATTAATGGAGTTTCCTGCATTCACCCTTCTATATATAAGTAACATATATAATTGTTTTTTTCCAGAACAAGAAGTAAGATTCCGTAAGATGGAAGTCATTCATTTATGGATATAAAGGCACATCTTCAAAATTCCCGTGCACAGATAAAAACTTATCATAAAAAAAATATTTTTCTTCCGTTATGTGATGATTTTTTTTTCCCGCAGGTCCGACACAGTCAAGGGGGCTGTTATGGAAGGAAAGCAAGCCAAGGTTTGTATTACATTGCAAATATTTACCACCCATTTAAATGAGACATTTTCATTTTGCACGTAATGGCAACACCGATCGGCCCCTTGGCTCCCGTGCCAGCGGCGCCTTTGCAGTGTTGCCAGAAGAACACGCCGGGCCAGCGAGTGTCCGCTTATACCTGGCGGGGACTTTTATGAACCTTGGCGCACAATTTTTTTTTATTTGCTCCGTTGAAACTCGGTTAGTTAAAATGATAAAAGGTCTGAAATATGCGTTATTGATCAAGGCTTGCAAATGCATATAATCTAGCTGTGACCGTTCCGTAAGAATTACTTCTTTTGGCGGCAGTTCCAACTTCCTTCAATTGAAGTTGGTAGTTCCCTTGTAGTTCCGCTCGCACCATCAATGCTAATTTGTGGTTTACTTCGAACTTCAATTTTAGTTCTTCGCTCGTTTGCACAATTAAAGTATCGCATATAGTTCGCAACCCGCTTACGGTCGCTTCTAACGGGTTCATATAAAGCTTGGGCTAACGTTAAGGGTTAGCACTCAAGAATGACGCTAAAGATTACTTTGTAGCATTCCAATACAAACAATATTACAAATGATTTATCTGCAAATTTTCTATGGTAATTATAAAAATCTCAGAGGTTTCTAGTGAATACGTTTTTTAAACTATAATCCTTTAAATTCTAAGAAAAACATACTAAACTGTCGGTAAAAGATGCAGTTTGAAAACAGGCGAAGGCATTTTTTAACGTTTTACCTAAAATTCTAGCATACATTTCATAAAGAATTAAAAAGATTACTGTTTAAGAATTGTATTCACTGGAAACCTTAGACATTTTTCTAACTACCCGTATAGAATTAACATATAAATAATTTGTAGTTTTGCTTGTACTAGAAAGGCAAAAAGTGTGTATTTTTGGGTGCTGACCCTTAAGTCAGAATTTCAGCGGTACTTCAATTAAAGTGTTCACTGTGAAAGGTTCATTTTAAAGAACTAGCAGTTTCTGAAGCGTTCCCAAAGCATTGAAATTTTTCCCAATGCTAATATAATCCATGTCTATGTCATAGGAATAACGATTGACAAATAATAACATTGTATAAAACCACTTTTGATTGCTATCTACGAAAATATAAAATTCTTTTTATTCAGAACCGACTCTTGTTCTGTACGAATACATGTATTTTTTAATGTTCACAATGTGTCTTGTTGTCCAGGTGGTGGAAAACAGCGAAGGCTGCCGCACTACCCCCTCCCACGTGGCGTTCACGCGCGACCAGGAGCGCCTCGTGGGCGCGCCGGCCAAGCGCCAGGCCGTCACCAACTCCGCCAACACCTTCTCACGCCACCAAGCGCCTCATCGGCCGTCGCTTTGATGACCCCGAGGTGCAGAAAGACATGTGAGTACGGCGAGCGAGCCATTGAAAAACTCCTACTGCCATCATAAGAAGCGGAAGATGTTGCTTGCGCAACGATGGAGGACTTGGCCAGCAGAGGGATTGAACGCCCGACGCCCGGGTGGGTTTCCGACGCGTTTGTCCACTCAGCTACCGACCGGTCAAAAATGTTCATTTGTTAAAAATCTATTTTTATTTTCCATTGTAATAATAATAATAATAATTTCTTTATTAAATTCCTTATACATGACAAACTTTTAAATTTAATGCGTATAAGAATTAAGATTTAATTTTTATAAAATAAATTAATGTACCATGTAGATACGCAAGAAAAATAAAATTTCAGGCAGTGGTGATGATCAGGTCAATGAGGAGAAACTCTTTCAAGAATCAATAGGATTTCACCTCTGAATCTCTCCTCACTGACATGAAATAAGTCGATATCGGAAGAGATTTTGTTCAGGAGCAAAATACTCCTCCCCACCGGCAGAATCATTGGCAGTTTAATCCTACAGGCAGGAAGATAGAATAATCTGTGAAGACGCTGTCTTAGATACTAGATATGATGTATATTAGATATGTACCGTAATTGGATTTGATATCTGTTGTACAATAATAAAAAAGAAAAAATTACCAAGTTACGAATAACCTGACAATATTTGAATTCGTCCTTCTACCATCATAGTAATGGGAAATGTTGCTTGTGCAATGGTGGAGGTTTTAGCTAGCAGAGGATTGAATCCGCAGTGTCTGGACAGGAACCTGTAGCTTTGGAGCACTCGGCCACTAACCGGTCACAGTATCTGCAAGTTCTGCATCGTGCATCCACTTTCTGCGAGGTTAACCCGACTCGCTGCTTCAAATTTCTACCACTACCCTCTCTAATACGAGAATTACTCTTTTGCGTTTGCAGGAAAAATCTCTCCTACAAGATTGTCAAGGCCACCAACGGAGACGCCTGGGTACAGTCCACCGAAGGAAAGATGTATTCCCCGAGTCAAATTGGAGCATTTGTCCTCGTCAAGGTAAATATTGTCCCCTTCTTTATACCAGAGGGGCAGGTACACCCGGTAAGGGAAGACCGACCGCCATTTGACGGCCGGTGCGGTAAGACGCTCGACAAAGAAACCAGAGGTCGCGGGCTCGAACCCGGCATACGCAAATAATTTTTATTAAATCAGAATTAACTTTGAAGCATTTTATTCTTATTAGTTTTATATTAACACTTGCGACCTTATGTTTTTTCCGTTTCAAATTTACATTGAAGATTATCGATATTATTTCAATAATTAATATCAAATTTAATTTATTTAATGTGGGTCACAACACACGTATCGTAATATCGCCCTGGTGAATTGAAACGTTGCTTGAAATGGCTTTATCCGTGTTTGGTGACCAAATCTGAATAACCAGGTACCACTCGCAACCTTCCTCTTCCCCATCTCCTTCCCCTCCCCACTACCGCAAACCTTACAACATACCCCGATTGGGGATACCATAGTCTCACTGGCTCTTGACGGTAAAAATTAAAATAAAAACCAACAATCGGAATTGAAAAATTACTTCAAATACCTTTAGCCGTGTTTAGTGACCAAATCTGAATTGATGGAATGTATTACGGCAGTCGCAATTGTTTTAACGCACTTTATTTTGACGCTCTTGGCTGCAAAATTATTTATTCGTGAACTGTCGTTATCTATCGTTATCATCTTATCGTTAGCCGCACCCTGCTTGCCTCCCCGATGTAAATATCGAATGTGGTTTTCAGATGAAAGAGACGGCAGAGGCGTACATGAACACGCCCGTAAAGAACGCCGTCATCACCGTTCCCGCCCTACTTCAACGACTCCCAGAGACAGGCCACCAAAGATGCTGGTTCGTATAGAAAATTATTAAAAAGGGCTTAAGCGACACTTTGGTAAATAATAAGTTAAATGTGCAGTTTTGATCGGTTCTTTTGCGTCAAATGCTCTGACTCTCGTTTGATTCTGAAGACTTTTGTGGCCCTTCGGCCATCTCAAATATATTCACCATTTGGGAAAAGGCTAGACTCAAGCGACACAAGTTTGATACTTTTTTTTTTTAGCTTTTTGTAGATTAAATTTATGAATTTTATTGTTAAAGAAAAAACTTTAAGTGCTCTGTTATACACTTTCCAAAATGGCGCTTCAGCCCTTTTGCCTTTCAAGTGGAAAAATCAGGCGGAGAATTTGTCCAAATGGAATCAAGAGGGTAATTTCAGAAGTAAGTGAATGAACAAGGTCAGGGTTGCCCCTTGAAGAAGACATCAAGTAAATCAAATACTTTCAATTGCGAGTATTCTTTATCAATAAATCTTTAAGCTACTGCACTTCTGCAGCTAGGGTATTTAAAAGAAAACAATTTCAACGGCCAATGTGATGCAATAAATAGCAAGTGAAAGGAAAAAGTCGGGGATGTTTCTCGAAGACATGGGCCGATCAAATACTTCCAATCTCGAGTGTTCTCAATGGTGGTCTACCGCATGGTAAATTTTAAATGAAGGGATGTGCAAAAGTGTTTTGAAGTTTTCTTTTCGTACTTCTAATACTGTTGAATTTCAAAGAGATTATTTTTTTAGGTTCTTACCTTCTTGTTTTTCATCCAGTTCCTACCTTATCCAACCATTTCACCATATTCGATTTCCGTATTCAACAACACCGAGTCTGAAAACAAGTGACAATCGAAACAGAAGAGAGTTATGTGAAAAAACGTGTTCGTTCGTTGGTGTTTCGGTTGGTTGTTGGTGTACCCGGTGTAATCAGGTACACAAATAAACTGTATTCCCAATCTGTGAGGTGAATGTGTTTTGTTGTAAGGGAGACGGGTTCGAAAATACCTCGGCTTCCAAGTGAAGATGCTGCGCTGCGGGTCTGGTCCAGAGAGAGGTGTAGTCAGGCGGTCCAGGGGGGCAGGCGATGGTCAAATAAAAGTCAGGAGTCAAGTTGAAGGCGATGTCAGGGCGAAGATAAGTCAAGATGAAGTGATGCTGGCGGAGGATGCTTGTGATCTGCCTTCCTCTGGTTTTTGCGCAATTAATATTGCTCCAGGCATCAAACTTCAATTCGATTTGGGAGATTTGTATGGGGGAATTTTGTTTCCCCTGTGTTCACTGGCAGAAAAAAAACAACCTATCCCTTTCTCCTTTTCACCAGCTTTAATTTAATTCTTTTTTCTTAAGACACTGAAGTACAAATATTCAAATTTAATTTTTTTGGGGCTAAACTTTAATTTTTATATACATACTCTCTTGTAACCCTTAATTAATCGATTTTTATTTGGCCGGGTGATTAACCTGGCCCCCGTGAAATTTGTAAAGATTAATTTTCTCCCAGAACCGCTCACGCGAGATGCAGGCGGGATTTATCAGCTACAATGTTGTTGCCTTAGTCTGGCTGACCTGCCCCGAAGAAATTGCTTTGTATTCGGGCTTTATCACAGGAGAAATATACATTACAATGATTTATCAACATTTCTAAATAATATAAATAATCTTAACGCTACACATTTGTCGTGGACCATGTACGTCCGACACAGTTGGTGTATTGTTGTTCTTCAAATAATAATAAATTGCGAATGTGTTTTTGTTAATAATACAATTTGTAAGAATAATCAAGAACTTCAAGTTAATCGGTGAGTGAATTGGTTTCCTACTTCCTTCATTCCATAATTTGTCCACATCCGTAATTAGACACTTCCATCAAGTGGTATAGTTTATGTTATCGCAGCTTCGGATCCAACAAATACGATGTGTGAAATATATGTTTATTATTCCTTCTTCCAGGTCAAATTGCTGGCTTGAACGTCCTCCGCGTCATCAACGAGCCCACCGCCGCAGCGCTGGCGTACGGAATGGACAAGACCGATGACAAGATGTAAGCATCTTGTTTATTCAAATTTATAATAATTAATACATACACGCTGTTCGATCCAGAAATCGCGAATCGGTTTCTGGAAAGACTTTAAATGAATTAAGTGGACTGTAAACGATGATATACTTGGTGAATGATTCGAATAATCTGAGGAAATATAATGGTAAAAGGTTTTACGCCATTTTGCTAACCTGGTTTGGATGTCTGCTAGGAGCGGCCGACTTCCCTGTCCGGGCGTTGATTGTCAAGTGGAACTTCCCTGTCCGGGCGATAGTTTTGAAGTGACGTGAGACCGGTGTCGACAGTTCAGACGACCCGATCTTGTGTCGTTTCCCGATAGTGGGGGTCGTGGTCACAGGCTGATTAATACATGTTTATACAGCCATGCAAATAGTGCAGGACAGGGTCGCAAAATGACGTATAGGAAATGGGTAGGAACTGTGTACTAAAGGAGCATCAGATTTGGACCTATCAAAGTGTTGATTTTAGGATCCAACACACGCATTGTCAATGTTGTCAGTTGTTAATTTAAAAAACTTTGTTTTGACACCACTTTATTCCATACATTTACCAACCGGTTTCGGCTCTACCTGAACTTTCTTCGGGGCTGAACAAAGATGTATTAAATTAAAACAGAATTATAATACTTGGGGAAAACATACAATGGGTCCATCAACTTAGGTGGGGGTTGAGTACGGGAGGGGTGGTAAGAGTAGAGGGTAGGGGAGTGGAAGGGGAACAAAATTAAAATTGGGTTGCTGGATAAATCTAGTTGCTTATTAAGTAAGTTAATTTTATTTATTTTTAGAGATTTTTTTATTTCAGGGGCTTCTAAATTATTAAGGCGTATACCTATCCCATTTCTATGGAGTACATCTATTCCAGAAGATTTGTGAAAAGAGTGATCCGTATCAATTAGATGCAAAACTAATTCGGAGCAACGCACTCCATTCAGGCACTTCAGATGTTCAGTCACCCCTGTATTGACATTTCTTGCAGTTTTACCTACATAGAATGCCCAGCATTCTTCTCTCCTGTAAAACATTAGTTTTTTTTTACCCAGGTTTTGAGTTTTGCACAAATTTCATCTCCCTATCTACGATTACGGAAAAGACCTCCTAACCTAACATAATTTTATCTCCACAGTATTGCCGTTTACGATTTGGGCGGCGGCACCTTCGACGTGTCCATCCTGGAGATCCAGAAGGGCGTGTTCGAGGTGAAGTCCACCAACGGAGACACCTTCCTCGGAGGAGAGGACTTTGACAACGCCCTCGTCAACTTCCTGGTGGCCGAGTTCAAGAAAGAGGTCGGTACAGTGTTCAAATTACTTGCACGGACTTGGTAAAAATCGAACGTACGACCCGCGGTGGGGGCTGATGTAGTTTACTCCGACATTATCTTAGGTAATTTGTTTTTGGTAAACTTACAAGTATATTCATTATATTATATAAAATAATATACAGCATAATTGTGGCACGTTCCAGAGTGGTAGATGCTATAAGTATCGCCCTGGTGGAAGACCACCATTCGGAATTGAAACGTCGCTTGAAATGGCTTTAGCCATCGTGTTTGGTGACCAGATCTGAATAGCCAGGTACTGCCCAACCTTCCTCTTTCGGATCTTCTTCTCCCTCCGTTACCTTCAACCTCACAACATATCCCAATTAGGGATGCTATAGTCTCACTGGCTCTAGACGGTAAGGAGCAGCTGGAATTTGCGTGCGGAATTTACTTTAAAAAAAAAAGTTGTTTTCTGTCATGCTTTAGATTTTTGTTTTTTTTTAGTATAAATTAATTCTAGAGACTTTTACCGTCCCCCCTTCGAATTTGAACTACCCAAATTGGGGATGCCATAGTCTAGCTCTAGATGGTTGGGAGCAGTTGTGACTCTTGCGCGGTATGCACTGTTGTAGTAAAGCTCGACTAATCGCCTGATAATATTAAACATTTATCGCATGTCAATGTTGACAGTGTTAAGGCGGTCGTACTAGCCCTCCCGGTATATGTTGTTGTATTTAATCGTTGGATCGCGGAAGATCGGAGTGCATCGTTGGAATGTATAATCAGCAAAGTTTGGTATTGCAGCAAGGAGTGGACGTGAGGAAGGACCCCATGGCCATGCAGCGCCTGAAGGAGAAGCGGCCGAGAAGGCCAAGATCGAGCTGTCCAGCTCCATGCAGACGGACCTCAACCTGCCCTACCTGACCATGGACGCTTCGGGACCCAAACACATGAACCTCAAGGTAGGAACTACCCAACTGCCATCTAATCAAACCAAACATAGTATTTATTTATTTATAAATAAAGTCCAATAAGGAAGTTGAGTCCATTTTTTTTATATTTTTTTATCAATATCCACCTTCAAACTTAAATATAGGTATTTTTAATTTTTTTTTTAAGTTAGTTTTTATAGTTAAATTAATTCTCAAAGTTTGAATTTTGTACACGCCGCCAAAACGGCAATATCTCAGAGGTAAGGAGGGCGGGGTGGGTGCGTGACGCGTTTTAATGCGTTCAGAAGGGGCACCACACGGTACTTATATTTGACATCGCACATTGTCGTTATCCAGCTGTCAGTTGCATATTTGTTATTTTGTGTTTTTTCTTCAATTTTACCGCTTTTAATTTAACAGAACCTTATAAAATGTCAGGAGATAATACGTCTTGCTATTGCATCGTACTAATGTGTAAAAATACAAGCATTACTGCAATTTACAATCATTCCAAGAAATGAAATTTTACGTAAAAAATGGTTCACCGCCATTTACTTGGCGGCATCGCATCGTACGAAAACGGTACATTTGACGTTCGACTAATATGAAGCGTTTCTATTTTATGGCGTTTTAACTAATTTTCAAGAAGGGTTTATTAATTCTGGGAATAATAATATGGAAATATACATATATATTCAGAATCTGTGTTTTTCGATCTACATGCACATATTTTTTTAAAGTCATAATATTTTTCACTCAACTTCTCTATTACAAAAAAGACAAATAAAACACGAAATGGAAAAAAGAGCAACAGAGAAAGAATAGTACATACATAATAATAAATGAAGCAATGACAAAAATAGGACAAAATAAACATAAGAGAGAACATTCAAGCCATGGTCTAGTCAAAGTTTTGGTAGAGTCGTAAAGAATGACAAAAATCATTTAGACTGCTACCAAACATTTCAAGACCACGGCTTGAGTTAACAAGTCTTGACATTCTGGACAGTGGAGAATTATACCCATAATTAGTATTGTGATGATTGAGGAACAGCAATTCATTGTTTCCGAGTCTACGGCAAGGAATGTTGAACTGGATAAGGCTGGATGACGTCTACGATCTATTTATTTGGACCACTACTTGCCGCTAAAGCCATCTATATGAAAACGGCGGAAGCAAAGTTGTACATCTGATAGTATTAATACGCTTCTAATATATTATTGTATTACAATTTGAAAGTATGATTTACAATGATGTCTGATGTTTGGAGTGTACTGCGGTAGTTAGCAGATTTTAAACAACATCAGTTTGTTTATTGCAGCAACCATGTTAGTCAGAGATGTGCCATTTTTCTGGGAGTTTTTTTGAAGGTATAGTCTGTACCTCAAAACAGCTGATATTTGACTTGCGGCAGTCTAGGCAAAGTCTCTTCGGTGGTCAGCTATCCTCTATTCTTGCAACGAGTTCTCTAGCCGAATAGATCTTGTTATTGAGAACTCTTCAGATGAGTATTTCTGTTACTCTTAGAGCTGAATGTCGTTGGCGCATCTGGACTGTGCTAACTGCCTCACAGAAACCTAAAACCATAGGAACTTGCCTTGTCAAGAAAAAATATTTGTTTTGATTTAACCATAGAATTATGTCGGATAAAATACATTATAAATAGGTACTTTACTAGGTATAATAATATTATATCATCGCTGGAAAGGCAAAAGGGCTCAAGCGACACTATGGTCAAAAATGAGTTAAATATGCAGTTTTGATCAGTTCTTTTTTAGGCGTCGAATGCACTGACTCTCGTTTGATTCTGAAGACTCGTGGCCCTTAGGCCATCTAAAATGTATTCACCATTTCGGGAGAAGGCTCGACTCAGGCGACACTGGTTTGGGATTCTTTTCGCTTTTTATCGCTTCAGGTAACTCAGTGAGGGCATTGAATCATTTTTCAAAATCCAACCAGGTACTGAAGACTTGTGAATTTTATTGTAAAATAAAATGCTCTGGTGTAAACTTTCCAAAATGGCGCTTCAGCCCTTTTGCCTTTCCGGCGAAGATATTATAAAAGACAATGGCATAGGAAAGTCCATCTGAGGAACCTTTTGTCATCCAAATAAATCCGTTGTGAAACATTATTACATTCCGCTTCAACCTCGCAATTCAACACGCCTATGCGACGAATGCAACAGCTGGGAAACACATACTCCCATGTCGCTGATATATTGAACACGTCAATATCAAACTATAAGTCTAATTTAGTACAGTTGTTGTCGTCTGGCAGAGCTAAACTAATAGTTGGACCTGTTATTTAATATTATTTTTTTCTTTTACAATATTTTTGAAACTGTTATTTATTAAATATTATTAATTATTTTCATCTACAATATTTTGTATCTGCTATCCAATACTCTTTTTTATTTTTATTTTACATTTATTTTTTGTAGGAATGAGTTTATTGTTTTTAAAACAAATAAGAATGTTAACATTTGTGTAAAAGCCTACAACTGACACGTGATATTTTGTTTGATCCAGATGACGCGCACAAAGCTCGAACAGCTGGTGGCGGACCTGATCAAGCGCACCGTGGGCCCGTGCCAGAAGGCCATGCAGGACGCAGAGGTGCAGCGGACCGACATCGGAGAGGTGCTGCTGGTCGGAGGCATGACCAGGATGCCCAAGGTATTATTATTATTTTTTTTTTTTGAGTCCCGACTGCTATCAACCGTCTGGAGACAGTGAGACTGTGGCGTCCCCGATCGGGGCATGTTGCGAGCCTGAAGGTAGTGGGGAGGGGAAGTGGAAGGTTGGGAGTACCCGGCTATTCAGATCTGGTCACCAAACACGGCCAAAGTCATTTCAAGCAACTTTTCGGATTCTGAATGGTGGTCTTTCACCAGGGCGATACTTGAGGGTATCTACCACTCTGAAATGTACGGCAAATATGTTTTATATGAATTAAATGTGTTATGACACGTATTAATTAAATAAAATTTATTTGCACATGCTGGGATTGAACCATTAATGAATTTATAAATCTAAAAATATTTAAATTCTTCCAGTACGAGGTAGTGAGTGAAGTGATGGTGGAAGGTGTAGTGCTAGGTAATATAGTAGTGGTAGAAATAGAATGGAAGAAGAAGTCAGGGACGCCCGAGGAAGACGTGGCACGATCAAGTGAATCAAATTCTTGAATCGGGTCATGTGAAAAGTCAGAATAACAGAAGAGTATGTATGTAAGGATATTGAAAGAAGGGTGAATGCAAGAAACTCCATTAATGGAGGACTGAAAGCTGTTGGCTCAAATAAAAAATTGCCCAAAGAAGCGAAGTTAGCAGTCCACAATGGAGTGCTCATACCAACCCTGACGCATGGCAGTGAGGTATGGAACTGGCAGAGGAAGGATGAAAGTAGACTGAATGCCGTGGAAATGAGATCCCTGAGACATATGTGCGATAAAACCACGTATGACCGTATTAAAAATGTGGATATCCGGGAAGAATGTAAGGCTGATGTAAGCGTAATGAATAGGATCAAGAAAGGGATGCTTAGATTGTTTGAGTATGTAGAATGAATGAACGAAGAAAGGAATGTGAAAATAATATAGGATGCTAAAGGGAATGGAAGAAGTCGGGGACGCCCAAAAAGACAACGTGGCACGATCAAGTGAATCAAATACTTGAGTCAGGTCATGTCATATCTCTCTCTGCCTACCCCTGCGGAGAAACGGCGTGATGGTTAGTTAGGAGGTACTGCCGGTATAATAAGCGGAAAATGTTGCTTATGCAATGATGAAGGACTTAGTAGTCTCAGGATTGAACCCAACCCATATCTTTGGACCGCTTGACCGACTAATCGATCAATTCGAACTGACGCTTTCGCAATGTTCCAGGTGCAATCCACGGTGCAGGAGATATTCGGCCGCGTGGCGTCACGCGCCGTGAACCCCGACGAGGCGGTGGCCGTGGGCGCCGCCGTGCAGGGCGGCGTGCTGGCCGGCGACGTCACCGACGTGCTGCTGCTGGACGTCACCCCGCTGTCGCTGGGCATCGAGACCCTGGGCGGAGTCTTCACCAGGCTCATCACCAGGAACACCACCATCCCCACTAAGAAGAGTCAGGTGTTCTCAACCGGTAATTGCTTGGCTCCCAAATTTTTTTGCAATTTTGACCAAAAAACAAATTAGAATTTGACTTCTTCGTTATGTACTTTTTGCGAATGCAAAAAAATACACTTTCATTAAAATACTGGTGGTAGATACTCTTAGTATCGCCCTGGTGAAAGACCACCGTTCAGAATCGAAATACTGTTGCTTGAAATGGCTTTAGCCATTGTGTTTGGTGACCAGATCTGAACAGCCAGGTACTGCCCAATCTTCCTCTTTCGCATCTACTTCCCCTCCCCACTACCTTCAGCCTCACAACATACTGTGTGTGTAGATACTCTAAGTATCGCTCTGGTGAAAGACCGCCATTCAGAATTGAAACTGCGCTTGAAATGGCTTTGGCCATGTTTGGTGACCAGATCTGAATAGCTAGGTACTGCCCAAACTTTATCTTGCCCATCTCCTTCCCCTCCCCACTACCTTAAGCTTCGTAACATACTCCAATTGGGGATGCCATAGTCTCACTCCAAGTATCGCCCCCTGGTAAAAGACCACCATTCAGAATCCAAACACTGTTGCTAGAAATGGCTTTATCCGTGTTTGGTGACCAGATCTGAATAGTCAGGTACTTCAACTTTCCTCTTCCCATCTCCTTTCCCTGCTCACTCACTACCTTCATTCTCACAACATACCCCAATCGGAGATGCCATGTCCCACTGGCTCTAGACAGTTGGGACTCTTGTGCGATAATCTCTAAAAAAAAAAAATTATGTGAAAAATATGCACTGGGATCATAATGCGTTTTTCAAGTCACACTCTTTTACTTTTGAACCATCTCGGTGTTGCCATTTAAACAATTGGCTGTATGTATGAATTCGGACTGAAAATCCACTCTCTGTCTATAGACCTGTCGTAGTTTGCGCATCGCTAATGATTGCGTCTGTGTGTCCTTTTAGCCGCCGGCGGCCAGACGCAGGTGGAGATCAAGGTGCACCAGGGCGAGCGCGAGATGGCGCAGGACAACAAGCAGCTGGGCGCCTTCTCGCTGGTGGGCATCCCGCCCGCGCTGCGGCGTGCCCCAGGTGGAGGTCACCTTCATTTATCGACGCCAACGGCATCGTGCACGTGTCCGCCCGCGACAAGGGCACCGGCAAGGAGCAGCAGAGTGAGTACGCCACGGTCTATCGCCAAACGGCAATTTCTGCCAGTCGACCAAGATACATTTTTCTCTAGGGTATTTCAAACTCTATCAAATCAACGATCAGCGCCATTTGAAATTCGAATGGTCCTTTAATTTAATGCAGTTTCTCGGCCCGTTTCAGCTTTTGATCAGCTCTCAAACATAATGGGCATGTTAAATGCGCCCCAATGTTGAATTTGGCAGCCACCTCTGGTCTGGAGCTCTTAAATACCTGAAAGGATTCCTTGCGTCATTGATTCCTTCGGCACCGGTGCACAGTCGGGAAACTCGCCAAACGCGCACCCGACATTCGTACGCCGTTGACATTCAATACAAGAGAACGGATCGCTTTTACGACTCGTTCAACAGCTCGGCGGAGGAACGATTTACCAGCCTCTGTGTTTCCTCCCTCCTTCAACACGGACCTCTTCAAGAGCCAGGTTCACTTCTTCCTTTCCTCAAAAAGACCCTCCACACAGCATCCCCAAAGATGACACTCCTGTGTGGAATTTATGTAAAAAAAATGATTTTCTTGTCACCACTACCCCGACTAACTAGATTTGTGTAAATAAGTCTTCTCTAAATGTCTGAACGACAGTTTTAAAATGGCTTTGAATGTCGAAACAGCTGTCATGGTAAACTGTTAGCAAACCAGCAAAACGTATGAATAAAATTAGATTAATTTAAAAGATGAAACAGTGAAACCCTCTTATAAGGTTTCTGTTTATGATGTTTTTTTTCCGTTCCCCTGAAAAACCTTATAAGAGTGTTTCACTGTAACAGTTGTACAAATTGAATGTAATCTATTGATATGAAATGTCTAACGGAATTCTTCTCCCGCAGTCGTGATCCAGTCCTCCCGCGGGCTCAGCAAAGACGAGATCGAGAACATGGTGCGCAACGCCGAGCAGTACGCCACCGAGGACAAGACGCGCCGCGACCGCGTGGAGGCCTCCAACCAGGCCGAGAGCATCGTGCACGACACCGAGACCAAGATGACCGAATTCAAGGACCAGCTGCCGCAGGAGGAGGTGATGCTTCGTACTTTGTATTCTACTCCTTCGTCAATCCTCAAACTGCTCGAATATCGTAATTCTGTACCATGGGTCTCACGCGCAATTTGCATTGTGTGTGTGTATCGGTGCATTTGTATACACTCCCCACGGTGATGTCCTTGTCAAACTTCACCGAGAAACAGCCTATTATTTCTGGCGAAAAGGGGACAACGCTGTTAGAATTTGAATATTCTAAAAGTTTTTTTTACAGGGTGTTCTAAAAAGAAAAAAAAATACTAAAAATGTCGACGTGTTTAGGTGGAAGACGTTATTCCACATTTTTTTTGCAAAGAAATTTAGGCCTAGTTATAACATAACGGTAATGCTGTTGTTACATGCTCGACGCCTGCTCATAATTTGATCAAATGTCGAAATGGGCCGAGAATCGTCGGTTGACGGGAGCGATTATTTGAAGTGATTTTTGATTTGATTTGATTTTTTTATTTATTTGATTTGATTTTTTTATCATCGATTTGCAACAGTGTAAAATGAAGGTAGTGGGGAAGGCCCTTGAGGTGATTTTTCACAAAAACGGCTGTATACAAATCGTCCAAATATTATTTTAAGGGAAAGGGTGGGAAGTACCTGGCTATTCAGATCTGGTCCCCAAGCACGGCAACGTTTTGATTCTGAGTGGTGGTCTTTCACCAGGGCGATACTTAGTACCTACCACTCTGAAACGTGCTTTAAATATTAATTATTCAAAAAAATATATATATTTGCACGCCTGGATTTGAACCCTTGCCTTCTAGATTTGAGCAGTCGAGAATCTTAACCACTCATCTAATTGTTTGCTTACAGTGTGACAAGATGCGCGAGGAGATCACCAAGGTGCGCGAGCTGCTGGCCAACAAGGACTCCACCGACCCCGAGGTGCTGCGCCAGGCCACCTCCACCCTGCAGCAGGCCTCTCTCAAGCTCTTCGAACAGGCCTACAAGAAGGTACGCAGGCCTTTTCCATGTTTACAACTGACGCCGGCTGTACACGCACTCTCTGCTGCGTGATCAGGGTTGCACGGGAAAGCACGTACACTCAAATTTATGTTGTGATATGTAACGCAGTCTTGCGACGTTTGCTTCAGGATCATAAGTCTCATCCCCTTTACACGCACTCTTTTCCGCATTTTCAAGAGGGCACAAAAGCGCTTGCTTATACTAAAAGGCTCGCATCCTTTGTATGGCATTACTTTGGGACCACTATTTGTGTGGATTCTCCGTGCTGCAAATGTACCTATCTCAATGTAAAAATAATAACATCTTTATTTTTTTTGCAGATGGCTGCCGATCGCGAATCTTCCTCTTCCTCCTCCTCATCATCATCCAGTTCTTCGGACACACCCACGGGAGACGAAAAGAAGAAAGAAGACAAGAACTAAGCGGAAGACTATTCTCCGGCCAGGAGACCAGAAGCAACCAGAACTTCATGAAATGTTCCGTTCAGTTTAGATCTTTCTACACCATTCGTTTTTATGTAAAAAAAATCTGTCTAATATTTATATCATTGAAATTTATATAGTACACACCACTGGAGAGATAAACTAACAGAAGCGTGTCCCACTTCTAGGGATTACTCATTCAGTGGTACGCACCCTTTCACCAATCGCAACTTGTTTTGAATAGGCAGCAAGTCGGTACACAGTATTCAGAATATCGAACTCGACCCGCACGACTGCTAGTCAAGGTATCGGGTCATCTTCCAATTTTGAGTTTTGGTCACTTTGTTTTTAAATTCCTAAATTTTAACGCGCTGACATGTTGTCACAAAGTACGCATTTTGCGATTTACCCGCGCAATTTAAATCCAACTTTGCTTGAAAAACTAAACCTAACTTCGCCCGTGTTTTGTGGGCAGATCCGAGTAGTACTTTTTAATCTCACTCTTTCAGCCTCACAACATTCCCCGATTCGGGGATGCCATAGTCTCACTGGCTCCAAGCAGTCGAATATTAAGTTGGTACCACGTTGCCCCTTACCAAGTTCACTTGTGATCGAGTTGTTTTTTTTTTTAAGTGCGGTTATTTCGTGAATGCTGCTGCCCCAAGTTAGTTTAAACAAGAACTGACGCAAGTTAGTGTACGAATTAATATTATATGCGCATTTCGCAGTTAAAATTATATGTTACGTTGTACTTTTTTTTTAATGGTGCATTTTCAAAAGGGTCGTTACCATTTGCACTTCAGTTTAGATTTTAATTGAATTCACTCGAAGATATTATTCTATATTATGTTCACGGCCAGTTGGTTGAGCGGTCCAAAGCTATCGGTTTCCACCCAGGCGTTATCGGCAGTTAAAAATTCTCCATTGGTTAGCTGAGGTTAATCTTGACGAACGGATCACCTAACTTTGTTGTACTGATTGGCGTAAGTTATGCTAGCGAGGTTGTGCGTTTGGACACTTAGGTTAGGCCGAATTACAGCCAAACGGTAGTCAAGTTTCATTGGAAACAACGGTTGTATTTAAGTAAAACATCAACTTTTTTGTTGTTTTACTTCTTAGTTTCGATTGGCGACAGTGGCTTAAGTGTATAATTTATCAATATTCAAGATGGTGGACACACCAAGTATACTGTCTTATCTCTTTCACGATGCAAATCTCAATGTAATATGAAGTACAAATATGTATTTCCCTTTTGAAAATGAAATGTATGTGTATTTTGATCATGTCGAAAGCGTTCCCACTTTTATTTATGATATGGTAAAATACAAATGGAGGACGTTTTTTTGCATTATCGATTTTGAATATTAGTTTAGGTGTCTTTTATTTAAGGAAAGGAAATTTTCCCTCGCTATTATTTTATATTTTTGTAAATAGTTTTCAACTAGCTGTAATATTCCGGTTTCGGGGAGGACGACCCCGACTCTTTGAAGGTCTCGCCTCGCCCGCCGGCCGGGGTCGTTGTGCCCGGCGGAATGGATTAAAATAACTTTATGTATTCATTGTATGTAATTCTTTTTTAAATGGCTCGTGTTTAACTGAGCACTCAATTAACGGCGATTCGATGCCCGGATGTTACCAAAAATAATACGTCATCACCAAAAAAGCTGGACAGCTACTTGTAGATTTTCAATTACACAAATATATTTTTTTTTATGTTACATCACAAGATGGTAGTGTAACATAATATATAAATGTATATTCTGGTAAGAATTTATTTTTTTTAGTGCCTAGTCATAACAATTAAAAACTTTGATGAGCGTGCTTTATTAAATGATCGTCGTGTTCTGGTGCCAATGTGTTGTTTTTGGTAGCCAAATATTATTTAGGGGACGACCAGTCACGTAAATTTGGTGCTCATTCAAACAGTTGCCGTTTGAAATATTAAAAAAAAATTGTCAACGGTAATTGTAACCCATTTTACGAATCATTTCGACGGAATTTTTCAAATGAATTGTTTTACAAATATTTTGTAAAACTAGGACAGGCGCGCCGGGGGACTTTTGTCACGGCAACGGTTTTGTCAACATCTCCAAATCTATCGGAGTGTATGGAGGTCAGGTGACTTTTGAGTGACAAAACGGTCACCGTGTCGGTAGAGAGTACTTTTGTATGGGTGCTCACGCGCACAGGTGACAAAATGTCATTCGGTGACTCGTCCGTCCGTTTGAAATCTATTGCCGGAATGAAAGGGTGACGGCTGACAGTCACTCACCGTGTGCATGCTCGATTGGAAGACAGTGACAGTGACGAAACTGTTGCCGTGACAAAAGACACCTATGCGCGTCTGGCCTAAAAAGACAAATCTTTTTTTTTTTTTAATTAACGATTTTGGCCAACTAGAATTTTGTTTTTTTGTCGTTAGCTTGTTGTCAGCACCAAAACATTGGCAGGAATCCACTTGTGTCCCTTCTGACGAAAGCTATGTCTGTATACTTGTTATAGGTGAAATATTGCAAATTTTGATTTCATCCACGGTCAATACTTTTTTTGCTGTTTTTACAAGTTTCCTGTAGATTGATTTTGCCGACGGGTGAAATTCGCCACAAATATTATTATTTTTTAATAAAGCTATGTACGATAATGCGCTGTTATGTTTGAGAACTGATATATGGTATTCAATAAAACTTTTTTTAGAAATCAAAAGTTATTTCTTGTCCGATTTCCACCCCAAGTCCAAAAGCTGCCAAATTGAGATTCTTTTTCAAGGCGGGGGTCGCAAAATGGGAGCGCATGAGATGCTCGACCCCCTGCTGTAGAACCCCGTGGATAGGTCACAGATGGCGTGACTTGGACGTGAATGCCGGAAGATTGACTTGCGCGTGATTTTCTCCGGAGGCTGTGCCGGGAGAGGGTGTGCCTGCTATTAACGGGGGGCCCAGAAGCAGCGCAGGACAAGGATGCCCCGACGTGCCTCGTCGAAGCAATGGGTCCCCGACCTGAGATAAGAGGAAAAGGATGACATTGTCAAGGGAAAAGGTTAACTTTTTGGGAATTAGGTTGAGCAAATTATTTTTAAAAATTCAGGTAAGTAATAAAGTACCTGCCTATTATAATAATAATTGGCTGATTTATATAGCACCGTTTCAGTGACAGAAATATCACCTCAAGGCCGCCTATATAGTGTACTTAAGCAAATTTTACTCGTAATGATTTTTTTTTTTCTCGGTTTTGATTTGGCAAGTCAAAACCTGTAATTTTTCACTGGTAAGATCTTGTTTAAAAGTTTGACAGCCTCCGTGGTCGAGCGGTAAGACGCTCGACTACGAATCCAGAGGTGGCGGGCTTAAGCCTCGCGTGCGCAAATACATTTTATTTAATTAATGTGTCATAACATGTTATCCATAAAAAAGAATGCATAGTATATTTGCGGCATGTTCCAGAGTGGTAGATACTCCAAGTATCGCCCTGGTGAAAGGTCGCCTTTCAGAATCGAAACGTTGCTTGAAATGGCTATAGCCGTGTTTGGTGACCAGATCTGAATAGGCAGGTACTTCTAAACCTTCCCTTCCCCATCTCCTTCCCCTCCCCACTGCATTCAGCCTCACAACATACCCCAGTTGGGGATGCCATAGTCTCACTGGCTCCAGATGGTTGGGAGCAGTTGGGACTCTTGTGCGGTTATTCACTGTAAAAAAAGAAGTTTGTGAATATTTTTAATTAACCACTAAACTAGCTTTGGGAAAAACTTCAATGTTTTGTGAATGCTTCACAAATTGTTAGTTCTTTAAAATGAACCCTTTGAAGTGAACTCTTCAATTGAAGTCGAACTCGCAAAAAAGAGATGAATTTATCCGCTTATTTATTCGGTTCTTTTTGGAACCGGTTCCTCACCGAAAAGCACGTGCTATTCGGTAGTGATTTAAAAACGAAAGGAACTGGAACTGGTTCCTTCGTTTTTAATGCCTTCGCCACTGTACTGCTGCAAATTGAAGTACTTCTTTCAATGATATGAATGAATGCTAAAATGAACTACCGACTGCATTTGAAGTATTTTTTCAATGAAATGAAGTTAATCAAATGAATGAAAGCTAAAATGAACTACCAACTTCAATTGAAGTATTTGTTCAATGAAATGAGGTTAATTAAATGAATGAAGGCTAAAATGAACTACCACCTTCAATTGAAATATTTGTTTAATGAAATGAAGTTATTGAATTAATGAACGTTAAAATGAACTACCGACTTCAATTAAAGTATTTGTTCAATGAACAATGAATGAAGTAGGAACTGTTGCCAAAAGAAGTAGCTCTTTGAAGTAGTTCTTTCAAAGCGGTCACAACGCTAATATATATATTTACTCAAAGGAATGCATGCATGTGGGATGTAAAATATTTTAAGAAAATGACAAAAAAAAATGTTTGCGAGTCCAAACTTGTTTGTTTTTGATATTGAAAAAGGTTATTTTTCGAAATTCGTTAGCATCTTGAAGTAACAATATATGGAGGGATAGCTAATTTGTTTTACCCAACCCATCCGAAATTGTAATAAATCACTTTTTCCGAGTTTTTACATCGTACACCATGAGAGAGAAAGAGACAACAAATTTCTTGGACTGCTTCTAAATACTGTCGTAATGATCTTAAGCTGGTTATCTTCGCTGGTTAACGGCGGGACTCCGCCCATATTTTTTATTTTGCCACTAAACTTGACACAACTAAACGGTTTTTTAGGTTAGATGCTATATTTTTGTTGATAAAAATACTGTGAAAAAGTGGCTATACGAATACACAAAAACATTATGTCGATATGTGATATGAATGGATGTATAAATACCGTAGCCTTAGTCTTAGCCACGCCCATTTGCGCCGAGTCATGTTAAAATCATCAAAAACAAGTCCAAAACTGACTTCACTGGCTTTGGCTTGGGCTACCTCTCGTATACTCTAAGGTTACAATTGTTAACCGTATTTGTAGATTGTAAAGATAGCGGACTTATATGAAATGAGCTGTCACTGCCAGGGCCGACTCTGTGCAAGCGCAATTGGAGCAGTCCGCTCCAGGCGGCGAATCCTCAAGGCGCTGATAGTACCTAATATACAGCGCCAGATCCATCATACGTTCAACCTGTGCAAAAAAAGGCGCCATTTCTGAAGGGGCCCCGTGAAAATAAAGATCTTATTCAAATTTACTTAAAATATTCCCTAAATCATATAAATGTTTCTCTAAATCATTTTCAAATTACCCACATCATGGGATAATTGTTTTTTATTGCGCTGGCAATATCGCTGTGCATTAAAAAACGCAATCGGTACTTACTGCACAGGGATGTCGTGGAACCGGCCCTGTTTATACATTATATACAATTAAAAAACACACCATTCATGGGCGGCAATTAAGAACCCTTAAGTTTCCGGCCTCACGGCGCGGAATAAAAACCCCATCTCGTCTAATACTTGATACGAGTTGGTACCAATCTTCTGTTAGAACAAAAACAGTTTGACTCAGGGCCGAGCCTGGTTACCGAAAAACGAAATATAACCGATTCTATATCCAGTTACTTTTGAAATCAGTATTTTACAGTGAAACAGATGCTAACATTAAACACATTGATATTTATACATAAAATGAAAAACAACTTGTTGCAAAAATATTTTTTCTGACAACATTATTTACAACGTGGATATTCACAGGAATAATACAAGGACAATCAAAAAAATCAGACTACCAAAAAATAATACAAGCAATACACAAAACAGCTTACTTTATAAAGGGATGAAATTTTTATAATGCGTTGCCGGAAACTATCCAAATTATGTCAATTAATAAATTTAAAAATAGCATGCAAAAACCATACAAAATACATTAGTAAAATCAAGTAGTATATAAGTTACAACTTTAGTAAGTCAAAAAGAATATGAATTATAGTTAGATACTTTGTCAATTTTAATGTACAAGTAACTAAAATAAAATAAATAAACTACACCGTGCTTAGAAAGTATTTCATCCATATGATTTTTTAAATTTGAAGTGGTTTATGAAATGCTTTGAATTAGAATAATCCTCAGGTAACCCTGGTCGACGTACCCGTCGACCCGGACGCTGGTAATCATTTTGTATAATTTATTTAAAATTTTATAGTGAATACCACACAAAAGTCCCAACTGCTCCCAACCGTCTAAAACCAGTGAGACTATGGCATCCCCAATTGGGGTATGTTGTGATATTGAAGGTAGTGGGGAGGGAAAGGTCTTTATGAAGTATCTGGCTATTCATATATTTACATAGATCAGTATGGGTCTCACCACGAGAGTTGGTGCCGGCCAATACTCACACAGATGCATAGCTTACGTACAGCGTGTCGAACCGAATGAATAGAACACGCTTTAAGTGCATTTACAATATCAACATAAACACTCGCTGTCCCTTTTCCACTAGTGACAATAAGTAGGCATAAACAAGACAAAGGGTTCTTTCTTTTTGACACATCGTAAATACATCGCAACTGGAGCGTATACCGATACACAATAAACCCAACGCTATGCATGTATTGTTTGTTTCAACTCTCGTTGCGCCAGCTATACATTTATGACAATTTTTCTTGGGAGCAATAGCTACAGTCATTGCTATGTTGAATACGTTTCTTCTGTTGGCAGAACTTTTTTCATTTCCAGAGGAAAACAACCGCCCGCCGCTTCAATTCGCGTTTTGCTTTCTGCCACAAACTTGCCAACTCCGTTCTCGTCGTGTGTTTCAACGCTACGGCGTATTAAACTGTATTCAAACAGCCTCGTGAAGCTTTAGTGCAAGGTAAAGAAGTTTATTAATCTCCTTCTCTACTCGTTGGGGTACAATGGCTCCAGAAAATGTCAACGTGAGTGGGTTCTTCACGAAAAACGAATGGAAGCTGATGAGAGAGGAGATCCGGCATGGAGCTAAGTGTATGTACGTCCTGTACAAACAAGGTAAATTTCCTCCATTTTTATATCCTAGAATAATTAAAATTACAAGGTTGATTATAAACTTCTTGCTCCTGCTGTGGATTATGGAATTTTTTTAAAACACTTTAGTTATTTCCCACTTACAAATGTCCAAAGCCAGTGAGACTACCAGTGTGAAAAGAATATATGATGCAAAAGTGAATGGAAGAAAGTCGGGGGCGCCCGAGAAAGACATGGCACGATCAAGTGAATCAAATACTTGCGTCGGGCCACGTGAAGAGTCAAAATAACAGAAGAATATGTATGAATGTGAACGAAGCAAGGAGTGTGTGCCGAGACAGGGTTGTATGACAATCCGTCCTCTCTGCCTACCCCCTGCGGGAAAACGGTGTGATTATTAGTTAGTTAGTTCAGTGAGACTATTGCATTCCCACTTGGGGTATGTGGTGAGGATGACAGAGGTGAGGAAGGCTATTCAGATCTGGTCACCAAACCCGACTAAAGCCATTTCAAGTGAATTTTCGATTCTGAATGATGGTCTTTCGCCAGGGTGAAACTGAGAGTATCTAACAGCTCGGAGATTAGTATTACCATTGATCGATCTTACCCTTTTTTATGAATTTATTTTTGATTAATCTTTGGCTATACCACATCACAGTGTGTGTATAAAAACTTAAACGTATAAATACGTTTATTTTAAAGATATTTTATTAAAAAATAATAATATAAGAACACTATAAATTTTAATAATATCTGTTGAAATATTATGGTAGAGTTAAACGGCCCGGTACATGAAAGATTAATGCTGAATTTGCATTTGCGATAAATGGCAATTTCCACCTTAGCACCGTTAGAGTAAGGAGTGCCTGAGTTCGTTAAAAAATTGGAAATCACATCGCCTTGCATTTTTTGCACTGCTCTATTTTAGCTACCGGATAGTAGCCGAGTGGACAAACGCGTCGGATTCCTACCCGGGCGTAGTGGGGTTATTCTTCTGCTAGCTAAGTCCTCCATCATTGCATAAGCAACATCTTCCGCTTATTATTATTTTATTGACTCACTGTTGCAACTTATCCAGTCAAACATTCCTTGCCGTAGACTCGGAAACAATGAATTGCTGTTCCTCAATCATCACTATATTAATTATGGGTATAATTCTCCAATGTCCAGAATGTCAAGGCTTGTTAACTCAAGCCGTGGTCTTGAAATTTTTGGCAGCAGTCTAAATGATTTTTGTCATTCTTTACGACTCTACCAAAACTTTGACTAGACCACGGCTTGAATGTTCTCTCTGATGTTTATTTTGTCCTATTTTTGTCATTGTTTCATTTATTATTATGTATGTGCTGTTCTTTCTCTGTTGCTCGTTTTTCCATTTCGTGTTTTATGTCTTTTTTGTAATTGGTCTTTAGTCCGTTAATTTATAAATAAATTATTACGGCAGTGGGAGTTTAAAAATAAAAGTCAGGTTATTCGTAACCCGGGAACGTTTGTCTTTCTTTAAAATATAGTATTTGCATTTTCTCTTTATTGAATAGAAAAACGTGATCGAGCATTGTGTATTAAAAATCATTTTTCTAGTTTCTTTGTTAATTTTATTTTTTATTGCACCATTGAGATAACGAATGATTTTTTTTACAATTGTTTGACTGCATAATCTTCATTGTTTGAATAGTTCAGCCTTTAGTATTATTTTTTTTCTACTATTTTCTCAATTTATTCGTCAATATAAATCTCTCAACATTTTGGTTGTGATTTATTTAGTTCAATCCATTTGACAATCAATATTTTTCTTACCGATTGCCTTCTCACTTCTCCTTAAATCAGTGCGACGTCTACAAACAGTCGTATTTTGCAATGTTTTTGTCTTTTTACCATGTCTTTAGATAAATTATAAATAATATCGGGCCCAATACAGATTCTTGCGGTACCCCTAGATATTTCCAATAGGACCTGATATAATATAATTTAATTCTACGTTTATGTTTGCAATTGTGTTTGAAAAGAACTTTGCCCGCGAAAATGAATGCCGAAAATCAAAAGTAAAAATTGGAATTAGAATATTAATAGTTTTCAAGAAGTGTGAGATTGTTAAAAACGACGGTGGATAAATTGGTTGGAATGGAAAAGTTGGTTAATTAATGCGTTACTCCCGGATAGAGTAAAGATTTGTGTTTTTTTCTATTTTCATATATTGTACATACATATTTCTTAAACAGAGAAAAACATTTCCGGGTTACGAATAACCTGACTGAATAAGCGGAAAATATTGCTTGTGCAATGATGGAGGACTTAGCTAGCAGAGGAATCGAACCTGCGACGCCCGGGTGGGAATCCAAAGCGTTTGTCCACTCAGCTACCGACCGGTCAACATATTACATATACATACATATATTCTTTGATGTTTGTTAATATTTTTTTAACAACAATATTACAATGACTATTAGTTTGAAATCATTCTAATTCTTTATCTTATTTTATATTTATTATCTTTATCCGGTATTTGTAACATTTTTTAAAAACTCATTTTCTGTTATTGTTTCAAAGGCTCTCAAAAATATAAAAAAAACACTGCAAATCAAAGACATAAAATACAAGACACGTCATATTTATAAAAATATTACGAAAAATATAGCACCACTAATGTTGCACCACTAAATGTTTCACCCGCGTATGAAAAGGATAGCCATTCAAAGAATATGTGTGTGCGGAAGAGGTAGCTATATGAAGCGTATTTCGAAGGTATGTCTCGTTGACTTGGTTTGGTGTCTCAGTAACGTATCTACATTATTTAATTCATTTAAGCTGCAAATGTTTACTTTGTAGTCGTCAATTGATAAATTTATGTCTGTTACGCACGAATTATTGTTCCGAAAACCAAATTACTAACTAACTAACCATCACGCCGTTTCCTCGCAGGGGTAGGCAAAGAAGACGGACCGCCATATAACTCTGTCTTGGCACACACTCCTTCATTCATACATCGTCTCATACATACTCTTCTGTTATTCTGACTCTTCACATGACCCGATTCAAGTATTTGATTTACTTGATCGTGCCATGTCTTTTTCGGGCGTCCTCGACTTCTTCCATTCACTTTCGCATCATATATTATTTTCACAACCAAATTGTTTGACATATTCGACTTTAGTGTTTAACGGTAATATAAAAAAAAATAATTACAACATTTTTGTACTTGTTTGTTTTCCTAAAAAAAAAGTAAGACCGTTCATTACCTTGTTTACAGGGAAAATTGATAAACCGGAGTTCATCACTCGCTACGACAAGTTCAGGGCAGATCTCGAGGCCAAGGAGCAAGGTATATAGTAATGAGGCTACGATATATATAGACACGTTATAGCCTTAGAATATTATCACAAAATGTCGCAAGCAAAACACACACGTTACCAGTAAATTCATCATTCAAATATCGGTCATGTACGACAAAGATAGACATTCATAGAATAAATGTGTATGAACGAAACAGATCCGAAGTTCGGACCGCGTTCCATACTTGCTCGAAACGACCTCAAGCGACGCGTGACCGTTTAGTACTAAATCGGCTTAAACACCGATCACACCAACTAGCGTGATTATTGCTTGCCACTTTGAAAGCGCTACAACGTGTCTATAATATTTGATTGAACGTCATTTCGTATGTATTAAAGTGTGTACTTTTGTAGCGGCAAAGCTGAAGACTCCCGCATTCAGGATACAGCAACACAAGGCCCGGATGCGGAAGAGGCTAAAGAACAAGAAGGTCTGTTTTACGTCAATTCGTCAATAATTGAATATCGGGAAGTTGAGAAGCAAAGCGTTAACGTGTCGTGTTGGGTTGTTGCAGAGAGACGGTGTGGAGCAATGTTTGAAGGGCTTCACCAAACTGGAAGTAGACGAGTAAGTTTTGAAAAGTTTGTTGCTCTTGTGCCTCGCTGTCTTTTTGTTGTGCATGCATGCAGACTTGTGAGTGTCGTGATGCTTGCAGATCCGCTCGGAAGAAGAAGTTGATGGACGAGGTGGTGCGGGCGCTGGAGAAGAATATAGACTCCGGTCCAGACAGCGAGCCTGGTGAGTAGCGACTACCAGCAGCTGTACCACCTGTGGGGCAGATGGTAGATAGCCAAGTCTGATATCTAGCATAAGTTTGAGTCGTGTTGTGTTGTATGTAATCGGCTGTGCTTCCAGTGTACACCAAGAAGAGGCGGTCAAGGAGACGAGGCGGGCGGAGGGTGAACTACATGGAGGTCCCGGAGCCCGAAGACGACGCATACATCTGTAAGTTGCGAGTGTGCGTGTGTGCTGGTGCGTATTGCGTGCTACGGGTGCGTACTGAGTGTGTCACTTCCGTGTCCAGGGTGTGACCAGTGCGAGAAGAGCTTCCTGAAGTTCTGCCCGCGGCACGGACCGCTGCTGGTGGTGCCGGACGATAAGGCGGAAGACGCGGAGCTCGGCTGTCCCCCGCTCGTGGCGCTGCGCCACTCGGGGATTCCGGAGGCAGGGCTCGGCGCCTGGGCGGCGGAGGCTCTGCCCAGCGGGCTGCGCTTCGGGCCCTACCGCGGCGAAGTCTCCGACAGGCCCGACCCCGACAGCAATTACGTGTGGAAGGTACTTGTCCACCAGTGATGGATATTCCAGCTTGAACCATTCATTGCTTTTAAAGAAGCCTCACAACTACCTCCCGTCCGACATTGAACTAATATACGCCGGTCTGCAGGTGCGGCGCCCCAACGGGGAGAGGGAGTTCGTGGACGGAGAGAACCTCGCCCGCGCCAACTGGATGCGGTACGTCAACTGCTCGCGCAACAGCCGGGAGCAGAACCTGGCGGCCTACCAGCACAAGGGCAACATTTACTACCGGTCAGTGAGCGTTCCATATTAGCATGTTCTACAAAAACGAACTTTACTATAAATATTCACTGGTTAACCTTCCCGCTACCAAGCTCGAAAACATCCGTCCGATACCAAGATGACACGCCGGCGTTACCGTCATATTTGAGTTATTTACACACTTAACTGTTTCTTCACGGTTTTAAAAATTCTTTGATTTTTAAGGTATTGAATACATAATCTACCGGTTAGTAGCCGAGTGGACAAACGCGCCGGATTCCCACCCGGGCTTAGTGGGTTCTATTCGTCTGCTAGCCAAGTCCTCCAGCAATGCACAAGCAACATCTTCCGCTTATTATGATGGTAGTAGAAGTTTTTAAAATATTGTCAGGTTATTCGTAACCCTGGGATGTTAGTCTTTGAAAAAATAAGTAATGTTTTTAAAAAATTGTTACGGCTCTGAAAATAAATTAAAAAGCCTTTAAAAAATACCGAATGCAGTAGAAATCTTTACTAAACCGAAAAAAAAAACAAAAGTATTTTTTTATGAGAATACCGCACGAGAGTTCCGACTGCCCACAACCGTCCAAAGCCAATGGGACTATGGCATCCCCAATCAGGTTATGTTGCGAGGCTGAAGAGATTGGGGAATGGAAGGAGATGGGGAAGATGTAAGTGAGGTACCTGACTCTTCATATCTTGTCACCAAACGCGGCAAAAGCCATTTTGAGCATCGTTTCGATTCTGAATGGCGGTCTTTCACCAGGGTGATACGTACCTACAACAGCCTTGGATATATTTTTTAAATCTTTCTTTTGCATTCACCAAAACATAAAACGAGCCGTTTTCAATAAGAACAGTGCACGTAGGAATCCGCGACTATTCCATACAGGTCACTGGCACGTGGAGAAGGCAGTCAGCATTTTTTCGGACTCAGGCAGGTTCGTCCGGGCTTTGTGCTGACGCAGTGTCAGGAGTATTGGCCACTCGCACCGGCGACTCGTTACGTTCTGGAATTTGCTGATCGCACAAAGACATTGTGTTGTTTTATGAGTGCAGAGTTTAAAGTATCATCAATGTGCATTATATCGAATGCTGTTTTAATTGTTCTACGAGGTCGTCGACTTCTTTTCAGTATATTTTTAAAGCTTTCACATTTTAACAGTGGAATTTTTTCAACAGCGGCAAGTTATATACGTTTTAGGTTGGGGTAATTCAAATTTCAAGCTGCGTTACATTTAATTTAGTATAGAATCGACGGTCAATGTCATTTTTAACTCTCGACATTTGAACGGTGTTTGTTACTCGTCAATTTTGGGCTCCGAAGAAAACCATTTTTATGTTCTGAATGCACTGCAAAGTGCTAAATATTATCACTATCGCCCCGGTGAAATACTACAATTTAGAATCTTAACGTTGCTTGAAACAGCTTTAGCTGTGTTTGATGATCAGATATGAATAGCCAGGTACTTCCGAACTTCATATTCACCATCTTCTTCCCCTTACCATTCCCTCCAGCATCACAACATACCCCGGTTCGGTACCTCATAGTCCCACTGGCCCCAGGCAGTTGGTGTTGAATGCTAAACGAATCACAAACCGACGTAATCTTGTTTAAAACCACTCTCATGTTCTGAAAGTAAATTTTCGTTTTCAAAATTCAATCTTACACACCACACGCTGCTTTAATGTAATAAGTCATGCAATGTGGTAAGACACTCCAGAATCCAAAGGTCGCGGGTTCAAACCCAGCGTGCGCAAATAAATTTTATTTAACTAATATGCGTCATCATAACCTTAGATGAATTAAATAATGTAGATACGTTACTGAAACAACGCGCCTGGTTGCACTAAACCAAGTCAACAAGACATACCTTCGTAACAGGCTTCAGATAGCTATCTCTTCCGCACACACATATTCTTTGAATGGCTATCCTTTTCATAAGCGGGTGAAACATTTAGTGGTGCTACATTTTTGGAAAGATTTGTATGAATATGACGTGTCTTGTATTTTATGTATATGGTCATAACACATTTAATTCATATAAATAATAAATAGTATATTTGCGGCACGTTTCAGTGTGGTAGCCCTGGTGGAAGACCACCATTCAGAATTGAACCGTTGTTTTAATGGCTTTAGCCGTGTTTGGTGACCAGATCTCTGAATGGCCAGGTATTTCCCAACCTTCCTCTTTCCCATCTCCTTCCCCTCCCCGCTACCTTCAACCTCACAACGTGCCCCGATCGGGGACGCCATAGTCTCACTGGCTCCAAATGGTTGTGAGCAGTTGGGACTCTTGTTCGGTATTCACTGTAAAAATGTATTTAATTGAAAGATAATATTTCTAAATAATCCCTACCTGTGAACGCCACTCCCCGCCAGCCTGTCATCTCGATGTCCTTGTTTCGCATTTCAGGACGGTGAGGAATATCTACCCCGACACCGAGCTGCTGGTCTGGTACGGGCCGCGGTACGCGAAACAGCTGGGCATAGATACCAAGGAGTACTACGCACCGCTTCATACTCCGCTCCAAGGTCTGTCGTCAAATAAAACATGTATAATGTTAAATATGTTTTAGATGGCTGAAGGGCCACAAAATTATTGAGAATCAAACGAGAGTCAGGGCATTCGATGCAGAAAAAATAACTGATCACAACTGCATGTTTAACTCATTTTTTTAACCAAAGTGTCGCTTAGGCCCTTTTGCTTTTCCAGCGACGATATACATATTTATAATCTAAATACATTATATTTTAAAATGTGGTCTATAAAATGTAGATCGATAATAAACAAGTCACTAACTGAGTGATCTCTCCGCAGAAGACGGCTTGCAGCGCGAGGAGGGCCCGGCTGCAGGGGCGCAGCACGGAGAAACCCCCTCCAGCGGAACGGAGTCCCACGACCCGCAGCCCTCCACCAGCAAGGGGGGGCTGCCTAAACATTCCGGGAAGAGCTCCACTTTGCCTCTTCAAAAAGGGAAACGCTATTCGTGTCAACTGTGTACAGTTTCTTGCACTCGGTCATACAGTTTAAAACGACATCAAAGAAGAGTTCACACGGGGAGAAACCATTAAAATAATTTTGAATCTATTCTCATTGATGTAGCGTCTGGCGTACCTCAAGGAACCCACTTAACACCACTTATTTTTAACTTATTTACAAACAATATTACTAGAGTGTTTTCTCACATGCGCTTCTAGCTTTTAGCTGACAATAAGATCCAATAATTGAATCCTACCATGACTTATTGATACATTTAATGATTGGTGTAAAATGAACTGCTCGAAACTAGATAATATTTATTGATGATTTTTTTTTCCTTTTATAAGACAAATTAGGCAGTGTCCGTCGAATTGCCTCTGACTTTAATAAAACTAGTAACACTAAAAACTCTTTACTCGTTAGTTCGCGTTTGTGTTTGTCATTTGGTTTTTATTATTATTTCGAATCGGCACAAAATCGAGGTTTTGACTTGACATTATCTTCCTAGAATACAGTTTTTTCTATGTGTCATTGCTATATTCATGTGTGTACAATTTTTATTTATGTTTATTTAAAAATTGTGTTACACAGATCAATATATTCTCATACTCTTTTTCTCCAGAATGAAGTATTTAGAATTGTTAAAAATATGTTTTTTACATCTTTACTTTGACTCAATGTATTGAATAGTATGGTTATTTTTTTTTACGAGTAAATAGTACTATATTAAAATATTGTTTTAAATAATTCAATTGCTAACTTTGAAATAAAAATACTGACGATTAATGATGAGCCTACCCCATCCCCTTTTTGGGGTAACTACCATATTTATGTTAAATTAAGCATGTCAAGCTGTAAATTGTTTTATTAAAGTAATTTTTCAGTACCTAATGCCATTCAATCGACCTTTACACGCCCAGCACTATTTTAAAAACGTTTTACGTTCTACAAATAAAAACTGTCTATGGAGTTTCCTCCAAGATGCTGCATCTATGACATAAGGCGACCTGTCGACTTGGCTTTTTATGAAAAAAAGCGTATTTGCTAAAAGCAGATTATAATCATGTAATTAGATAGGTACAAGCAATTACTGAAGGAGTTCTGCGCTAAAGAATCAATTTATTCATATTGTTTTATGGATAGTACAAAATAAATCATGGAAGGACGAATCGTGCGACAATATATTGACATACAAAACGTAAGCCTGATCTATTTATTTATTATGATTGTTTTTTTTTAAAGTTGATACAAACGTTGTTTGTTAACATAAAACATAATTTATATTATCTAGGGATAAAAAAGCTCAAAGTGCATGAATGTCTTTGGTAATTTGAATTAGTTATTAGAAAGTATTTGAAATGTCCTTTATTTGAATGTTGTGATTGCCAATTTCATAGTTGATCAGGTTTTACAAAGCAAATAGTGTCTTCTGAATCACAGTGTCTCTGTGTCTTTTGAAATAATACGTTGTGTTTCTTCCAGCGGTTCTAACTATGGACAAAATAAAAAGAGATATTTAGGGTGATGAATCTAACGAGGAGGAGAACGTACGACGGTCAGATTTAGGTAACATTTGTATTTCACCTCCGCATCGCAAGTTTCTAAAAGAAACCTTTTTTTATGTTGCCGATTTGTGTAAATACTACTTGGTAATATTTTAGAAGATTTGAATATAATTGTTGTTTTTGAAACGGTATTATTAATATTCAAACAATATGAATTGTAAAATAAATGTGAATGCGTCATACGGAAAAAAAAAGTTGAAACGGTATTAATAATTTTCAAGAAATATTGCTAGACTTAACCACACAATTGAAAAGAGGTTTGGCGGCGGAATTAGTTAACGCACCCATCCGACCACCGGGAGATCCCGCGTTTGAATCTCTGTCGCATCTAAAAAAAATATTTCTGTTTTTTCTGATTAGTATTGTTTGAATATTATTAATTGTGAATATACATAATAATTTTCTTGTTTTAAGTTCGGCGTAGTAATATTATAATGGAGAATATGCAAACTTCAACGACAGGTGAAATTTCAAGGCTCGCAGGAGAAGAAACTTTGAATGTAAAGAATCGTGAAACCTGTGAAAATACTTGTACAGAATGCTCGAAGGCTTTTAGTTCCGGAAAGTCGTTTCGAGCGCACGTGAGGCTTCACGCCAGGGGAGTGATATTTAATTGTAAGGTGTGCAAGTCCGCCTTCAGCCTGAAGACTACCCTCGCCCTGCACATGAAAAGCCACTTTGCCGACGGAGGCGTGGATTGTGAAATTTGCTTCAAAACGTTTACCACAAACTTGAAATTGCTCACTCATAAACTCCTTCACACCAAGGCGAAAGGGAAAAAATATGAATGCAATATATGCAAAGAAAACTTTAGCCTCAAAGGGGCCCTTGACGCGCACAAAAAAAGCCACGCGGGCGAGGAGCACTTTCCTTGCAATCTTTGTAACAAAGCCTTTGATAAAAATTGTAAGTTGCTTCATCACAAGCGACTTAATCACGAAGAAAGGAAATTCGCCTGTGAGGTATGTAATAAACTGTACAGCGAAAGGGGCATTTTGGCAAAACATATGAAACTGAGCCACACCGACGTCAAGAAAGAAAAAGTATTTCCATGTAAAGAGTGTCCAAAGGCGTTTGCCCAAAAAAGCCATTTGACCAGACATGTGAAATTGACGCACAGAGGCGAGAGATCTCACCTGTGTGAATATTGCTCTAAAACGTTCACGGAACAAACTTATCTAACAATCCACACGATGAACAAGCACAGCGATAGAAATCTATTTGTTAGTAAGACATCGGTTAAAAAAACAGCACATAATTACGCAAAAAAGTTTAGCCGTTTCGCTTGTAAATATTGCACAAAGAAATTTGATCGTATGACTGGTTTAGTCTTACATACAAGATCGCATTCTGGAGACAAACCCTTTTCTTGTAAAGTGTGCACGAAAAAGTTTACAATTAAAATGCAATTGATCCTACACATGAGAACGCACACGGACGAAAGGCCGTTTGCCTGTCACATATGTGAAAAACGCTTTCGGTGTAAGCCTTCTTTAGTCAGCCACGCCATTACTCACACAAAGGAGAAGTCTTTCTTGTGCGAATATTGCTCAAAAGCATTTGGGCTGCATTGTAACCTACTGAAACACAAGAAGATATATCACGCGGCAGAATTTCACGCTGCTAAAGAAGAATTAGAAAGAAAACGCGAGGAGATAATAAATATTCGTAATCAGGAGAAGATCGTTGAGCCTGCAGATTTGCTAAGTTGTAACGATTGCCTGAAAACATGCGATTTTCAAAATCATGCCCAAGTCCATGCAGCAAGGAAAGCGACTTTCCCAAAAGAAACACCGGTTTTAGACGATAAAACTACCGCATCCGCATCCATTGGGTCTTTATCTATGGAAATTGAAAAAAATGATTCTATTAGGGAAAATATTGAGAAGATTAGCTTCACTGAAAACAATAAGTATTTGGTTCCTAGTGTGGAAGGGGAACTCGCGGAATCCAAGGCGGACTCTGCTCACCTATCTCTTCGTAAGTATATATTCCATTCTAACGGGAATTACTCAAACTATCTCATGCTTTTGTTTTTACTGTACAACTTTGGACATAGCAAAACCGGACACATTCGAGGAAGGTCTGATTCTTGGCAGCCCTCGCCCATTTGTTCATTTTTAGTCAGCAATTCGCAATGTATTGATTTTATAAACTTGTCATGCATAAACCGTTGATTCCGGCATTGTTCCGAACTCGACTTTCTCGCTTACCTTCATTTAATAATCTTTGTATTTTGCTTATGGCGGTGCTGTTATTTTCAGCGGGCTTCCAAGGGTCTCTAGAATAACTTTTAAAAAACCTAAAACTTGTTACGTTACATCGCAAAGATAATTCTAACTGCCCTGGGCCAGATAACGTTCCCATGTGGATGTTGTGAGGCTGAAATAAGGAGAAATAGCAAGGTTGGGAAGTATCTGCCCACCAAACATTGCTTAAGCCGTTTCAAGAAACGCTCCGATTCTAAATGGTCTCTCACCAGGGCAAAACCAATAAATATATATACAAGTAGATGCGGTGGTCGATAGCCAAGTGGGTGGGACGCTTGGCTAGCAGTTGGACAGGCCTTCATAAAACATTAACTTTAATGTTTTATGAAGGCTTCGCGAACTGCTAGTTCTTTAAAATAAATACTTCGCAGTGAACACTTCAATGGAAGTCGAACTCGTCAGAAAGAGATTTGAATTTGATTTGTTGAGGAACCGGTTATTTGTTCAGTTCTTTTGTAACCGGTTCCTTGTGATTTTTTCTAAAGTACTAGCAAATCGGCAAAAGTTCCTCGCCAAAACAAAAGCAGAGAGAAAATCAACAAGTTCAACTTCGCAACTGAACTGCCGCAAAATAAAGTAGTTCATTGTAATCTAACTTCAATTGAAGATTTGTTCTATGAAAAGTGAATGAAGTTTGAACTGCCGCAAAATGATGTAGTTCACACGGAGCGGTCACAAAGCTAAAATGAACATATGAGCGGAACTCTCTACTTCAATTGAAGTTTGTTCAATGAACAATGAAGAAGTGGGAACTGCCGCTAAAAGAAGTAGTTCTTACGGAGCGGTCACAACGCTATATACAAGTTACATTCAATCGATGATTTAAGCAATAAATCGCAAAGATATAGAAAGTGCAGCTCGGCTACCCTAAGTTAAATATCTTTTACTCCGGAACGAACTGCCAATATACTGTGAATTGTTTTATTTGAAGCATTATACAGGGCCGTTTCCACGACATCTAGCGCCCTGTGCAGTGAGTACTGAGTGCGCATTTTTGCACAGTTTAAACGTATGGTGGATCCGGCGCTGGCTTTAAATGAAATAACCAAAATAATTTTTTTTTTAAATCCTCACACCGAATTTGGTCCCCGTGACCTGTGTTCAACGCTGATGAATATTCTGCTGAGTTTTTCGTCGTGTTTACCTTATTCCTTAAAATTTATATCGTGTATTAACTAGCGTTGTGACCGCTTTGAAAGAACTACTTCAAAGAACTTCTTCTTTTGGCAACAGTTCCTACTTCATTCATTGTTTATTGAACAAATACTTCAATTGAAGTTAATAGTTCATTTTAGTGTACATTTATTTTAATAACTTCGTTTCATTGAACGAATACTTCAATTGAAGTTAATAGTTCATTTTAGTGTACATTTATTTTAATAACTTCGTTTCATTGAACGAATACTTCAATTGAAGTTAATAAATAATTTTAGCGTTCATTCATTTCAATAACTTCGTTTCATTGAACAAGTACCTCAAATGAAGTCGGTACTTCATTTTAGCGTTCATTCATTTCATTGAACAAATACTTCAAAGCCTATAAAGAAGTACTTCAAAGTCTGACTTCAACCAGTCCCAGTTCTTTCCACTTTCAAACCGACTAGTACGTGTTTTTTGGCGAGGAACCAGTTCCAGTTTTTTTCACTTTCAAAGCGCTACCGACTGGTACTTCTTATTTTGGGAAGGAACCGGTTCCAGTTATTTTCACTTACAAAGCGCTACCGACTAGTACGTGCTTTTTCGGCAAGGAACCGGTTCCAAAAAGAACTGAACAAATAACCGGATAAATTCAAATTTCTTTTTTGCAAGTTTGACTTCAATTGAAGTGTTCACTGCGAAGGGTTCATTTTAAAGAACTAGCAATTCGTGAAGCATTCACAAAAAATTTATGTTTTTCCCAACGCTGGTATTAACAAATAATGTTTTCTTCTCTCCATACTAGATTTACTTTACGACAGTGGTGGGAATAGTTGCGATGACGTAGAGTTGAAAAATTATGAAGAATCAGATGAAGAAATCGAAACATCCCCTCCGACTAAATCCACTGCAAGTCGAAACCTGATTGTGAAAGTCGCAGACGATGGCAACATTGGAACCAGAAGCATCCCTGACTTGAAAAAGGAATTCGTGAAAATCGGGACAGATTTACAGGATAAAGAATGCCTTTCCGGTGAGTTGATTATTTAGAACGATCTGTTGGATTAGACATTATCACTATGCGTTATGCCCGGAAACCCAATGACGTTACATATATAGACACGTTGTAGCCTTAGAATATTAACACATAATGTGGCAAGCAAAACACACACGTCACCAGTAAATTCACCATTCAAATATCGGTCATGTATGACAAAGATAGACATCCATAGAATATATGTGTATGAACGAAACAGATCCGAAGTTCGGACCGCGTTCCATACTTGCTTGAAACGACCTCAAGCGACGCGCTACAGTTTTGTTCTAAATCGGCTTAAACACCGATCACACCAACTAGCGTGATTATTGCTTGCCACTTTGAGAGCGCTACAACGTGTTTTATATGTGTAACGTCATTGCGGAAACCGGTATTTTTTGTAGCAACAGCGCGTCCAGACCAAATATCACGCCGATGCACTTATTTTACGCATCACTGTACTGTAAAATGAATATGCCTAAAACATTGTCATTTTTTATGTTTACTTTTGAAATATATTCAAATAATCTGTATGTCTTTGTCATCCTCGAATACGATGCAACTACTCATTTTATACGATTTGTTGGGCGTGCTGTAACATTTTACAAATATTTTCAACGTTCTATGATTAAATATGTCATAAGTAAACAATGTGTATGAAATAATCTTTGATGAATTAAATAATGTAGATGTTACAGAGACAACGCGCGTGACTGTGCGAAACTGAGCCAACGTGGCATACCTGAGATTCACTGCGTTTAGTCTCGCACAAACATTCGTTTGACAAACAAGCTGTCACTAGCTGCCACAAACGCATCGCTGTAAGCTCTTTTCTGAGATAAAATGCCTTCCTGTGCTTTTGACAAGTGTAAAAATCATTCGAGAACAAAAAACAAATCTCATGGAGTTTCTTTTCATGCGAAGTACACACAAATCACTTATTATTTCAATTAATACAATTATTCACATACAAATGGTATAAGTGAGATAGCGAATGCAGAAATACATAAGTGTGTGGAAGACAACCTAGCGACACGAGTACACGAGTACGTCGCATGCTACTTCGCTCGTAAGTTCGTTAGGGAAGAGAGGGCTTGTAACGCGGAGAATGTAACGCGGGACGTTCATATAGCTATCTCATTCACACACATATATTCTATCGGTATGGCTATCCTTTTCATGCGTTACAAGTTTTCAAACAGATATCAGAGCGTGCCAAATTTGTCGTTCAATTTGTATGAATATGACGTGTCTTGTATTTTATGTCAATGGAAATAATATCTCAATTTTCTAATGTTAAATATTTATAACTGTCTATGCACTTCTTTTATTTTCAGGTTCTAACAATAGCGGGACGAAGGTTGAAAATTTTCAGACTTCTTCTATCGGACCCAAAAGCGACAACTCGGTGAAAGTAGAAGAAAACACCCCCTTACGCGCGGGCATTATAGATTTCTCCGAATTGTCTTGCACGGAATGTTTAAAAACCTTCAGAACCAAGAACATATTCGCGAGGCACGTCAGGCTGCACGCCAGAGGAAAAATATACCAGTGCAAAGTGTGCGACACAACTTACGGCCTGAAGAGCGCCTTCGACGCCCACGTGAGGAGCCATCGAGACCAGGGGGGCTACCACTGTGACGTCTGCTCAAAAACATTCGACAGCGTTCACAAGTTCCTCCTTCACGGGAGAATGTATCACGAAGATAAGGTATTCGCATGCGACAAGTGCCCTAAAACGTTTAGCGTCAAGCGTTTCCTTCGCAGACACATCAATACAACGCACTGCCCCGCTAAGTTCCACTGCGACGAATGCTGCAAGGCATTCTCGCAACAGTGTCACTTGCAACGGCACGTCAGAGCGGTTCACAGGAGAGAGAAGTCTCACCTGTGCGAATATTGCTCAGAAACCTTTTCGCAGCAATGTTATTTGACCAACCATTTGATAAAAACGCACGCTGAAGAGAATCGGGACTTATTAATCAGACGCAAAGAGAGAGGCGGCGATAATCTATCGATAGACAAGAATTTTGCTTGCAAGTGTTGCCCTAAAACGTTTCCCACCAGGGCTAGGTTAGTCCTGCATACACGGACCCACACCGGAGAGAGACCCTTTTCGTGCGAAGTCTGCTCCAAAGGGTTTGCGGTGAAAGTTCAGTTGGTTCATCACATGAGAAACCACAGCGGCGAGAAACCCTTTTCGTGTTCTGTATGCTCTAAAAGTTTCACGTGTAAATCGTCACTGATAAGTCATGGCGTCATTCACACCGGAGACAAACCGTTTGTGTGTGAATACTGCTCGATGGCGTTCACGAAGAATTGCAACCTGTTGAGACATAAGCGAAATAGAGTGTGTAAAAAAACATAAGGTACAAATCGAAAACAAATTGCAAGCAAATCAGAAAATTATTGTAACGGGGGTAAGGAAGATCACGACATTCACCTACCAATTCACGAACAACAACCAACAAATACGTATTTATATCTTCAGAAATATAGCGTACAAACTAGCGTTGCGACCGCTTTCAAAGAACTACTTCTTTTGGCAACAGTTCCTACTTCATTCATTGTTCATTGAACAAATACTTCAATTGAAGAAGTTGGTAGATTCTTTTAGCGTTCATTCATTTCATTAACTTCATTTCATTGAACAAATACTTCAATTGAAGTTGGTAGTTCATTTTAGCGTTCATTCATTTCATTGAAAGAACTACTTCAATTTGCAGCAGTACAGTTGCGAAGGTGAACTTTATTTCGGCGAGGAACCGGTTCCAGTTCATTCCATTTTCAAAGCGCTACCGTTTAGTACACAAACCAGTTCCAGTTCTTTTCGTTTTCAAATCTCTACCGACTAGTACGTGCTTTTTTGGCGAGGAACTGAACGAATAACCTAATAAATTCTATTTTTGCAAGTTCGACTTCAATTGAAGTGTTCACTTCGAAGGGTTCATTTTAAAGAACTAACAATTCGTGAAGCATTCACAAAACATTGAAGTTTTTCCCAACGCTACTAAACTCCTTTCTTAACTATTAGTCTTGCGCGGTCAACTGGACGTCATGATATAGGAAAAGGTGCAGTTTAACTAAATTTGCGCAAATTGTACTGGATATATTTTACAACAAAGTCAAGTTCTCATAAGCAGATTTTAATTAAAATATTTTTTTATTCTCAAAAACCTCGTGAAAGTGATTTAATTTAATGTAAATGTCTGTGTTAAAACCCAAATAAACTATCTTACGAAAAAGGAGTATAATCTGTTTCCTTAAAATACAAAAAGGTTACTAATTTTGTAACTGTTAATTAATAATAATAATAATATTTTTTATTAAATTTCTTATACATGACAAATTTTTTGAATTTAATGCATATAAGAAATAAGTTAATTTTTTACAAAATAAATACAAATTATAGTAAAAAAAAAAAAAAATTTCAGGCAGTGGTGATGATCAGGTCAATGAGGAGAAACTCTTTCAAGAATCAATAGGATTTCACTTCTGAATCTCTCCTCACTGACATGAAATAAGTCGATATCGGAAGAGATTTTGTTCAGGAGCAAAATACTTCTCCCCACCGGCAGAACCATTGGCAGGTTGGTCCTACAGGCAGGAAGATAGAATAATCTATGAAGACGCTGTCTTAGATAGTCATCAGGAACATAGAGACTTACGCGCTCCAAAATAGCAGGGTTTACAATATAGCCCCGCAGCAGTCTGAAGAAGTGAGTGGCGGCATACCCCTCTCTCCTGAGCTGTAAGGAGTGAAGTCCGAGCGTGCCCAGGAGAAAGTTCGTTGGGTAGAGCCACGGGTAGTGGCCGTACTCCCTCATGTACAAAAATCTCAGGAACTTTTTGAATTAATGGTGGAATTCCATTTTAATGGTTAAATAAAAACAAATTTATAACTTTATTCCACTTTTTACTAGTCTGAAGATGGAATGATCTAACGATATTTCGATTCTCTTAATCTCGTCATTTTAAACGAAAATTTTGCTTGTGTAACATTGAAAATGATTGCAGAAGATTGAACCCGCGACGCGTGGACTAAGTGCCATGAAACTCAGTTTTCTTATGTTACTCCGAGCTGATTATACTCTCATAATCACCCTGGTAAGAGCCCACCACTTACAATCTAAACTTTGCCTTAAATAGCGTGAACTATGTTAAATACCAGATCTGAGTAGCCAAACACCTATTAGATAATTAGTAGCGTTGTGACCGCTTTGAAAGAACTACTTCTTTTGACAACAGTTCCTACTTCAATCACTTTACATTGAAAAAACTTCAATTGAAGTTGGTAGTTCATTTTAGCGTTCATTCATTTCATTGAATAAATACTTCAATGGAAGTTAGATTACAAAGAACTACATCAATTTGCAGTTTTTTTCAATTTGAAATCTCTACCGATTAGTACGTGTTTTTCGGCGGGAACCAGTTCCAGTTCTTTTCGTTTTCAAATCCCTACCGGCTAGTACTTTTATTTTGGCAAGGAACCGGCTCCAGTTCTTTTCACTTTCAAAGCTCTACCGACTTGTACGTGATTTTGTTGGCATTGAATTAAGTTTAAAATTAATCTTTTTACATTCCGAATTTTTTCAGTTCGACAATGTTCCCCGGATTGAGGATGCAATGGTCTTACTGGCTTGGTGCAATGGGAACTCTTGTGCGGTTCTCACATAAAACATTAAAAATAACTGTCAAATCAAAGGTTTTGATAATAATAGTGTGTATTTGTGCATATAAATATATTTACTTCCGTTAGTGGCGTCTTGCTTAGGCCTACTTATTGTTATTAGCGAAAAGGGGACAACAAGAGTATGAATTTGTACTTCGAATATAATTGAAAAGTTTTTAAAGCGTGCTATTTTTATTAATTAGTGGGAAAAAAACTGAAACAACTGAAAGTTTTTTTTCCCATTTCAATGTAATTTTCTTTACTGAAGTTGAAAAAACAAGTTTGATACTTTTTGTATGCAAGCATTGCACCAGTGTGGGTTCTGTGCTCGACTCAACATTCGCAGTGATACCTATAAAAGGTTTTGTAGTATTTTCTGCTGTTGTGAATGTCTGTGCGAATTCACGTCTATTAATAACAACAATTTAATTATCGATATTCGGCAAAATATTTTGTAATAGACAATATCTCGATTACACCCCTGGCTGAATTAAATTTGTTCGTCTATGATAAAATATAGTCTATGGTATATGTTCCAACTTTTCTATGGTTTTGCCCAACTCCTTTGCCTGTTATAATAATATTTGAAGGGTCACTACGAAATACTGTTTAATATATTTTAAGGATTGGCAAAACGTACGATTCATTTATTCAAACTATTGATACACGCAACACGCTGGTGCATATACATTATTCAAATGGTTGTTATTTATTTGTTATATCTGTGAATGTATTGATGTTTAGGTCTGTCACATACTTTACAGTAGGTTCCTATTATGATGACCACTCACAATGATTAAGAAACTTGAAGTTCCTATAAAACTATAGATTCGGTGTAATATCAGCCATGAGTAAAGAATTTTTTTTAAAATAAAGTTATAAATTCATAATATACAGTAATTGTAGAGTAAAACCTTTAAGAAAGTTTCAATTTAGTTACTCAAGATGAACCTATACAATGCTTAGGTAAGATTAACATTAGGTAAAACTTGTTAATATATTTTTGTCGCCCTCGCCTATACCTTTGAACATTGAAATAACCAATTATTAGATTTATCGGCGGTCAACTGTTAAATAATTCTTTAAACGTTAAAAATACCTTGGGATAGAGGCGAATTCTCTTTGCTTATATCTGTTAATTTGAATTCAAGTACTTATGAATACAATTGAGGGGCTTAGAAGCAAAGGCAGCAATCTCCAAAAACGGTTCTACAGCATTGTCAACTTTTGAATGATTATTATAAAGAAATGGAGAATGAAGTGTATAAAAATGCTAGTGCACATTAAACTAGGAACAATTTGAAACAATTATCTCTAAATTTATCAACATATTCACAAAAGAAAAGTGCATTAAACCTTAAATCAACTTTCCAAGAAATAATTTAAAATGAAGGAGATTGCTGCCTTTGCTTCTAAGCCCCTCAATTTTAAAAAAAA
Source organism: Drusus annulatus (assembly GCA_022651775.1). Lineage (NCBI taxonomy): Eukaryota > Metazoa > Arthropoda > Insecta > Trichoptera > Limnephilidae > Drusus > Drusus annulatus. The sequence continues at coordinate 301,338 of JAGWCC010000540.1, read as the reverse complement.
ACTTGGCTGAAATTTAGGTTACTTAAACTAGAATCCCTGAATAGATTTTTTTCGTTTACAAAAAACAAATAGATGAATAAAATAATGTTAATTCGTTCCTGAGACAACCCGCCTGGTTCCACTAAACCAAGTCAACGAGACATACCTTCGAAACACGCTTCATATAGCTATCTCCCGCACACACATATTTGAATGGCTATCCTTTTCATACGCGGGTGAAACATTTAGTGGTTCAACATTAGTGGTGCTACATTTTTCGTAAGATTTGCACGAATATGACTTGTCTTGTATTTTATGTCTATGAGGTAACCTAACAATATTTGAATTTCTCCTACTTTCCGATGAAAGCGCAAATGAAAAATGTTGCTTGTGCGTTGATGGAGGATTTGACTAGCAGAGGATTGAACTCGCGACGCCTGAGGGAACCAGACGTATTTATTCACTCAATGTTATTATTATATTCTTGTTACGATTTTCTCGTTTTTCCAGGTAGCACGAGTATTTCTAGATGGAAAATATTAAGGGGTAACAACCTGAATTAGGAATTTTGCTCGATTGTCTTGTCACGAGGAAGCGGTAGACAAGTCGGTGTTTCTGACCACCCCAAGTATTCCTGGCTTGAAAACAGATATTTCTGAAAGGGCGACGACTATAGAAAAGCCCATAGCTATTTGTGAGTTAAAATAAGATACAAAATTGTTGATGATTGATCAGCAGTCACACCAGGCATTTAGTAGGAATTCATCATCATTGCCAGCGCTCTAACACTTGGAGAGTCCTGGCCGTTTCTAAAAAACGTATCCACTGTGATACTTCCCACACCAATACTTGACTAGACCCAAATTCATTATTCGTTTGTATAAAGTTCGTTTTGACGAAGGGATGGTTCTTCCGAAACCGTTAGACAGTGGAAATAGGTTTAGTGGTTTACAACCAAGCGTTCGTTTAATTTAATATGATGAAAATTGGATTCGCAGATTAGAAAAGCGAGATGCAAGCAAATAAATTACGCAGTTCTTCGTCTGATAGACAAAGGCACAGATCTAAAATAATAGAAAAAGAAGTGTCAACTTCAGACCCATCTTCCGGAGAAGATTTGACTTGCTCAGAATGCTCAAAGGCTTTCACTTCGCAGTCAAACTTCACAGGGCACATGAGGCTTCACGAGAGGGAAAAGAAATACGATTGCAAAGTTTGCAAATCCACGTTCAGCCTGAGAACCGCCCTTCACCGCCACATGAAGGGGCACCTAGACAACGGCGGCGTCCTTTGCGAAGTATGTTTCAAAACATTCGACAAGAACTACAAGTTACTTCACCACAAGAGGCAGTGCCACGAGGAAAGGAAATTCGCCTGCGAGATATGTAACAAATTCTACAGCGAGAAGGGCATTTTGGCGAAACACACGCGAGCAGCACACATCAACGTAAAAAGAGAGAAAGTTTTTCAATGTGACGAGTGTCCAAAAGCATTCTCTCAGAAGAGCCATCTTAACAGGCACGTTAAACTGACGCACAAAGGCGAGAAATCACATCTCTGCGAGTATTGTTCAAAGACATTCCCACAAAAGAGTAATTTATCCATACACATGATGAGAATGCACGGCGAAAAAAACCCCGGACAAACGTACATCAAGGAGACTGGTCGAGAAGCGTTTCGTTTGCCAATATTGCGGCAAAAAGTTTCCCAGCATGATAAGTCTAGACGTCCACACGCGGACACACACCGGCGAGAGACCCTTTTCCTGCGAAGTCTGCGGGAAATGCTTCACGCAAAAAGGTCAATTACTGATTCACTGCAGGACCCATTCTGGAGAAAAGCGTTTCGGATGTCCGAACTGTTTCAAACGGTTCAACACCAACCACGAGTTGATAATGCACTCGAGAAGTCATACTAAAGAGAAACCCTTTCTTTGTGAATATTGCTATAAAACATTTGGGCTGCAGTGCAACTTACTAAAACACAAGAAAATCTATCACCTAGAAAAATATCTCGCCGCAAAGGAAGAGTCGAAGAACAAATTGACAATAAGCAGTCAGGAAAGCGCGGGATCCGGTGATGTCCTTTCTTGTAAAGATTGCCCAAAGACGTTTAGCTTAGAAAGTGATTTGGTGAGTCATGCAAAGATCCACGTCACAAGAAAGCCGCGATTCCAACAAGACACGCTCATTCCGAAACACGGAATAGCTGAACTTATCGAATCTCCTTTGAAATCAGAGAAAATCGATTGTACTACTGGAAAAAAATGTTGATTTGTCCAAAAGTTACGGAAATTGGGTCGCAAATGTAAAGGAAGAAAAAATTCAGACAGTAAAGCAGATACCTTTCATTCACTTTATGGTAAGTTCCCTTTTTGAAAAATGAATGGCTGCTTCTTAAAACGTTTGTTTTTCCTGGAGATGTTTTTAGTTTCTTATTCCCAGCTTGACTCCTAGTCAAATGCTGTTTGGGGCAGCTTAAATCAAAGCTCAATATGGGCGCAAGAATAGACACTAAAGCAGGCAAGAATCGCAGTTAGTATGTGGACTATTATGGCTCCTCAGGACGCGCGATTGAAGCTGCCTGGTGCATAAAACCGTACTTATAATGTAGCCATTCAATTTTATTAACATTTTTCATTCCTTTTTACTGCATACGAGTGTAGAAGTGCATGTTACGTTTTCTGCGTTGTTTGAATGTTTGAATAAAAAATGCTCATCTTAGAATTAAAACAAATGTAAACATAAATGGATGACATCAAGTAGGAAAGGGAAAAATGTAAGTAAGTGCAAATGAACTACTATGCTGATGTGAATAGAAAAAAAAACTTATCTTAGCCTCAATAATGAGTTTTGAGGGAGCATTCTTACGTTTAGAGGCAACGCGTTCCAGAGACGTGATGCTTGGGCTGTAAATTGTAGAAATGATGGACAGTTAGAGAGTATCTCATGGGTTATCTTTACATTCCCTTAATTAACATAATTTGTTTAAAAAATACATGTTTTCTATGGTAGATCCCCTCTACAGTGACAATACTTTCGACGATGTGGAGATGACGAGCGATGAAAAGTCAGATGAAGAACTAATTTTTCCTTCGTTGGAAAGTGCATCTATGTACACGGACCCTGCTTTAGAAACTGCAAAAGACGCCCAGTGCGGACCAACGCGTGTTCCTCCAATCAAAAATGAATCATCTAAAAATAAGGCAAACACAATCTATGGTACGTTTCTTGCATAATTTGTGGATATGAAAAATAGTAAATTTAAAAATTATTTCAATAATCAAAGCGTCAATCACGTGTATCCGTTGTATACATATAACTAAACTATAGCAATCTCATTTTGGGGATGTTGTGAGGTTTAAAGAAGCGGCGGAGGGAAGAGATGGTACAAAAAGATGGGTGGAAAGTACCTGGAATTACTTTTGTCGAATAAACTTTCGCAAATATAAATCACTATGATTTACCCAAATAACTAGCCCTTTTGGTTTGCAGATATTGATAGCAAAGTAAAAGTTGGAGCTCAACAAACTTCTGCAAGTGGAAAAGGCAGAGCCCCCTCGAGCAGGCGGGAGAAGTCTCAACTGTTCATTCGGATAAACTGGACTTCTCCGAACTAACTTGTACAGAATGCTTAAAAACGTTCAGTTCAAAAGGATTTTTTCTCTCCCACGTGAGAATTCACGCGAGAGGAAAGGTATTTCAATGCAAACTATGTAAAATAACTTACACCATAAAAAGCGCGCTCGATTCTCACATGAAAGCCCATACAGACACGGAATGTTTTGCTTGTGAAAAATGCTCCAAAACCTTCGACAAGAAAACCAACTTAGCGAGGCATAAAAAAACCCACGGGGAAAACAACTTTTCTTGCGACGTGTGCTCGAAAAGTTTCTGCGAAAAGTCTCGTCTGATAAAACACTTAACAACGCACATCGTCGTGAAGAAGGAAAGATCCTTCCACTGCAAAGAGTGCTCAAAATCGTTCATCCAAAACTGCCATTTAGTGCGGCACGTGAAAATCATCCACAGGAAAGAGAAACATTTCCTTTGCGAGTACTGTTCGAAGGCGTTCTTCGAAAGGACTTTTCTCACCCTGCACGTGGTGAATACTCACAAAGACGTCAACTTTTTACCCGACGAAGAAATGAAAAACATTTCCGAAAAGATTAAATTGCGACAGGATCGCTTCGCTTGTAAAGAGTGTCTGAAGAAGTGTCAGAGCCGCCAGAAGTTGGTTATTCACATGAGATCTCATACTGGGGAGAAACCCTTCTCTTGCGAGGTGTGCACGAAAAAGTTTACGCAGAAAGCGCTTTTGCTGATTCACGGCAGAACGCACTCCGGCGAAAAACCATTTTCCTGCGACATTTGCAACAAGCGCTTTAGTCAGAAGCCTTCGTTGGTCAGCCACGCGAGGACCCACTCTGGAGAGAAGCCCTTCGTGTGTGAGTACTGCTCCCGAGCCTTCCCCAAACCCTCCAACCTGATGCGACACAAGAAGAATCTAGTTTGTAGGAAAACGTACTGTGTTATCTAACTGTGCGAATCGCCCCAAAATAGTTAAATGCAACGACGTTACATATATTATAGACACGTTGTAACGCTCTCAAAGTGGCAAGCAATAATCACGCTAGTTGGTGTGATCGGTGTTTAAGCCGACTTAGTACTAAACGGTCACGCGTGGCTTGAGGTCGTTTCAAGCAAGTATGGAACGCGGTCCGAACTTCGGATCTGTTTCGTTCATACACATATATTCTATGAATGTCTATCTTTATCATACATGACCGATATTTGAATGATGAATTGACTGGTAACGTGTGTGTTTTGCTTGCCACATTTTGTGTTAATATTCTAACGTGTCTATATATGTAACGTCATTGGTTAAATGTATGATTTTGAAAGAGAATGAATCTCCATTGTTATGCTTGTGCACTTTATGTTTGGGATGGCATTCGATCTGTATACAACGAATTGTTGGTCAGACGGACCGCCCTCCATTTGTTGCGAATATGTTACATCATAGATTCGAAACCTGCAAATAGTGACAACCTCTGAATGGTACAAGTGCAGTTCCGATGCTATGTTCGAGCAGCAATCAAAAACCAAATCATGGTTTCAGATTGCCTTATCACCTTAGATGAATTACATAATGTAGATACGTTACTGAGACAACGCGCGTGACTGCACCAAACTAAGCCAACGTGGCATACCTGACATTTAATGCGTTTAGTCTCGAACAAACATTCGTTTGACAAACAAGCTGTCACCAGCTGCCACAAACGCATCGCTGTAAGCTCTTTTCTGAGATAAAATGCCTTCCTGTGCTTTTGACAAGTGTAAAAATCATTCGGGAACAAAAAACAAATCTCATGGAGTTTCTTTTCATGCAAAGTACACACAAATCACTTATTATTTCAATTAATACAATTATTGCAGAAATACATAAGTGTGTGGAAGACAACCTAGCGACAGTACACTGAGTACGTCGCATGCTACTTCGCTCGTAAGTTCGTTAGGGAATAGAGGGCTTGTAACGCGGGACGTTCACATAGCTATCTCATTCATACACACATATTCTGCTTGGTATGGCTATCCTTTTCATGCTTTCAGAGCATGCCATATTTATCGTTCAATTTGTATGAATATGACGTGTCTTGTATATTATGTCTATGAACTCTACATACCAATTGCCAAACATAAAATTAAAATCACTTTAGCGTCCACTATGAATCAAAGCGTCGCTGTTGGCATGCTTATTAGCTTGTTATCAGTTAACAAGACGAATCGGCTTTCTCCTAATATTTTCTCGCAAATTAAATTAAGTTTATTTTTTTCTTGACATCTGATACAACATAAAAAATTTTTTAATTGTGCCATCAAAATAAAGCTTTGTAATTAGAAAAAAAACCTTTTTGACTATAAACAACCAAAGTGCAAGTTAACAACAAAGATTTCATTGAAAATTATTGATATTGTTTGAATAATTGAAATCATTTTTTTTTTTTTTAATAAGTTGTTTTTGTTATTCAACATTGAGAATAAATAAAAAATATCCCACTTTATTTATGACGTGACCTCTAGAAATCCAGGGTCTAGAGTCTATTTTATTTTATTTTAGTACACACAACAGGCATGATGCCCAAAACATATATACATGAGTGGTTATTTAATTGGGATATTTAACAACGGTTAGTAATCAAGTAAAAGTTTATGAAAAATGCAAGAGTAAATGAATAACAAACAAAATCAAAAGAATAATATTATACAAGGGTAACGCCTATTTAGGCGTATTATAATGGTATGGCCAGCAACGGGGCGCACCTAACAGCCTAGCAGAGAAAGATGTTTCCGGCGGGAAAGGGTGAATTTTCCCGCGGAGACTGCGGTTTAACTTGTCGTGACGGAAGACACCGCTTCTCTTGTGTTTACTTACGTCAGCGTGTTTAAATTCATAAATAAACGTGATCTACCTAACCTTAAAGACTATCATTTGACAATTACCTACTTCGTTTACTCATTATAGTTTCTTAGTTTTACACAAGGTAGAACATAAATTCATGGATTATTGGCACCTGTACTGAAGAGATGCCTATTAGCCGTTTGATACTTGGTACTTCGTATAACCAGTCCATAACTAAAGGGCATCATCACAATATCAGCTTGATATGATCGACAGAATTTTTTTAAAAATTGATTTATTGTATCAATAAAAATGTCTACTTCATTGTGTGTGCAGTAAATTCTGTTGTAGTTTCTTAATGTTCTCGCCAAATGAGAGACTATAGTACTAGTCTAGACTATAGTACTCAAAATCACATGCCATCATGTTGCCACAATGATAAAGGCCATGGCTAGATACATAGTGCAAATAAATTTTATGGATTTATTTTCCATTGATATTTACAATGCCAACGTCACCGACTGCAGAGTTAATATTGTCGATCTGTATTCAACAGATTCACTACTTCTCGATTGTGGATTATCGCAAAATAAAATGTAGACACTCATACGCATATGATGGCTAAATGGAGCCCAACACATACTCGGCATTTTGTGAATGTGGACAAATGCAAACAACAGAACATATTAAAGAAGAATGTTCACTTACCAGTTTCCCGGGGGCATGTGCTGAATCAAGTGACTCCCGATGCCATGGCTGGATAACTTTGACATCCCGCTATGTCTTCTGCTAACTCTTACCACCTAAAGATGTGATAAAGTAAAATGTATAATAAGGTAAAAAGTAGCCCACATAAAATAAATTGGCTAGTTTTTGTATCTTATCTATTGTTTTTTGTACATCTGGCTAGCGGTTTTCGTTTTTACGACATGGTTGAGTGTTATTGTTGGTGTGAGAATTGGGTGTCACTGCGGTTCCAGTTACCGATAACTGTCGAGAAAACGATTATTTATCCAGTTAATTTTGGAACTGGTTCCTGGTGCCAGAAAGATTCCAACAAGAAGAATTATAAGCCATATTAAAGTATCAAGAATATATGAGGAGGGATATAGCATTCATGTTTTTTGCTTATAAACTCCTGAAACGGGGTATTATTAATACCCGACATCCTGGCGGAAATTGCACTTTAAGTCCCTGATAATTTCACGCGAGGCCGCCAACACAGGCCTGTTTCTTCCCAGTTGCAGAGCTAACTTACCAATGGTGATGCCCCTGGGAAGACTAACTAGGTTAATTAGCTGCCTCGCAGGAAATTTTGATCTTTTTCACACGAGCTAAAAAAAGTTTAAGCAAGAACTAACTATTAAGTTTTAACTTTATTATGATTATCAATTTTGCATTGTAATTGGTGTAAAGCTTTTTTTGCAAAAAACAAAAATCCTACGATTTAAAAAAAAAAAAAAATGGAGTGAGGGGGCTGCCAGCGATGTTCTGGGAACGAAAAGCACTGAATCTGTGGAACCGGTTTCTCGTTAGTCTTTCATAATATTAGATATTCGCCATTTTGATTTGCGTAAAATAGTAACCGGTTCCTCGGAGAAATAATATCGATGGTTCCAGTGACCGGCTTGGAACCGGTTCCTTGTAACCGGGACAGGAATATCGACCGTCTCTACGACATGGCAACATTGCTCTGTTGTCATTTGTGGCTTGTATTTTGAATAAGATGGATGTGGTCGAGGCGGCCGCTTTTGCTTTGTGCGCATATTCATACTATAAGTTTGTGCACACATTCCACACAAACTCAATCATTGTTCAGAAACCTTGGAAAGAAAAGCGACCCCGCGCACAGTATGTAAAGGCGAGCCTACGAAATGGAGTAACGTGAGTTCGGACATCTTGTTTTAAGTATCGTTTTGTTTTTCCTTCGTAGTTATAACAACAGGAGTAGAAGCGATCTGGTGTTTTGAATAATAACATTTGGATCCCTCTCACAAATAGCAACATATTATGCAAGTAAACTTGGACGAATTAAATAATGTAGATACGTTACTGAGACAACGCGCGTGACTGCACTGAACTAAGGCAACGTGGCATACCTGAGATTTACTGCGTTTAGTCTCGCACAAACATTCGTTTGACGAACAAGCTGTCACCAGCTGCCACAAACGCATCGCTGTAAGCTCTTTTCTGAGATAAAATGCCTTCCTGTGCTTTTGACAAGTGTAAAAATCATTCGGAAACAAAAAACAAATCTCATGGAGTTTCTTTTCATGCGAATTAAACACAAATCACTTATTATTTCAATTAATACAATTATTCACAAACCAAATGGTATAAGTGAGATAGCGAATGCAGAAATACATAAGTGTGTGGAAGACAACCTAGCGACAGTACACGAGTACGTCGCATACTACATCGCTCGTAAGTTCGTTAGGGAAGAGAGGGCTTGCAACGCGTTGCGGGAGTTCATATAGCTATCTCAATCATACACATATATTCTGCTTGGTATGGCTATCCTTTTAATGCGTTATGAGATATCAGAGCGTGCCAAATTTATCGTTCAATTTGTATGAATATGACGTGTCTTGTATTTTATGTCTATGCTAGTAAATCGTCTTCCGAGTGAGATTCATCAAACCAAACACATCCGTCATTATGACTTATTTTTCTCTGCTATCTGTAGCCGGCTTGGGCCGTATGCACACGGAGATACTCAAAATAAACTTAACTGGTTCGTGAATGAAATCAGTAGCCGGTTACTAACTCTTTAGTGACACAGCTCCCACGCGGGCAACTCGCAAGTGATTCAAATCGGCAGTTTTGTGTGTGGTGTGTGCGAGGTGGTGAAGTTATATAAAACGGGATATTTTTCTACTTCTCAAACTAATGTATTCACCATAGACATAAAATACAAGACACATCATATTCATACAAATTGAACGACAAATTTGACACGCTCTGATATCTGTTTGAAAACTTATAACGCATGAAAAGGATGGTCATACCAAGCAGAATGTGTGTGTGAATGAGATAGTTGTATGAACGTCCCGCGTTACATTCTCCGCGTTACAACCCCTCTCTTCCCTAACGAACTTACGAGTGAAGTAACATGCGACGTACTCAGTGTACTGTCGCTAGGTTGTCTTCCACACACTTATGTGTTTCTGCATTCGCTATCTCACTTATACCATTTGGTATGTGAATAATTGTGTTAATTGAAATAAAAAAGTGATTTGTGTGTACTTCGCATGAAAAGAAACTCCATGAGATTTGTTTTTGTTCCCGAATGATTTTTACACTTGTCAAAAGCACAGGAAGGCATTTTATCTCAGAAAAGAGCTTACAGCGATGCGTTTGTGGCAGCTGGTGACAGCTTGTTCGTCAAACGAATGTTTGTGCGAGACTAAACACAGTGAATCTCAGGTATGCCACGTTGGCTTAGTTTCGTACAGTCACGCGCGGTGTCTCAGTATCGTATCTACATTATTTAATTCATCTAACGTATTTCGTGAATAAAAATGAAATGATGGAAAATATATACATAAAATAAATATATACGATAATATTATAAAATAAAATGATGTGACAAGAAACAAAAGTTGATGTATTAAATCGGACGAAAAACTAGGCGACTCAAGTTAAAAACGAGTCGACAGGTCGAGTTTGCTATCAACTGGTTACTAAAGCGTTAGGGACCAGTTTGATGACGGTAGCGCCGCGCGCAGTGTCTTCTTGAATTACAAAGGTTCAAACTCATCGCGGAACTGGCTAGTGATTTGCGTCCGTGATCAGTTTATGTTGAGTATCTCCGTGTGCAGATGGCCTTAGTTAACGAATTCCCCTCCCACAAATAATAATCCTTCCTGATGGAGCCAAGTTAGGAGCTAGCTAGCGATATATTTATTTTTATGTGTGAATACCCCGCAAGAGTCCTAACTTCCCGGAGACAGTGGAACTATAGCAGCACCAATTGTAGTGTGTTGTGAGGCTGAAGGCAGTAAGAAGAGATAAGGATATATTTAAACGTTCACCCTTTATTGGGAAAGTGTCAGATCTTTCATAAATTAAGTGGATAACCGCAAGTTTTCAAAGGAACCCCGTATCTGTCTTTTAAAATCAGTTTATTTAAAAAAGTATTTAAAAAAATGAGTTGTTTTTTTTTTGTGCCAAGCATAACCTCACATCTGAATGAGCTCAAATTTGTTCCATAGTTGGTTTGACTTTTAGAGTATATAGAGTGGTATCTATCCAAGGCAGTTGTAGTCAGTTTTTGATGATTTTTACCCGACTCGGTGAACCTGGGCGTGGCTAAGACTATGGCTAGGATATTTATACATCCATTTTTGTTTATTCGTATAACCACTTTTTCACAGTGTTGTTATCAACAAAAATATAGCATATGATCTAAAAAACCGTTTAGTTGTGTCAAGTTTAGTGGCATAATAAAAAATGTGGGCGGAGTCCCGCGGTGACCCAGGAGCCCAAGATCATCGCGACAGTATAGAGAAGCGGTGTATGTTATTTGTTGTATCTTTCTCTCTCATGATGTACATTTGTATAGGTTTGTATAGGTTGGGTAAAAATAGTTAGCTCTCTCTCCATACATTGGTACTCCAAGGTTTTGACTCGATGCTGCCATAATTATTTAAAGAATTGCTTCACTTTATTTGTACATTTTTTGTCAATTATATAATTAATTTTTGTTGCAGGAAGCTCGTGGAAAAGCCGTTTGCTCAGCTTCTGCGTGAGCCGTCTGCCGAATTCGAAAACTTTTGTCGCATGTCATCGCGGGACTTTGCGTATTTACTGGATAAAATTTCACCGATCATTTCCAAAAAAGACACCCAGTTGAAGAAATCGATTCCTGCCAAGGTGCGCCTCGCCATTGCCCTGAGGTTTCTGGCCACTGGCGATACCTACAGCAGCCTGCATTTTGTGTTCAAAGTTTCCAGTCAACTCATATCAAGAATTGTACCCGACGTGTGCGCAGCCATTAATGAAGCCTTGAAAGATGAAATAAAGGTAATGTACGACATTACAAAAATAAAAATAGATGCCGTTCTAGTTTTTCCATAGGCTAGTAAATAATTCCATAAAATAGTTGGTCTGTAACAGACATAAAACACAAGACACGTCATATTCATACAAATCGAACGATAAATGTGGCACGGTCTTGATTTAAGTTTCAAAGCTCCATAACGCTTATGAAAAGGATAGCAATACTAAACAGAATGTGTGTGTGTGTACGGATGAGAAAGCTATATGAACGTCATAATCTCTCTCCCCCGACGAACTTACCGAGCGGCTAGCCAAGTAGAGTACGACGTACAGAAACGGTTGTCTTCCACACACCTATGTATATCTGTATTCGCTATCTCACATTATTTCGGTTGAAGAGCTCCGTTTTCCCGTGACAGCTTGTCTGTCGAACGAATGTTTGTGTGATACTAAACGCAGTAAATCTCAGGTATGTCTTTCGGACTCGGTTTAGTACATTCACGCGCGTTGTCTCAGTAACGTATCTACATTATTTAATTCATCTAAGGTATGTGCGAGTTTAAAAAAAAAGTTTATGCATACCATACTAGAGTCCCACTGTCTGGAGTCAGCCGGACTGTTGGCATCCCCGATTGGGATATGTCGTGAGACTGAAGGAACTGGGGAAGAAAAGAGGAAGGTTGGGAAGTGGCTATTCACATTTGGTCGCTTAAGCCATTTCAAGCAACGTTTCAATTCTGAATTGTAGTCTACCAGGACCAAATGTACCATAAAACCCAATGACGTTACATATATTATAGACACGTTGTAGCGTTCTCAAAGTGGCAAGCAATAATCACGCTAGTTGGTGTGATCGGTGTTTAAGCCGATTTAGTACTAAACGGTCACGCGTCGCTTGAGCTCGTTTCAAGCAAGTATGGAACGCGGTCCGAACTTCGGATCTGTTTCGTTCATACACATATATTCTATGAATGTCTATCTTTGTCATACATGACCGATATTTGAATGATGAATTTACTGGTAACGTGTTTGTTTTGCTAGTCACATTTTGTGTTAATATTCTAAGGCTATAACGTGTCTATATATGTAACGTCATTGATAAAACCCATCTAAACTAATGTTCGCGCTATTACACTATTGCAGATTCCGTCAACTGCGGAGGAGTGGCTAGCGATAGGAGAGGGATTCAACGCAAACTTCCCACACGCCGTCGGCGCGATCGACGGGAAGCACATAGCTCTGCAATGCCCCGCCTACAGCGCGTCTAAACACTGCAATCACAAAAAGACAGTCAACATTGTTCTGCTCACATTAGTCGACAGCAGTTGTCGATTTATTTACGCCGATATCGGCAGTCAGGGGAGGATCACCGACGGAGGCGTATTCAACAGTAATTCGCTGTGGCATCGGATTTGCTCGAACGACCTCAACTTACCAACGGCTTGTCCCCTTCCAGGGCTTGACGCGGAGGCTCCGTACGTCCTTCTGGGCGATGAAACATTCGCCCTCAGCCCTTACGTTATGAAACCTTTTCCAGGCCGCCACGAGGTTGAATCAAGTGAAAGCATTTTCAATCAAAGATTATCGAGATCGCGTATTGTGGTCGAAAACGCTTTCGGAGCGTTGACTTCTAGATTTAGAGTGTTCAAAAGACCGATGATAATTGACGCAGACAAAGCGGCGTTGGTAACTATGAGCTGTGTGTTATTACATAACTTCCTAACGAGAAGCGAAAGCTCCGGTCTCACTTTTACAACAGATGTTTACGATGAAAGCGGAACTTTGATTGAACCAGGTTCGTGGAGGCGAGAGGTAAATACCACGTGCGCTATTAGGCACATTCAACAAATTCCACGTGAAACAAATTCGGAGGCACATCAAATAAGGGAAGATTTAGCATCACATTTTTCTAAAACAACAGCTGGTGAATTGATATAATTTGTACTCCAATTTTTGTATTTTTATGCAGCTACTTTTATGTATCTGCCGAACACAAGTGTTCGACATTTCAGTCAATTTTCAGACTTATTTATTTACAAATTTACGGACTAATGTCCAGTTACAAAAAAGACATAAAACACGAAATGGAAAAAAGAGCAACAGAGAAGGAATAGCACATACATAATAATAAATAAAGCGATCACAAAAATAGGACAGAACAAACATAAGAGAGACATTCGAGCCATGGTCTAGTCAAAGTTTTGGTAGAGTCGTAAAGAATGACAAAAATCATTTAGCCTGCTACCAAAAATTTCAAGACCATAGCTTGAGTTAACAAGTCTTGACATTCTGGACAGTGGAGAATTATACCCATAATTAGTATTGTGATGATTGAGGAACAGCAATTCATTGTTTCCGAGTCTACGGCAAGGAATGTTGAACTGGATTAGTTGCAACAGTGAAGGGGAGTCAATAAAACAATTAATGATTTTTTAAATGAAAATTAAATCAAAGTCTTTCCTGCGCTTTTCTAATGAAGACATTTTCAATAATTATTCAATTTCATAATTTTGACTTGTAGACTCTTTGTGCAGAAAAAATATTTTAATTTCCGAATAATATCACTAGTGCTTACGACAGACTCGCACTCCAAAGAATGAACCGTTAATGCACGCTGAGTGAGATTATTCGCATTCTCTAATGACAATTATGAATATTGACATGTAGAATATCGCATAATAATCATAGAAATTAATTCATCTAAGATAATAATGTGGAAAAAGAAGTCGAGGACGCCCGAGGAAGACATGGACCGAGTGAATCAGATACTTGAGTCGAGCCATGTAAAGAGTCGGAATAACAGAAGAATATGTATGAATGAAGCAAAGAGGGATGCCAAGACAGAGTTGTATGGCGGTGGGTCCTCTCTGCCTACCCCTGCGGGAAAACGGCGTTATGGTTAGTTAGAATATCGCTGGTGAAACTCCTTCCTTGTGTTCTGAATGTAATTGACTTGTGTTCGTTCAAAACTGATTTAAACTACATAAATATATTTATTAATCATTAGATCTGTATTATTATTCTTATTTTTGTGAAGCACCATTTCAAAAGACAAAAAATACAACTTTTAATAATTACTATCCACAGCTTATTTTATATTGTTTGTGTGTTGCATTATCAAAATGAAATTGCGTTTTGTTCATGTGTAAACCATAGATGAATTAAATAATGTAGATACGTTACTGAGACAACGCGCCCGGTTTCACTAAACCAAGTCAACAGGACATACTTTCGAAACACGCTTCATATAGCTGTCTCTTCCGCACACACATATTCTTTGAATGGCTATTCATACGCGGGTGAAACATTTAGTGGTGCAACATTAGTGGTGCTACATTTTTCCTAAGATTTGTATGAATATGACGTGTCTTGTATTTTATGTCTATGATGTAAACTTATATTGTTCCTCGAATAAATTATATATTTAAAAAATCTTTCCTTATGTGTCGCGGCAATTTTACGGTATCAATTTTGTAAAGTTGGGAAAGCCGTTTCTCTGTTGGTAGTAAATCTCATATTTGCGTGATTCGAATAAACGAGCTGGCACCTTAGATGAATTAAATAATGAAGATACGTTACTGAGACACCGCGCGTGACTGTACGAAACTAAGCCAACGTGGCATACCTGAGATTCACTGCGTTTAGTCTCGCACAAACATTCGTTTGACAAACAAGCTGTCACTAGCTGCCACAAACGCATCGCTGTAAGCTTTTTTCTGAGATAAAATGCCTTCCTGTGCTTTTGACAAGTGTAAAAATCATTCGGGAACAAAAAACAAATCTCATGGAGTTTCTTTTCATGCGAAGTACACACAAATCACTTATTATTTCAATTAATACAATTATTCAATTAAGTGAGATAGCGAATGCAGAAATACATAAGTGTGTGGAAGACAACCTAGCGACAGTATACGAGTACGTCGCATGCTACTTCGCTCGTAAGTTCGTTAGGGAAGAGAGGGCTTGTAACGCGGGACGTTCATATAGCTATCTCATTCATACACACATATTCTGCTTGGTATGGCTATCCCTTTCATGCTTTCAGAGCATGCCATATTTATCGTTCAATTTGTATGAATATGACGTGTCTTGTATTTTATGTCTATGGCTGGGACACGTGTAACGAATTACAGCAATCGACAATTATGTTTGTTGCGGCTATGTGACGTCGCGCTTCCCCCACTTACACATTCTCCATATAAACATACACTAACCAAGACAGTTAATAAATGGACTCGTTTGCCAAACAGACGTGTTGGAATTTACACTCCTCGAAACATTGAGGTTTAGGGTTTTTTATCCAGTAAAGACCTTTTCCCTAAGAACTAACTAATGTAAACTTTAATTCAGTCAATTAAATACAACCATCCGATGGTGATAGTAATAAGGCCTAATGAGCCGCAGTACTAGTTAGAGAGTCATTATGCGGGGTATTTGAATAAGCCCCAGCTAGTTAGCAGAGTATTACGAAAGAATCCATAAAAAAACAAATCAATTGAAACACTGAGGCGGCAGCCAGCCGTCGATGGAATATCACATTCCACACACCAATGAAAAATACCTACTCCCTTACTAATAAACTAGGTTCAAATGTTATGCGTGGTGTAACGTCGGAATAGCGAAAAAAGTTTCTTATTACCCATAGACATAAAATACAAGACACGTCATATTCATACAAATCGAACGATAAATGTGGCACGGTCTTGATTTAAGTTTCAAAGCTCATAACGCTTATGAAAAGGATAGCAATACTAAACAGAATGTGTGTGTTTGGATGAGATAGCTATATGAACGTCCCGCGTTACTGTTATACGAACGATGAACTTACCGAGCGACTAGCCAAGTGGAGTACGACGTCCGGAAACGGTTGTCTTCCACACACCTATGTATATCTGCATTCGCTATCTCACATTATTTCGGTTAAAGAGCTCACGTTTTCCGGCGATAGCTTGTTTGTCGAAATAATGTTTGTGTGATACTAAACGCAGTAAATCTCAGGTATGTCTCTCGGACTCGGTTTAGTACATTCACGCGCGTTGTCTCAGTAACGTATCTATATTATTTAATTCATCTAAGTTATAACCACGGCTTATGCGTCTAGTATAATGGTTTAAGTCCGGTGTAACTAACCTAAACGACGCGTAAAAATCTAATAAGTGAGACGTAATTCCTAAACATTTAAAATACTATATTCAAGCTCGCATGTTTCGATTCAGCGTCCACTCCGAATCGAGACATTGTTCTTGAAAATGGATATTAGGTGTGCGGATAAGTCTCACTAACTTCAAACATGCGCCAAAGATATTAACAGAAAACTCGTAGTTTTTACAGATCCACTTACCTTTTAATTGCCCTCCCGACAGCTCTGGCAGATACAGGGGTTTGGGCTGCCCTTGGAGTCCTGCGCCGTGGCCACGGCGGCACGCCGATTTTTACAATGTCGTAATTCGCTGGATTGGCCGCTATTGTGAAATAGCTGTATTTCACAATAGCGGCCAATACTTTCGACAGAGCCAACTGCCCCCCAGCCTTGACCGGCGGTCGAATCTTAACTAACTCAAAACGTAGTAAGGCTGGGCCTGGCCACCGCTCCCCCACCACCATTGGGCTTTTCAGGGGGGGCAATAATAAAAAAAAATGACGCCACAGCTGGTAATACATGTAGAGGTGGCTGATGTATTTAACTGCACGAAATGTACATACAAGAAAGTTATTTCATACTTCTTTAATGAATATTAATTTATTCTATTTTTTCATTTACAACTATTCCTTTTAATTTGAAATATTTTCATTTTTCATTTAATCAAACACCCTTTTTTTAAAATAAATAAATTTTTAACGCCTAAAAAAGCATGGCCATTAACTTTTGAAAGAACTGTTTCAAAGAAGTACTTCTTTTGACAGCAGTCCCAACTTCATTCATTTTTCATTGAACAAATACTTCAATTGAAGTTGGTTAAGTTGGTACTTCCGATTGAACAATCTATGGCATCTACTTCGAACTTCAATTTTTCATTCGTTCGAAAGACTGAAATATTGCATCATCCACAGTTCAATTGTTCATTCCCTTCTTCCTTCGATTTTACTGAATGAATGAAGTATCTTTAGTTATCCGTTCTATACTCGTGACATTTGCTTATGATTTCTTTGCTTGTTTTGTCTATACGACACTAGTTTTTCCGAGTGTTTTTGGTGATTTTGAATTGTGAACGAATTATTTTGTTGAACTTTTAAAATATCTCAGCTTACAAACATACCTTTCAATCTCTACCTTAAATTATGACTGGCCGTTCAACGAGAAAGCAAAGTGAAATATGGGTTTATTTTAAGGAAGATGAGGTTTACCAGGCCAAATGCAACTTTTGTTCTGAAGTTATATCCATAAAGGGGGAAATGCCTTTAATATGAATCGTCATTTGCGCAATATTCAGCCTATTGCTAACCAAACTGTCAAACTGAGTACTGTACAGTAAGAATATTCAAATCGTATCTCAAGCCCTGAAAGAAGTTTATATCGCTCTTACAGAAACTGGAAATTTTGCTAGTACTTCATTTGCTTTTTGCAAGTTCCTTGTGCATACTCATTGTACATCATCCCTTTTAAGTCATGAAACAATTTCAATTCAAACCTTGAACACTCTTAAGATTCAAACAATTTTGACAGCCCGTAAACCATAGAAGAGAAACCAGTAAAAGACAATTCATCATCGTTTTTCTACAAGCTATAATTTTTTGCCATAGAATAATGCACATACATACATCAATTTATGTGGTTGGGAGAGCTTCCCCGAAAATATTGTTTTTATGACGAGGAATGCTGTGATTAATATATTACTTCAATTGAAGGGTTCATCGTGAAGGGTTCATTTTGAAGAAGTGTTTCTGTGAATTTTCATTAATAAACCTAACAGCCTGATCTTTCCCGCGGGAAAGATGTTTCTCGCAGGAAAGGAGGATTTTGCCGCTGACACTTCGGTTTGCTCTTCGTGACGGAAAACACCTCTTGTTAATAAACGTGATCTACTTAACCTTAAAAACTATCATTTGACAATTACCTACATTTATTTACTATAGTTCCTTAGTTCTACAAGATTTTAATTAGCGCGTGAATTCAAAATCGGGGTCGACCGGATTTATAGTACTACATAACAGTGTGTTTAGTGATCAGATCTGAATAGCCACCTTACCCTTTCCATTTCTATTCATGGATGTCTTTAGTGGAACTAAGTTTCCGGGCAGTACGGTCTCTGGAATAGATAAATATTTCACATACAATTGAATCTTAGTACACATGTTGGTAAAGGCGATATTTGCAAATCACTAATCTGCACAAATTGCGCCTTTTAAAAATTACGTTAGGAAAATATTAAGTGATGGGTACCTACCTATAGTTGTATCTTCCAATAATTGGCATTGCACGTGGTGTCGTATATTTATTAAATAATCCACTATACATACACGAGTAAATATATTAAATTTTGTACATCCCATATAAATAAAATTATAATTTGTACAATAAAATTATTTTATGCATTTTGTGCTGAGGAAGCGAACATCGTGCATAAGACAATAATTATAAACTATGATAAATTCAATGACGTTATATATATATAGACACGTTATAGCCTTAGAATATTGACACAAAATGTGGCAAGCAAAACACACACGTTACCAGTAAATTCATCATTCAAATATCGGTCGTGTATGACAAAGATAGACATTCATAGAATATATGTGTATGAACGAAACAGATCCGAAGTTCGGACCGCGTTCCATACTTGCTTGAAACGACCTCAAGCGACGCGTGACCGTTTAGTACTAAATCGGCTTAAACACCGATCACACCAACTAGCGTGATTATTGCTTGCCACTTTGAAAGCGCTACACGTGTCTATTATATATGTAACGTCATTGGATAAATTGCACTATTCTGAAATTCACACTTTTTTTACATTCCTGGTAAACAAGATTGCGACCACGTCAGACTGGAGCTAGAAATGTCCTAAGACCACGGGAATGCTCATTTCGGCAACTCCAAACCGGGGGAAGTTCACTTATCTACTCTTTAGTTTTCCACCATATGGAAAAATTGATATTAGAAACATATCAACAACTAACTACACATAATCGTTACAGAAATGACGCGACTGGCTTCTGTAGAGCACGTGCTACTTACCTTGTTTGACATCGATACAATTGGTCTCACTATTTATATATATATCTGTTGGATCCTAAAATCAACAATTTGCTAGGTCATAACTTGATCCCTTTTTGTCCTTGAACTTAACCTTCCTTATCTGCCAATTTTTTCTACTGCCATGCACTATTTGTATGGCTGGATAAAAATGTATTGAATAGCCTGTAACAAGTACAGGGACGTCAAGAGCGGCGTAATTCGATTCCCGCCGCAGTCAGTCAATCTATCGCATTCAACTCGCCTACACATCGCTGGGACCACCCAGGGATGGCGCCCTCGTTTCGCATCCATCTAGGATGACTCACCCTCTCAACATTCATCGTTCGGGCAGACTGGTCGGCCTTTTATCGCAGACACGGAAACAGGTGAGCAAATTGGCAATTCCCATTACTTTTCCAGAATACATCAAATCATCAACCAAGTATCTCATCGTTTTACAGTCCATTTAATTCACTCAAGTCTTTCCAAAACCGATTCGCGGTTTCTGGATCGAACAATATCTGTTCCACTTCCCCGTGCAACCGTTCTTCTTCGCTTTTGTGTTTCAATCATCTACGGCATTTGTTCAAACCATCTAACAACTTTAAATGACGCATTTCATTAAATATATTTGTGTTTTCGTCATAAAAAATATTCCTACGACGTCAATCCACAATGCGCTAACGTAATAATCAACCCACTGGATATGATGGAGACCCTTTGTCTGGAGATTGTCGCATGAAAACGGTGCTTGATTTTATGTTGTGTCTCACTGTTTAAGATTTTAGAGGCGCATCCTGAGATCTATTGTATATGTATGTATTTCATCGTACTTAAGATGAAACAGAGCACACGTTAAGATAAACCAATCATAGATCTGTCACGAAATAAGAGAGTTATAGCAGTTTATAATGGTTATTTAGGAATGTCAAAAAAAATGCCGCGTTTGGATGTAATTTCGTTTAGGTAAGGATCGAGGCGTTAGGGCTAGCGTTGTGACCGCTTTGAAAGAAATTACTTCTTTTGGCAACAGTTCCTACTTCATTCATTGTTCATTGAAAATACTACAATTGAAGTCGGTAGTTCATTTTAGCGTTCATTCATTTCAATAACTTCATTTCATTGAACAAATACTTCAATTGAAGTTGGCAGTTCCTTTTAGCGTTCATTCATTTCATTAATTTCATTTCATTGAAGAATTACTTCAAGTGGAGCAGCACAGTTGCGAAGGTGAATTTTACTGTGGCGAGGAACCGGTTCCAGTTGTTTTCGTTTTCAAATCTCTACCGACTAGTATATTTTATTTAGGCAAGGACCCGATTCCAGTGTATCTTACTTTCTAAACTCTACCGACTAGCATGTGCTTTTTCGGCGAGAAACCGGTTCCAGTTCTTTCCACTTCCAAAGCGCTACCGACTAGTATGTGATTTTGTTGGCGAGGAACCAGTTCCAGTTTCTTTCTTTCGTTTTTAAATCTCTACCGACTAGTACGTGCTTTTTCGGCGAGGAACCGGTTCCAAAAATAAATAACCGGATAAATTCAAATCTCTTTTTTGCGAGTTCGACTTCAATTGAAGTGTTCACTTCGAAGGGTTCATTTTAAAGAACTAACAATTCGTGAAGCATTCACAAAACATTTAAGTTTTTCCCAACGCTAGTTAGGGTTAAGACTGAGGTTCACTTTGGTCCTGTGTTTAGCTAATATAAAAATCTGTAATCGATGTTTGCGCCGCGACGGGGGTCGAACCAGCAACCTCCCGTTTCAAATTTAGATAGTTAAACCATTAGAGACTGACATAGTTGAGAACCAATCTACGTTTTCCTACAAACCCTATTCTTCTTGTGCCGCAGCAAGTTGGAGGGTTTGGGGAAGGCGCGGGAGCAGTACTCACACACAAAGGGTTTCTCTCCAGTATGGGTCCTGGAGTGACTCTCGAGCTCGGCGTTCGTCTTGAACCTTTTAAAACAAACATGGCAGCTGTACCTCTTTTCTCCGGTGTGAATCCTCGTGTGAACCAACAATTGACCTTTCTGCGTGAACCTTTTACCGCATACTTCGCAGGAAAACGGCTTCTCGCCAGTATGCGTGCGGGTGTGATTCGCTAAGATCGTCCTCGTCGGGAACCTTTTGAAACACTCGCTACAGCCAAAACGATCCTTGTTCAATATCTTCCTTTTGGTTATCTTCTTGATCTCCTCGCTAGCGGGGATAGAGATGTCTTTGTGGACACCCACCATGTGGATGGATAGAGAGGTCACGTCGAAAAACGCCTTCGAGCAGTATTCACAGAGAAAGTGTTTCTCGTTTTTGTGGATGATTTTAACGTGCCGAACTAAGTGACAGTGTTGTATGAATGATTTAGAGCACTCTTTACAGTGAAACGTTTTCTCTTTTTTTACAGCGACGTGAGTTTTCATGTGTTTTTTTAATAGGTTATTCTCGCAGAAGGTTTTGGGGCATTTGTCACAAGCGAAATTCTTATCTCCGTGGTTCTTTTCGTGTCTCGTTAGGTATGTTTGCCGGTCGAATGTTTTAGGGCATTGATCACAGGCGAAACAGCCTTTGTCGACGTGGCTTTTCATGTGCAGGTCGAAGGCGCTTTTGATGGTGTAAGTTAGCTTGCACACTTTGCAATCATATATTTTACCCTTGGCGTGGATCTTTACGTGTGACACGAAGGCCATTCTTGTCTTGAATGTTTTTAAGCATTCCGTGCAAGACAACTCGGAGAAATCAAATGTATCCACTTCCTTTGGAGTCCTGGACGAATCGCTGCTTACTGTGGCCGTAGGAGTTGGATGTTTCTCCTTCTCCAACTTCTTGTCATTACCTGGAATAAAACGCTAATTGTAATATCAACATTTTAAATCGAGATAATTCATTTCGACCTAGAACTCCGGTACTTCATCAAATCCAAAGTACCTCGGCCGTATATCAAGCAATATGTGTTACTTTGAAGTAGCAAATTGGACACCAACTATCACATGCAAGTACCTGTTCCTACCGAAAAACGAATATACCATAAATATAAACTTTTTAAATAACATTCACGCTGTATCTTTCAGAGATAGCACAATCGGCTTTTGGCCTAAGTTATGCAAACCATCTTCGTATCAATGATAATAACTCACCATCCAGCACGGGAGAATTATTGTCTTTTAGAATGGTTTTGCTTTTGGAGAATTCCTTTTTAATGGGAGGGACGAGGATTGTGACAAAATCGGCGCCGTTTTCAGTTTTAGTGGCGGAATTTCGGCTGTCGGACAATTGTGGCGGCGGAGGCGTGGGGTGGTTTGATTTCTTCGTCGGAGTCGTCATCATTTTTCATCTCCACGTCGTCGAAAGTATTGCCGTCATCTGCGTTCATCGCGTCTAATAAAAGAAAAGACAATCACATGAATAACAAAAAGGCGATATGGATGGTGACGCCACGCGCAAGTCGATAGTACCGACCCAGCTGTTCACCTGGATCTTTGCACCGAGCATTTAATCTCCCCACACATGCCTAGGTAATAGACAAATAACTTAAAATAGAGCACAACGCCTCTAGTATGTTCAGCAAATTTATTTTTAAGGGGAGATACAATGTCTTTGACCTTCGACACTGGCGAATGGCCGGGAGACATCATAGACATAAAATACAAGACACGTCATATTCATACTAATTGAACGATAAATTTGGCACGCTCTGATATCTCATAAGGCATGAAAAGGATAGCCATAGCCAAGCAGAATATGTGTGTATGAATGAGATAGCTATATGAACGTCCCACGATACATCCTCCGCGTTACAAGCCCTCTCTTCCCTAACGAACTTACGAGCGAAGTAGCATGCGACGTACTCGTGTACTGTCGCTAGGTTGTCTTCCACACACTTATGTATTTCTGCATTCGCTATCTCACTTATACCATTTGGTATTTGAATAATTGTATTAATTGAAATAATAAGTGATTTGTGTGTACTTTGCATGAAAAAAACTCCATGAGATTTGTTTTTTGTTCCCGAATGATTTTTACACTTGTCAAAAGCACAGGAAGGCATTTTATCACAGAAAAGAGCTTACAGCGATGCGTTTGTGGCAGCTGGTGACAGCTTGTTTGTCAAACGAATATTTGTGCGAGACTAAACGCAGTAAGTCTCAGGTATGCCACGTTGGCTTAGTTTCGCGCAGTCACGCGCGTTGTCTCAGTAACGTATCTACATTATTTAATTCATCTAAGGGAGACATGCAGAAAACGCTCCAAACATTAAAAAAACGGTTGACTTGTTACCTTATGAATTAAAAACTCCCTCTCGTGTTCAACCGTTCGGCTGTAGAATGATTAGCTTGATGATGGCTTGTGAAATGCCCAAGTTCACTATTTAATTTCCTTAAGAAAACCCTTTACATAGCATCCCCAAAATGGCGCAGCCCCGAGAAAAACCTCGGGAGTCCCTGTGGGAGTGAATATTACAATATATATATATATATATATTTATATATATAAAAAGGGGTACTCACTACAAGATAAGGAGATCTCCGTGAGTTCTTCCTTCTTTATAACGGGAATCAAATCGTCGAAATGATTGATGGCGGAATGCTTTTCTCTTTTTTCGGCAAGCGTATCAAATATTTCTATTTTCATAGTTGAATCATCGTTTGTTCTGTGCCCAGGAATGAGTATATCATTCAATAAATGCGCATTGCTTCTTATGTGGGCCGCTGCGTGAGTAACCAAATCAGACTCCTGGCCAAATACTTCAGAACAATCTATGCAAGGATACACTTCTGCAGGTTTGACGATATTTTCCCGGCTACGCAGAGCGATCAATTCCAACCGTTTTTGTTCCATCGCTTCTTTCGCCGCGAGATATTTATCTTTGTGGTAGATTTTCTTGTGCTTGTGCAAGTTTCCTTGCGTCCCGAACGCTTTAGAGCAGTACTCGCACAAAAAGGCTTTCTCTTTCGTGTGGCTGACCATGTGGCCGTTCGACTCGGTGCTCGTGTTGAACCGTTTGAAGCAAATCGGACAGCTGAAAGGTTTTTCTCCGGTGTGAGTGCGACTGTGAATTTGAAATTGGCTTTTCTGTCTGAAACTTTTCCCGCACACTTCGCACGAAAAGGGTTTCTCGCCAGTGTGTGTTCTTGTGTGAATTTCCAAACTGTTCTTGCAGACAAACTTCTTGTAGCAGAACTGGCAGACAAAACGCCTTTCGATCAATCGCTTGACGCCCGTCGGCCCGAGATAAGACTTTTCGCGCTGTTCCCCAGTTCTACCGTCGTTTATTTGGCCTGGATTTTTGTCGCCGTGTATCCTCATCATATGCATGGACAAATTGCACTTTTCCGCGAAGGTTTTTGAACAATATTCACAAAGGAAGCATTTCTCGCCCCTGTGCGTGATTTTAGTGTGGCGGTTTAAATGCGAGCGTTGCGAAAACGATTTTGAACATTCTTTACAGTGGAAAATTTTATCTTTTTTAACGTTGAGTCGGGCGGTGTGAGAGACTCTCATGTGCCTCGCGAGAATACCCTTTTCGCTGTACATTCTGTTGCATATTTCGCAAGAATATTTCTTCTCTTCGTGGTGTCGCCTCTTGTGCTGGAGTAGTTTGTAGTTCTTATCAAATGATTTGGAGCAAAATTCGCAGTAGACGTCGCCCTCTTTTAAGTGAGTTTTCATGTGGCGGTGGAGGCTCGTCCTGAGGCTGAACATTTCGCCGCAAACTTTGCACTCGTATTTCTTATCCCGTTTGTGAAGCTTGAGGTGCATCTCGATGCTTAGTTTGTTAGGAAATGTTTTAGAACATTCTAGGCAAGTTAGGTTAAGTTTGCCAGCGTTGCTTCTAGAAGTCGAAGTCGACGCTTCCCCCAAATCCAGAGATCTGGAACTCTCTCCGTCCGAAGAAGAACTCTCTGAGCTTTCGCTCTTTATCCTTCGTTTAGCTGGAAAACATAATTTTATACAAGTCATTATCAAAGAGACAATCAGGTATTTTTTAATCCGATTATAATCAATAATGCCCGTTCTACCAATGACGTTACATATATATATACACGTTGTAGCGCTCTCAAAGTGGCAAGCAATAATCACGCTAGTTGGTGTGGTCGGTGTTTAAGCCGATTTAGTACTAAACGGTCACGCGTCGCTTGAGGTCGTTTCAAGCAAGTATGGAACGCGGTCCGAACTTCGCATCTGTTTCGTTCATACACATATATTCTATGAATGTCTATCTTTGTCATACATGACCGATATTTGAATGATGAATTTACTGGTAACGTGTGTGTTTTGCTTGCCACATTTAGTGTCAATATTCTAAGGCTATAACGTGTCTATATTTGTAACGTCATTGCGTTCTACACCCTTGACGACAAGCAACGTCACTTTCGTATTCCCGTGAGGGGCAGTTGTTGTTTGGATTATGATCGGATGTGTAGTGACTGCCTTCGCCAATTACCTATTATCACTATTAAATTTACGCTGATGGTTCGCCTCGCGTCTTTTGATTGAAAAATCGACATGCAAGACAACGCGAAGAACGACGAAACGAGTACTTCAACTTTGCGTTCAGGCTCCCCGGAGTTGTCTCGACGAAAGTGTAGAACAGGCATAACACATTAAAGACAAAATTACAGATATTAATTGTGGAATACATTAGTGAACAATGTATCAAGGAATGTGAGACATTTTCGTTTTACAAGAGGCGCAAAATCCAGAAGTTAATCAACTTTTCGGATATCTGAAAGAATGTTTTTTAAACTCACCGCAAGCCAAGGTACTTTCAGTTGCTTTCCTTTTTAAGCCACATTTCCTTCCTAGCGAAGCCCTGGTTCTCCTACCACTTCTTCCTGGCGGAGAACTGTGTAAGTTCTCCGTCTCCAGTTGTTCATGTTCCATCTTTGAACAATTTTACTAAACGACCTTCATTTCCTGAAAATACGTTTATATTTATTTTTTCATTTAGGCGACCGAGATAGTGGTTCGAGTCAAATAATAACAAGGAAATTAAGAGATAAACTGAAAGAAGCGTACAGCTGGCGTATCTGGTGTGCGTGAAGTAAGGTCAATTCATCCTTACCTCTCGTAAAATTGACGACATTTTTTGAAATATCAAAATCATATTTTGAACACATACACAATTGTATTGGCCTATCGGTTAACTAGAGAACGGAGATTACATAAATTAATACGCGGAAAATGCCGAAATGGTGACGGAAAAGACGAATGAAAGACATGGCATGGAACCCAATTAAAAAAACTGAATCAGGCATGAAATATCGCCGTACAGATCGAAAAACTAACCGTTGATTTTGACTGTTACCGCTTAAGCATAATTTCTTGGCACAGGTATTATTAAGTAAATCTTCAAAATGCATTACATAATATTTTTAAAACATACTGTATAAAACT
This sequence comes from Drusus annulatus, assembly GCA_022651775.1. Lineage (NCBI taxonomy): Eukaryota > Metazoa > Arthropoda > Insecta > Trichoptera > Limnephilidae > Drusus > Drusus annulatus. The sequence goes on along the minus strand of JAGWCC010000540.1, from coordinate 274,387 downwards.
ATTTCATAAATAACCAGCAGAAAAATATTTTCTTTGATAATAAAATCAATATTATTTGTGATGTTAATGATTTTAATAATACCAAATTTTAACTTTTTTCCAATATTTTTTTTATTTAAGAGCTGACCGGTTTCACCTTATGACGGGCATCTTCAGACTGAAATCAAATCAATGGCATACATATATATACTATTAGTGTCCGGAATGGACGCTTATTGAGTCTCATGGTGAACATCTGTGACTTTGGGTTTGGTTTTGTTGCTGACAGAGGCGGCTTTACAATAACATTAAAAAATACATTCAGGTAGTTTTATTACCTTCTGAGAGACGGGTTTAGTCACAGATGTTCACTAAGATTCTCAATAAGCGTCCATTCCGGACTTAATAGTATATATGCCATAGACTTGCAACACGAAGATATAATCTGCCCCAGGGAACATCTTGCTGTGCATCTTCTTTTGAGACATTAAAAAACAATAAAAATTAGCTAAACATTTCTAGAAAGATATTTGAGGGTTTTTAATACACTTTATTCCGTATCCTAGTAATAAGTACACTAAACAAATAATTTCTGATAACTAGGTCTCAAGGCCATATTCACGATGATATTGTTACGGATATTGAGATCGAAGAAATTGCAAATTATAGAAAATACTTAGGAACCTATGAGAGAAATAGTCTAGATATGGTACACGATATACAATACATACGATGATTAAATATTTATTTAATAAATTGGGTTTTTCCAATTAGTGCAAGTGTGAGTGAGAAAAATCCAACTGTAAAAACTCAGTTAAAATAGTAAAGAATGCAAAGAAAAGAATAATGAAAGATAAAATATAATATCAGAAGAAAATACGAGCAAATACGAAGATAAAGAACTAATAAAAGTGTAAAGCAGTGATAGAAGTAGCTAGATTCTCGTTAAATACGTTTATATCAAATTAATTAACCTTAAAATTCAGCATCCATCCGCTGCAGAAAATATCATTTTCCAGACGCTATCCCAAACACTGTTAGAACGATCTAGGAAATGCCTTGGCGATAATCTATTTGTAAATTTATCACAATCGTGCGAGATAACAACTTAAATTGCAGAGATATTTATTAGGCTTACAAAATTAACAGTAAAATATTTCAATAACACCAAACTGTCAAATATAACCTGAAATTTCTCCATATACGTTGTCAAGATAAATTGTAACTAGAATCACCTTTATATTACTTAGGTTTTTTTTTTATTCTACTGTGGAAATGTTCGTTGTACCTTTTGCATATGTTTTAAACCATATTGCTGTACTTAAACGCGGTTTTTATTCAAATATATCCATCCGCAAGATTTATTTTAATTGAATTTTTATTTATTTCCAACTGCTCTAAAAGATTTAATTTTCGGCCTTTGTTTTCTAAATGCAGAGGAGTTATCTTGTTATTATTTTTAAGCGAATGATTTTCGTTTAACCTAAAAATTAAAATGGAGTTCTACAAAATAAACTTTAAAAACCATAAAACCATAAAAAAAAATAAAAAATTAATTAAAGTTTTTTAATTTTATTTAAACAATAATTATTATTATTTTAAATTTATAAAAATCAATTTTTGGTCAAAAGCTCTGCGATGTAATTATTTTTACGCGTGACTGCTGTTTCGCCTTCTGAGGGCATTATCAAACTGTCTACTAGCAAGTATGGAACGCAGATCGATATGTAATTATTTTTACGCATGACAGCTGTTTCGTCTTCTGAGGACATTATCAAACTGTTTGATAATGCCCTCAGAAGGTGTCACGCCTAAAAATAATTAAATCGCAGAGCTTTTAACTAAAAATTGTTTTTTATAAATTTAACATAATAATAATTCTTGTTTAAATGAAAATTAAAAAACCTAAAAATTAAAATGGAGTTCTACAAAATAAACTTTAAAACCATAAATAAATAAGAGCTAATTCTTTTTATCCAACCTTTGCAAACTTTTTTACGTCGTACACCATGAGAGAGAAAGAGACAACAAAAATAACATACCGCTTTTGTGTATCGTTAAGATGATCTTGGTCTCCCTCGTCATGTTTTCATATGCGACTAAACTCGACACAACTAAACGGTTTTTTAGGTTATATGCTATATTTTTGTTAACGACTCAAACCCATTTTCTATTAAAAAAAACATCCAAGTAGGTACCTTAGAGCAGATCTGCGGATGAATTATTTCAAATGATTTTGTATTACAATTATGAAAAAAATTACAGATGAAATTAAAGATGGTTATTAAGTACCTGGCTGTTCAGATCTGGTTAATTTTCATTTTGATCGCCTTGTTGTTGCATCCCCAACCCTAGAACAAGATGCAAATATACTGTATTTAATGTGACCGTACAAATTGAGTTCATTTTTATTTGCCCACCTTCCCAATCTTGAGGGCCTGCGTGGTCGAGTGGTAAGACGCTCGGGTACGAATCCAGAGGTCGAAGGTTCAAACCCGGCATACGCAAAATACATTTTATTTAATTAATGGGTCATAAGATACTCTAAGTATCGCCCTGTTGAAAGACCACCATTCAGAATGGAAACACTGTTGCTTGAAATGGCTTTAGCCGTGTTTGTTTACATCCCAACCTTCATCTTCCCAATCTCCTTCCCCTTCCCAGTACCTTCAGCCTCAAAACATACTCCATTTAGGGATGCCATAGTCTCACTGGCTATAGACGGTTGAGAGCAGTTGTGACTGTGCGGTATTCATACAAAAAAAAAAAATTATATAAAGTACAATGCAGCACATTCCAGAGTGGCTTGAAATGGCTTTAACCGTGTTTGGTGACCAGATCTGAATAGCCAGGTACTTCTTAACCTTCCTCTTCCCCATCTTCATAACATACCCCCGTTGGGGGACGCCATAGTTCCACTGGCTCCAGACAATTGGGAGCAGTTGAGATTCTTGCGCGGTATTCACTATCTAAAAAAAAGTTTATATACATGTATATATATCATTTCAATGAAATAATACCTAGTGTATTTATGGCACGTTCCGGAGTGGTAGATACTCTAAGGCCAGGCGCGCACGGGTGACTTTTTTTTTTTTTTACAATAACTCCACACAGGAGGCCTTGAGGAAAACAATTTCCCTCAGGGCCTATGTCATCTTTGGGGATGCTGTGTGGAGGGTTTTTTGAGGAAAGGGGAAGGAGTGAACTTGGGTCTTGAAGAGAGTCGTAAAAGCGACCCGTTCTCATGTATTGAATGTCAACCGTGTACAAATGTTGGGCGCGCGTTTGGCGAGTTTCCCGACTATGCACCGGTGCCGAAGGGATCAATGACGCAAGTTCCTCGGAGCATCTTCCATTGAAATACCTGTAGAACAAGGACAGCATTCCCACCTGACGTCTGTGCTCCAAAAGTTTGCAATCCGTTTGTTAAGATAGGAGAATCTATCAAACGGGCCGCCCGTTCTGCACAGAGTCAAGGGTTTTTTCAGGGCTCCAGACCAGAGGTGGCTGCCAAATTCAACAGTGGGGCGTACTTGCGATTTGTACAAGGTCAGCAGTTGTGTACTATCGAAGTATCTGCGGGCCCTGTACAACACGCCCAACTTCTGAGAGGCTAACTTTACTCTGGCTTCGATGGAGCCCCGGTGCCTTAAATGGTCACTTAAGGTTACACCAAGCATCTCAATGGAAGGTTTGTTGGGAAGATTACTTCCGTTGAAGGAGACTAAATTATCATTTGGATCCCTTTTAGTCGTAATCAGACATGATTGGGTCTTTGAAACATTAAATTCGACGAGATTATTCTTACCCCAAGAGGAGATTCTCTCAAGGACTTGTCACGGCAACAGTTTCGTCACCATCTCCAAATCTATCGGAGTGTATGGCGGTCCGCGCACGCAGCGACGTGACATTAGCGTGACTTTTTAGTTCCACTGGCCGGCGACTTTTGAGTGACGAAACTGTCACCGTGTCTGTAGAGAGTACTTTTGTATGGGCGCTCGCGCACGGGTGACAAAATTTCATTCGGTGACTCATCCGCCTGTTCGAAATCCATTGCCGGAATGACAGGGTGACGGGTGACAGTCACTCACCTTGTGCGTGCTCGATTGGAAGACAGTGACGAAACTGTTGCCGTGACAAAAGTCACCCGGGCGCACCTGGCCCAAGTATCGCCCTGGTGGAAGACCACCATTCAGAATCGAAACGTTGCTCAAAATGGTTTTGACCGTGTTTGGTGACCAGATCTGAATAGCCAGATGCTTCCCAACCTTCCTCTTCCCCTCCCCACTACCTTCCACCTCACAACATACTCCATTCGGGGATGTCGCCGTCTCACTGGCTGCGAGGTTAGGACTGAAAAATAAAAATAATCTAGGGCCAATGAGTTACCCTGGAGACCAAGAATCATGACGAAGAGTCTGTGAGGCAGGCGGAGGAAGGGGACTGATGCAGGACGGGTAGGGCCGAGGACTGAGGGGAAAGGAGAGGGACCGCAACCAGTGGGGGCCAAATCCCCCCTCTGACGTAAAACGGCGATGATAATCAACTACCATAAATAAGGATTATTTCAATGAATTTTTTGACAAGTAATTTAATTCAGAATTCATTTCAACTAACTTGACACAGGCTGGCCAACTTCACGTGACATTCCATCACCGACCGCAAGCAACTCAAATAAAAAATTTCACACCCTGTTAAAACGCACGGCACAAATTTAAAAAAAAAATCGTTTTAATTTTGTAATTATATATTTCTTACGACTAACAACTTTTTAGGAATAACGTGATGTATTTGCTTGCCGAACTTAATTTTTAATATTGCAAATTTGACAAGGCGGGTCTTATTTTACACTAACTCAGTTCATGGTACAAGCGCCCTCGAGGTGATTTTTGCACAAAAACAGCGCTGTACAAATTATCCAAATATTATAATTATTATGCTGCGACGGGGACACGGTACTAGAATGCGCATTTTGTAATATTTCTAATTTTCTATGATTTTTAAAAGCATACCGAGGCGACTGTTGCGTCTACAAAGTTACAAAAAGATCTGACAAATAAACGAAGGAAAAAAGCAGGGAACGACGCAGTCATTTAAATGACAAAAAAATGGTTAAAAAGTAAAAGGATGTAACTTTTTAAAAGCATTATGGTCAGAGTGCATATTTTCCGCATTGTGTATAACTCAGTGTTCGTAAAATCCAAAACGACATGATTCAACAACATATTCTACTTCGCAAGCGAGACAATTACATGGAAAAATATTTTATTTATATATGTATATTATAGCCATTTATTAGATGCTGAATCCAAATAATAATAAAATAAAATAGGTGCAAGAGACGTAATTTAAAAAAAAAGCGTTACGACATTTGCCCTGTCAAATTCGGAAGCCAAGCATAACCTCATGAATGTAGCACTTGTGAAAAGGGTGATGCGACAAAAAGACGTATCTTTTTATAAAAACATAACCTTTAACGATGCCTCGATAAATTGATTTGAAAAATTTTAGGTTTTTTCCTCATGTAAAATTGTATGAAATCAAGCCAGTACGATGTTTCAAAACAGAGTGTAACACCGCTAAGGAGATCACTATTATAATCTAGGAAGGGCCGATGATGATGATGACAGTGATGAATATTTATAAGATCGTGCTTTACATCGTTCTGCTCGTGACCTTTTTTCTTATGCTACTGCGTGCGGTGAATTTTGTTCCATTTAATTGCCCGTGCGTACATATATACAATAAACCAAATTGCGGATATTAATTTTTAATTTTAATTTACGTACGTCTAACATGCAAAGATTGAAGGAAAAAAAATGAAGAATTGTTATTCTTCGACACACTTGAAGAAATGGTCGCCAAGACACCGAGATACCGACGAGAAGATTTTCAGTGAAATTGGCCATATCTTAAAAAACAGGAAGACCCCAAGCCAAGTGAATCTGCCGGTATTAACGTTTGGAGAGTAAACGTGGACTTCCTTCTTCGGACGTGGTTCAAAGCTGGACACGAGAGGGCTTTTGCAGAAGTCCGTTGAGGGGAAGAACAAAACATTCGTTTGAAAGATAAAAATACAAAACAGGCATCTATCAATCTTACGCACGCAGTAACGTGAAAAAAAGTTCCTTCGACGCGTGGGGAATCAAACGCGGCTCGAGAGTTGTTGCTAAAGGACCTCTACCAACCCGAGAATAATTAATCGCAGTGTTACAGTGTCACACCCGTACAAGTGCGATGAAATTCTGCACAGATAGCCCGATAGAAGTGTGTTGGGGCGTATTTGACGATGCCGAAATTATTTTCGGAGATAAAACAAATTCGCCGGCCTGTCTGGGCCCTAGGAGTCGTAAGGTTTTATGAAAATAATGCGACTTCTGTTTGCTTTCAAATCGGCGATGATCACATTTCTAGGGATTAGCTATTTATTGTATTTTTTTTAATGAACTATAAAATAAGTAGGGTGTTGGTTGGAGTGATTTTAGTAGGGGGCGATTTATTTATTGGAGCGCCTCGATGGTTCCGTGGCGGTGGGAGGGGGCGGGGGGCCCCTCTTTTCCAGCTCCTCCAGGTAGGTCACCAGGGCTTGGGTCCTCTCTTCGGCCAGGTGCTCCAGGATTATATATCTGCAGAGACGGAACAAAAAAACAAACTATTATTGACCAGTACAAAGCGCGACACCACACATCCAGCAGTTTTCCGAGGGTTTCCGGAAACCCGGAATTTCCAAAACATTTCTGGAAACCTGTTCAAAAAGAGTTACAGACAAGAAACAGATAACCTTTTTAACTGTAGGGACAATTTATCCATTGCACAATATTGTTAACAAAGTGCTTGTAGTCCGACTCGCCAACTTTATCCCTGGCCTGTAGTTTGCACCATCAACAGTGTTAAAATATATTATTTTTTATTACTCTAATTTTTTTATTATTTTGCGTCTATACCGCACAAGAGTCCCAATTGCCGAGAGCCAGTAGGATTATAGCATCTCCAATAGGGGTATTTTGTGAAGCTTTTTTTTTAAAGAGAATACCGCACAAGAGTCCTAATTGATCCCAACCGTCTAGAGCCAGTGAGACTATAGCATCCCCGATTGGGGGTGTGCTGTTAGGTTGAAGGTAGTGGGGAGAGGAAGGAGATGGGGAAGAGGAAAGTTGGGAAGCACCTGGCTATTCAGATCTGGTCACTAAACACAGCTAAAGCCGTTTCAAACAGAGTTTCGATTCTGAATGTTGGTATTTCACCGAGGCGATTCTAAGAGTATCGACTATTCTCGCAGCCCGTTTGGCCAACTCCGGTCCCGGCCCGTCTCGTGCCCCACCAACAGTGTTCGTTACCTGGCGTCCTGGCTCAGCAGCACCTCCAGCTCGGCCAGGTGGCCGTGGTTCTCCTTGGTGGCGGCGAGGGAGCGGTGCGACAGGGCGCGCGTCTCCTGGAGCAGCGCCCTCAGCTGAAGCTTGGCGGCGGCCGTCTTGTCCTTGACGTAGTCGCGGAATTCCCTCTCGCACTGCCGACACAAACAAACGTACGTTTTAACAAACTCGCCGAGACGTCCGCAAGGCGGCGGACCGTCGGCCGGATTAGCCACCGAAGGAGTGACTGGGTCTTTGAAATCTTCAATTCGAGGAGGCTATTCACATCATAGGAGGGGAGACTCTCTCAAAACACATCACCAGCCATTCCGCACAAGAGCGTGTGTAGCCAGGGGGACTATGGCATTCCTGATTGGGGTATGTTGTGAGGGCAACAGGAAGGTGGGGGAGTAACTAGCTATTCACCAAACACAACCAAAGGCCATTTCAAGCGAGTGGTAGATACTCTCAATGATAGACCGCCGTTTAGAATCAAAACGTTGCTTGTAATGGCTTTAGCCGTGTTTGGTGTTTTTGTCACTCTTCTGTTTTATTCTAATTCTTGGCATGACCCACTGATTCACTTGAACGTGTCATGTCTTCTTCTACGTTTCACGTCATATATTCTCAAACATTCCTTTCTTCATCCAAGCGTCCCTTCCTTAATCTTATTCAATAGGCTCCATTGCCTTGGATTATTTCCGTTTTTACAAACATCCACCTCAGGGATCTCATTTCTACAGCATTCAGTCTACTTTCATCCTTCCTCTGCCAGTTCCATGTATCCCTGTCACACATCAGGGTTGGTATCAGCACTCCATTGTGGACTGCTAGCCACACAGGGATCTCATTCCTAGAGCAATAACTCTATTTTCATCCTTCCTCTGCCAGTTACATGCCTCACTGCCATACTTCAGGGTTGGTATCAGTACTCCATTGTGGACTGCTAGCCACACAGGGATTTCATTTCTACACCATTCAGTCTACTTTCATCCTTCCTCTGCCAGTTCCATGTCTCACTGTCACACATCAGGGTTGGTATCAGCACTCCATTGTGGACTACTAACCACACAGGGATCTCATTCTTACAGCATCCAGTCTACTATCATCCTTCCTCTGCCAGTTCCACGCCTCACTGTCATACATCAGTGTTCGTATAAGCACTCCATTGTGGACTGCTAGCAAAAAAATCATCTCATTCCTACAGCATCCAGTCTACTTTCATCCTTCCTCTGCCAGTTCCATGCCTCACTGCCGTACATCAGGGTTGGTATCAGCACTCCATTGTGGACTGCTAGCCTCGCTTCTTTAGACAACTTTTTGTTAGCGACTACCGCATTCAGTCTTCCACTAACCCTTCGTCTGCCGAAGGGTCCTACAGGCACCGGGCATTCATCATTATCTTTTTAGGAGTTTTTATCCTTTAAAACTTGGAGTAAGAATATATATGGAGAGAGAGCTAAATATTTTTACCCAACCTATACAAATTTACGATAAATCACTTTCTCCGGGTTTTTACGTCGTATACCGTGAGAGAGAAAGAGACAAAAAGTCGTCACATATATCGCAGCACTTCTAAGTATGTAAGGATGTTGTCCGTCCGAGCTAACTTCACATCATCGAGTTGCATAAGTTACGTTTTGATTTTGAGGTTATTTCCTATATTTGTGTTGATTAAAATACTTGCAGTGGTTATACAAATAAATCAAACATGACGGTGATATGTGCTATGCGTGAATGTTCAAATAAGACCAAACAAAGATAATAAAACATCACTTTTTAGAGGTATTTCAACAGTTTTAAATATTTTTGACCAAACTTTAGAATTTTCACATTTTTAATGATATAAAGACATAAAATCAACAAAAAGCTCCCATCATTATTTAGGCAAACCTTCTGTTATTAGTGTTTGTGTGATATTTTGACTTTATAAATCATTTTAATGGTGTATTGATATTGTTTTGTTTAATATGTTCATTAAAAATGTCCAAATTCCATGTGGGCGGTAACTAATAGGCTATCCGACATCCTTTAATATGTCTTTGTCTCTATCGAGTCAGTATAAAGTGAACCGCCCTGACTACACTGTTTCGCAAAGGTACCCCTCCATATATATTCTTACTCCAAGGTTAGGTTAGTTGGCAGGGGGGAGTGGCGCTCACCCTATCTGAGGAGGAAGAGAACTTGGTGTAGCGCGGGTCCTCCTTGACTAGTTTGCGCACGTCGCGCCAGGCGCTCGTGAGGCCGGCGCGCGACGCACCCAGCTCGTCCAGCATCTCGCGGAATTTGTCGCGGCGCTTAGCGCCCAGCGCTCCCGTGTGTGAGGTGAACAGTCGCTCCTGGGGGGGGGGAGGGAGACAAATTCATTCATTAGTCCAAACTGTACAATACGGGTAATTCTTATGGGACGTTGGCTATCATTGGGGCAATCTTTAACCTGCAGATTGCAGTCTGGAAAAACGCTGCGGAACTTGGGGAAACACCCTTTTTTTCTCACAAAAACGGCGCTATAAAAATCAGACAATTATTATTATTATTACTGCATCAAGCCAGTCAACTATAATGTATTGTGATAACTTAAAAATATGTATTTGGCTTATGTTTCAACAAGATCGGTTGCCATCTTGGCTTCTGTTGGTCTCAATTAAAAAAATAATTCTCGACCTGTCAGCGTTAAATCAAATTTTGACGGCCGTTATGATTGAAGGCTAAAAAACAACAACCTAAATTTGAAATTTGACCAAACACTGACGGGCCGAGAATCAGCTGTAAATGGTGTCAATGGCAATGTCAAATGACAGGGTCCAAACAACTGGATGTATATTCCACCCTGACACTCTTTGCTCCGTGAATGTGACAGCACGGCTCCGTACCTTGTCTTCCTTGCCGAGCAGGTCGGCCAGGGGCCAGCGGTGATCCTTCTTCAGCTGCTTCTTGGCCTCGCGCCAGGAGAGCTCCGGGTTTCGCACCAGGTCGGCCAGGAGTGCGTTGAAGTGCTGGAAAGGAAATCGACAAATTATTTTACTCTCATTGTTTCCGTCTGTCTACGCAAAATAGACGCATGTGTAAATAGCAGTTAAATCACAATACTTGACGATTTTACCATCAATATCCAAATTTCTCTCTCTTTTTTCTAATAGTTAAGAATTGTTTCTATGGTAATTTAAATTAACATTGGGTCACAGAGGGTATTTTTTTAATTTGCAAGGATAAAAAAAGTTTTATTTAAAATAAAAACATTTACAATGTAGCATGAATAAATATACCATAAAAACAAAATAAAAATACCAATTAATCCCGGAAGCTCTTAAAATATTTCCAATTTTCGTGACGGGAATATGAATTGCAATTTAGCAGAAAATAATATACATGTCACAGAGAAGAATGCCAGCTATTATAAAACAAAAATCCGACTTATCAAAATCGCTATATTTACAGGGAAAAAAAAAATCACAAAATTTGAGTTAGTTTGAATTAACACTGGGTTTTAAAGGGTTAAGAAATCCGGGCGAGGCAACTTTTTCGGCAGCGCGATTTCGGTGACTATGAATACCGTTGCGACGTACCTGAATGGCCTCGTCGCGCTTTGTGGTACTCGCGCTCCTTGTCGCGGTCGCGCGGGGAGGTGGCCAGCGCGCGTTGGACTTCGCGCTCGCGTTCCTTGATGGACGCCTCCGCGCGCGCCGCCTTGTCTTTGGCCGCCTTCTCCTTGACGGCTTCGTCTTCCTCGCCCGACTCGTTGTGCTCCTCAACCTGCGGGTTGTACCGTGTCAAATTGTGAGACTGACAAATGTTTACAAAGCTCGGGTTATACTGAGCGACAACACTCTCAAATCACCGCAAACCGGGTCACAAAACTCTCTAATCACACATACTTCTCAAGGTCAACAATACATACTCCTTTATTGACAATACACTGAATTATTGGACTTTTGAGTCACAGCACACTAAGTTTCAAGACTCTTGAGTATCCATTAAATTTTAATAGTCTTCCAAATGCCTTAAAAGAAGCCTTAAGTCTTGGCACTTTTCCTAGGATTTGTGCTGAATATGTTAAAAAAAAACCTATGATTCTTAAGATTTCAATTTATATCTGCTGTATAGGAACCTTATATGCTTTGTTCTATTATTGTGAAATGTATAAATGTTTTTCTTTCTAGATTGTGAAAAAAAAAATTTGCATACATCTAAATAAAAAATACAAAAACAAACTAAAAAAACAAAACATTCCGAGTTACAAGTATTACACAGTAAATTACAATTCTCATTAAACATAAAAAGCTGCGTTACACAACTCTCAAGGTACTTACACACAGAGTTACTAGTTACAAAACTCTTGAGTCACAATACACCAATTCCGCGAGACTCTTGATATCCCACTCTCTGAGTTACAAGCAAGTCCCTCACTATAAACAGAGTTAAAGACTCTTGAGTCACAACAAACTGAATTACAAGACTGTGGAGTAGCAAAAAACTGAATTACAAGACTCTTGAGTCACAACAAACTAAATTACAAAACTGTTAAGTCACAACAAACTGAATGACAAGACTGTTGAGTCGCAACAAACTGAATTACAAGACTTTCGAGTCACAACAGACTGAGTTTCATGACCGTTGGCGCCTCATTCCCCGAATTAGAAGCTTCCTTAATCGCTACAAACTCACGTCACTCCCGACGGTGCTCTCCTTTCTGTCGCGGCCCTTGCTGGCTTTCCGGCTGCCCTCCTTGTCGTCTCGGTCCCGATCTCGATCCCGGTCCCTCTCTTTGTCCTTCTTCTCCTTCTTGCCTCCCTTGCTCTCGCGGTCTGCGAGCACAAACAAACAAAGGTACCATTACTGAAGGGAGTTTTCAAATATCACAAGCAAAATACAGTGGACAAAATAATATTCAATAATATGGCGCCGGTAATCGCATCTATGCCTTTGACTATTTTATTTTATTTATGTGTATTTATTAAATAAATATATATATTGGGGTATGCTGTGAGGCTGAAGGTAGTGCAGAGAAGGAGATGGGAAAGGGGAAGGTTGGGGAAGTATCTGGTTATTCAGATCAATTCTGAATGGTGATCTTTCACCAGGGCGATTATCTATCACTCTTGAACCTGCCGCAAATATACTATATATTATTATTGTGTTGTGACACATATTAAATAAATAAAATTTATTTGCGCACGCCGGATTTGAACCCGCGACTTCTGGATTCGTAGTCGAGCGTCTCACCACTCGACCACGGAGGCCGTCAAACGCCACGCGTTGTCACTTTTTTTGTAATTTTTTTTGCATAATAATCAATTCAATCATTCCTCACCTTTGTCCTTCTCCTTTCTCCTCTCCTCCTTGAGAACCTTCACATAATCGCGGAAATAGTCCTCTCGGATGCTGCTTCCGTCCACGGCCTTGTAGCGCGCGTCCTGCTCCAGCTTCTTCTTCACGTCGGACCAGTGCGCGTGGCGATCCACCTCCTTCGTCTCCTTCAACAGCGACAGGAAGTCCTTCTTCACCTGATGCCCACATTTTGAAGGACATTGCGGCGTAAGGTTAGATTGGTGATGAAGATCGTGTTGGTTCGGTTGATATGTTCGTACATATTTATGTAGATGGGGGTTGACGAATTCCATAAGTCATTGAGAACCAGTTGATGGATTCAATAAGTCAAGTATATTCAGTTGATAAATCAGTTCCAGTTGATGAAATTCGGCAATCGATGTGCAGATTCAGTTGACGAATTTCACAAGTCAAGTAGATTCAGTTGATAAATCAGTTCCAGATGATGAAGTTCGGCAATCGATGTGCAGATTCAGTTGACGAATTTCACAAGTCAAGTAGATTCAGTTGATAAATCAGTTCCAGATGATGAAGTTCGGCAATCGATGTGCAGATTCAGTTGACAAATTTCATAAGTCAAGTAGTCCAGTTGACGAATGTCGCAAGTCGCGAAGATGCAATCGAAGGAGCAGATCAGAAGACAGCAGCACGAATTGGAAAAAGAAAAAAACGCAATTAGTCAAGGCAATGAGAAACCCCATTTTCTGTCTGGATTTTGTAACAATTCAACGTGGATAATATTTTCTTCGGCGAAGTCAAGTGGCACCATTTTTTATATATTTTTGGAGTTTTTGGAAGGGAACTCTCGTGCCGTATTTCCCTAAGGATAGGCAGTGGGGGTATGATGCTTATTTTGAAAATGTTGCCACTGAGAAGAATTATTAACAATATATGCTGCAGCACCGCATGGCTGAAATAAAATGGAATTAGTTTTATTCTGAAAAAAATAGAGAACATTAATTAAATGAATTTCAGCCGCCGTCTACGTAGTGTTTCTGAAAGAAAATCTGAAATATTAGTAAAAATATTAATTATACTATTATAATTTAATCAAAAACACTAACGTAAAAACAAATCGTTTAAAACTTTTATTTTTAATTAAAAACTTTGGTTTGTCGCCATACTCGGCTACAACAAAAATATTATATGACAAAGTGCCAATAATTTTCTTTGACTTTTTATGATCAAATAATGTCTTACAACAAAAATTAAACATGAAAAACTTGTGCAAAGACATTTGTAAACTGTAATAAATTGTCAAGTTAAATCAACGGAGCTTTATTTTATTTTTATGTGAAAACTGTCCGAAGCCAGTGGGACTATGGCATCCCCAACCGAATATCTTAAATAATTGAGAAAAATTACTTAAAATACTGTATATTTGTTGAAAAACATGTGTGCATAATAAAATTTATTACAATTTACAAAGAGGATTAAATTTATTTATTAGAAATGTGAACTAAATTTACATGAAAAGAAAAAAAAATGCTATTGATAAATTTTTTATTCACACCTTTTTCAATTTATTGTGTAAACATAAATGGAAATGTTTTCTTTGGAAAAGCATTTAAATAAAATTTTCTAAATAAGTTAAGTTAAAATACAAATTAGGAAATAAGCAAGGCTGACGTAAATACAAACAATTTAGGGAAGAAATCAAAACATATCAAAAAAATTGGATGTATTTTAACTTCAAACAACCAGGCTTCAATTTTTTTTCTCACTATGGTATAAATATTTAATTTAGTTATAATGAATGAAGATAATTTTGTATATTAGAAGCACACAATGATGTGATTTAATTTAAATAAAAAAATTAAAAAGGGGGTTGTTTTAAAATTGGCAATTTTTTCAAAATTTGCGAATCATATTTTGATATAGTTTCCGTGAAATGATTCATCATATAATATAAACATATAGTGTAAAGTTTTTAAAAATAAATGTACAAACATGTTTATCTGTAAAATTTGACATGAATTAAATATCTTGAAGGTTTGAAGGGAGAATCGACACCAATTATAATATATGGAAAAATATGTTTGTAATATTGTCGGAAATTCCTTTCAAATCAACAAGGTTTTTACTGCTTGTAACAATGTTTAGGGTTACTTTAGGTATAACTCTTTGATTTGGGGAAAGTGCAGAGTCGGCAGCCAGGCCGACTGCCGACTCGGCGTATCGAGGAGTACAAAATGACAACACGCCTGTTTGACTAAGAGTTCGCTCATTAGCTCTTTCGGTTAGCGTGTTTATAAAGAGAATTTTAATTGGGGATAACGGGACTTCACATGGCCGTAAGAATATTGAGAAAAAACCAGATAAACCCTCGATCATAATGAAAAAAAATTGTTCAAAATCTTTTACGCATAAGAGTTTCGTTGAAACAAAAGCTTTGTTCAAACCGCTTTCAAACTTCAGCAGGCTAATTAGACTCCCTGCTTTTTGAAAATCTGATCAATCCGGAGGACTTGTTTCGGAAAATTATATTTAATTTCGACACATTCGTCGAACTGGATAAGGCTGTTTACTGACGCGTTTACCTGATCATTGTCGATCCCTTGAGACTTTTTTAAGAGGGGAACTTCCGAATATTTATATAATTGAGGAAACCTCATCAATTTTGGGGCTTCCAGGGCTAACCAGATGGCTTTTATTTTAAATTTGTATTCCTTTCAAGTGGCATTCGGAAACATGAACTCGGACGGGGCTAGCAAATGTTCGTCATGACAAAAAAATGTATGTTGAACTTAATTTTTTTTTGTCTCAGTTAAATAAAAAATAGCGGTCAAAACAAAGTATTTGCTTCGTTAATTTCATCTAATTATAACGAGAAACTACGTAACGACTTTTAAAAAAAAATAAAAAAATTACAAGTTATATTTGAATTCTTTTGTAATATAATCGAGAATCTATCAATATTTTTTCAAATTTAATCATTAAAAACATCAGTGTATTTGAGATTTGTACCCAAACCTCAAAACACTTGACCGACACATTGCATAAATATGTCAGTAAAGTGTTCTCATAATATTATGAACATAACCTGAAAACATGTCAGAATTCTCTAAACATAATAAAAGGCATATCGGATTAACTTCCAATAATTATTACAACAACGACATATTCATCATTTCAAATGCTGTGGTAAGGCTGCTATGAACAATGTACAAGTAAATTAACATAACACATTAAATTGTTTGATTTAGGGTAGAATTACATCGGACAAATTTTCTTAGTTTTTTTTAGCACAGCATTCACAGAAAAATTATGACCAAATGCGTTTAACTACACGATAAAAAGCCTTTTTTTTTTAAAAAAAAGGCGATCTCATAGTAAAATAGTTTTTAAAAATACATCTCCAAAACTATTGGACATCCAAAAGGATATCTTGATATGTAGTTGAAAGATGTCAAAAAATAATTCGTCATCTAGATTTGTTAAAATCTGACATTTTGTTTTTGTAGCGTAAAAATAGGTATATACGTAATCAAAATTTGCTTAATCTTCTGTAAAATTAAATAAATGGAAATCGTAAAACTGTGTGCGAAAGGAACGAGGAGACGGGTAAAATGCGCTCTAACTCGACACCTTTTGAGGCTGTGTTTTTAAAATAGCGTGCGGCGCGTTTTTATTGCCGATGCACCGTCCCCCTTTCTCCGTACGGCGCCATCCCTAGAGACAGAGATGCGGAGAAGGCAGAGGAGTGTACTCCATAAAGGCACAAGCACTGCCTACCCTGCCGTAGTCATAGAAATTTAGCTAATCACCCCACTGACCTTCCTACTATAACGTGTCAAAAGCAGCAACTACATATGCTCAAACGCCGCCAACATCGGAGCAGTTCACTAGACTACACTAAATATGTACGCTGTGAGCTGTTGCTAGTTCAAGTTGTGTTGGTATCTTTGTTAGTGTCTAAGGCAGTGCTTTTGCAGAACAAATCTAATACCAGTCGGTGACATCTGTTGGTTATCTGTATTATCAATTAATCCGCTGTCTTTCCTACTGCCTACCCTGATCAAAACCTCTGCGCACGCCACTGGGTCCCGGGTAGGAGCCCTTATGAACGTATTATATTTGACGGTCTCCGTAGCCGGGTGGCAAGACGCTCAACTATAAAATCAGAGGTCGCGGGTTCAAACCCGGCGTATGCTCTACAGCTAAGAAAACTACCTAAACTCGTTGAGGCGCACTTCTTATCTTGGCTACCCGTGCTTACATTGCACGGATCCTTTATAAATCCTTTTCTGGTGTCATTCCTCATTGTATCTACTGTACCTTTGCTGAAAATATTTCGTTTAAACCTCGACTTTGTACTATCGTGATATGTGTAACTTACCTAACAAATTGCGGTGTGACCAACCAAAACGGTGTTAAATATTGAACTAAGTGCAGTTTTGCCTCAAAATAAGTACATAGAGTATTTCCGATAGTAAAAAAATGGCGTCAAAATGAAACATACATATTAACGTAAACTAAATTCTGTTGCTTTTGTTGCAGATAAATTGATTGACCGGTCAGAAGCTGAGTGGATAAACGCGTCGGATTACCACCCAGTCGTCGTGGGGTTCAATTCCTCTGCTGGCTAAGTCCTCCGTCATGGCACAAGCAATATCTTCCGCTTATTATGATGGCAGTAGGAGTTTTTCAAAGTTAGGTTGCGTGTTTGGACGTGGTCAAGGCCGAAACGGCGGCTAAGTTTGATTGGAAACGACGGACCCTCCGACTCACCCCTCCTTCCTTTCGGGCACAGAAACGGCAACTGCGTTCAAACATGGTCCGCGCATAGCCAAAGAGACGATGATATCCGGAGATGGTCAATGTCTCCGGTTAAAGGGTTTGTGTCGTAGATTGTGTGGACATACATTACATTAGGCCTGAGAAATTAGAAGCGGAGCGATCTCGGCCCCTCCTTTCGCCTCCCTGGCTCTGGTCTGCGATAGCGCGGCCACGCACGCGGCCGCCTCTAGGCCCCAGGGCACGCCCGCTAGTTCATGGCAATGCTGTTATTAGGTATTATTTATGTTTATTCTCTGACGGGGGCATTGAAGTCGACATTGCATATCAAATCAACAAGACAATTCCTAGATATTCAACGCATAATGTTTACTAGGAGCGGTGTTCTTGTTGATGCGAATTCATCACCGCGTACGTCCGTGAGATGATTCTATACGCAAGCGGAATACCGCTTCGCACACTAACACGCACTTCAGTTAGTCGAACGAGCCGATAACATGATTATGCGGTTTGTGTATTATAAAAAATGTATTTGCCTTTCGGCGTGAGAAAACATAAAGTTGAATAATTTTAACAATATTACAAAAATTGTTTACTTTGTATTTAAAATGTTGCTTTTTGATTCAGTTTTCGGGAAAGTGGCCAAATGCGACATGGGCAGAGATGGATTCGCAACAACGAAAGGAATAATAAATCGATTGATTACACCCGTAGAGCGCGAGAAGGCACGACGTCGTAAATAATATCCGCATTTGATTTAAATCTGATATTACAAAATGAAACTTCCAAAATTACAGTGAAACTCTTTTATAACGTTTTCCAAAAGAAAAAAAACTTTTTACGTGACATAAATGGACCGTTTTTTAAATTCAGTCTCGAGAGGGAACCTTATAAGTGGGTTTCACTGTACTTAAAACAATCAGAAGCATTTTAGAAGTAATACAATTTTGAAAAGATTCTGCCGCTAGGGCGGTAGCAGTTTCAGTTTAGGAAAAAAATCATGGCAATAAACATAGTCTGATAATATATACATTTGACGGGTTATTCTTCATTTCTTGCTCTAAATTTAATGTACCCTACCATGGGAATCGAACCCACAACCTCCAGACTCTAAGTCAAACGCGTAGACCACTAAATCACGGAGGTCGTCATTTAATAGCCTTCCCAAAAGATTACCGTTTAAGGAAATTCAGAAAAATATTCTCTTACTGCATGTTTATTTCATCTTACCACATCTGTCTGCTTCTGTGTGACAAAACGATTTTTTTAACACCTTATTCAAATGGCAAGATTATCAAGTGCCTTCAAGGAAATTTTTCACAAAAACGGCGCTATATAAAATAATGATAATAATCATTGAAGTGACCATTCAACTGATTCAAGATCAGAGCAAATGAGAGAGTTTTTGCCTTTTTAGACAGCCCAGTCGAAAATTTACACAAATTTCAAAATTCAAACCACATTTGACAACAAAGAAAATTATGCGGCCTTTGAAACGCAAAATGCTATGGATTTATGCATCAATCCATAAATATGTGAGTTTCGTGTACAGCGGAACGTCGATTGCGAGTAACTTGCTTTGCGAGTGATTCGCAAGGCGGGCAAAATTTCAAAATAAATCAAGTTGATAAACGAGCGGCGCACTGAAAATTTTGCAGAAAAACACCCGCCGAGTGAGGCTGTAGCGGTGCGAACGACGAATCTGTTCAGCGTTCAATTAGTAAAAAATTCGATTACATATTTCATGTAAATCATATATTTACGTTAATATTTTAAAGTTTTGAAATGAATCTTCAATTTTCCATTATGTATTTCTTTTGACGAAATTACAAACTCGTTTTCGCAACAAATTACGCTCGTAAACCGAGGTTCCAGTGCACACGTCTATAATGATTAATGCGTAAATAACATGTGCGTACATGCATTTTAAAGGATCACGGCCACACTGATCAATTATTTGCAATAAATATAAAAATTAATAATAACACATACTTATGGCTGTAAAAAATTCTGAAAAATTAATTAAAATATCATCCTACCCTGAAAAACATGATAATATTCTTTAAAAAGTAGGTTTCAGATGTCGTAAAAACAAATGGTTCGATATTTTTGTACGAACTAAGCTAAGCGTAAATAATATTCTACACTGTACGAGAAGTTACTAACCAGTTTCAACTCTCATCATTAGTCAAATGGATATTTCAAAGCTCCACAGAATCCGGATTGAAATGACGTTGCTAGCTGAAAATAGTTGCGCTGACAAAGAAATTCCAGACAGAAAAAAACTGCAAATTTCGTGATGTCAGAGCTCACTGTTTGAGAGTCATAATTTGACCAAAAATGTTGATGCCAAATTAAATTTTAAATGCGGCGACACCTTTGTTGTGAATTAATCACACTGATTTGACAAAATATAAACAGATTGACTCGCCAATTCAAAACATCACAATATCATTCGACACTCGTATCTTACGCAAGCACAACCCTTGAATATGAACCGTCGAGAGGTGTAGATACTCTTAGTATCACCCCGGTGAAAGAAACATTGCTTGAAATGGCTTCGGCCGCGATTGGTGATCAGATATGAATAGCCAGGTACTATCCAACCTTCCTCTTTGCCATCTCATTCCCATCCCCACTTCCTTTAGCTTCACAGCATACCCCGATTGGGGATGCCATAGTCCCGCCGGCTCCCGACATTGGGACCCTTGTGCGGTGGTTTCACATAAAAAAAAAAAAGATTTTGTTAAAATTTGGTTGTTTGATCAGCCGTCAAGCATAAGTCATCAAAATTTGAACCAACGCTGACGGGCCGAGAATCAGCCTTCGACGTTATTGAAATCTTCGTCTGCCAGAGCACGGGAAAATGGCGGCAGAAACAACTGGGCCTAAGTGCTTCGAACATTGCCCTCGACAATTTCAATCACCGACATATCTCATTAGGTTCATATCCGCCAGGTTATACTACCGCACTCGAACAATAAACGACGCAAAGGGAATAGCACGTTACCTGTTCGCGGCGCAGGGTTTTCTCCTCCTTCTCGCGGCGCCGCACCTCCAGCACAAACTCGTTGAACAGGCCCTCGCGTTCGCGCACCTTGTCCACGCCGCGGAAACGGTCCTCCTTGCCGTGCTTGGCCGCAAACTCCGAGAACGATGTCCTGGAGAGAAAAACGTTAAAAAAAACATTGTCACAGAGTAGCTAGAAGCTGACAATTCAACAGGGACTTAATGGTATATTATAAAATGGTATGAAACATAAGGAACATTATGGAACATCATGGATCATTATGGATAGCTAAGAACATTTGGAACACCAAAAATTTGACTAACCAATATTACGGGAGTGTTTGGAACATATTGAAACATTGGGAACAATTTGAAACCGAGTATATTTAAAAAGTGATAATTTGTTGAGTTCTTACCTTCATGTTTTTCACCCATTATTCCAACCTACCTATCCAACCATTTTGCCGTATTGAATTCCGTATTCAACAACACTATGTTCAAAACAATTGAAAGTCAAACAGACTAGTTTTTCGTTTGAAGAGTAAAAAAAACGTGGTTGTTGCTTGTTCGTTTCACTACTTCGTTGGTTTGTGGTTTAATCTTCAAAAATATAAAATAAACGTGGTGCGTAGTGAATAAGACTAAAAGTGTGGTTTTTCGTGAATTGTTTCAGTAGTGAAATTGTGCAAGAAGAACATCAACTTCATCGGTGAGTGAATTGGTTTTCCAATTATTCCTTCATTTTATAAATCGTTCCACATCCATGATTAGACACTTCCATCAAGTAGTGTAGTTTATCGTTTACAATCAACTATTTTCCAAATTCATCTGAAGCTCGAATCACATTCGGTGTTTCATCGCAGCTTCCGATCTAACATGGAGCATTTAGGACAATATGAAACCAAGGAACATTCTGGAACGTAAGAGGAACATTGTGGAACATATGCAAAGTTAGAAAGTGTGCTCACTTGCTGTGCACCTTGGCCTCCTCCATGAGGGCTCTGAAGTCGTCCTTGCGCTGCCGCAGCCGGTTCCTCTTCTCCTTCCTTTCCTCCTCCGCCCGGTCTCGCACGCATTTGTCAAACACCTGCGCAACGCGTCACAACAATACATCAATCAGTTCCAGTTCTAACGGCTACCAAAACAACAGGCAAACGCATGGATCCTTGGATCTAAGATAATTTAATGTCGCACAAACCAAAAGAGTGGTTATCTATGCTTTGTAGAGATTGTATTCAACTGTCACCCTTGGGGTAGTGGCCAAATAAATGTTCCGGTTGTGGTAAGAGTTCTTAGTATTAGGTGTACAACTTTGCATTTGCCGTTTTCCTATAGATGACTTTAGCGGTAAGTAGTGGTCGAAATAAATATTTACATAGACGTCATGCAATAAACTTAGGCATCTGTCAACATAACTCCATTCTGTCCATTTGTGTCTGTATCATTCTGTCTGCGCCCTTGAGGTGATTTTTCACAAAAACGGCGCTTTACAAATCATCCAAATATTATTATCATAAATTTATTCTCCATTGAAAATGTCAGTTTACGAGCCAAATTCTTGTCATTTGCGGGAGGTTTTAATTGAAAATGCTCGACCCCATGTGGCGAGAGTGGTCAAGACATACTTGGAAATGTTGAAATGGGAAGACCTACCTCGCCTCCTTAATTCTCCAGACGTTGCTCCCTCTGACCATCACTTGTTTCCATCAATGGCTCGCGACCTGGCTGACCAGCACTCCCGGTCTCATGAAGTAAAAAATTGGATCGATTCGTAGATCGCTTTAAAAGATGTCCAGTTTTTTCAACGCGGGATTCGTACGCTGCCCGAAAGATGGGAGAAAGTAGAAAGTAGTGGCCAGAGACGGACAATACTTTGAATCATTGATGTGTAACCAGTTTTTTACAATAAAGCCTCGAATTTCGGGAAAAATCAACAGAAGCAAAGTGGTACACGTAATAATTTTGTAAGAAATGCGTCAACTAGTGAAAAAGTGAATGCACCTGCTTCCTTTCCTTGGACGTCAGCAGCAGATACCTGGAGTCAAACACGATCTTGTGCAGCTCCTTTTCCCACGTGGAGAAAGCGGACACCTGCGAACAACACAATATATAGTCAGTGAAAAGGGTACGCAATCAACTGTAACAATCAGCGGGACAGAGTTTCAATCGTCAAAACAAATTCATCCTCAATTCTTGTGCCATTCGTTAGATTACTCTTCCTAGGGCTCGGAGCACCAAGCCATAACAGTGAATACCGCGCAAAAGCGCCAACCCCCGGAAGAGGAAGGTTGGAAAGTACCTGGCCATCCCGATCGGGTCACCGAACAGGGCTAAAGCCGTTTCAAGCAAGGTTTCAGTTCTGAGTGGTGGTCTTTCACCAGGACTATACTGACTATCTGTAAGTTGTTTTAAGGGGTTGCATGGGTTTCAGAGGCCAAAAAAAAGGTAATTTTATCGATTTTTTTTCTCTTAATACAGAAAAGATTTTTATAAAGTTTTTTTTTTGCATATTATTAGATAACTTTTGAACTTAAAAAAAAAAAATGATGAGAAAATATGATAAATTGAATTGATGGCAGTCGATTTTTGGAGGTGCCTCGACAAAAAGGTAGTTTGCGGTAGTCAAAATAACTTGCGACTGCTTCGTCTGAAAAATGAAAATAAAATATTTTCTTTAAGTTTGAGAGTAAAACTAGTCCCTGAACGAAGGATTTAAAAAAAAAAAAAATTAAATTTTTGTCACTTTTTCGGTAAAATTTTCGGTATTCATTACGTTGTCAAAATTTTTGTAGTCTAAGGAAAAAAAATTCCTTCGTTTAGGGACTACAAAATGATATTTCAAAGAAATGTTCAAAATTTGGGCGAGATCAACCGATCAGTTTCCGAGAAATTTTGACTACCGATTTCGAAAAGTGTGTTTCGAGAAAAACGCGTTTAAAGTTTAGTGTAACTAAAAAGTGAAGAGCGCTACAGTCATGAGAGGATAGTTCAAAATGCTATATCTCCAAAAGTTTAAGTCAGATCGATTTGAAATTTTGGGAATATATTCTTGAAGAGTTTTACTATCAAAAAAATAAAAACGATTTTTTGAAAATCTGAAACCCATGTAACCCCTTAAATATCTAGCATTAGAGATCTCTTCAACTCGAGACGTGAACATGATTCACGTTTGGGTTGTTTGTATGATTCGTTATTTTTCAGCTTGGCTTCGGAGTGATTAGCTGGCTTCTGAGTTGCCTTCCTCCTAAGAGTTTTTTTATTTCATTAAAAGCATCCCCAAAGATGACCTGGACTGACCTCCTTCTCGGCCAGCATCTCGCGGAAGGACTTGACGCGCAGGTCCAGGGGCACCATGGCGCGCTCCCGTGCGGCGCGCACCTCCGCCTCGATGGCCGCCTCCTTGCCGGCGTCGATGGTGCCCGGCGTGGGGACTTTCTTCTCCGGCACTGCAAGGAAATGTACCAACATTAGCGATATGACAATACCACTAATCAAATTTCTTCTCACTAGACCCTTTTTTAGAAAATTGATAACTTGAAGATCTAGCACATCATAAAAGCAAATTAAAATAAATGAAAAAATAACTTTGTATATTATTTATATTTTTATGACCGACCGGTTTCGCTTAGCCTAAGCATCATCAGGGTACAAAATTAAACTAAACAAAAAATACGAAGTGTGCGGTTATATATACATACAGAGAGAAAACACAATATAAAATAAAATAACAGAACAATGAGAAAACAATAGAATAACATTAAAATTATAACAAAGGAACATAGAGAAAGAGACAGATAATATGAATTGAAAGAGACAAAACGTCAACTGAGAAGGTGATTAAAGAATAATGATAAATTTAATGAGTTTATGGGAAATATACTTCATATTACTGGACAAATTTACCTGAATATTAAGAATATGAAAAAAAAAAAATTATATACATATTCTTTTCAGGGCTTTCTTATTGCCCTCGCCTACTCCTCATTGATGTTCAATGCCCGCTGAGGCTTGGCGCACACGCCAGAGTTCATTCCGTGCAGCGCCTTATCTCACTTATTGACTGTGTTTAGGTCAAAGGCGATATTCCACATTTTTTGCAAGCCAACTTAGATCGAGTGGTTTGAACAACTGTCACATTTTACACCGTCGCAAATCGATAATTAGCGCCACTATGAATTTTTTACGGTTGCCACTTCAAATAATCGCCTCCGTTGACACATTTTGTGCGGGTGGAATTGCGCGCTAATTACTAAACAATGAAAACAAGAGTGTTTAAAAAATAAAAAAGTTTTTTTTTTTAAATAGTAAAAAGATCAAAAGCAGTTTAAAATGTGTCCGCATAAAAGGTAATTTCACCCTTCCCGCCAAACGCTACCAATCGACCAAACAGAGTGGTAGATACTCTGAGTGTCGCCCTGGCGAAAGACCACCATTCGAAATCGAAGCGTTGCTTTAAATACCGTGTTTGGTGACTAGATCTGAATAGCCAGATACTTTCTAACCTTCCTTTTCCCCATCTCCTTCCACTTCCCACTACCTTCAGCTCTCACACCATACCCCAATTGGGGATGCCATAGTCCCACTGGCTCTAGACGGTCGGGAGCAGTTGTGACTCTTGTGCGGTATTCACTATAAAAAATTTAAAATCGGCTAAGAATACCCTTTCCGCAGATAGTGCGTTAACCACCGATTCTCGGCCCGTTTCAGCGTTTGATCAAATTGTGATCAGGTGCCAATCATAACCGTTATGTTTAAGGCCTGAATCTCATTGTAAAAAATGTGGAATAACGCCTTTCTACCGGTATTTCAATGGAAGTTGCTCCGAGGAACTTGCGACATTGATCCCTTCGACGCCGGTGCATAGTCGGGAAACTCGCCAAACACGCACCCAACATTTGTACAGGGTTGACATTCAATACATGAGAACGGGTCGCTTTTACGACTCGTTCTCATGTTCAATAGCTCGGCTATGGAACGATTTGCCGGCCTCTGTGTTTCCTCCCTTTTTCAACACGGGTCTCTTCAAGACCCAGGTTTACTCAAATAACTCACTCTCTTTCCTCAAAAAGACCCTCCACACAGCATTCCCAAAGATGACATAGGCCTTGAGGGAAATTATTTCCCTCAAGGCCTCCTGGGTGGAGTTATTGTAAGAAAAAAAAAACAGTCTATAGTATCTCAAGCAGTAATTGTGATGCTGCAGCAGAAAGAAACCCGATCTATGCACCAGGCCTGAAGTCACCACCGCCTCTTCCAGAAGCAAAAAAGTTGCTTTATTAGAATGAAGAAAAATAAACAAAGAGTGAATGAGACAGCATCAATCTTCGTTTCCCGTACGGAGAGAATAAATAAAAAGCGGCTCACCAATCTCCTGCACCTCCGGGCGGCCCTTCTTCGCTTCGGGTTCGCTGTCCTCGTCGCTGTCGCTGCGCACCGTCACGGTGGCCCCCGCGGCCGCGGCCGGCCTTGGCCTCTTGCCGCCGGCCCCCCGGGCGCCCGAGCCCGCCGCGCCCGACGTCGCCTGTCCCGTCGCCAGCGAAGAGGACTGCGCGCGGCGCCCGCGGCGGCGGCCGCCGTGCCGCCCGCCGCGGCCACGCCGGCCGCCTGGGAAGCGGCGGTGGCTGCGGCAGCCTGGAATTGACAGAAGTCGAAGAAATGACAATGTGATAAAGCGAGGTAATTGATTTTGTGTATTTGGATTTTTTCTTTAGAGTGTGAATGTATATGGAGATAGAGAGCTAAATATATTTTACCCAACCTATACAAATTTATGATAAATCACTCTCTACGGGGTTTTACGTCGTAAACCGTGAGAGAAAGAGAAATGGCAAGTTGTCGCATAATATTGCAACACTTTTAGGTATGTGAGCAGGTTTTCCGTCTCCACCGACTCCGTCCACTACCGTTTTGTTATGTGACATAACTCAACGGTTATTGAGGTTATATCCTATATTTTTGTTGACAACAATACTGTGAAAGAGTGGTTGTACAAATAAACGCTACATTATGTGGACATGTGCTATGAATGGATGTAAAAAGGTGTGTCCATGAAAACCCTAGCCACGCCTGAGTCAGGTATAAATCAACAATCCTGACTACACTGTTTCGAAACGCTATCCCTCCTGTATCTAGAGCTCTTGTAAATATCCAAAAATATTAAATCCGTAAAAATCAAGAACAGGTCCGGGCAGTAAAAGCATCAGTGACGAGGCACAGAGGTTTTGATCAGGGAAGGCAGTAGGAAAAACAGCATATTCATTGATAATAGAGATAGATACCAACAGATGTCACTGATTGGTATTGAATTTATACTGTAAAAGCACTGCCTAGACACTAACAAAGATACTAACACAAACGAGTCACTTGAACGTGCAACAGCTCGCAGCATACATATTTTGTGTAGTCTAGTGAACATAGAATAATCTACTCCGACGATGGCGGCGTTTGGGTATATGTAGTTACCGCTTTTGACACTTAAAAGTAGGAAGGTCGGTGTAGCGCTCGCGGCGGTGCAAATAGCTGAACTTTAAGTTAAGATTTATTTATTTTGCAATAATTTCATATTATTTAATCTAATATACATATTTGTATGCGAGTACGGCAAGGTAGGCAGTGCTTATGTGTCTATATGGAGTGCACGGGTCTGTAAGCAATCTCTTATAAGGTTCATATTTAATTAAATTACACCAACAGCACTAAGTTCGGCGACATTTTTTTTCTTATCAATAGTTTGAACCTACCTGACTGTCGGCGAGCGCCTCGGGCGGGTTGCTGACCGCGCGGTCCACGTCAGCCCGGCCCGCCAGCTGCTCCGGCCGTTCCCAAACCGACGAGTGCGCCGTCGGATTGTAGAAGAACACGCGTCCGTCACCCGTCCACACCACGCACCTGGATAAAAATTCAGTAAAACCCAGTCAAAAGGTTTTCACACTAAGGGAGTTTTATATTTCTGCATTGGCAAGAAGCGCACATACCAAGGGGTGCCCGAGATGGGGGTGCTGGACACGGGGCGCGACTTGTCCTGCTGCTTGGCGAGCTGCTCCTTCTCCCGCGCCACCCGCGCCTCCTCCGCCTCGCGGTCCGCCTGCTTGCGCGCCTCCAGGCCGTCCACCACCGCGCCGTTTGTTACTGCAAGAGGAAAAACAATGACTACTGTATAAGAAACAAAAAATGCTAGATTTTTACTTTCATTATTACAATTCTTTTGAATGTGCCCACAGCAGAAATCAAAATTAATTTCATATTTCATTTGGAGGGGCAAATGTCAAAATGTCGATTTGATGACAATGTCAAATGTAATAGGAGTTAAAATATCAGGTGTACAACTTTGCTTCCGCCGTTTCCCTATAGATGGCGTTAGCAGCAAGTAGTGATCGAAATAAATAGACCATAGACTTATGCAATAAACTTCAACATAACCCCATAGAAACATCAGTTGAAAATGTCAGTTTACGAGCCAAATTCTCGTCGATCGCGAGAGGTGCAGGGTGACAATGCTCGACCCCATGTTGCGAGAGTGGTCGAGGCATTCTTGGAAACGTCGAAATGGGAAGTCCCACCCCACCCGCCGTATTCTCCAGACGTTGCTCCCTCTGGCTATCACTTAGTTCAATCAATGGCGGGCGACCTGGCTGACCAGCACTTCCGGTCTCGTGAAGAAGTAAAAAAAATGAATTGATTCGTGGACCGCTTCAAAAGACGACCGGTTTTTTCAACGTGGAATTCTTACGCTGCCTAAAAGATGGGAGAAAGTAGTGGCCAGCATGGTAATTTGAATCATAAATGAATAACCAGTTTTTTTACAATAAAGCCTCGGAATTTCTGAAAAGGGCGAACGCAAAGTTGTACACCTAATAACTAGTATAGTCCATTCGAAGAAGTCAAACTGTTTTCGCCCAGAGAAAAGACAAATAAGTTCATAGTAACAATTATATCAAATAAATTAACTGCCCAGTCAAAACACAAGATGCGCCGTTTATGAAACAATAAATGTACGAATGTGATTGAAGCAAGGATTATGTGCCAAGACAGAGCTGTGTGACTAGTAAGTTAGTTTTTCATTACCGAGAAAAGATTCAAATGATTGAATAATATAGGGTCCGCCAAATAACTTTTTTTTTTTCAACTAGTGCTTATTTCGTGAATGGTAACACTTAGCTCATGTCTGATTTGACAGATAATTAGTTTTATCCTTCCGCTGAGCGAATATGGTTGTGTATACGCTTGAACAACGCTGGGAAATATTGCGACATTACTTTGAAAATCATGGTAATGTTGCAGAATGTGTGCGAAAATTGCGTACGGTTTTTGGAAGAAGAGAAGCACCGTCAGCTCCGTATGTTCGTTATCTTGTGAAAAAAGTGAAAGAAACTGGCATCCTCATCGATAAACCAAAGCGTGAAAAGCCAAAAACAGTGCGTACACCCGAGAATATCGATGCTGTGGCAGAAAGTGTGCGTGAAGCGCCATCAACATCAATTCACCGTCGTTCTCAACAATTGAACATTTCGGAGACATCATTGAGACGAATTTTGCATAAAGACCTTGGTATGACGCCATACAAAGTCCAATTGGTTCAGGAGTTGAAGCCAACTGACCATCCAATGCGTTTTCGCTTCTGAGTGGGCCTGCGATCGACTTACAGAAGATGCCGATTTTGCCAAAAAATCATCTTTTCGGATGAAGCTCATTTTGATCTTGGCGGGTATGTAAACAAGCAAAATTGTCGTATTTGGGGCACAGAAAACCCGCACGCATACATTGAAAAGCCGGTACACCCAAAACGAGTCACTGTTTGGTGCGGATTTTGGTCCAGAGGCATAATTGGGCCATTTTTCTTTGAAAATGAGCAAGGAGTGGCCGTTACAGTCAATGGCGATCGTTATCGGGCCATGTTGAACGAATTTTTTGTTCACAAAAATTGAAGAGGAGGATATTGGCAACATTTGGTTTCAACAGGGCGGGGCGCTACGTGCCACACAGCCAGCTACACTCGATGTTTTGCGCCCTGTTTTTGAAGATCGCATTATCAGCCGCAGAGCTGATGTCGTTTAGCCACCTCGGAGCTGCGATTTGACACCGTTGGACTATTATTTGTGGGGTGCCCTCAAAGATAAATGTTACGCCGACAAGCCAGAGACAATTGACGCTTTAAAGGACAATATTCGTGAAGCCATTGGTGAAATACAGCTGCACACAATCGATAATGTGCTTAAAAATTGGACCGATCGTGTAGGCTACTGCATGACCAGCCGAGGCAGCCATTTGAATGAAATTATTTTCCATTATTAACCGGAAGGATTGTACTTATAAATAAAAAAAGAAATTTGAGAAAATATTCAGTAGTTTTTTTTTTATAGCATTTTCAAAAAAAAAAAGTTATTTGGCGGACCCTTTATATGAAAATTATACAAAATGTCACTGACCATTTTCTGTCGCCTTGAGAGCTGCCGCGTTGTCCACCTCCATGGGGGTGGTGGGGGCTACGTTGCCCACCCCCCCGGGCATGCCGACTGGTGCGCCACCGGCCACGGCTGAGGCCGCCAGCGCTGCCGCCTGTTGCATGACGTTCTGGGGAAAAGAGTGGCATTACGACGATGTAAAGTCAAAATGGATCATTTTAAATGCGCAGCGTAAAGTGATGCAACACTCGTTAACCAATCTAAAAAAAATTATAGTTACTTACTAACTAATATTTTTATATAATATATTTTTTTAAGTAAATACAGTTGAAACTGCTCCCAACCGTCTGGAGCCAGTGAGACTATGGCATTCCCAATCGGGGTATGTTGTGAGGTCAAAGATAGTGGGGAGAGGAAGGAAATGGGGAAGAGGAAGGTTGGGAAGTACCTGGCTATTCACATCTGGTCACTAAACAGGGCTAAAGCCATTTCAAGCAACGTTTCAATTCTGAATGGTGGTCTTTCACCAGGGCGATACTTGAGGCATGAGTGTCGTATTTATACTACAGTCAAACCCGCTTAAGAAGTTCCCGTTTAATATGTTTTCCGCCCTAAGAAGGCCTGTTTCATTATCCCCGAAAAATTCCCATACAAATTACCCATTTTTTTCCGTTTAATATGTTTCCGTGTAAGAAGATTTCCGCATAAGAAGATCGAAAATATGTTCCCCCAACAAAATTATTACCCTCTTAAAAGGATTTACAGGACAAATTCTAAGATTTATTGCCGGTATTCTTTGATATTTCAGCCGGCCGGCTATAATGGGTCCAATAAAACCCTAAAATTGAGCTATTGTTATTACCCATCGGCTGGGATTAACCAAATGCAGTGAACACTAGACTATTACAGTAATGTTATGAGATAAAGGGCTCTAAAGTAACGTACTCTAGAGTTCATTATCGCATAACTAGGCTGTGTCGTATTCTAAAGTTTTGAAATGCTAATTCTAAAATCGGAACACCTACTCAGATCACCTAAGACACCATGAGTGCGACAAAGATAGACAGTTATTACTAAACTGCCGCCAATACGAGCGCTAGGTAGTTAGGTACACTAACTGTTTAAAAGAAAAAAAGGTGGCATCTACTCAAATCAAATACAAAATTTATTTTTAATAATTAAATTGGCAGCCGCGAAATATCAAATTCAGCGTGAAAATGTCGTATAATCTTGAATAATTACTTCGTAAACTGCATCTGAGAGGCCGCCCGTGGCAATAATGATGCCGTGAAAGTTAAAATTCAGCGGGAAAATGTCGCATAACCCGAATAATAACTTCTCAAATCTGCATTTGAGAGGCCGTCCGTTGCGATAACGATGCCGCGAAATATCAAATTCCATCAGAAAATGTCATACAACCGAATAATAACTTCTCAAATCTGCATTTGAGAGGCCGTCCGTTGCGATAACGATGCCGCGAAATATCAAATTCCGTCAGAAAATGTCGTACAACCGAATAATAACTTCTCAAATCTGCATTTGAGAGACCGTCCGTTCGCGATAACGATGCCGCGAAATATCAAATTCCGTCAGAAAATGTCGCACAACCGAATAATAACTTCTCAAATCTGCATTTGAGAGACGTTATATAACGATGCCGAAAATCAAATTCTCAAAAAATGCTGCATCTCAAATCTGCATCCGAGAGGCCGTCCGGCCAGCGATAACGATGCCGCGAAATGTCAAATTCCGAGTGAAAATGTCGTATAACCGAATAATAACTTCTCAAATCTGCATCAGAGGCCGTCCGGCGCGATAACGATGCTGCGAAATTTCAAATTCCGCGAGAAAACGTCGTGTAATCGAATAATTACTCGAATCAATACTCCGTAAATCTGCATGTCCAGATCGTCCACAACGGTAACCCCGCCGCGTAATTTAAATTTTCGCGGTAAATGTATTCTCTAAAACCATTACTTGGTGAATCTTTCGGCCGTTGGGGGAAACGTCTGCGATTTAATTTACGCAATTTTTCAGCGAAAACACTGAATTTGACTTAGATTAAAACGAGTTTAAAAAGTAAAATCGTATAATTGTTTAGTTTTTTGTTTGTTTATTCGCAACATAAGATTTTTTGTAGATACTACCTTTTATGCAACGACGCTTACCCGGCCTGCCTGAGAATATGGGATCGTATTTTTACTAGACTTGTTTGTAAATTTGTAACACTTTGTAAAAATGACTAAACCTTAGACTCTTACATTAAATAATACTTGGCATTTGGATGACACATTTTATTTTTGTCATCTTTTCCCACCCTTTTTGTTGTGTTTTATTCTGTGCATCCCCCAGGCATTGTTATTATTAAAATGAAAATAAACAAATGGTTTCCTTGAGTTTCGCAGTCGCTTAGTATTATTCTTTCTGCAGGGATAAAATATTGAGCTGTTTTTCTTTATTATTTGGTATAAGTAACTTTATAGTTTAGTTTTTTTTGTATTTTGGAACATACATAGTTAAGTTCAACTAAGCAAACAAAAAGTTTCTGAACAAAATGTTTTGATGAAATATTTCCTAGTTGCTGTAAAACACCCGAAACCAAGTAGGTATATATTATTATTTTAAATTCTACTAGAGTAAAGTAATTTTTGACTTCTCAAAATAACATATATATTTATTTTATCTACTTATCCATCATATTGCAATGTTATAAAAACCTGGATTTAGATATCAAATTTAATCCAAAATTTTGAGAAATTTGAAAACCCTCTTAAGATGTTTTCCCGCTTAAGAAGTTTTTTTCGGCTGGTCCCTTGAAAAACTTCTTAACAGGGTTTGACTGTATATTTCAAATCTCCATAGTTCCCGGTGAAAATGACATGGCACGCTGAAAAAAAGTTGTTGCGTAGACATTTACGATGCCACAGCACAAACTGTTAAATAATGTTTTCTACTTTTTTACAGTAAAGTTGACTCACAACATTTAATATTTGAATCAACGTTAAATTATAAGATACGTCAATATTGTTGTTACTGGTTAATTTTGGCAAACTCACGTTAACGGGTGGCGCCGTTGTCATGCCGACTGCTGCAGAGACCAGAGCCGGCTGGCCAGTTATCATCGGAGGGGGCAC
Source organism: Drusus annulatus (assembly GCA_022651775.1). Lineage (NCBI taxonomy): Eukaryota > Metazoa > Arthropoda > Insecta > Trichoptera > Limnephilidae > Drusus > Drusus annulatus. The sequence goes on along the minus strand of JAGWCC010000540.1, from coordinate 241,447 downwards.
GTTGGGTGTCGCCGGTTTTTGGAAAACTGAAAAAAATAAATTAAAAGCTTTAAATACTAAATGCACATCTGTAAAGAGGGTTTCACTGTCACCAATGAAAAGCTGGTGAACTCCGTGGCAGAGAGGTAAGCTCCTTGACTCTCGATCCAAAGAATGTGGGCAGTGTTGATCAGGGTAGTAGGAAAAACAGCTGATTAATTGATAATACAAATATCTACAAACAGACGTCACTGATTGCAGTTGGATTTGTACTAACAAAAATATTGACACAAATGGGCCACTTGAACGCGCAACAGCGCACAAATTTTGTGTAGTCTAGTGAACATATAATAATCTACTCTTACGTTGGCGGCGTTTGGGCAAATGTAGTTGCCGCTTTTGACACATTATAGTAGGACAGTCAGTGGAGCGCTCGCCGTGATGCGAATAGCTGAACTTATTAATCACGTGATAATTTGTTAAGTTTTTACCTTGATGTTTTTTCACTCAAGTTCCTACCCATCCAACCATTTCGATTTCCGTATTCAACAACACCGTGTTCGAAACAATCGACAATCAAACAAAAGAGTTTTGATGTGAAAAACGGGTCGGCTGGTTCGTTTCGCTTGTTCGTCGGTTTGTTCTCCAAATAATATAAAATAACTGTGGTGTTTTGTGAATAAGGCTAAAATCAGTGTGACGATTCGTTTCGTTAATAATACAATTGTGTAAGAAGACTTCAAGAAATTTCAACTTCAACTCGATCGGCGAGTTTTTCGATTCCATTTTCCCTTCATTTCATAATCTTTCCCCACAATAATAACAGTGAACTTATATAGCGCAGTTTTGTGATATTTCACCTCAAGTGCGCTTCATGCTAAATTAATTATGCCAATAAGACTAACTAACAAGGAGAAAATAATACATAATATGTATACAAATTAAAACTATCTAAAATAATGATCGTTATCATAAATCACGAGAAAAGGTTCAGATATGGGTATAACAATGTATGTGTACATCAACAGATTAAAAACAATTTACCAGGAGCTAAGGGTATAAAAATTCAGATGAAACAAATTAATTCATATAAACACATTTGTCAAATCAAAGAAAAGGAAATATGATTGAGGACAGTTAATATGTTGGCACTTAAAACATTAATATTCAAGTATTGTAAGTAAACGATTCTAAAAATGCAAACAGTGTAAATAAAGCAAGTAACAAAAGAAAATGAATATTTTATGACAATGAGTAAATGGTTTTCAGTAGATAGTGAGGACATTGAGTTATAATGATAGAAGAAAGGAGAAAACCGAAACAAAGCAAATTAGGGACGTTTTCAAAGAAATTAAATTTTAATAAGTTACGTTTTGTATGTGGGATTTTTAAACAATTTGGTTTTTAAGACTCGTTTGAACTCTGCTAGGTTCTGTATGTTGGCAAGTTTTGTGGGAAGCTTATTCCAGATAACTCCATCAAGCAATATAGTTTATCGTTTACAGTCCACTATTTTCCAAATTCATCTGAAAACACAACAACACTTCGGATACCTCCAAATAATATAAAATAGCTGTGGTGTTTTGTGATCCAAATTCACCTAAAGCTGAAAACACAACAACACTTCGGACACGACACGTCACATTCAGACAACATAATACTGGTGCGGGCTTTGGACCAAAGCGACGCACGGATAGAAGTGGCTTCGTACCTTCCAGATCCTTGATGGGCTGCGGTTTCTCCCAGACGCTCTCCTGCTTCTTGGCATTGTAGTAGTAGGTGCGTCCGTCCGGGGCACGGTGGGACGTCCAGTCTGCCGCCATGGCCACCAGCTCGGGCGGGGGCGCCTGTAAACGCAATATTATCATAGTGTTTATTTACTGACATACTTATTAAGGCAAGGATTCTCCGTAAGGTAAGACAAAATAAAAATGATCTTTAATTTGGAAATGAGAGGAAGATTTAAAGAATATATATATATATATTTGGAAATGTTACGCGTGTTTTGTTCGGAATAGCTAAACTTGCTTTAAAACCAAGGCTTATCTGTCTAATTTAATGGCCTAATAAACCAACACTAAAAATCTAATAAGTAAGACGGATAGTGAATACCGCCCAAGAGTCCCAACTGCTCCCAACCGTCTAGAGCCAGTGAGACTATGGCATCCCCAATTGGGATATGTTGTGAGGCTGAAGGTAGAGGGGAGGGGAAGGAGACAGGGAAGAGGAAGGTTGGGAAGTACCTGATTATTCAGATCTGGTCACCAAACACAACGGCTAAAGCCGTTTCAAGCATCATTTCAATTCTGAATGGTGGTTTTACGCCAGGGCGATAACCAGAGTATCTGCCACTCTGGAAGATCTACAGATGTTCGCAGCATCAGAGGACCAATCAAGAGATCTCTCGTGGCGCTGCAGCTCTGTACTTCAGTTCCGCTATACGAGACGAAGAAGATGCATTTGACGGCCTACGTAGTCGAGTGATAAGACGCTTGACTACGAATCAAAAGGTTGCGGGTTCAAAACCAGCGTGCGCATAAATTTGCTTTAATTAATGTGTCATAATATATTTGATTCATATATCATATATATACATGAAAATAAAATACAGTATATTTGTGGCACGTTCTAGTGGTAGATACTCCAAGTATCGTACCTGGTGAAAGACCACCATTCAGAATCGAAGCTTTGCTTGAAGTGGCTTTGGTCGTATTTGGTGACCAGATCCGAACAGCCAGGTACTTCCCGACCTTCCTCTTCCCCATTACCTTCAGCCTCGCAACATACCCAATTGGTGTTGCCATACTCTCTCTGGCTCTAGACGATTGGGACCCTTGTGCGGTATTAACTATAAAAATACAAAAATTATAAAAAAAACATACCTGTTGCGGCGGCCACTGCGGCTGCCCCCACTGCGGGAAGCCGGGGGGCGGCAGGGAGAACTGCGGGGGCTGCGGCTGGGGGGGCATTCCGTCCGCGGGGGGCGGCATTCCTGCAGACACGGTAACACGTACACCATTACAACAGGCAATTTACACAATCGCGTCGCGAGTCGTAGAACGCAAGTGTTGCAAACGGTGGTGAACCAAAGTCGTTATCGAACTTTTTGGGCTAGGAAACCCTAAACGGGCTATTGGACGTTGGCGTTCCATCCCAAAGACGGATGACAATGATAAATTAGTGTCTTCACCAAGATCTGGGGATGTTTTCAGTTGAGTCAATGTCAAACATCTTACGATTGTGGGCTTGCTAGCCAAGGTCAACCAATCATCATTGATGATGTTGACGAAAACACTCGTCGCGCTAACGTTGTCAATTTTAAGGCAGCCATACTAGCCTTCCTTAGAGGCATAAAGACAGAAACATGTGCTGAAACCTCAGAACAAGAATATATATGGAGAGAGAGCTAAATGTTTTTACCCAACCTATACAAATTTACGATAAATCACTTTCTCCGAGTTTTCATGTTGTAAACCGAGAGAGAGAAAGAGACAAGACAAGTTGTCACATTATATCGGACCACTTCTAGGTGTGTAATCATGTTTTCCGTCTCCGGCGACTCCGCTGACTACGTTTTGTTATGCGACATAACTCAATGGTTTTTGAGGTTATATGCTATATTTTTATTGGTAATAATATTTGGATAATTTGTATGGCGCCGTTTTTGTGAAAAATCACCTCGAGGGCGCTGTAACATACATAACAACCATAACGGCCTCCATTGTCGAGTGGTAAGATGCTATGAATCCAAAGGTTGCAGGTTCAAACCCGGCGTGCGCCTATAACTTTTATTTAATTAATATAAGCCACAACACATTTAAATCATACGAAATATTGTAAAGTTTATTTGCGGCACGTTCCAGAGTGGTAGATACTATAAGTATCGCCCTGGTGAAAGACCACCATTCGAATCGAAACGTTGCTTGAAATGGCTTTAGCCGTGTTTGGTGACCAGATCTGAATAACCAGTTACTTCCCAACCTTCGTCTTCCCCATCTACTTCCCCTCCCCACTACCTTTAGCCTCACAACATACTCCCAACTGGGGATGCCATAGTCCCACTGGCTCTAGACGGTTGGGAGCAGTTGGGACTCTTGTGCGGTATTCACTATAAAAAATAAAATACTGTGAAAGAGTGGCTTTACAAATAAACGCTACATGATGTCGACATGTGCTATGAATGGATGTAAAAAGGTGTGTCCATGAAAACCCTAGCCACGCCCGAGTCAGGAAAAAAATCAACAATCCTGACTACACAAGCTATCTCTCCTGGTATATTATTACATATTTTTTTTAAAGAATAGACATAACGGCACCGAGGTACACATTGGAGTTTGGATAGTCTCACCTGTCATATTGGGAGGCTGCTGCGTGTGGTTGAACTGGCTGGGAGAGTTGTCGTCCTCGTTCTGGTCTCCGTCCTCCGACTGCGCCGAGTTCTGGTCATCTTCCGCCCTCCGGTTGCCCGATTGGTCCACTGCAAGATAACATCGTTAAATACTTTTAAAATTACAGATATTTGATAGGTCAAAAAAAAGGTCAAGGTTATAATTGAAGATCCAAGGTAACATGGCTGGTCTGACTAATTTTACGCCTTTGGAACATTTTGTGTTGTGGGCGCGTTCGTGTGCCCAAAGTAGGTTAAATGTTGCCTTACTTACAGGGGTGAATTGATCAATCATTTACAAATATTAAAATTCTTTCTATCTAGGGCCTAGGAGAGGAAACGTCTTATGTAAATTGGCGAAATTGTATTCTTTCTTTTAAATCGGAATGGATCTCACTCGTAGGGATTTTATCAAAAATTAAGACCAAGAAAGGGACGCTTAGATGGTTTGGGCGTGTAGAGCGAATGAACGAAGAAAAGAGTGTGAAAAGAATATATGACGCGAAAGTGAATGGAAGAAGTCGGGGACCTCCGAGGAAGACATGGCACGATCAAGTGAGCAAATACTTGAATCGGGTCATGTGAAGAGTCAGAATAACAGAAGAGTATGTATGAGACGATGTATGAATGTGAATAAAGTAAAGAGTGTGTGCCAAGGCAGAGTTGTCTGCCTCTCTGCCTACTCCTGCAGAAAACAAGGGCGTAATGGTTAGTTAGTTGGTCATAACCCTCCGTCAACATTAAAAAAAATCTTACCGTCCATTTTATTAGGCATGCCCATATGTCCCATAGGGCCGCCCATCTGGTTCATCTGGCCCGGATTCTGCATGAAGCCCATGGGTCCGTTAGGCCCCATTGGCCCCATCGGCCCCATGGGTCCCATAGGGCCCATCGGACCGCCCATGGGGCCCCCCATTGGTCCACCCATCGGGCCCATGGGTCCGTTCTGCCCCATGGGTCCATTTGGCCCCATCGGTCCGTTTTGCCCCATCGGGTCCATTTGGCCCCATGGGTCCGTTTTGACCCATCTGGCCGTTTTGTCCCATCTGGCCGTTTTGCCCCATCTGATTGGGGCCGCTGGGGCCGATTTGGTTCTGCGCCATGGCCTCCACGTCTCCCTGGGTGATGACCTTGCAGTGGGGGCCCTCCTGGGGCCGTGTCCAGGTTGTTTCTCTGGTCCTCGCGTGGTAGAAGTAGGACTTGCCTTCCTCGGTTTTTGTTTCAACCCACATCTCCGGAACAGGCTAGAGCAAAATCGTAATTTTTTTAAATATGATTTTTTTTTATATTTATTTATAAATTAACGGACTAAAGTCCAATTACCGAAAAAGACATAAAAAAACGAAATGGAAAAAAGAGCGACAGAGAAAGAAGAGCACATACATAATATTAAATGAAGCAATGACAAAAACAGAACAAAATATACATAAGAAAGAACATTCAAGCCAAAGTCAAGTGAAAGTTATGGTAGTCATAAAGAATGACAAAAATCATTTAGACTGCTACCAAAAATTTCAAGACCACGGCTTGAGTTAACAAGTCTCCACATTCTGGACAGTGGAGAATGATACCCATAATTAGTATTGTGATGATTGAGGAACAGCAATTCATTGTTTCTGAGTCTACGGCAAGGAATGTTGAACTGGATGAGTTGCAACAGAGAGTTAGAATAGTCAGCGATGCGTCTTCTTATTAAAGCTCTGAACCCGAAACTCCCCCTTCTGCGAACATTTCTGAGGTGCTACAGTACCACGACAGCCCGAAAAGCATCCGGTACGGGATGTTCGATGTTATCTACAACTTCAAAATGTATTTTTGGGTGAATGCTAAAAGAATTTTAACTAATGCAAAAATTATCATACTGTCTATAGTACTTTGAATCGTTTAAAACAAAAACGATATGGTCAAGTTCTGCTGGGTGAAGTTATTTTCATGCATGATAGCTGTTTCGCTTTCTGAGGGTGTTGTCAAACTGTGGTGAAGCTAATGGCAGTAGCTATTTACATATGGAAGATCTAAAATTGACAGACTTATAACAAATAATAAGTATTCCACTCACCATGTTCGGCGGTGGTCCCATGAAGGGTCCTCCCGGGCCCATCATGTGCGGCGGCGGGGGGCCGCCCGGTCCCATCATGCCCGGCGGGCCAAACGGACCACCCGGACCGCCTGGACCCATCATGCCTGCAAAGGGTTAACAACGTTAAATATAATATACATTGATGACAATATTCAATAACGATAATGCAAAATGCTCCGCTACTGAATGCAGAACAAGAAGGGAGAACAGATAGAGGAAGGTTGGGATTACAGAACTATTCAATTCTGGTAATCCCTACAACAGTTGTTTTAGTAAGGTGCATTAAATATAGCTATCAATATCACAATGTGAAAGTGTCTATGTATATATATAGTCAATTTAGAGGCTAGCAATCCACAATGGAGTGCTGATACCAATCCTGATGTATGGCGATTGGGCATGGAGCATAGAGGAAGGCATAGAGGAAGGATGACAGATGACTGAACTCTGTAGGAATGAGATCCCCGTGTGCTAAAACCATGTATGACCGTGTTACAAAATGTTGAGATTCTGAAATAATGAATAAGAATAAGAAAGGGACACTTAGTTCGATGAACGAAAAAAGCAGTGTAAGAAGAACATATGACGTTAAAGTAAATGGTAGAAGAAGCCGGGAATGCCCGAGTGAGACATGGCACGATCAAGTGAATCAAATACTTGAATCGGTTCATGTCAAGAGTCAGAATAACGGAAGAGTATGTATGAATGTGAATGAAGCAAGGAATGCGAGCCAAGACAGCGTGTGTTGTGCGGCAGTCCATCGTTATTTTTGCAGTGTCAACGGAGGGCTGCTTTAAAATTACGTTGTAAGTAAAAGAATACGCCTTCATACACTCAGTGTGATTCATTTGTTGAACTAATTCCTTTTTTTTTTTTTGTCTTTTTATTACCTGGAGGACCCCAGGGTCCCTGGTGATCTGGCGGGAAGCGGGGAGCGTTGGGCGGCGGCTGCGCCATGTGCCCGTGCCTGGGGGGGCCGTGGTGCGGCCCGTGGTGGGGGCCGTGGTGCGGGTGGTGTCCTCGGGCGCCCGGCGGCGGGAAGAATGGGGGGGCCGCCCGAGGGGCCGGGGGGCCGCCCGGCCGGGGGCCGCCGGGGCCGTAGCCGCGGCCTCGGAAACGGGGCGGGCCGCCCATCCAGCCAGGAGGGGGGCCGCCGCGGCCTCCACGCCCGCGGTTTTGGAATCTACAAACATAAATAATACATTATGGATGGTATTCTAAGAAAAAAAATCCAATATCCATTTCAAACAGTGCAATTCTACTTCCCAATTTTTTAATAAATATTGTGTTTTAAAGTTGTTGAAAACTTGTATTGTGGTCGTAGCTTTACACTAAATCAATTGTTTATCATAGTATCATCACTAACACAGAACAAATTTGTGTGAAATTTTACTTCAAGTGCGCTTCAAACTAAATTAATTATACTAATAAGACTAACTAACAAGGAGAAAATTAATATATAATATGTATACAAATTAAAACTATCTAAAATTATGATCGTTATCATAAATCATGAGAGAAAAGGGGTTCAGATATGGGTATAACAGTGCGTCAACAGATTAAAAAAACAATTTACCAGAAGCTAAGGGTATAAAAATCCAGATGAAACGTATGAATTCATTTTAACATATTTGTCAAATCAAAGAAAAGGAAATTATATTGAGGACAGCTAACATGTTGGTACTTAAAACATTTATATTCAAGTATTATAAGTAAACGATTCTAAAAGATGCAAACAGTGTAAATATAACAAGTAACAAAAGAACAATAAATATTTTATGACAATGAGTATAGGGTTTTCAGTAGACAGTAAGGACATTGAGTTGTAAGGATACAAGTAAAGAGAAAACCGAAACAAAGCAAATTCAGGACGTTTTTAAAGAAATTAAATATGAATTAGTTACGCTTTGTATTTAGGTGTTTTACGGGTGACTTTTGTCACGGCAACAGTTTCGTCACTGTCTTCGAATCGAGCACACACACGGCGAGTGTCTGTCACCCGTCACCCTTTCATTCCAGCAATGAATTTCGAACAGGCGGATGAGTCACCGAATGACATTTTGTCACCTGTGCGCCCATACAAAAGTACACTGTACAGACACGGTGACAGTTTCGTCACCCGAAATTCACCGGCCAGTGGAACCAAAAAGTCACCCTAATGTCACGTCGCTGCGTGCGCGCTCTTCCATACACCCCAATAGATTTGGAGATGGTGACGAAACTGCTGCCGTGACTAGTCACCCGTGCGCGCCTGGCCTAAGTGTCTGCTATCCGACAGAGATTGATAGCATTTAGCAAACTTAGCCATAAAAACAAGTTACCTGTACCAGACGTATTGTCAGCACATTGACTATAAATGTATGTGGTGCCGGTTTCTCTAGTGAGCCAGCTGCTCATCCGATCGGATGCAGCGAGTCGGTGTATCCAAGAGCGGTAGAAGGCCATGTTCCAAGGGAAATGCACAGCCAAAGAAGTTGGAGAGGTCCAGGCGGGAAGAAGCAGTCGGACGGAGCGAATTAGGGAGAGATGATGCTGGTAGCGATGCTGTGAGTGTTCTGGTTGGGACTTAAGCGCAATATTTATAGCACCGGCTGAGCCACCACTTGGCTCGGCGCTGAATGCAAAAAACCGAACCGTTTTTGTCATGTTCCTCTCTTTGAGGCCTCGTAGTTTTCGCTAGCAACAGGTTTCTCCAAGTTTTTTCATTCCAACTAAACCACTTCTTTCCAGCATTGTACAGGAAATTACACAATTATACAATGGAGTTCCTCCGTCTAACATTTGGGGGAATAAGACTCATAATTGCTTAAATCTAACACTTGGGTATTACATTTATATCAATACACGTTGTAGAGAGTCTAGCCGTAAAATCTGTATATTTTTATTAGTGATATCAACGGCTGAACTCTCGTAATTCTAATTACAAATTCTTAATCTACTTAGCAAAATCACGTAATATTATTTGTCACGATCGAGTTTTCGGTCCGGGCGGTGATTGTCAGTGACCGTGCGATCCAGCCTTTGTCTGCCGGGGAGGGGATGCGACATAAATATGACGATCCGTGCCGCCATCAAGTTCAAAACGCTCCTATCTCGTCACAATGCGCTTGCCCACTCCGAGCGCGTACGTCCGATAGAATACCCCAACACCTCTCCAAACAGGTGTTAATACAGCACACTACCGTTTGAAACATAAATTTTAACCAATAATGTTGAAACAAAAATGGCCACCACACTAACAGCAATGCAAGGTATCTCTTTTCGAGTTAGAAAGACTAATGAGAGTCAAATGTGACGAACATTATTGTCACAATCTCAAACCTAAAGTGGCGCGATTAGCAGATGACTGTTGGAATTCAAATATCATAAGATTTTGCGTATCGGCAGTTACCTGGCCGACATTAAATATGATTGCTGGGGTACAAAGGCGTCTCAATGAGTGAATGTTTTTAAAAGAAAATTGTCTGCCTTATATTGTAGTATGTAGATCAGTGAGTTGTGAACACGTTTTACAAATGAAAACAATCATTGTTTATAACATATCATATGCAAAGACAAAGATTATTATTATTTTGATTTAAAAAAAAAACAATGACACATAATGACTGTTTTCATCGAAAAATACTGCATTGAAAAGGTTCGTAATAAATAAAGATAAATAATAAGGTTGAATAAGTTAACACCTATTTGCTAGTGCCATTTTTCGAATTTAATTCAATCTATAATTAGTTGCGGTCTCGTCAGATGTTTTTGACGAAATGTTTTTTTTTATGTGGTGCGATATTATTACCCTGCCAATTTGTCCTATTTAGACGAAAGAAACAATGAAAACCACACAATCCTTCCACGATGCATAAAAAGTTAGCAATTCACACTAATAAACAAACAACCGAGATTAACATCGATTTGACGTAAAGATTGAAAAAGCAACATAACCTCAAACATTGGAGTATTTTGAATGCCATACAACACAATAAATACGTAATATTTGAATGGGTACCTGAAGTTCCCTCTTCCTCTGTTATTATTCTGTCTGAAGTCGTCTTCAAAGTCATCCTGGTAGTCGTTGTCAGGGAAATTATCGTCGTTATTGCGACTTCGGCCACCGCTGGAGTCGCCATCTTTTATCCTCGGATCATCGTCCCCTTGCCTGTCGCTCCCCGGAGAATCCTGAGAGTCGTTGTTATACTCTTCCTCCATGGTTGGTCAACTAAAATATCTGTTGAAATGCACTTATCGATTCAATGTCAGTATTTTGGGTAAAATAAACTAAGAATTATCGCTTTGCGGAAGTCCGCGGCGTCTTCAGTAAAACTGTTTGTCATAGACAATTATCTTATTTATCGGCTCGGTGATGTCATGCTTAAAAATTTATTTCCCTATTATCGGATCCAATTTTTTCCTAACAATTCCTCAGATTCTGAATACCACTGTATATTTTTATAATAATAATAACTACAACATAGGACCCGGATTATTGTCCTAAAAACAAGGTCTCACCTGTAAATAAAAACGCTTAATTTCAACATCTTTGTCAATTCTAAAAAAACACTTTTTAAGGTTACTACGTGGTGTTTGAGGAAGCCTAACCTGTCAGAGTTTTATATAATTTAAAAAGAAGCTATAAACCCTTAGATTAATAGTGCGTAAAGACCTTTTCACTGCGCTTCTTTGACATAAAAAAAAACAAACTCTCAGGTTTAGTATTTAGCTCAAACATGATATTTTAGCCTTAAATAAGTGTTTCGCATGTACCATATTTTTACATTTAAAAATTAAATTACTTTTGTCTAAATACGAGTTCTTGTTTTCCCGACAATAATTCGGTTACTAATAAAAAATATGATTTTTGTCGCTGTCGGAGATTTGAACTTTCGATGTGGTGTAGAAAGGCAATCGCGCCCAAATGAGCGACACTCTCTGTCGAAGAAATTTCAAACTTCTAAAACTCGGGTAAAAATCATAGACATAATATACAAGACACGTCATATTCATACAAATCTTACGAAAAATGTAGCACCACTAATGTTGCACCACTTAATATTTCACCCGCGTATGAAAAGGATAGCCATTCAAAGAATATGTGTGTGCGAAAGAGATAGCTATATGAAGCGTGTTTCGAAAGTATGTCTCGTTGTCTTAGTAACGCATCCACATTATTTAATTCATCTAAGATCTGTATTCAACACGTGTCCTTAAACGAGATCAAATATCAGAAACTAATATTCGATTCGAGTGAACCAAGTGTTGTTTTGAAGAAGAATGTACTTGTGACAAACCACTTTGAAATCCGAGTGTGTATCTTGAACTCAAAAAGATACGAGGCTACAAAAATCAGAAAGTTTGAAAATTTCGCAATTTTCTTAAAATGTCGCAATATATGAGGTCAAAGTACACACAAAATTACAAAAATTGAACACAAATGCGTAAACCACAAAATAGCGAAGAGAATGAAACCAACAACGCTGGGCCCAGACGCAAAACTAACGTGCTACGAATGAATAGGATATAGAAATTATTTTTGATTTAAGATTTAAACTAATTTCGGTTGTAATTTTTTCATCAAATCTTCAGAAATTTCCTTATATATCACATCACTTACATGTTTTGCTTCCCCCCTCTTTTAGAAGTGTAAATCGTATTTTAAAGATTTGCCGTGTATAAGTAAAAAATAAATAAATAAACAAAATGCAAAAATCTCCGTAAAAATTAACTGAATTATTTCTAAAACGCTTTTCAAAAACATCGCTTTTGTCAGAGTTTTTTTAGTTTGAACGTATAATAAAATACTATCGAACGAAGTAAATCTGGTGCAATATTTTACACCAATACTTATTTTAATAATAATGAATTTTATACAACGTTACGAACCACCAGATAAAGGTGATAGAAGGTTATTTTTTTAACCTGCTTTTAACTAATTGCACAAGTGAATATATAAGTTCCCTTATTCTATTATATTGGAAATGTAGAAAACCAGTTAAAAGAAAAATGATAAATAAATACTTGTACATTTTAACCCAATGGGGAGGCTTGTTAATATAATTTAAAAAATTCCAAGCACTCTTATCCTGAAAATCTTTCAATTATAAATAAAAATCACTTACAACTTGTTGATTTCCTTCACAGCAAGCTCCAACACTTCGAAGATATTCTGATATCGAAGCACTGATAATCCAATCACAATAATCACACCCAATATAACAGAAGCTTATTATTAAAAAAACCATTACACCATAATAATTAATTCTTTAGAAAACGATTTATTTCACAATTTTCGATTTAAATCAAAACACTTATAAGGGGAAAAGAAATCGCCAAAGTTTGAAATAGCGTATTATGATTGAATAAAAATATTAATCGACTTTTTAACGAAACGTTTTTAATACTATTTCAGAATATTATGCAACGATTTTAATATTAATCGACATTGCACCATAACACTGAAATAATCTTTAAACCAATTAAAACCGATAAGTTGACTAAAGACACGTGTAGCGACCGTTCTAAGCTACGGCGCGTTCAAAACTAATCATGACTTGGGTTCGCTGCGCGCTGCTCGGTTTGCGCAGGTTTTTACGCATGCGTACAAGCAAACCAAAATAGAGATGGACATTAAAGAGGTTAAAAATTATATTATTTTTATTCCGATTAATTGATAAATTAGACCTTTTTTTTTTAAGAAATTCAAATATTCCCGGGTCACGAATAACCTGACAATATTTGAAAAACTCCTACTGCCATCATAATAAGCGGAAGATATTTCTTGTGCATTGATGGATGACTTAGCTAGCAGAGAAATTGAACCCACGACGCCCGGGTGGGAATCCGACGCGTGTATCCACTCAGCTACCGACCGGTCAAAATAATTTAATACGTATTTAGATGAAATTATTAAACATTTGTCACAAACTTGCGATGATTATTGATTATTAAACCAAAATAATATATTCTTTTTAATTGTTCGAAATTTTTAGACTGTATTACCAACACTCCAAAATCCAAGAATGATTGGTGTGGGGGGTTGCTAACGATATTCTGATAAAAAATAACTGGATGCTGCCCACTTCTGACTGAATAGCTCCGGTTTCTCTTAAAATATTATGATTGGGTTTCAATGAAAAAGAACCGGTACCGGGTTCGTTTCGTCACGATACTCCAACGAAAAACCATCGGCCTCTCCCAAATATTATATCATTTTATTTGTTTTAGCAAAAATAGAATCCGGTTCCAACGATAGTGTTTCTCGAAGAAAAGATGTCGACTAGCGTTGGGAAAAACTTCAAAGTTGTGTGAATGCTTCACGAACTGCTAGTTCTTTAAAATTAACCCTCCACAGTGAACGCTTCAATTGAAGTTGAACTGAAATCGTAAAGAGCTCGCCAAAAATAGTACTTGTCGGTAGAGATCTCAAATCAAAAATAACTAGCAAATCGACAAAAGTTCCTCCCCAAAAAAAAATTCTAGCTAGTCAACAAATAAATGGAACTGGGGAAGAACCAGTTCCTCGCCAAATTTTTGCAGTCGACCTTCAATTGAAGTGTGCGCTGCCGCAAAATGAACTACGGAATTTTGAACATTTTTACATTCTACCCTTAACACTCACATATACATTTTTGGAAAAAGAACGAATACTATAATATCCTTAGAGTACATAGAGTGGTACCTATCCAAGGCAGTGTAGTCAGTTTTTGATGATTTTTGCCGGACTCGGCAGAACTAGGCGTGGCTAAGACTAGGGCTAGGGTATTTATACATCCATTCATAGCACATGTCGACATAATGTTTTTGTTTATTCGTGTAACCACTTTTTCACAGTATTGTTATAAAAAAGAAGTAGTTTTGAAGTAGTTCTTTCAAAGCGGTCTCAACGCTAATTTTCATGCAATGATTCGCGATCCTCAATAATCGATCTACTGCTAACAGCCCGCGACAAATGTATAATAAATACCTAAAATGTCAGTAATATCGATTAGGTAATTTTAGATATTGCTTATATTTAGCCATAGATATATTTAGTCATACAACTCCGACGCGTATCCTACAAACTCTGGTGTGCCACAAGGATCCAATTTGGGACACTTATTATTTTTAATCTTTATAAATAACATTAGAAATAATATTAAATACGCTCGTTTTTTACTTTTTGCTGATGACAACTTAGCTCGAGGAGGGATATAGCATTACTGCTTTTTGCTCATAAACTCCTGAACGGTGTATTATTAATACCTGACATCGTGGCAGAAATTGGATTTTATGTCCCTGATAATTTCACACGTGGCCGCCAACACAGGCTTCTGTTTCTTCCCAGGCGCAGAACTAACTTACCAACGGTGATGCCCCTGGGAAGACTAACTAGGTTAATCAACTGCCACGCAGGAAATTTGGATATTTTTCACACGAGCTACAACAAGTTTAAGCAAGAACTAGCTATTAAGTTCTAACTATATTATGTACTTCTTGAAAACTATTTTTTTTTTGTTTTTAAACTTCTTTTTACTTTAATCTTTGTGTAATTATGATTACCATTTTTTGTGTTTTTTGCAATGTTTTGGTGTAAAACTGTTTTTGAAAATATAAAATAAATAAATAAATAAATAAAAAATAATAACAGTGAACTTATATAACGCACTTTTGTGACATTTTACCTCAAGTGCGCATCGTACTAAATTATCTAACCTAATATTCTTTTCTTTTTTTTAAAAGAAAGACGAACATTCTCAGGTTAGGAATAACCTGACAATATTTAAAAAAACTCCTACTGCAATCATAAAAAGCGGAAGATGTTGCTTGTGCAATGATGGAAGACTTGGCAGAAGAATTGAACGCACGACGCCCGGGTGGAAATCCGACGCGTTTGTCCACTCAGCTACCGACCGGCTGAAAGGATATAATAATATAATATAACAAGGAGAAAATAATATATAACATGTCTACAAATTAAAATAATCTTAAGTCATGATCGTTAGCACAGATCATGAGAGAAAAGGTTTAGATATGGGTATAACAGTGCATGTGTGCATCAACAGATAAAAAACAAAACTTTTTTAAAGCGCTGTTGAGGTGATCAGGTATTTTATCCAGTTACTCTTGTCATTTTCTCTAAGAAATCACTAATGTAAACTTAAATTCAGTCAATTAAATACAACCATCAGATGGTGATAGTAATAAGGCCTAATGAGCCGCGCAGTACTAGTTAGATCTTAGAGTAACCTAGAGACCTAACTTTGCGAAATTTTGTCCGCACTTTTTGACCAAGCAATGACCAAAGGGTGTGGCCTAAACTCGGAGTAAAATCACTAACAGGGTTGTCACAAATTAAGTAAATTAGGTATTTTGTTGTGAGTAGGTAGTTGTAAATCATTAAAAAGAATGAATGTTGTATATTTTTTTGTTTATTCAAATATACATTAATCAATAAGATTATTAAAATCTTATTTATAGATAAAAATATAAACGAATTAAATTATTAGTACAGAACATTTTATAATACATATTATAAAATGAACTTCAGTTCCATCAACAAAATAGTTTACAAACAAAAAGTAAAATAAAAAAAATGTACGGTGATAACAGATGTTAAATCATTTTCTTAACCTTGGAGTAAGAATATATGGAGAGAGATCAATTTTTTTTTTACCTATATAAATTTGCGATAAATCACTTTCTCTGCGTTTTTACGTCGTACACCATGAGAGAGAAAGAGACACAAAAAAAATTCACAAAACATGACACCGCTTTTAAGTATTGTAGGGATGTTTTCCGTCCCGCGTTATTTTGTAAGGAAATTTCGAATGCAGATAATAATAACAGTGAACTTATATAGCACAGTTTTGTGATATTTCACGTCAAGTGCGCTTCATACTTAATTAATTAAGCTAATAATTCTAACTAACAAGGAGAAAATAATATATAATATGTATACAAAATTAAAACTATCTAGATGCATATCGTTATCATAAATCATCAGAGAACAGGTTCAGAAATGGGTACAATAGTGCATGTGCACATCAATAGATTTAAAAAAAACAATTAACTAGAAGCTAAGGGTATAAAAATCCAGATGAAACGTATGAATTCATATTAACATATTTGTTAAATCAAAGAAAAAAGAAATTAGATTTTTCTTGTCTTTTTTTCATCCTTTGGAAATCTAAAAATAATTAAATAAATAATAATATTCCAATTTTGGCATAGCCCTGAATCTGGGGACGTAACCGAAATTATAAATATAACTAAGAGATAAACACTATTCTGTCTTTATCTGTTTGCCAACAATTTAGCGTTAGTATCATGAGAAAGAAAGAGACCGGGATACTTTAAGAAGCCGTACAATATGGGTATTCCCCCTTGTAATGGTTTCTTATGTGACAGCTAGTAAATATCTCTAAGTTAAAAATATTACGAATCCACTAAAACTCATTTCAAACGGAAGTTTATTATATTGGAACGAATAGTCCAAAGATTAATTACATATTGGTGTAAGTTACTAGTTGTTTTGTAGGTTAGAATGTTAAATATTTGAGATCTAACTAAAAAAGACGATTTTTATGGTACATACGTGTGAAAACTGTTTGTTTTTGGTCCTTTTGTACTTCGATTGAAGCAACCAAGTATAGCACATATGGCCATGATGTTTTGCTAGATATCGGACAAAAAATAACTCAAGTTTTTAACTATTTACGCACTTTTGACAGTCCGTTCGCCTGACACTCCAAACCAGAATGAAGCTCGTACAGATCAAATATTGCGGACATGGTATTCAGCACGCCCCAAATCGTGTATTGGTTTCAACAATTGTTTGTCTCTTTTTCTCATATGCGTATAGAACCGAGCATAAAGAGAGAGCTATATTTTGCGAGTTTGTCAACGATTTGTCACAAATTAGTACGGTCTCTTTATATTGTTACTCTAAGAGTTAGATAGACATTATGAGGGGTATTTGAATAAGCCTCAGATAGTTAGCAGAGGATTACGAAAGAATCCATAAAATCAAAAAAAGAAAAAGTTTTTTTTTTATTTACCTAACTTCATGTTTATTTACAATATTTTATACACATTGTCCTCCACGCTAGGAGTTCACCTGTGATGTGGAGGACATTTTTCAAATTACATGATAAAACATTAGATAAAACAATTAAAATTAAAAATAAAATAAAATATAGAAGAAAATACAACAAAAGATATAAAAAAGAAGATATATAAAAGAAAAGAAAAATATAAAAGAAAAGAAAATATTAAAGAAAAGAAAATATAATAAAAACAAATAGAAACCAAATAGAGCCACTTCAAAACAAACAAAAAAATTATACAAATAAATAAAATTATTGAGTAGCACTTTATTACTGTATATAATTATAAATTAGGAGGATTGTAACCAGTTCCAAACATGTTTATTGTATTGTGCAAGTGTAGATGTTTTGATTTGTGTAGGAAGAGAATTGTAAAGCTTAATAGCCTGGTATCTGTAATGCTTTCGTCCAAAGGATGTGAATGTTTTAGGTATTTGTAGTTGATGTGTATGTCTTGATCTAGTGTTGCGAGTATTTTGTGAGGTGACAAAAAAAATTATATTTTTGTAAAGAAAAGTTAGTATTTGTTTTGAAAATATTTTTTGTACGGTAAGCACTGGAAATTTTTGAGGTATTTTTTTAGGTGATATTTAAAAAAAATGAAGCCATTTAAATTAGCCAAGTATTTTTATTATCTATAAAGAAAAGACATAAAAAATGTTTAAAACCACTTAATTTTTTGTATTTTGTCGACCGGTTTTGGAAGCACTCTTTTATTTTCAGGAAAATATTAAAATTTAACTAAGATACAGAATACCGAGATCTGTTTTCATTATAAATATGGCAAGTCACAAATGTAATGCTTTTTACGAATATTATTATTATTATAATTTATGTATTTTAATTACATTTATTTTTATAGTAAATTATAACCATAAACACGATGACAGTCCGTTTCAACTGGCTCGTAAAGTCAAACGCAACAGCCATATTGGATCCAAGACATCACTTTTAAAAATGGCCCCCTCAGTTTGTTCAAATCCGTCGCCGCGTTCGTTCGTCGCGCTCGTGTAGTCAATAGAGGTTATATTATTATATCGGTGATATTATTATATCGGTGATATTCCGCTTCCAATAGGATTCTGGGTGAGTTACGAGTCTATTTTTACGGCGTTTTCCCATCCGCAGCGCGTCATAAATATGCAAATGTGACCAGCGCGAGTGGCGAGTGACAGCTGAATTTTGGTGGCAGTTTTACCGGTCGATTCTTCGGTCATGGATACCTGTCGCCGCTGCAATAGTTCACATCGTGTGAACACCAGACCGTTAACCATGTATCAACAGTAAATAACTCGTCGCATTTTAAAACTGCAATGGAATAAATCGCGTTTTGCGTGGCGAAACGTAAAATTGCACGCAAACAAAATTGACCGTGCAAATTTATGAGTTCGCACGAACGATTTATTCCGAAGATTTGACGTATTATTATGTGATGCTTTTTTTTGTCTACGTGTGGTGGTGTCGGCTGTCGTGCGTGCAGAGCCTTGTGCGGTAGATTTCTAGTTGTCAAATACGTCAAACCGAATTGCACAATCGAAAAAGTTTATTGCCATTCACGATCGTGAGTCCATGTTCCTGGAAACATACACACGGAAAGTCGGCGGCTGATTCGCCCAAGAAAACTGGGCACTTTTACCGTAGTGATGCCATGATCGATTACAAATATCCAGTTTATTCGATAATTAATCGAACAGTTTAAAAATTTGTTTTTAATTACCGTAAAGATCGAAGGCCGTGCTGTAGTTTCCACAATTTTGAGATTTTTTTGTAATCAAACTATATTTTCACTGCGCGTACGTACATGCGTTGACGGCCCGGGTGGTCGAGTGGTAAGACACTCGACTACGAACCGTTAAAACATTTGATTCATATAATAAAAATAACATATATATACAGTATGTTTGCGGCACTTTCCAGAGTGGTAGATGCTCCCAGAATCGCCCTGGTGAAAGACCACCATTCAGAATTGAAACGTCGCTTTAAATGGATTTAGCCATCGTGTTTGGTGACCAGATCTGGATAGCCAGGTACTTCCCAACCTCCCTCTTCCCGACAGTGCGACATTTTCAAAATTGAAACTGTTACATCCGCATTGATCGTTAATCTTTTCAAATCCAAACAAAAATATATTATTTTTGTTCTATGCATATTTTTTTATAGTGAATACTGCACAAGAGTCCCAACTGCTCCGGACCGCCTAGAGCCAGTGAGACTACGGCATCCCCAATTGGGGTATGTTGTGAGGATGAAGGTGGTGGGGGAGGGAAAGAGGAAGGTTGGGAAGGATTTGAAATGTGCGTTCATATGGCTTACTTTTGCAGGCCACTTTTAACAGTGTAACTGATGATGCAATAAGTAAATTTAGTTACCTATAACGTAATAAAGAAACTTTAGTACTAGATTTAGACTCAATTTCTCATTATGATAATTTTTATTTGAACCCCAATTCTTTGGGCCCCAGAGTTAAGACTGTTACCTCTTATACACGGAGGTCGTTTAATATATCCAAATCCTTACAGTTTAACCTTTGGAATGCCGGATTGCCGCAATGTACAATTTCCGTCGCACCTTGCTGACTGCAATTTCGTAATAACTCATTTGTGTTTTACTAAACGACGTTTTTGTCAATTGTGATATCTTCTCAGATAATGTGTTTATGTATAATATTATTTTTAACTGTGCCATTTCTGGAATAGCTAATTATATTCGGAGAATCGATTTATTCTCCCTCATGTCACTAAAAAAAGTTTGATTACAAAATGGAAAGATTTTTCTATTATATTATTGTATTTTCGTGTAGATGAATACATTTCCTTCCAAATAAAAATAAGATTGCACGAGGTTTCCATTTAAATACAAACAGAAATTTCACTTTTCAAATCTTTTTATTCTACCCCACTGACGTAAACAAACTTCAAATATGTATTACTTTTAGAGTAGATAGAGTGATACCTATCCAAGGCACTGTAGTCAGTTTTTGATGATTTTTACCTGACTCGGCAGACCTGGGCGTGGCTAGGACTAGGGCTATGGTATTTATATATCCGTTCATAGCACATGTGGACATAATGTTTTTGTTTATTCGTATAACCACTTTTTCACAGTATTGTCACCAACAAAAATATAGCATATAACCTAAAAAACCGTTTAGTTGTGTCGAGTTTAGTCGCATATGAAAACATGTGGGCGGAGTCCCCGGAGACGCCGGAGACCAAGATCGTCCTTACAGTACATAAAAACAATATTAAAATTTTAACATTGTCCTGATGATGAAAGGGTACTTTCGAAACCGGTAGACGTGATATTTAATAATAAAGTGGTTATAAACAAAGTTTATGTGTTTTATTTATAATGATGAACGCCCGGTGCCTGTTGGCACCCTCGGCACACTACGGGTTAAAGCCTTTCTCGAGGAAAACTACGCCATTTATCGATTGGAAGAGATTCGGCGACGATTCGCCGTCTCGCTGGCCGCGAAGAGGTTTAAATACTGTAAAAGTGGGACAACAGTTATGTTTTTTTAAATTTATTCTGACTCCGGTAATATAGGTTATGTTACATGAATACATTTCAATTAATTTGCGGCCGTGAGTTTTTATACACTTGCTGGGAAAAACAGGTATCGCGACTTGAGCGTCGCGGACGCGGTACCTGCGCGGATGCGTTGCTTGCATACGGCACGTTTCAAACTCGTTGGTTCGACTTGAGAAAAGAATCAGAAAAAGAGTGCTTTAAAAAAAAAAAAATTGCAGTGAATATTTATTTATTTTGATAAAAGCCCATCGGGCTTTTACAGTAAGAGTGCATAATATAGCTAAACAAGTGTCACATAACTAAGGTAATAAACATTTTTTAGTAACAAGAGCTCGGATCAAGAAATGTTTTATTTTACTATAAATCGTATTGTATTCAACTTTAGCTACATATTAAATAGAGACATGTTATAAATGCATTAATTTGGGAGAGATTTAGAGAGAGAGTGGTTGGCACCCACCGTCTACTCTGTACACCCTAAAGGGAAAAATTATTTCAATAAGGGATTTTTTAAATTTCTCAAAGGCTTTTCAAAAAGTTGTATCAACAATTCCTAGGTTAACAATATACATGGCCTGTTCAAAAGAAAAGGTGAATTTTGAATTTTCGCGGGCTGTGTACATTCGATTATCGTTTTTTGTTGTTGTTATGTTGGTGCACGAAATGGATCAAAGAATATGTATTAAATTTTGCGTTAAAAATGGAATAAAGTACTCCAACGCACTTAAAATGTTGACTGTGGCATTCGGCGAGTCTACTTTGTCTCAAAAAAGTGTTTATAAGTGGTACAAGCGCTTTACAGAAGGCCGAGAAGATGTTAATGACGATGAGCGTCCTGGAGTTGTGGAAAAACAAATCTTGGATTTTGTTCTTTGATTCATTTTTTTTTTCAAAAGTTAAAAATCGAAGAACACACAAAAACATGACTAACCTTTCCAGTTGTCAAGAACAAACCACTAATCCAAAATGGCTGATAATGCTAACATATGAAAAACATATGTGTACCAACATAACAAAAGAAAACGGTACTCGAATGTACACAGCCCGCGAAAATTCAAAATTCACATTTTATTTTGAACAGGCCATGTATATACATAATAATAATACAAGCGAAGCTAGCAGTCCACAGTGGAGTGCTTATACCAACCCTGATGTATGGCAGTGAGACATGGAACTGGCAGAGGAAGGATGAAAGTAGACTGATGTGGAAATGAGATCCCTGAGACGTATTTGCGCTAAAACAATATGTATTAAAATGTGGATATCCGGAAAGAATGCAAGGCTAATGTGAGCGTAATGAATGGGATCAAGAAAGGGACGCTTAGATGGTTTGGGCATGTAGAGCGAATGAACGAAAAAAGGAGTGTGAAAAGAATATATGATGCGAATGTGAATGGAAGAACATGTCGAGGACGCCCGATGAAGACATGGCACGATCAAGTAAATCAAATACTTGAATCGGGCTATGTGAAGAGTCAAAATAACAGAGGAGTATGAATGAATGTGAATGAAGCAAGGAGTGTGTGCCGAGACAGAGTTGTATGGCGGTCCGTCCTATCTGCCTACCCCTGCGGAGAAACGGCGTGATGGTTAGTTAGTTAGTTAATAATATTAGTAATATTATTCATTTTTCTGTAATTTTTAAACATATAATTCGTTGTGGAATTCCATTTTTTACGTTTATTGATTTTAAACCGAACCGGTTTGTTCCGTTATTCTGACTCTTCACATGGCCCGATGCAAGTATTTGATTTACTTGATCGTGCCATGTTTTCCTCGGGCGTCCTCGACTTCATCTTCCATTCACTTTCGCGTCATATATTCTTTTCACACTCGTTTCTTCGTTCTTTCGCTCTACTCGCCCAAACCATCTGAGCGTCCCTTTCTTGATCCTATTCGTTACGCTCACATCAGCCTCGCATTCCTTCCGGATATCCACATTTTTAATACGATCATACATGGTTTTACCGCACATACGTCTCAAAGATCTCATTTCCACAGCATTCAGTCTACTTTCATCCTTCCTCTGCCGGTTCCATGCCTCACTGCCACACATCAGGGTTGGTATAAGTACTCCATTGTGGACTGCTAGCTTCGCTTCTTTGGACAATTTCTTATTTGCGCCAACAGCGTTCAGTCCTCCATTAATGGAGTTTCCTGCATTCACCCTTCTTTCAATATCCTCATCAGCCTTTCCGTCTCTAGAACATACTTCCTAAATACACAAACTCATCCACTTGCTCCAAGTATTCATCATTCACAACTGTATTATATATTATATTATATTATTATATATTGTATAACTGTACTGTATATATATATTGCATACTGTTCTCGTACTTTCACTTACAAACACTATGACTTTGGAATTACTTACATTCATCACCAACACCAGAGTGGTACATACTCTGCTTAACTCCATTAAGAATAAAAGTCATCTCTTAAATGGCTTTATATATGTTTAGGGATTAGATCTATGTATATTATAGTCAGGTACTTCCCCACCTTCCTCTTCCCCATATCATTCCCCTGCCCTCTCTCTTCAGCCTCACAACATGCCTCGAATGGGGATGCCATAGTTTCTAGTGCGGTATTCACGTAAGAAAAAACTCCTTGACATGCTGAAGGTGACCATTCAACAAATTACACGATTGTTTCACCTGGCCAATATTCTATACTATTAGCCAGGGCTGTTCAATTCCGGCCCCCACACTTCCACAGCTAAACTGTCGCGTTTCAAAATTTACAAAAAATGAATATAGTGTTCTTGAAGTGTAAACAAATGTTTATCCAATGAAAATGAAACACTAGCTTTGTATAAGGCCACACATTTAATTTAATTTTTTATGACCGATTGGTTTCGCTTAGCCTATGCATCATCAGAGTACAAAATTAAACTAAAAAAAAGTACAAAGTATGCGGTTATAATATGTATACACACAGAGGGAGAAAAAATATAAAATAAAATAACAGAACAATGAGAAAACAACATAATAACATTTAAAATTATAACAAAGGAACAGAGAGAAAGAGACAGATAATGTGAAATGAAAGAGACTAAACGTCAACTGAGAAGGTGACTTAAGAATAATGCATATGTAATCATAATTCATCACAAATCACCATTTCGTCACAAAAAAATGCCGTGGTGTTTGAAAGAGAGAGTACGAGAACAGCGTGCAATATAATTGTGAATGATGAATACTTGGAGCAAGTGAAAGAGTTTGTGTATTTAGGAAGTATGTTCTAGAGAGACGGAAAGGCTGATGAGGATATTGAAAGAAGGGTGAATGCAGGAAACTCCATTAATGAAGGACTGAACGCTGTTGGCGCAAATAAGAAATTGTCCAAAGAAGCGAAGCTAGCAGTCCACAATGGAGTGCTTATACCAACCCTGATGTGTGGCAGTGAGGCATGGAACTGGCAGAGGAAAGATGAAAGTAGACTGAATGCTGTGGAAATGAGATCCTTGAGGCGTTAGTGCGGTAAAACTATGTAAGACCGTGTCAAAAATGTGGATATCCGGAAAGAATGCAAGGCTGATGTAAGCGTAATGAATAAGACTAAGAAAAGGACGCTTACATGGTTTTGGCATGTAGAGCGAATGAACGCAGAAAGGAGTGTGAGAACAATGAATAAGCGACGCACGAGAATTCTAACTGCTCCCGACCGTCTGGAGCCAGTGGCTCTATGGAATTTTCAATTCGGGTATGTTGTGAGGCTGAATGTAGTGCGGAGGGTAAACAGATGGGGAAGAAAAAGGTCGGAAATTACCTTAATTGTTTTAAACCTCCAATTCTCAAATTCTCGAAAAGTCGTATTTTGTATAGTTCTAACATTTGGTCCCCGATTTGTCAAATATTTTGATAAAACAAAATGACGGATGTGCGGTAAAACCATGTATGACCGTATTACAAATGTGGATATCCGGAAAGAATGCAAGGCTGATATGAGCGTAATGGATAGGATCAAAAAAGGGACGCTTAGATGGTTTGGGCATGTAGAGCGAATGAACGAAGAAAGGAGTGTGAAAAGAATATATGATGCGAAAGTGAATGGAAGAAGAAGTCGAGGACGCCCGAGAAAGACATGGCACGATCAAGTAAATCAAATACTTGAATCGGGTCATGTGAAGAATCAGAATAACAGAAGAGTATGTATGAGACGATGTATGAATGTAAATGAAGCAAGAAGTGTGTGCCAAGACAGAGTTGTATGGCGGTCCGTCTTCTCTGCCTACCCCTGCGGGGAAACGGCGTGATGGTTAGTTAGTTAGTTTTTTTTTAACAAAATGTCAATATTTTTTCAATCTGCGATCTTGAATACATTTCAACGCGGCCCGCAACCGATCGCGTTTGGAGAACCCTGCCGCTCGTTCAGCGAGAGTTGTCGACAGTTATTATTTTTGGCGATGGGGTCAACATACCGTGAAATCGGTCGACGTATTCAAATCAACGTGTCGGCGATAGGCCATTTGTGCTTTTGTGTCAGAATGATTTTTATGGCGTTTTGCGATACGGCCCACGTGGCGGCGTAAAGGTGAACTCCTTGAAGCAACAATGTATGGAGGGAGAGCTAATTATTTTTACCCAACCTATACAGATTTGCGATAAATCACTTTCTCCGGGTTTTTACGTCGTACACCATGAGAGTGAAAGAGACAACAGATATAATACACCGCTTCTATATACTGTCGCAATGATCTTGGGCTCCTGGTTCACCGCGGGACTCCGCCCACATTTTTTATTATGCCACTAAACTTGACACAACTAAACGGTTTTTTAGGTTATATGCTATATTTTTGTTGATAAAAATACTGTGAAAAAGTGGCTGTACGAATAAACAAAAACATTATGTCGATATGGGCTATGAATGGATGTATAAATACCGTAGACTTAGTCTTAGCCACGGCCAGTTGCGCCGAGTCAGGTTAAAATCACCAAAAACAAGTTACTCTACCAACTCTAAGGTCAATTCGCATTAATCGGGGTCCAGCAACTGTGGATTCCATTCCCGTCGAAGTGTTGAAAATTTTTTTTTATTTAAATACCGCACAAGAGTCTTAACTGCTCCCAACCGTCTAGAGCCAGTGAGACTATGGCCTCCTCAAATAGGGTATGTTGTAAGAGGATGGCAAGGAGATCGGGAAGAGGAAGATTGAGAAGTGGGTATTACCTGACTATTCAGATCTGGTCACCAAACACGGCTAAAGCCATTTCAAGCAACAGCGTTCCGATTCTGAATGGTGGTCTTTCACCAGGGCGATACTTGGAGTATCTACCACTCTGGAACGAGCCGCAAATATTATGTTTTGTTCTTTTTTTTATTATGTTTATATGAATTAAATGTGTAATGACACATATTAATTAAATAAAAGTTATTGGCGCACGCCGGGTTTGAACCCGCGACCTTTGGATTCGTAGTCGAGCGTCTTACCACTCGACCATGGAGGCCGTCAAATGTGTAAATTTATATTTTTTAATGAGAATATTTTATTATTATTTCTAACTCTATATTTTTATTTAATTAATATGTATCGTAATACATTTAATTCTTAAAAAAATATATATTTGCGGCACTTTCCAGAGTGGTAGATACTCTAAGTATCGCCCTGGTGAAAGACCACCATTCAGAATCGAAACTTTGCTTGAAATGGCTTTAGCTGTGTTTGGTGACCAGATCTGAATAGCAGGGTACTTCCCAACCTTCCTCTTTCACATCTCCTTCCCCTCCCCACTACCTTCAGCCTCACAACGTACCCCAATTGGGGATCCCATAGTCCCACTGGCGCCACACGGTTGGCAGCCGTTGGGACTCTGATGCGTGGTGAATCATTTTTGATGTAATTTTAATGGTATGTTTTTCATTGTTTCAGGTATGTACTGCCCTTCTTCGTAACACCTTTGTTGGAAAAAAAAACATTTTTGCACCTCTTCTGGTATGTTTTGATTTTTTTTTATTACAATGACATCACAAACATACAGGCTATTTCACCACCTCTCAATAAACTGTTGAATAACTATTCATTGAATAACTCTAATCATCGGAATAACATGGCGTTGAACTGGCGAGCGTTTCACATTCGTTAGTTAGCTCCTAATTATGTTATCCCGTCTGCTGTCACGTCTGTCAATACCTTAGAGTAACAATATAGAGAGACCGTCCTAATTATCAGTCAAATCGTTCATACTCGCAAAATAAAGCTCTCTCTTTATGCTCGTTTCTATAGACATGAGAAAAAGAGACAAACAATTGTTATTAAGAACATATGATTTGGGGCGTGCTTAAAACCGTGTAGCCAATTTTTCAATATATTACTAACTTCACAGTAGTTTACAATGTTTACATGTCAGTCGAATTGACAGACAAAAAGCTTAAAATATATAATCACTTAAGTGAATTTAGTGCAATATTAAAAAAAACGATATGGTTATATGTGCAGTTGTTGGTTGTTTCAACTGAAGTAACAAAGGACCAAAAAAATCAGTTTCCACAGGTATTTATCCAAGAATTCGTATTTTTTAGTTTGACCTCAAATATTTTACATGCTAACCTACAAAACAACTAGTTACCTACACCAATATTTAGTCAATCTTTGCATTATTTGTTTCGAAATAATAAACTCCCGTTTAAAATGAGTTTGAATGCATTCTCAATATGTTTTACTTCGAGAGTTACACGGGATTCTGACGTAAATTTGTGAGAATTGGGATTCCCTGATTAGTCCAACATCTGAACGTATCCATGTCTCTTTCTTTCTCATGTAGCAACTCAAAATTGTTCGCGAACAGATAAAGACGGAATAATGTTTATCTTTACGGTTTTCTTCGCATCCGATTGGCTGGAAGCATATACGTCATACCTCCTGTGGTCAATCCTTGGTCAAAAAGCGGCTTCAAAATTTCGCATTGTTAGGTCTCTACGTTACTCTAAGGTCAATACAATGCCGCTAAAAAAACGTAATAAAAATTGACTCTGGCTCTGAAAACACGTCGTCCATGTCTTTCCGCCATGTCCTGTTCGTTTATGATATTTGGATCTTCAACCACTTCCATAATTATAGTAAAAAGTCAACTTCAACAGAAAACTCGCCTACTAGACCCGCCAGCTGTCGAGTGTCAAAACAGTTCGCCGCCATTTTAAACCAGTAGATAGGCACTAACTACTGGGTAGCAGCAAATCGTAGGTTTGAGCAGTGAATAGTTTAACAGACACTTTACATGGTGGATAGTGTTACGCAGTGGTGGTGAAACGGATAACATACGCTATCATATGGGTAGCTCTTATTGACAGCTTATTGAGAGGTGGTGAAATAGCTCCTTAGAATATTTACACAAAATGTGACAAGCAACAAACACACTTACGTTCCCAGCAATTTCAAACATTGGCTATGTATGACAAAGATGGACATTCAAAGAATATGTGTGTATGGTCGAAATATATATATATATATATATATATATATATATAAGATGACCTACTGAGATATATAGACAGGTATGAATTATTTGTGTTACGCTCGGAGAAACAATGTATGGAGAGAGAGCTAATTATTTTTACCCAACCTACACAAACTTGCGATAAATCACTTTCTCCGGGTTTTCACGTCGTACACCATGAGAGAGAAAGAGACAGCAAATATATTACTCCGCTTCTACGTACTGTCACAGTGATCTTGGGCTCCTGGGTCACTGCCGAACTCCGCCCACATTTTTATTATGTCGCTAAATTTGACACAACTAAACGGTTTTTTAGGTTAGATGCTATATTTTTGTTGATAACAATACTGTGAAAAAGTGGTTATACGAATAAACAAAAACATTATGTCGACATGTGATATGAACGGATGTATAAATACCCTAGCCTTGGTCTTAGCCACGCCCAGATCCGCCGAATCAGGTAAAAATCATCAAAAACTGACTACACTGCCTTGGATTGATACCACTATATACTCTAAGGCTATAATATACAAGAGAGAGCGCTGCTGTAGTCAGTTTTGACGAGCTTTGCCGGACTCGGCTAGACCTGGGCGTAGCCAGGACTAGGGGTAAGGTATTTATACATCCATTCATAGCACATGTCGACATTGTGTTTTTGTTTATTCGTATAACCACCTTTTTACAGTATTGTTATAAACCAAAATATAGCATATAACCTAAAAAACCGTTGACTGTGTCCATTTATGTCGCATATCAAAACGTGTGGGCGGAGTCAACGGAGACGCGAGACACGAAGAACATTCTAACGATACTTTAAAGCGGTGTGATAATTTGGGAAATTTTGCTGTCTCTTTCTTTCTCATAGCGGAGTTTCCTGCATTCATCCAATATCTTCATCAGCCTTTCCATCTCTCTAGAACATACTTCCCGAACACACGAACTCCTCCACTTGCTCAAAGTATTAATCATTCACAACTATATTCCCTGCATTCACCCTTCTTTCAATATCCTTATCAGCCTTTCCGTCTCTTGTAAACATACTTCCTAAATACACAAACTCATCCACTTGCTCCAGGTATTCATCATTCACAACTATATTGCACGCTGTTCTCGTACTCTCTCTTTCAAACACCATGACTTTGGACTTACTTACATTCATCATCAACTCAGTTTGCATACAAACTTGGTTCATCCTAGACACGAGAAACTGTAGATTTTCCTTACGGTTGAAATCAGCACCGCAAACAACTATGTTATTCATCTTGGAAAGGGGGCCTTAGCTTAAGTGTGGATAATGTATCAGAATACATGATATTTAACTACCAAACGATTTAGTTAAGATTCGAAGGTTCTAGTGGTAAAGTTCAAAGTTACGCAAACGTCAATTAAACTTTGGACCGAACATCACGTAGTTTAACTCAAGTTTTCCTGTATTTTTAAAGATGTGACCAAAATAAATTGACAGAAGTGCTAAGAATACATAATAATTTAATGATGACATTACTAACGTATACACGCGTTGTAGAGCTCTCTGAGTAGCAAACAAGAGATGCGTTAATTGTCGTGCTTTCGATTTGGTGCATTCTATAAACAAATTGCATAAAGAAGTGCTAAAATGCCCCCTCGTGTGTTATTAGAAAGTGTAGCCATGACACTGTAAACAAAAGTAAAAGCCTTGAAGTAACAATATATGGAGGGAGAGCTAATTATTTTTTCCCAACCTACACAAACTTGCGATAAATTACTTTCTCCGGGTTTTTACGTCGTACACCACGAGAGAGAAAGAGACAACACATTTCATAGACCGCTTCTATATACTGTCGCAATGATCTTAAGCTCCTGGTTCATGGCGGGACTCCGCCCACATTTTTTATTATGCCACTAAACTTGACACAACTAAACGGTTTTTTAGGTTATATGATATTTTTTCGTTTATACAATACTGTGAAAAAGTAGTTATACAAATAAACAAAAACATGTCGACATGTGCTATGAATGGATGTATAAATACCCTACCCCTAGTCCTAGCCACGCCCAGGTCTGCCGAGTCCGGCAAAAATCATCAAAAACTGACTACACTGCCTTGGATAGGTACCACTCTATTTACTCTAAGATTGTTATCAATAAAAATATAGGATATAACCTCAAAAACCGTTTTTACCCTACCCATACAAATTTGGGATAAATCACTTTCTCCGGATTTTTACGTCTTACACCATGAGAGAAAGAGACAGCAAAAATTTCACAAAATATCACATCGCTTTTATGTATTGTAAGGATGTTCTCCGTCTCCCGCGTCTCCGTGGACTCCGCCCACACCTTTTCATATACGACTAAGGTGGACATAACTCAACGGTTTTTTAGGTTATATGCTATATTTTCGTTTATATATTTAACTGTGAAAAAGTGTTCATACAAATAAACAAAAACATTATGTCGACATGTGCTATGTATGGATGTATAAATACCATAGCCCTAGTCATAGCCACGCCCAGGTCTAACCGAGTCAGGCAAAAATCATCAATACTGACTACAGATAGTACAGAAGCGCTCCCTCCTGTGTATTATTGCTCTGAGGGTAGAATGTTGGAGGACTTAGCTAGCTGAGGGTTGAACTCGCGACGCCTGGCTGGTAACCCTACGCATTTGTCCACTCGGCTACTAACCAATTGAGGTCGCTGATGCATCTCGCATCACGCTACGGTATATATTTTATTGCATTGTATCTTTGAACTGTCTCACGTGGGACAGATTTTTTTTTTTACTCGTTGGTAGACTTTGAACTAGAGAAACCCGTTCTCTAGTTTCTCTGAAAACAAATAGTTTGTTTTACGTTCAGAGGAGTGACCGTGCCGAGGTGTTGACGCGGACACATTCATCTGATGCATTGTTAGCATACAACATTCAAAACTTTAAAAAAAAAACAATATAACTTTACGAATATTAAAATTTGTATCAAAGTTTTTCACTTGTTGTCCCTTTCTCATAAAAAAATGTAGGTTTAAGCAAGACATTTAGACAATTGCTATTTCTCAGTGACGTTTGGCAAGGTAATTACTGTGGGAAGTGAATACATTTTCAGAGTGTAGCAGTTAGAATGGACACGATCACAGTGCTCAGATGCATTGCTAGCATACAACATTTTAAACTTAAAAAATCACTAAAACTTTACGAATATGGAAATTTGTACCAGTTTTTACACTTGTTGTCCCTTTTTTTTAAAGAAACAAACAAGTAGGTATAAGCAAGACTGTTAGGATAAATTGCTGTTTCTCAGTGTCGTTTGACAAGGTAACTACTGTGAGAAGTGAATACATATCCTGAGTGGTAGATGGTGTAGCAGCCAGAGTTGACACGAACACAGTGCTCGGATGCATTGGTAGCATACAACATTTTAAACTTTAAAAAAAAAATCACTGTATAACTTATCTAATATTGAAATTTGTATCAAAGTTTACACTTGTAGTTCCTTGTTTGCTAGAAACAGTAAGCAATACTGTTTCTCAGTGACGGTTCGCAAGGATATTACTGTGGGAAGTGAATACTCCAAGTATCGCCCTGGTGAAAGGCCACCATTCAGAATCTAAACTTTGCTTGAAATGGCTTTAGCCGTGATGTTTGATGACCAGATCTGAATAGCCAGGTACTTTCCGACTTTCCTCTTCCCCCATCTCCTCCCCTCCCCACAACCTTCAGCCTCACAACATACCCCAACTGGGGATGCCATAGCAGTTGGCATTGTGTTCACTGTAAAAAAATATGCACCGATACACACAATTATAAGTGTGTGTATGTTGTACGCTACAACTCTAATTGAATGACACATATGACGTTCGCGAACAATTTTGAGTTGCTACATGAGAAAGAAAAAGACATGGATACGTTCAGATGTTGGACTAATCAGGGAATCCCCATTCTTACAAATTTACGTCAGAATACCGTATATCTCTCTAAGTAAAACATATTAAGAATGCATTCAAACTCATTTTAAACGGGAGTTTATTATATCGAAACAAATAATGCAAAGATTGAATAAATATTGGTGTAGGTAACTAGTTGTTTTGTAGGTTAGCATGTAAAATATTTGAGGTCAAACTAAAAAATACGAATTCTTGGATAAGTACCTGTGGAAACTGACTTTGTTGGTCCTTTGTTACTTCAGTTGAAACAACCAACAACTGCACATATAGCCATATCGTTTTTTTTAATATTGCACTAAATTCACCTAAGTAATTATATATTTTAAGCTTTTTGTCTGTCAATTCGACTGACAGAAGTAAACTACTGTGAAGTTAGTAATATATTGAAAAATGGCTACACGGCTTTTAGCACGCCCCAAATCACATGTTCTTAATAACAATTGTTTGTCTCTTTTTCTCATATGTCTATAGAAACGAGCATAAAGAGAGAGCTATATTTTGCGAGTATGAACGATTTGACTCATAATTAGAACGGTCTCTCTATATTGTTACTCTAAGGTTTTATGTCAACATTTGAATATTGGACATCGCGACACGACGCCTTCCGTCTTAAAATATTGTCATTCGGCATTTTCATCTACTTCTAAATCTCACCGGGGCGATGCTGAGAGTACTGTCCACTCAAGTTGACCGTTTAGTATTATAATAACATTTTTTTTAAGTTCGAGCCAGTGGGACTATGGTATCCCGACTGGGGTATGTTGTTATGCTGAAGATAGTTGGGAGGGGAAGAGGAAGGTGTGGAAGTACCCGGATATTCAGATCTAGTCACTAAACATGCCTTTATTAATTTCAAGCAACGTTTCTATTCTGAATGGTGGTCTTTCACCAGGGCGATACTTGGAGTATCTACCTCAGAGCAATAATATACGAGAGAGAGCGCTGCTGTTGTCAGAATTTATGAGGTTTTCCGGACTCGGCTAGACCTGGGCGTGGCTAGGACTAGGGATAGGGTATTTATGCATACATTAATAGCGCCTGTCGTCATAATGGTTTTGTTTATTCGTATAACCACTTTATCACAGTATTGTTGTAAACAAAAATATAGCATGTAACCTAATAAACCGTCGAGTTATGTTAATTTATTTCGCGTGCCAAAACGTGTGGGCGGAGTTAACGGAGACGCGGGACACGAAGAACATTCTAACAGTACTTTAAAGCAGTGTGATAATTTGGGAGATTTAGTTGTCTCTTTCTCATGGTGTACGACGTAAAAACCCGGAGAAAGTGATTTATCCCAAATCTGTATATCCGCTTTGAAACAACTACTTCAAATAACTACTTCTTTTGGCAACAGTTCCTACTTCATTCATTGTTAATTGAAAAAATACTTCAATTGAAGTCGGTTGTTCATTTTAGCGTTCATTCATTTCATTACTTTAAAGAGGTGTGATAATTTGGTAGATTTTGCTGTCTCTTTTTTTCTCACGGTGTACGACGTAAAAACCCGGAGAAAGTGATCTATCCCAAATCTGTATAGGTTGGGTAAAAAGAATTAGCTCTCTCTCCATATATATTGCTGCTTCAAGGTATCTACACTACTCTTTCGCAAAAGTGCCTCTCCATTTCCATCAAGGTCGAAACTGTTTCGTAATCACTTTGTAGTAATCGCCAGTTCACACCGCCTTGTAAATACAGGAGATAGTAAAATATTACATTGTCGGTGCGTGCATTACCGGCGGCGAATACGGGCTGTCCGAGCCCAGCCACTAGCCAGCCGGCTAGCACGTCGGTCGCACGCCGGCCCAGATGATGCGAGATAACCTCCCGTGACCCTCGGATAAGCCGCCAATGTCAATCGATCATATTATCTAACAGCCGCAAACAAACACGTTCGGGAATCTGCCATCAGCTTAAGCGAAAACTGCTCCCTACCGTCGGGAGCCGGCGGGACTACGGTACCCTCGTTCGGGCTGGAGGGGAGGAGATGGGGAAGATGAAGGTGGGGAAGTACCCGGCTGTTCAGATCTGGTGACTAACCTAGGCTATTGTCATTTCAAGCAACGTTTCGATTCTCAATGTTGGTCTTTCACCGAAGCAATAATAAGTGTCTTAACACCCTGGAATGTGCGTGCGCGAATTAAATGTGTTATGACACATATCAATTGAATAAAAGTTATTTGCGCACGCCGGGCTTGAACCCGCGACCTCTGGGTTCTTAGTCGATCGGCCTACCACTTGACAACGGAGCCCGTCAAATATCTGCATGCCATATCCACGGTCGAGTGGTAAGACGCTCGACTACGAATCCAGAGGTCGCGGGTTCAAACCCGGCGTGCGCAAATAAATTTTATTTAATTAATATGTGTCATAACACATTTAAATCATATAAAATAAAATATAGTACATTTGCGGCACGTTCCAGAGTGGTAGATTCTCCAAGTATCGCCCTGGTGAAAGACCACCATTCAGAATTGAAACGTTGCTTGAAATGGCTTTAGCCGCGTTTGGTGACCAGGTCTGAATAGCCAGGCACTTCCCAACCTTCCCTTTCCTCATCTCCTTTCCCTCACCACTATTTTTAGCCTCGCAAAATACCCCTTTGGGGATGCTAAAGTTTCACTGGCTCTAGACGGTTGGGAGCAGTTGAGACTAGTGCGGAAAACACGTAAAAAAAAAAACTTAAAAATTAAAAACTCATCCACTTGCTACAACCGTTATACCCTCGGAGCCATAATATACCAGCCGGTGTAGTCAGGATTGTCGATTTTTTCCTGACTCGGCGTGGGTAGGGTTTTCATGGACACACCTTTCTACATCCATTCATAGCACATGTCGACATAATGTAGCGATTATTTGTAAAACCGCTCTTTCACAGTATTGTGTTATCAACAAAAATATAGGATATAACCTCAAAAAACCGTCGAGTTATGTCCCTTAACAAAACGTAGTGGGCGGAGACGCGGGAGACGGAAAACATGCTCACACACCTAAAAGTGGTGCGATATTATGTGATAACGTGTCTTGTCTCTTTCTCTCAGACGTAAAAAACCGGAGAAAGCGATTTATCGTAATTTTTTATAGATAGGATATATATATGTAGCTCTCTCTCCATACATATTCTTACTCCAAGGTTATACCGATATTTTTAAACATTGCCACCTTGAAGTAACAATATATGGAGGGAGAGCTATTTTTTTTACCTAACCTATACAGATTTGGGATAAATCACTTTCTCCGGGTTTTTACGTCGTACACTGTGAGAGAGAAAGAGACAAGAGAAGGTATCACATAATATCGCACCACTTTTAGGTGTGTAAGCATGTTTTACGTCTCCCGCGTCTCCGGCGACTCCGCCCACTACGTTTTGTCATGGGACATAACCTTGGAGTAACAATATATGGAGAGAGAGCTAATTCTTTTTACCCAACCTATACAAAATCGGGATAAATCACTTTCTCTGTGTTTTTACGTCGTACACTATGAGAGAGAAAGAGACAACAAAAATTTCGTAAAATATCACACCGCTTTTCTCTCCATATACGAGGCCTGTTCAAAAGAAAAGGTGAATTTTGAATTTTCGCGGGCGGTGTACATTCGATTATCGTTTTTTTGTTGTCGTTATGTTGGTACACATATGTTTATCATAGGTTAGCATTATCAGCCATTTTGGATTAGTGGTTTGTTTTTGACAGCTGGAAAGGTCAGTCACGTTTTTGTGTGTTCTTCAATTTTTTACTTTTGAAAAAAATGGATCAAAGAATATGTATTAAATTTTGGGTTAAAAATGGAATAAAGTGCTCCAAATTCTTTGATTCATTTTTTTTCAAAAGTAAAAAATCTAAGAACACACAAAAACGTGACTAACCTTTCCAGTTGTCAAAAACAAACCACTAATCCAAAATGGTTGATAATGCTAACATATGATAAACATATGTATACCAATATAACAACAACAAAAAATCTATAATCGAATGTACACAGCCCGCGAAAATTAAAAATTCACATTTTCTTTTGAACAGGCTATGTATATTCTTACTTTAATGTTATATATTGATATTTTTTAAACATTGCAACTGATGACCATCCTATCAGTGCGAATATAGCAACAATGTTGTTAAAACAACATCGGTAGTTAACGACAGAAAGCAAAAACATCGCACGTAACGCTATAAAAATGATTTAACTCTACAAATATCATTAAATAACATTTCTCGCGCACGTCGATCGATGCATTATTGAAAGCGTGCAAAACGATTATGCGTTATCGCACGTTGAACAGTTAGCACTTCACAAATAACGCCGTCGCTATAGCCGCCGCCGTGACATTAACAAATTGTTTTTAAAGCAACAGCCGCCGATAAGGAAGTAGACGGCCGAAACGGCGAGAATACTTGCCGTGGGTCGCGAGAAAGGCATTGCCCAGGTGACAGGTGCAATCTAGCGTATTGTACATTGTTGACAGCGTCGTTACCTTAGAGCAGTCATTCGCAAAGTGGTCTATATCGACCCCCAGGGGTCGATTCCGACCTACAAGGGGTCCACGTCAATAAAAAATAAAAAAGTGGGGGTCCACGGGAGTGGATTCCATTTAGGCAGGCCGTCACCAAAATGTTGGCTTCCCGCAAATGTAATAATCCACCTCACAGATAGTACCTATGTAGTTACTTACGTAATACTATCTTATAATGGACTTTAATTCCCTAATTATATTAATAATAATAATTTTTTTGGAAGATATTTTGCCGATTTGCTAGTACTTTTCGATTTCAAATCTCTACCGACTAGTGCTTTTTTTTGGAGAGGAATTTTTGTTGATTTGCTAGCACTTTTCAATTTGGGATCTCTGCCGACTAGTACTATTTTTTGACGAGTTCGACTACAATTGAAGTGTTCACCGCGAAGGGTTCATTTCAAAGAACTAGCAGTTCCTGAAGCGTTCACAAAACTTTGAAGTTTTTCCCAACGCTAAAAAAAATCAATTCTAGGAAAGCAGGGGGTCTATACAAAACAGAAAAAATCGACAAGTGGTCTACGGGACAAAAAAGTTTGGGACCCTCTGCCTTAGAGTAACAATATAGAGAGACCGTCCTAATTATGAGTCGAATCGTTCATACTCGTAAAATATAGCTCTCTCTTTACGCTTCAAGCTTTAAGTAACAATATATGGAGGGAGAGCTAATTATTTTTACCCAACCTACACAAACTTGCGATAAATCACTTTCTCCGGGCTTTTACGGCGTACACCATGAGAGAGAAAGAGACAGCAAATTTCTTGGACCGCTTCTATATACTGTCGCAATGATCTTAAGGTCCTGGTTCACTGGCGGGACTCCGCCCACATTTTTTATTATGCCACTAAACTTGACACAACCAAACGGTTTTTTAGGTTATATGCTATACTTTTGTTGATAAAAATACTGTGAAAAAGTGGCCAGACGAATAAACAAAAACATTATGTCGATATGTGCTATGAATGGATGTATAAATACCGTAGTCTTAGTCTTAGCCACGCCCAGGTGCGCCGAGTCATGTTAAAATCATCAAAAACAAGTCCAAAACTGACTTCACTGCCTTGGATAGATACTGCTCTACCAACTCTATAAAAAAAAATCCAATGAATAAACTCGCGCAGAATTTTCGTTAATTTCAACTTCAAGGACGTTTGCTTTTACAACCAGTTTTGTAAACGGCTGTTTTGCCTTGGGTCACGTCAAATTACCAGAATTGTCGACATCCGCATTGCGTTTAGTGTGCAGTGTTTAATTGGAGCGAATTTTATGCATTGTTTATTTTAATTGATCAATTAGGTCAATGTACACCGCAAACTTTAGAGCAATAAGATACTAGTACAAGAGGTATCGCTGTAGATCGAACTGTAGTCAGTTTTTACCTTAGAGTAACAATATAGAGAGACCGTCCTAATTATGACTCAAATCGTTCATACTCGCAAAATATAGCTCTCTCTTTATGCTCGTTTCTATAGACATATGAGAAAAAGAGACAAACAATTGTTATTAAGAACATATGATTTGGGGCGTGCTAAAAGCCGTGTAGCCATTTTTCAATATATTACTAACTTCACAGGAGTTGACTTGTCAGTCGAATTGACAGACAAAAAGCTTAAAATATATAATTACTTGAGTGAATTTAGTGCAATATTAAAAAAAAACGATATGGCTATATGTGCAGTTGTTGGTTGTTTCAACTGAAGTAACAAAGGACCAAAAAAAACAGTTTCCACAGGTATTTATCCAAGAATTCGTATTTTTTAGTTTGACCTCAAATATTTAACATGCTAACCTACAAAACAACTAGTTACCTACACCAATATTTAGTCAATCTTTGCATTATTTGTTTCGATATAATAAACTCCCGTTTAAAATGAGTTTGAATGCATTCCTAATATGTTTTACTTCGAGAGATATACGGTATTCTGACGTAAATTTGTAAGAATGGGGATTCCCTGATTAGTCCAACATCTGAACGTATCCACGTCTCTTTTTTTCTCATGTAGCAACTCAAAATTGTTCGCGAACAGATAAAGACGGAATAATGTTTATCTTTACGGTTTTCTTCGCTTCCGATTGGCTAGAAGCATATACGTCATACCTCCTGTGGTCAAGCTTGGTCATAAACTCGTTACAATATTTCGCAAAGTTAGGTCTCTAGATATTGTTACTCTAAGGTTTTTACTAGGTTTTACTGACTCGGTTAGACCTGGGCGTGGCTAAGACTAGGGTTACGGTATTTATACATCCATTCATAGCACAAATCGATACAATGTTTTTGTTTATTCGTATAAACACTTTTTCACAGTATTCTTATAAAGATAAATATACCATATAACCTAAAACACCGTTGAGTTATGTTCAGTTTAGTTGCACATCAAAGCGTGTGGGCGGAGTCCCGGGAGACGCACGAGTCAAAGAACACGGTTACAATACTTTGAAGCGGTGTGAAATTTTGACAAAATTTTGCTCTCTCTTTCTCTCTCACGGTATACGACGTAAAAACCCGGAGAAAGTAATTTATAGCAAATTTGTATAGGTTGGGTAAAACAAATTAGCTCTCTCTCCATAGATATTCTTACTCCGAGCCGCAGACAGAGGTTTGCCACTATAAATTACTTAAAATCTATTTAAACTGCCGACCGGTTTCGGAAAACATCCTTCCTGCGTCAGGATGAAAGTGAAAGTAATAAAATACGAGGAAAGAGATATGTATAGCGGAAAATATCACAAGTGGAAGGGATAGGTAAGGAGTTAGCACTGGAAACGGTTTACCGGGAATATGTGATAAAGGCAGTGAATGGAAGAAGAAGTCGAGGACGCTCGAGAAAGACACGGCACGATCAAGTAAATCAAATACTTTTTTTTTTTTTTACATGAATACCGCACAAGAGTCTCAACTGCTCCCAACCGTCTAGAGCCAGTGGCCAATGGCATCCCCAATAGGGGTATATTTTGAGGCTGAAGATAGTGGGGAGGGAAAGGAGATGAAGAAGGGGAATTTCGGGAAGTACCTGGCTATTCAGATCTGGTCACCAAACACGGCTAAAGCCATTTTTTTTTTTTTTTTTTTTTTTTACATAAATACCGCACAAGAGTCCCAACTGCTCCCAACCGTCTAGAGCCAGTGAGACTATGGCATCCCCAAATTGGGTATGTTGTGAGGCTGAAGGTAGTGGGGAAGGGAAGGAGATCGGGAAGAGGAAGGTAGGGAAGTACCTGGCTATTCAGATCTGGTCACCAAACACGGCTTAAGCCATTTCAAGCAACGTTTCGATTCTGAATGGTGGTCTTTCACCAGGGCGATACTTATAGTATCTACCACTCTGGAACGTACCGCAAACTTACTATATTTTATTTTATTTCAATTAAATGTGTTATGACACATATTAATTAAATAAATTTTATCTGCGCACGTCGGGTTCGAACCCGCGACCTCTGGATTCGTAGTCGAGCGTCTTACCACTCGACCATGCAGGCAGAAGAGTCAGAATAACAGAAGAGTATGTATGAGACGATGTATGAATGAAGGAGTGTGTGCCAAGACAGAGTGTGTTGTATGGCAGTCCGTCCTCTCTGACTACCCCTGCGGGGAAACGGCGTGATGGTGTGTTAGTTAGAATCGAACCGATTCGAACGAAATCACGCACTCTTTACGCTGGTGGCGATAAGTTTGAAATTGCCACGTATATTGAAATATTTTCCGGCCAGAATTTGAAAAACTCAATAGTTTTTATGAGGTTTGCCGGGCTCGGCTAGACCTAGTTGCGGCTAGGACTAGGGCTAGGGTATTTATACATCCATTGATATCACTAACATAATGTTTATGTTTATCCGTATAACCACTTTTTCACAGTATTGTTATCAACAAAAATACAGCATGTAACCTAATTAACCGTGGAGTTATGTTAATTTATTTCGCCCATCAAAACGTGTGGGCGGGAGTCGACGGAGACGCGAAGAACATTCTAACAATACTTTAAAGCGGCGTGATAATTTGGCAGATTTTGTTGTCTCTTTCTTTCTCGTGGTGTACGACGTAAAAACCCGGAGAAAGTGATTTATCCCAAACCTGTATAGGTTGGGTAAAAAAAATCAACTCTCTCTCGCCATATATTGTTACCTCATGGCCAAATATCTAAGTCCAATCAGCTTTTATGCTAGAATTCGAGATCTGACTGAATACCGCGACGAGGTCATTTCCAGAGTTGTTGTTTTTATTTTTTTTGTGCAAGCAAACGTGTCAAGCAATGCATCCGCGTCCGTGTCAACTCTGATTGCGATACCTTCATTTCTACTGCAGCTGTTTCTACTATCGTGGTACGAGAACGTATGGAAGCAGAAAAACACTTTAACTTCTTCTTCTTCTTTTATTTGAACATTTTTATCGGAAGATTTTTTAAGTACAACAGTTGAACCTTCAACTGACGATATTCAAGAACCGCACGCCATGGCGATCTTAACAGGACTGCACGAGATGAAAATAACTCTAGGGTAGAATCTTAGAGTCTTAGTAAATGGTCCACATGTGTTCTATGGGATAATGCGCGAATTTATGACACAATTTTAAGAAACAGAAAACACCAAGTGAGGCAATAAAGAAATGCCCAAGGACCTTTGTCTGAAGGGTAGATGACAAGGGATTTAAGAAACAAAAAACATTATGGGAGGCAATTAAGAAATGCCAAAGGACCTTGGTATGAATGGTTCTTCCACATGGGCGCAACTGGATGACCCATTACAGCTATCATAATAAATTCACTACATTATTTCATAGATATAATGAAAATTAATTAGATTTGCTTAATCCTAAAACATAAATCACACTATAATACAAATTTAAATATGAACATATAAAATGACGATTTGCAGTAAGCGATAAGACATTCCTTCATAAAATACCAAGCTAGTACTAGAGGTACCTTATTTAATTTCACCGTAATCTGCCCTTGATTGTAAAATGGTAGATGATATATTTTTCACGTAGTAACGTCGCATTTGGGAACGAACAGCAGCATTTTCCGCAAATGAATAATTTGCACAGATGAACAGAGAAGCAAAAATGTTCGTTTGTTTTCAAAACACACTCAGTTGAACGTAAGTAGATTGAGGTCGCGCGAAGGTCGGGCTGTTGTGTAATGACCTGACGCGCGCAGGCTGACTCCTGTGACCTGCGGCGACCTGGTGACCTTGGGCGACCTGGTTACGCGCACGGCATAATGCAGATCAGCGCGTTATCCCCTTCGAG
Organism: Drusus annulatus; assembly: GCA_022651775.1. Classification (NCBI taxonomy): domain Eukaryota; kingdom Metazoa; phylum Arthropoda; class Insecta; order Trichoptera; family Limnephilidae; genus Drusus; species Drusus annulatus. Next base: position 199,277 of record JAGWCC010000540.1, on the reverse strand, counting down.
ATCAGCTCGAAAAGTATGTTTTACAGTTTGTTGTGTATTTCAACATATTATCTACGACGCGTTGTTGACTTGTTATTCACAAACAAGCGTTACATAAAAACACTTTTGCGTAGAAGATAAGTTAGATACTTTCTATTGAGAAACACAACAAAGATAGAAAATTAACCGTACTTCCTTTGCGAATACGTACGGACGTACGAGCGTGCATTTTTAAAATCCTTACCTACGTAATAAAGTACCTACCTTGGAGTAACAACATATGGAGAGAGAGCTAATTATTTTTACCCAACCCATACAGATTTGGGATAAATCACTTTCTCCGGGTTTTTACGTCGTAAACCGTGAGAGAGAAAGAGACGGCAAAATCTCCCAAATTATCACACCGCTTTAAAGTATTGTCAGAATGTTCTTAGTGTCCCGCGTCTTCGCCCACACGTTTCGATACGAGAAATAAATTAACATAACTCAACGGTTTGTTAGGTTACATAAACAAAAACATGTCGACATATGCTATGAATAGACGTATAAATACCCTAGCCACGCCCAGGTCTGACCGAGTCCGGTAAACCTCATAAAAACTGACAACAGCAGCGCTCTCTCTTATATATTATTGCTCTGAGGTAGATATTCTATCGCCCTGGTGAAAGACCACCATTCAGAATAGAAAGTTATCACATAATATCGCACCACTTTTAGGTGTGTAAGCATGTTTTCCTAAGTTTTAATAATTATTTTGAAGTGTAAAAATACTCACAACGCAGATTTTTTTTTCTTAAACCATTTTTTCACAGTATTCTTATAAAGATAAATATAATTTTTTTAATAATTAATAAAAAATATTATTTAGTGATAAAAAAATGGTTTTTGATAAAAAAAAACTGCAATGTTAGTATTTTTACAATTCAAAATAATTATTTAACTAACTAAGTAGTTAAATATCACAAGGGTGGGCAGAAGGATATACTGCCACACAATTTTGTCTTGGCACATACTCCTTGATTGATATTCATACCATATCAATAAGCTCTCATGCGGAACAATATCGGCACTGAGCGGATCCGGACGTTGGTGTGAATCAGCCATTATCAGCCTTTCCGTATCTCAGAAATTATTATTTAATTAAATATTTTGTTATTAGCAGAGCAGGTCACCTTATGTTACGTTTGAAGGGACTATTAAATAATATCAACATTAGCAAAGGTGACATTACGACATAATAACTTTGCAACCATGCTAGAATGTAACTTCCGGCTCGAGTACACAGTGTGACGACACCAGGGGTCGCGATCAGAGGAGTCAAATGTCAGGTTCGCGGTCTTATCGCCCATGTCAGCGGCAACACTGTTTACGATGATTTATAAATAAATTATAATGTTTAATCTCGCGGTGGTGCGGCGGTTTGCGGCGAGTCAGCTGGTCGGTCGCTATCTCCCCGCGCCGTTATGCAACGCATGTTTTGAGGTGTCGATTCGCGTGACAGTTCTACGTCAACATTTAGTTGTTTAATAATTAATTTATTTTTTTTTAAATTAAAAAAAAAAAGGAAAAAAAATACTTTAAAAAAAAATTCTTCTTCCCCACCTCTTTCTTATCCCTACTGCGTTGCGCCCTTGAGGTGATATTTCACAAGAATGGCGCTATATAAATTAGCCAAGTATTATTGGTTTTCACATTTGAAAAAAGTATCGCCCCGGTGAAAACAGCCATTCTCAATCAAACCAAACCAAATATCTAGGGCACATCATCACCAGCAAGCTAATGGATGACGACGACATCGACAGGCAAAGGCGAGCACTCAGTGTGAAATCAAACATGCTCAGTAGAAGATTTCGGCTCTGTAGTCCACCAGTGAAAAGGACACTCTTCCTGGCGTTCTGCACTACCCTATACACGTGCGAGCTCTGGACCAATTTTAAGAAGAGTAGCATGGAAAGGCTTCGGGTCCAGTACAACAACGCCTACCGCATGATGTTCAGTCTTCCCAGGCACTGCAGTGCTTCCGGTATGTTCACCGAGGGGCGAGTTCCAGGATTTGCAGCCCTTATGAGAACCAGGGTAGCAGGAATGCGGGAAAGGATTAACAACTCCAGAAATAACCTCATCATGGAATCCCGTCAGATCCCGAACTCAAGCATAGAAGCGCATTGGAGTAAATTATTGGCCCCATCAATCTTAACGCTGCCAGGATGGACTCCCTCTTGATGGCGTTGCAGAAATGAGGCCTAATATACTCCATCAATATTTTCTTACTTATATTCTTTAATTTTTTTTATCATCATTATTATTATTTTATTTTTATATATTTTTATTTTATTATTTATTTATTTCTTATGAATTTATGTTCATTTTTTATTTTGTTACTATTATTATTACAATGTATTGATATCAATTATGGAAGGTATTGCATTGCACTACTCCTGCATACCTTCCGGAATAAAACTTTATTATTATTATTAATCGAAACGCAGCCTGAAATAGCTTTAGCCGTGTTTGGTGACTAGTTTGAAATATCCCATCCCTACTGCATTAGTATTCACATTTAAAAAAAGTATCGCCCTGGTGAAAGACAGCCATTCTCAATCGACACGTTGCCTGAAACGGCTTTAGCCGTGTTTGGTGACTAGATCTGAATAGCCGGGTAATTCCCAACCTTCCTCTTCCCCACCTCCTTTCCATCCCTACTGCTTTCAGCCCCCATGACGGCCTCCATGGTCGAGTGGTAAGACGCTCGACTACAAAATTTCCAAGATTTCATGATAACAGTTGTTAGACAAATACATTAAGAGATGAATGATATAAAAATATTGTAGATACATGCATAGTGTAAAAAAAGGAATTTAACATTTATGTACATCTCACATATATATAGAAAAGGTATAATATATCCAAAGGAGTTATTTGAGTACAAACTGAAGTAGTGTGACGCATTATGTATGATATAATAACGGGTTTGAACTTGCGACCTCTGGATTCGTAGTCGGCCGTCTTACCACTCAACCACGCAGGCCAGCAATTTCCAAAACAAAAACCGGCTCCTCGCAAAAAAAACACGAAAAGAATGGACAAAGAATATCGATATTTTTATTTGTGAAAATTCGGAACCGGTTCCTCGGAGAAATAATATCGACGGTTCCAGTGACCGGCTTGGAGCCGGTTCCTTTTAACCGGGACAGGAATATCAACCATCTCTAGTCACACCTGCAAACTTAGAGCGGCGGGGGTGAATTTATTTATTCACTATTGCAAAAAAACTATTTATTTAAAATGACGTTACATATATATAGACACGTTATAGCCTCAGAATATTAACACAAAATGTGGCAAGCAAAACACACACGTTACCAGTAAATTCATCATTCAAATATCGGTCATGTATGACAAAGATAGACATTCATAGAATATATGTGTATGAACGAAACAGATCCGAAGTTCGGACCGCGTTCCATACTTGCTTGAAACGACCTCAAGCGACGCGCGACCGTTTAGTACCAAATCGGCTTAAACACCGATCACACCAACTAGCATTTTTATACAGTTTTTTTTAATATTCTTAATTTATCTCCAATGGCACTCGAGACATGTTGTTAGCATGTTTTTGTGCAAGTTTTCGTGTCATGATGGAAAATCTTCGACCAAGGTTTGGTTCGTAGTTCAAGATTCACAGAGATAATGGACTCTCAAGTCGAGGGCAGCGATCGGCAACCGACGTAAATGCAATACGTCTTCGGATTAAGGGTCAGCACTCAAAAATGACACTAAACGTTATTTTCTAGCATTCTAATACGAGCAATCCTTTTTTTGCATTAACTGAGTGTGTTAGATACTCTAAGTATCGCCCTGGTGAAAGACCACCATTCAGAATCGAAGCGTTGCTTGAAATGGCTTTAACCGTGTTTGATGACCAGATCTGAATAGCCAGGTACTTCTTAACCTTCCTCTTCCCAATCTTCTTCCCCTCCCCACTACCTTCAGCCTCACAACACACCCTATTTGGGGATGCCATAGTCTCACTGGCTCTAGACGGTTGAGAGCAGTTGAGACTCTAGTGCGGTATTCATATAAAAAAAAAAATTTAAAAAAACTCCACAGAGAAGGCCATGTGAAAAATAATTTTCATTAGGGCCTATGTCATATTTTACCAATTTCGTGTGGGGGTTTTTGAGGAAAGAAGGCCGAACCAGGGGTCTTGAAGAGGCCAATGTTGAACGAGGGAGAAATCTTCAGAGGCCGGCAAATCGTTCCATAGCCAGCGTAACGTAAGCACGACTCGACGGCCTCCATGGTCGAGTGGTAAGACGCTCGACCACGAATCCAAAGGTCGCGGGTTCAAACTCGGCGTGCGCCAATAACTTAAATTTAATCAACATGCGTCATAACACATTTAATTAATATAAAAATAATAAAAAGTAATATTTGCGGCACGTTCCAGAGCGGTAGATACTCTAAGAAAAGACCACCATTCAGAATTGAAACACTGTTGCTTGAAATTGCTTTAGTCGTGTTTGGTGACTGTTATTCTGACTTTTGACATGGTCCGACACCGAAGTATTTGATGCACTTGATCGTGCCATGTCGTCTTCATCGGATGTCCCCGACTTCTTCTTCCATTCACTTTCGCGTCCTATATTATTTTCACATTCCTTTCTTCGTTCATTCGCTCTACATGCCCAAACCGTCTAAGCGCCCGCCCCTTTCTTGATTATATTCATTACGCTTACATCTACCTTGCATTCTTTCCGGATATCCACATTTTTAATACCGTCATACATGGTTTTATCGCACATATGTCTCAGAGATCTCATTTCCACGGCATTCAGTCTACTTTCATCTTCCCTCTGCCAGTTATATACTGCCTCGATAGAAAGAGACAAAGATATATTAAAGGTTGTTGGATAGCCTATTAGTTACCGCCCACATGGAATTCGGACATTTTTAATAAACATATTTGAACACATCAAACAAAACAATATCAATACACCACTAAAATGATTTATAAAGTCAAAATATCACACAAACACTAATAACAGAAGGTTTGCCTAAATAATGATGGAAGCTTTTTGTTGATTTTATGTCTTTATATCATTAAATATGTGAAAATTCTAAAGTTCGGTCAAAAATATTAAAACTGTTGAAATACCTTCTTTGTTTGGTCTTATTTGAACATTTACGCATAGCAAATATCACCATCATGTTTGATTTATTTGTATAACCACTGCAAGTATTTTAACCAACACAAATATAGGAAATAACCTCAAAATCCGTTGACGTAAGTTATGCGACTCGATGATGTGAAGTTAGCGCGGACGGAGGACAACCTTACATACTTAGAAGTGCTGCGATATTATGTGAAGATTTTTCTTGTCTCTTTCTTTTTGATGATAAAACCCGGAAAACGTGATTTATCGCAAATTTGTACAGGTTGGGTAAAAATATTTAGATCTCTCTCTTACTCCAGACGTGGCACTATCGAGTGAGTCAAATACTTAAATTGGGTCATGTGAAAAGCCATAATAACGGAATAACGAAGAGTATGTACGAGACGATGTACGAATGTGAATGAAGCAAGGAGTGTGTGTGCCAAGACTGAGTTGTATGGCGGTCCGTCCTCTCTGCCTACCCCTGCAGAGAAACGGCGTGATGGTTAGTTAGTTAGGAATATAATATAGGTTTTTGTTTATTGGATTTATTCTTTCTGGTAGTCTGATTTCTTTGCATTTCCTTGTACTATGTCTGTGAATATCCACGTTGTAAAAAAAATTTGGTAAAAAGTTGGTTATAAGTTTTATTTTTACTTCTATTGAATGTGTAAATATTAATGTTTTTAATGTTAGCATCTATTTCACTGTTAGCTAATTTAGTTCGTCTGACATTTTTAAATGTTTGTAAATATTAATGTTTTTAAGGGTCAGCACTCAAAAATACACACTCTTTGGCTTTCTAATACAAGCAATACTACACATGATTTATTTGTTAATTCCATACGGGTAGTTAGAAAAATGTCTAAGGTTTCCAGTGAATATTGAAAATTATTTTTTGAAAGCTATAATCTTTTTAATTATGTGAAAAACATACAAAATGTCGGTAAAATTTGCAATTGGAAAACCAGTGCAGCCATTTTAAAACGTTTTACCATAAATTCCAGGATAAATTTCATAAATAATTTAAAAGATTACTGTTTAAAAATTGTATTCACTGGAAACCTTAGACATTTGCCTAACTACCAGTATGGAATTAACAAATAATTCATGTGTAGTATTGCTTGTATTAGAAAGCCAAAAAGTGTGTATTTTTTAGTGCTGACCCTTAATGTTAGCATCTATTTCACTGTTAGTTACAAGCCATAAGTCCTTATTGTAAGTCACTGGTAGAAAATATTAGGTGTTAACCCATCACTAATAAATCTTACCTGTAAGTTTTTATTAGTTATAAGCTTAAGTGATAAATTATAGGTTAGATAAATTAATTTGTAAAGCGCTCTTGAGGTGATTTTCCCACAAAAACGGCGCTATAAAAGTTATCCATTTATTATTATTATCATTATAACGTTTGTTCGTTCCCAAATGCGACGTTGCTACGTGAAAAATATATCATCTACCATTTTACAATCAAGGGCAGATTCCGGTGAAATTAAATAAGGTACCTCTAGTACTAGCCTGGTATTTTATGAAGGAATGTCTTATCGCTTACTGCAAATCGTCATTTTATATGTTCATGTTTACAGTTGTATTATAGTGTGATTTATGTTTTAGGATTAAGCAAATCTGATTAATTTTTCATTATGTCTATGAAATAATGTAGTGAATTCATTATGATAGCTGTAATGGGTCATGCAGTTGCGCCCATGTGGGGGCTTATCCCCTGTCACCTACCCTCCAGACCAAGGTCCTTTGGCATTTCTTAATTGCCTCCCATAATGTTTTCTGTTTCTGAAGCCCCTGTCATCCTACCCTTCAGACCAAGATCCTTTGGCATTTCTCAATTGCCTCTCTTGATGTTTTCTGTTTCTTAAAATTGTATCATAAATTCGCGCATTATTCCATAGAACACATGTAGGACTATTTACTAAGACTCTAAGATTCTACCCTAGAGTTATTTCATCTCCAGCAGTCCCATTCAGAGCGCCTTGCCGTGCGGTTCTTGAATGTCGTCAGTTGAAGGTTCAACTGTTGTACTTTAAAAAATCATCCGATAAAAATGTTCAAATAAAAGAAGAAGAAGAAGTTAAAGTGTTTTTCTGCTTCCATACGTTCTCGTACCACGAGAGTAGAAACAACGTTTCTAGAACCGCAGGTTAACGAGTCCCCCCGCAGGTGTCAGCACGTCACAAAGTTTATTATTGTTTGACTGTTAACCGCGTTGACTCGATGTGTCGTCTCTCGCACCCAAGCGAAGGTCCAATAATGTTTTTTATTTTAATTTATTTATTATTTGCTGAAGTGTTATCGACTATTATTCAATCGTAACTCTCTTGAATGACGTTCAGTACTTAATTCTGAGTTCGACGTAGTCATTTTCGTTTTTTTTATATAATCACTGGGCATCGTATAAAATATGCATTTGCATATGCACATGCGTATGCACTTGCGTATGCACAATTCACGTTTGAGCCCCTTTTCGTCATCAGTGCAACTTTCAGTTATTTTATTAATCAAAATTGATTCCTAATTTCGAAACTGTTAATTCGTGGTGGAATTCCATTTTAATGATTGAATAAAACAATTTTTTAACTTTATTCCACTTTTAAGATGGGAAAATCTAAAGTAAACTCATTAACAATCAGCATTTACCAACCTTTCATTATATAAATACATTGTCAATTCATATTTATAGAAATGCAACTGTAAGCCATCTTAAATATTAAATAAAATAAATAAATATTCCAGATAAATATATAAAATAATAATACCAATAAATTAAAAGTAGCTTTTACCCTGTAACTATTAAAATCATGCAACAATACTGATGAATATAATTAAAGTAAAATCATCGTTTACTACCCCTGACATCCCCAAAAATAGTATATAAGCCGTAGGTGAACAACAACTTGTACTAGTCTGAAGATGGCCGTCATAGGCTGAAACCGGTCCAGTCATAAAATAAAAGTGGAATAAAGTTAAAAATTTGTTTTATTAAATCAAATAATCAAAATTGAGCTAAACACGAGATCTTTAAAACTCTGCGGTCGTTTGAACACGTTTTTGGCGCATGACCCGATTCAAGTTTTTGATTCACTTGATCGTACCATCGTGTCTTCCTCGGGCGTCCCCGACTTCTTCTGCCATTCACTTTCGCATCATATATTATTTTCACACTCCTTCGTTCATTCGCTCTACGTGCCCGCACCGTTTAATGTCCCTTTCTTGATGCTATTCATTACGCTCACATCAGCCTTGCATTATTTCCGGAAATCCACGTTTTTAACACGGTCATAATAATAATATTTGGATGATTTGTATAGCGCCGTTTTTGTGAAAAAATCGCCTCAAGGGCGCTGTACAGATCTTATTTTCTATTATTACATATTAATTCCTAGTTTAGATAAGAAATATACAGGAACATACTTACCTGGCAGGTCCCATCAGATAGACATATGGTTTTACCGCACATACTCATTGCTTCATTAAAATTCATACATACGCTTCTGTTATTTTGACTCTTCACATGACCCGATTCAAGTATTTGATTGACTTGTTCGTGCCATGTCTTTCTCGGGCGTCCTCGACTTCTTCTTCCATTCACTTTCGCATCGTATATTCTTTTCACACTCCTTTCTTCGTTCATTCGCTGTACATGCCCAAACCATCTAAGCGTCCCTTTCTTGATCCTATTCATTACGCTCACATCAGCCTTGCATTCTTTCCGGATATCCACATTTTTAATACGGTCACACATGGTTTTGCCGCACATTCGTCTCGAGGATTTCATTTCCACAGCATTCAGTCTACTGTCATCCTTCCTCTGCCGGTTCCATGCCTCACCGCCATACATCAGGGTTGGTATAAGCACTCCATTGGGGACTGACAGCTTCGCTACATTGAACAATGTTTTAATTGTGCCGACAGCGTTTAGTCCTCCGTTAATGGAGTTCCCTGCATTCACCTTTCTTGTACCTTGCAGGAATCCGCCATTCCAGAGGTTAACCCTTAGAGTATACAAGAGGTAGCCCAAGCCAAAGCCAGTGAAGTCAGTTTTGGACTTGTTTTTGATGATTTTAACATGACTCGGCGCAAATGGGCGTGGCTAAGACTAAGGCTACGGTATTTATACATCCATTTATATCACATATCGACATAATGTTTTTGTGTATTCGAATAGCCACTTTTTCACAGTATTTTTTATCAACAAAAATATAGCATCTAACCTAAAAAACCGTTTAGTTGTGTCAAGTTTAGTGGCAAAATAAAAAATGTGGGCGGAGTCCCGCCGTTAACCAGCGAAAATAACCAGCTTAAGATCATTACGACAGTATATAGAAGCCGTCCAAGAAATTTGCTGTCTCTTTCTCTCTCATGGTGTACGATGTAAAAACTCGGAAAAAGTGATTTATTACAATTTCGGATGGGTTGGGTAAAACAAATTAGCTATCCCTCCATATATTGTTACTTCAAGGGTTAACCCTTATGTGACTGAAGAAAATTAAACCTTTTTAAAATTGATATGAAGGTTTTTTTACAGTATATCATTTGCAGGACCACTCCTATGACGTAATACATTTCGACTCAGTTCAATACTTGGGGAAGTGGATAGGAATTTCACCCAGTACCATCTTTTCTTGGGGTTTTTAGTTAAATAGATCATCAAAAATAGTATTAAGGATACAGGTGATATACTTTGAACACAACAGTACATCGTATTTATCATTTTAAATAAGATAAAATGATTAATAAATACGTAAAAGCTTCAAAAAATCATATCAAACACACGAGGGTACCCGGGTACTCTTTCAGTTATAAGAAGTTGTAAATCATACTTATTCGTTTTCCGCCAACATACCACCCTCCACATATACAAAGGTTATGTTTGATTGTTTATTTTCACTATTGTTTTTTTTTAATTTTAATTTTTTTATATGAAAACCGCACAAGAGTATCAACTGCTCCCAACCGTCTAGAGCCAGTGAGACTATGGCATCCCCAAATAGGGCATGTTGTGAGGCTGAAGGTAGTGGAGAGGGGAAGGAGATGGGGAAGAGGAAGGTTGGGAAGTACCTGGCTATTCAGAGCTGGTCACCAAACACGGCTAAAGCCATTTCAAGCAACAGTGTTTCGATTCTGAATGGTGGTCTTTCACCAGGGGGATACTATGAGTATCTACCACTCTGGAACGTGCCGCAAATATAATTTTTATTATTTTTATATGAATTAAATGTGTTATGACCTTGAAGTAACAATATATGGAGGGATAGCTAATTTGTTTTACCCTTAGAGTAACGTAGAGACCTAACATTGCGAAATTTTGTCCGCACTTTTTGACCAAGGATTGACCAAGGGAGGTATGACGTATATGCTTCCAGCCAATCGGATGCGAAGAAAACCGTAAAGATAAACATTATTCCGTCTTTATCTGTTCGCGAACAATTTTGCGTTAGTATCATGAGAAAGAAAGAGACCGGGATACTTTTAGAAGCCGTACAAAGGGGGAATTCCCCGTTCTTGAAAATTTTTTTGACATTCTCGTAAATATTTTTAAGTTAAACATATTACGAATCCATTAAAACTCATTTCAAACGGAAGTTTATTAAATTGGAACGAATAGTCCAAAGATTAATTACATATTGGTGTAAGTTACTAGTTGTTTTGTAGGTTAGGATGTTAAATATTTGAGATCAAACTAAAAAGACGATTTTTATGGTACATACGTGTGAAAACTGTTTTTTTGGTCCTTTTGTACTTCGATTAAAGCAAACAAGCATAGAACATGTGGCCATGATGTTTTGCTAGATATTACACAAAAATAACTCAAGTTTTTAACTATTTACGTACTTTTGACAGTCCGTTCGCCTGACAGTTCAAAAGTGTCTGAAGTTTGTGCGGATTAAATAATGAAGACATTTCATTTAGCCCGCCCAAAATCGTGGATAGGTTTCAACAATTGTTTGTCTCTTTTTCTCATATGCTTATAGAACCGAGCATAAAGAGAGAGCTATATTTTGCGAGTTTGTCAACGATTTGTCACAAATTAGTATGGTCTCTTTATATTGTTACTCTGAGGTTTTACCCAACCCATCCGAAATTGTAATAAATCACTTTTTCCGAGTTTTTACATCGTACACCATGGGAGAGAAAGAGACAACAAATTTCTTGGACGGCTTCTAATTAACTGTCGTAATGATCTTAAGCTGGTTATTTTCGCTGGTTAACGGCGAGACTCCGCCCATATTTTTTATTTTGCCACTAAACTTGACACAACTAAACGGTTTTTTAGGTTAGATGCTATATTTTTGTTGATAAAAATACTGTGAAAAAGTGGCTATACGAATACACAAAAACATTATGTCGATATGTGATGTGAATGGATGTTTAAATACCGTAGCCTTAGTCTTAGCCACGCCCATTTGGGCCGAGTCATGTTAAAATCATCAAAAACAAGTCCAAAACTGACTTCACTGGCTTTGGCTTGGGCTACCTCTTGTATACTCTAAGGTTATGACGCATATTAATTAAATGAAAGTTATTGGCGCACGCCGGGTTTGAACCCGCGACCTTTGGATTCATAGTTGAGCGTCTTACCACTCGACCATGGAGGCCGTCAGTGGTGGAGGGTCAGGAAGTTTCAGCCAGTTAGACTTACTGGAACATTAAAAAAATCTATGTTGAAAACCGAAGAGGGTACCCTTTAAACGTCTTATCGAGTTAAGGCATTCATCTTTAAAAAAAAAAAATTAACATATCATATTGTTCCACGTTTAATACATTGTTAGCGTACGCGCTTTCCGGAAGGGCATTTTAGCAATGTTTGTTTTACGTCATTTAAAAAAATATAACGAAACGCCATACGGACACTTGTAAAATGACGCGCGCACTTGTGTTTTCTCCGTAATTCATTCAAATTTATTTATGCTAATTTACAACACGCGGTGCTCGACTGGCCGCCCGATGGATAATATAAAATATTAATTGTGACTAGGGCTGCCTCGCCGGGTTGTCATAATAATGATAATAATAACAGTGAACTCATGTAGCGCAGTTTTGTGATATTTCACCTCAAGTGCGCTTCATGCTAAATTAATTACGCTGATAAGACTAACTAACGAGGAGAAAATGATATATATATACGAGGCCTGTTGAAAAGAAAAGGTGAATTTTGAATTTTCGCGGGCTGTGTACATTCGATTATCGAATTTTTGTTGTTGTTATGTTGGTACACATATGTTTATCATATGTTAGCATTATCAGCCATTTTGGATTAGTGGTTTGTTTTTGACAACTGGAAAGGTTAGTCACGTTTTTGTGTGTTCTTCGATTATTTTTACTTTTGAAAAAAATGGGTCAAAGAATATGTATTAAATTTTGCGTTAAAAATGGAATAAAGTGCTCCGACGCACTTAAAATGTTGACTGCGGCATTCGGCGAGTCTACTTTGTCTCAAAAGAGTGTTTATAAGTGGTACAAGCGCTTTACAGAAGGCCGAGAAGATGTTAATGACGATGAGCGTCCTGGAGTTGTGGAAAAATAAATCATGGATTTTATTCTTTGATCCAAATTAGCTGATAATGCTAACATATGATAAATATATGTGTACCAACATAACAACAACAAAAAATCGATAATCGAATGTACACAGCCCGCGAAAATTCAAAATTTACCTTTTCTTTTGAACAGGCCATGTAAATATGTATATATATTATTTTTATTTATTAACTTTTTGTTTCTTACATTATTTTTTACATTACCTACCTCACTAGGTCATTAGAACCTGTTCTGAGGTAGGTGACAGTGAGTACAAGTAGAATAATTTAAAAAAATGATATTTGTTACACAATGTTCTAGTTTGTCATGGTGAAGAATTTCAAGTGCTACTTTAGGAGGACCTCAATTTCCTTGCGGTCCTTTTTCATTAGCCATTTAGTAATGTGTTGATTAAAGGAATACATATTGGTGATGGCTACAATCTGTGGTGGGAGTTTGTTGTAAGTGTGAGGCGCGATGTACATATGGTGTCTTTGTGCAAAAGCTGTATTGTATTTGGGTACTAAAAGTTTGTAATGATAATAACCGTGTTTACTGACTAAGTCTGAATATTCAATTTCTTCTCTACGCTCTTCTTTCATAAGAACGGTATTAACATTTAAAAAAATTAAATAATAAATTTTATGTATGAAGATCTACAGTTTCTCGTGTCTAGGATGAACCAAGTATGTATGCAAAATGAGTTGATGATGAATGTAAGTAAGTCCAAAGTGATGGTGTTTGAAAGAGAGAGTACGAGAACAGCGTGCAATATAGTTGTGAATGATGAATACTTGGAGCAAGTGGATGAGTTTGTGTATTTAGGAAGTATGTTTACAAGAGACGGAAAGGCTGATGAGGATATTGAAAGAAGGGTGAATGCAGGAAACTCCATTAATGGAGGACTGAACGCTGTTGGGGCAAATAAGAAATTGTCCAAAGAAGCGAAACTAGCAGTCCACAATGGAGTGCTTATACCAACCCTGATGTATGGCAGTGAGGCATGGAACTGGCAGAGGAAGAATGATAGTAGACTGAATGCTGTAGAAATGAGATCTTTGAGGCGGATGTGCGGTAAAACCATGTATGACCGTATTACAAATGTGGATATCCGGAAAGAATGCAAGGCTGATATGAGCGTAATGGATAGGATTAAGAAAGGGACGCTTAGATGGTTTGGGCATGTAGAGCGAATGAGCGAAGAAAGGAGCGTGAAAAGAATATATGATGCGAAAGTGAATGGAAGAAGAAGTCGAGGACGCCCGAGAAAGACATGGCACGATCAAGTAAATCAAATACTTGAATCGGGTCGTGTGAAGAGTCAGAATAACAGAAGAGTATGTATGAGACGATGTATGAATGTAAATGAAGCAAGGAGTGTGTGCCAAGACAGAGTTGTATGGCGGTCCGTATGGCGTGATGGTTAGTTAGTTAGTTAGTTAGTTACTCGTATATTTTTTTGAATATCGTAAGAGTCGCTACTGCTACTTAGAGTCTGGAGCCAGTGTGACTATGGCATCCCCAATCCGGGTATGTTTTAAGGCCGAAGGTAGTGGGGAGGTAAAGAGGAAGTTTGCGAAGTACCTGGCTAGTCAGATCTGGTCACCAAACGCGACTGGAGTTGGCAACCCTGTGCATAACGCGTTACTTTTGTGACGTTGTGCTTTCGCGTTGCTAATCAGTAATCTCTTTTGGCAATATCTCACAGCAATAATATACCAGCAGGGATAGCTTGTGTAGTCAGGATTGTTGTTTTTTTCCTGACTCGTGTGCGGCTAGGGTTTTCGTGTACGCACCTTTTTACGTCCATTCATAGCACATGTCGACATCGTGTAGCGTTTATTTGTACAGCCACTCTTTCACAGTATTGTTATCAACACAAATAAAGGATATAACCTCAAAAACTAGTAGTGTATAAATATGTACCAATAAACACAGTCACCTCTGTTTGGGTCAGTTTTGATGCCACTAAGCAACTTATAGAATCATACATGATTTGGTAGCCATTTTGTTTTTTTATACTTTGATGAGACAGGACCATTTGTTGCTACTCAGTGACGTTTCGAAAGGACACCACAGTGGGAAGTGTATAAATATGCACCAATACACACAGTCAGCCCTTTTTGGGTCAATTTTGTTTATTTGCGCAACTTATAGCATCATGCATGATTTTGTAGAAATTTAGTTTTTTTTTTACATTTGATGGAGACAGGACCGTTTGTTGTTTCTCAGTGACGTTTCGCAAGTTGTAAGTGTCTAAAAATGTACCAATACACACAGTCACTCCTGTTCGAATCAATTCTAATTGCCCAACTTATATCATCATGCATGATTTTGTGGCAATTTTTTTGTTTTACATTTGATAAGACAGGACTATTTGCTGTTTCTCAGTGACGTTTTGCAAGGACACCACGGTGGGAGGTGTCTAAATATGCACCAATACACACAGTCACCCCTGTTAGGGTCAATTTTTGTCTATTTGCGCAACTTATAGTTTCATGCACGATTTTATGGCAATTTTTAAAATTATTTTTACATTTGATAAGACTGGACCGTTTGTTGTTTCTCAGTGACGTTTCGCAAGGACACCACAGTGGAAAGTGTCCAAATATGCACCAATACACACAGTCACCTCTGCTTGTGTCAATTTTGTCTATTTGCGAAACTTATAGCATCATGCATGATTTTAGCGTTAAAAAAAAAAAAAACAAAATGGCGCCCATGTGACCATGTCAAATGTGTACTAAGTAAAGCATCGTTATTAATATCCTAACAGGTCTAGTGGTACTGACAGATGTGCGAATTGACACTTGTTGACTTAGAACAGAGTCCTTGAACTTTGTCTCCGCGATTTCTGACGTGTTACAAAAAAATAACAGACCTCTGTGGCAAAACGTCGTTGTGTGATTTTTTGCAGAATTATTATAACTTTAGTACTTCGGTGAAAACACTTGAAATGTTAAATCTTGGATAATAATAATGATATTTGGATGATTTGTATAGCGCCGTTTTTGTGAAAAATCACCTCAAGGGCGCTGTACAGATCTTATTTTCTATTATTACATATTAATTCCTAGTTTAAATAAGAAAATATACAGGAACATACTTACCTGGCAGGTCCCATCAGATAGACACACTTTTTAACTTTTTTTCCGATTTAGGGCATGGGAGCGAAATTAAAAAACTGACATTGTCGTACAGTACAGGATTTGGTTAAAATTTGTAAATCCAAAGGTGATTCGTCGAGAGACAGATTACGTTGAGATTCTTTTAATGAATTTAAGGATATGAGAGTCTGAAAAGGTAAGTTTTCAGTTTGGACCGACATTCTATTGGGCTCGTTATACCCCTTAGTTCCTGAGGGAGTTGATTCCGAGATACTCCTGTAGCGCGATCTCCAAACTTAGTATTTGGGTTGCGTTTGGGTTCTATCAGTCTTCCGGTAGCCGATGACGTTGCTGATCTAAGAGTCGGATACACTTTATAATTGATATTTTTATGTTACATCCGCATGAGAGTCCCGCTGGCCGGGGCGGTGGGACTATGCAACCTTTAGATGTAGATGGAGGAAAATGAGGATGGTTGATTTTTTTTTTTTTTACAGTTATTACCGCACTAGAGTCCCTAACTAACTAACTAACTAACCATCACGCCGTTTCCCCGCAGGGGTAGGCAGAGAGGACGGACCGCCATACAACTCTGTCTTGGCACACACTTCTTGCTTCATTTACATTCATACATCGTCTCATACATACTCTTCTGTTATTCTGACTCTTCACACGACCCGATTCAAGTATTTGATTTACTTGATCGTGCCATGTCTTCCTCGGGCGTCCTCGACTTCTTCTTCCATTCACTTTCGCATCATATATTCTTTTCACACTCCTTTCTTCGTTCATTCGCTCTACATGCCCAAACCATCTAAGCGTCCCTTTCTTAATCCTATCCATTACGCTCATATCAGCCTTGCATTCTTTCCGGATATCCACATTTGTAATACGGTCATACATGGTTTTACCGCACATCCGTCTCAAAGATCTCATTTCCACAGCATTCTGTCTGCTTTCATCCTTCCTCTGCCAGTTCCATGCCTCACTGGCATACATCAGGGTTGGTATGAGCACTCCATTGTGGACTGCTGGCTTCGCTTCTTTGGACAATTTCTTAGTTGCCCCAACAGCGTTCAGGCCTCCATTAATGGAGTTTCCTGCATTCACCCTTCTTTCAATATCCTCATCAGCCTTTCCGTCTCTCTAGAACATACTTCCCAAATACACAAACTCATCCACTTGCTCCAAGTATTCATCATTCACAACTATATTGTCCCAAACTGCTCCAAATCGTCTAGAGCCAATAAGACTATGGCATACCCAATTAAATAATATTATATATAATGTAAATATTCACAATTATCCTACGAGAAGTTGTCATGATTTGAGGCTTCCCAAAACGAAACTTGTGTGTACTGAAAACAGCGTGTTTTATAAAGGCCAAAAACTTTTTAATAGTCTTCCAAATGCCTTAAAAGAAGCCTCAAGTCTTGGCACTTTTCGTAGGATTTGTGCTGAATATGTTAAAAAAACCTACGATTCTTAAGATTACTAAGATTTCTATTATTGTGAAATGTATAAATGTTTTTCTTACTAGATGTGAGAATTTTTTTTTTGCATACATCTAAATAAAAATACAAAAACAAACAAAATATATCTTGTGAGGCTGAAGGTAGTGGGGAAGGGAAAGAGATGGGGTAGAGGAAGAGGAAGGCTGGAAGCACCTATCTATTCAGATCTGGTTACTAAACACGGCTCGAGCCATTTTGAGTAAAGTTTTGATTCCGAATGGTACCGCACTAGAGTCGCAACTGCTCCTAATCGTCTAGAGCCAGTGATATTCAATACATGAGAACGGGTCGCTTTTACGACTCGTTCTTATGTTCAACAGCTCGACTGTGGAACGATTTGCCGGCCTCTGTGTTTCCTCCCTCCTTCAACATGGGCCTCTTCAAGACCCAAGTTCACTCCTTCCTTTCCTCAAAAAAACCGTCCACACAGCATCCCCAAAGATGATATAGGCCCTGAGGGAAATTGTTTTCCTCAAGGCCTCCTGTGTGGAGTTATTGTAAAAAAAAAAAAAAAAAAGACCACGGTGTCTCCGATTGGGGTATGTTGTGAGGTTGAAGGTAGTGGGGAGGTCAAGGAGATGAGGAAGGAGAAGATTGGGAAGCACCTGCCTATTCGTAGAACATTCCCGAACAGGACCGCAGATCGCCAAAGAGCCGACACCGGCCAACGTCGACTAAATCCGCTTAATTTAGTCGATGTTTGTTCGTCGGGTATCCGCCGTGCGTCGTGCTCGAGAACGCTGACAAATAACCGACATCGTCGATAAAGCATTTGTCGACGCGCTTGCGCTAGGGCCCACGGAGATTATTGTCACAGGGATAATAGACAGGCGGTGTAAAAAACAGATTAAACACTAAACAGGTTTACACTCGTGCGTACACGATTCAGGTGTTTATTTATAGCGATAGATTTGGAATAACCTTCATTGAGTCGAAACGTCGGTACTAGATTGTTGTCGACAAATTACTGCTAATGAGTATTTTAGTCAATAAGTCGACAGCTAATCCAAAGGTCGCGAGTTCAAACCGGGCGTGCGCGAATAAATTTTATTTAATTAATATCTGTCATAACCTCATAACGCATTTAATTAATATATAAATATATATATATATTTTTTTAATAGTCAATATCGCACAAGAGTCTCAACTGCTCCAAACCGTCTAGAGCCAGTGGGACTACGGCATCCCCAAATGGGGTATGCTGTGAGGCTGAAAGTAGTGGGGAGAGAAGGAGATGGGGAAGAGGAAGGTTGGAAAGTACCCGGCTATTCAGATCTGGTCACCAAACACGACCAAAGCTATTTCAAGCAAAGTTTCGATTCTGAATGGTGGTCTTTCACCAGGGCGATACTTTTTTCAAATGTGAAAACCAATTCAGTAGGGATAGGAAGGAGATGGGGAAGAGGGAGGTTGGGAAGTACCTGGATATTTAGAACTGGTCACCAAACACGGCATAAGCCAATTCAGGCAACGTTCCGTTCACCAAGGCGATACTTAAAAAAATATGAACACAGCACAAGAGTCCCATCTGTCTGGAGCAAGTGGCATCTGACTATGGCATCTCCAATTAGGGTATGTTATGAGGCTGAAGGTAGTGGAGAGGGGAACGAGGCGGGGAAGAGGTGGGATGGCAAGTATCTGGCTATTCAGATCTGGTCACCAAACACGGCTGAAGACATGTCAAGCAACAGTGTTTCGATTCTGAATGGTGGTCTTTCACCAGGGCGACACTTTGAGTATCTACCACTCTGGAACGTGCCGCAAATATACTACATATTATTTTATACGAATTGAATGTGTTGTGACACATATCAATCAAATGAAAGTTGTTTGCGCGCGCCGGGTTTGAACCACTCGACCGCGGAGGCCGTCAAAGTTTTTTTTTTCTTTTACATTTGATTGCTTAAGGGTCAGCACCCGAAAATAGACACTTTTTAACTTTCTAGTAAAAGTAATACTATAAATGATTTATCTGTTGATTCTATGCGGGTAGTTAGAAAAATGTCTGACGTTTCCAGTGAATACAATTATTAAACAGTAATCTTTTGAATTCCTTATGAAAAGCATACTAGAATTTAAGGTAAAACGTTAAAAAATGCCTTTTCTAGTTTCACAGCTGCATTTTTTACTGGCATTTCAGGATGTTTCTCATAGAATTTAAAGGATTACAGTTCTTTTCATCTACAATATTTTTCGTATCTGTTATTCAATATTCCTTTTTATTTTATCTTACAAAAAAAAAAAACTACTCGTGAGGTATTGTTTTAAAAAATAAAATAAAATGTTAACATTTGTGTAAAAGCCTATAACGGTCGTAAATAAATAAATAAATTGTATTCACTAGAAACCTCGGACATTTTTCTAACTACCCGTAGAAATTTTTCAAATACATCATTTCTAGGATTGCTTGTAGTAGAATGCTAGAAAGTGACGTTTAGTGCTTGTAGTAACAATACCCGTATATGGAGAGAGAGCTAATTCTTTTTACCCAACCTATACAAATTTGGGATAAATCACTTTCTCCGGGTTTTTACGTCGTACACCATGAGAAACAAAATTTCCCAAATTATCACACCGCTTTAAAGTATTGTTAGAATGCTCCTCGTGTCCCGCGTCTCTGTTGACTCTGCCCACACGTTATGATACGCGAAATAAATTGACATAACTCGACGGTTTATTAGGTTATGCTATATTTTTGTTTATAACAATACTCTGAAAAAAGTGGTTGTACGAATAAACAAAAAAAAATGTCGACATGTACTATGAATGGATGTATAAATACCCTAGCCCTAGTCCTAGACACACCCAGGTCTGCCGAGTCAGGTAAAAATCATCAAAAACTGACTACACTGCCTTGGATACATACCACTCTATATACTCTTAAGTTTATGACAATACTGTGAAGAAGTGGTTATACGAATAAACAAAAAGATCACGTTGACAAGTGCTATGAATGGATGTATAATTACCCTAGCCCTAGTCCTAGACACACCCAGGTCTGCCAAGTCAGGTAAAAATCATCAAAAACTGACTACACTGCCTTGGATACATACCACTATACTCTAAGTTTATGACAATACTGTGAAGAAGTGGTTATACGAATAAACAAAAAGATCATGTCGACAAGTGCTATGAATGGATGTATAATTACCCTAGCCCTAGTCCTAGACACACCCAGGTCTGCCGAGTCCGGTAAAAATCATCAAAAACTGACTACACTGCCTTGGATACATACCACTATACTCTAAGTTTATGACAATACTGTGAAGAAGTGGTTATACGAATAAACAAAAATATCACGTCGACAAGTGCTATGAATGGATGCATAAATACCCTAGCCCTAGTCCTAGCCACGCCCAGGTCTAGCCGAACCTGGCAAAACTCGTAAAAACTGTCTACAGCAGCGCCACCTCTCGTATATTATTGCTCCGAGGTTTAGTGTCATTTTATTGCCTAAAACCTTCGTGCCACCCCCCCCCCCCAACGAGCCCGACCCGCCCGTGTCTAGTTACACGCGGCCGGAGCGGAAGAAAGTCGATCGGAGACGGCGGGCATCGGATCCGGCGACCTTCTCCGCCAACTGTACCTGTAACTATTCCACTCGGCCGCGTGGCGCGCTGGCGAAGCGAAAGTGTTGTCGCCCGGTCGTTACGAATGACGAAGTGAAAATGTATCGAAAGTTCCTCGAAATCGCCTTGAAATGACCAGGTCTGAATAGCCAGGTGGTTCCCAACCTTCCTCTTCTCTATCTCCTTCCCCTCCCCGCAACTATTGCCTTTAAATGTCTTCAGCCGTATTTGGTGACTAGATCTGAATAGCCAGGTGCTTCCCAGCCTTTTTCTTCTTCGCCTCCTTCCCCTCCCCACAACTATTGCCTTGAAATAATTTCAGCCGCGTTTGATGACCAGATCTGAATAGCCAGGTGCTTCCCAAACTTCTCTTTTTCATCTCCTTCTGCCCATAAATATTGCCTTGAAATGTCTTCAACCGTGTTAGGTGACCAGATCTGAATAGCCAGGTGCTCCCTCCCCTCCTCACTACCTTCAGCCTCACAACATACCCCAATTGGGGATGCCATAGTCCCACTGGCTCCTGACGGTCGGGAGCATTTGGGACTCTAGTGCGGTAATTTCCACATTTTTTTTTTTTACCAGACCGGTTTCATCTTGTAACGGACATCTTCATTACAAGGCTTGTTACAGTGTCCGGTTTAAAATTAACAAATGCCAAAAAAGTTCCAAAGGATTTTAAAAATTATAAATACATATTAAAATGGAATTCTACTACGAATTATCGGTCACTTAGTGTTTTTTTTATGTCTACCGCACAAGAGTCTCAACTGCCTGGAGCCAGTGGAACTATGGCACCCTAATTGGGTAGGCTATTAGACTGAATCCCTTCCTTTTCAATGAATTCTTCTTTCACTAACTTGCTGTTCAGATCTACTCACTTCAATCAATCATTTCAATTTCGTCATTTCAATCAAAGTTCCGATTCTGAATGGTCTTCATTCGCCAGGGCGATACTGAGGGTACGAATGTACCACTCTGAAACGTAGTGCGAATATACTATATCGTCGCTGAAAAGGCAAAAGGGCTAAGCGACACTTTGGTGAAAAAAAAAAGAGTCAAACATGCAGTTTTGATCTGCTCTTTTTTCCGCATCGAATGCTCTGACTCTCGTTTGATTCTGAAGACTTTTGTGGCCCTTCAGCCATCTAAAATATATTTACCATTTGGGAGAAGGCTCGATTCGAGCGACACAAGTTTGGGACTTTTTTTTAGATTTGTCGCTCAATACTCTCAATGAGTTACCTGAGTTTTTTTTCAAAATCCAACCAGGTACTAAAGACTTATGAATTTTATTGTAAAACAAAAAAAAAACTTTCAAGTGCTCTGGTGTAAACTTCCCGAAATGGCGCTTCAGCCCTTTTGCCTTCCCGGCGACTATATATTAATTATGTATGAAATAACACATCCATATTTATAAATTGGTTCTTTTTACGTACGCCGGGCTTCGAATTCGAGACCTCTAGATTCGTAGACGAGTACTTGATCGCTCCAACGCATCAGTGATATTCCTCTCCATGATCTTTTCCAGGTTCGAGCGTCGGTGTAAAATATATCGTATCTTAATTTTGGCTAGGCTGTAGGCAGACAGTTGACAGCCTATTTTGGATGCCTAGCTCTTCCAGAGTGAACAGGATGGTGCCCCTGACTGTCCATGATATCTCAGCGACGTGTCCAGTGTTTTCTTGGATGCCTAGCTCTTCCAGAGTGAATACGATGGTGGCCCTGACTGTCCATGATATCTTAGCGACGTGTCCAGTGTTTTCTTGGATGCCTAGCTCTTCCAGAGTGAATAGGATGGTGCCCCTGACTGTCCATGATATCTTAGCGACGTGTCCAGTGTTTTCTTGGATGCCTAGCTCTTCCAGAGTGAATAGGATAGTGCCGCTGACTGTCCATGATATCTTAGCGACGTGTAAAGTGTTTTCTCGGATGCCTAGCTCTTCCAGAGTGAATAGGATGGTGCCCCTGACCCCATGACATCTTAGTGACGCGTCCAGTATTTTATTGGATGCCTAGCTCTTTCAGAGTGAATACGATAGTGCCCCTGACTGTCCATGATATCTTAGCGACGTGTCCAGTGTTTTCTTGGATGCCTAGCTCTTCCAGAGTGAATACGATGGTGCCCGTGACTGTCCATGATATCTTAGCGACGTGTCCAGTGTTTTCTTGGATGCCTAGATTTCCAGAGTGAAAAGGATGGTGCCCCTGACCCCATGACATCTTAGTGACGCGTCCAGTATTTTATTGGATGCCTAGCTCTTCCAGAGTGAATACGATAGTGCCCCTGACTGTCCATGATATCTTAGCGACGTGTAAAGTGTTTTCTCGGATGCCTAGCTCTTCCAGAGTGGATACAATGGTGCCCCTGACTGTCCATAATATCTTAGCGACGCGTCCAGTGTTTTCTTGGATGCCTAGCTCTTCCAGAGTGCATAGATTGGTACACCTGGTGTATCTTAAGATACTTTGTTGGCAGATAGTTAACTGGACTTTTTGCTGACAGAACGGATAGATTGGTGCGCCTGACTGTCCACGCCATCCTGGACATTCTTCAACCTATCAAATTCTAGCTCGTCGGCAAATCTCTCGGCGGACAGTGCCGCGCTGTCGTCACCGGGCACTCGTAGCTAGCAACTAGGTGCTTCTCGCCTCTAGTTTGTCGCATCGTGACCGTGACGGAAACGCAGGCAGCGGGATCAAAGGCCATTTTCGCCTGTATATAAATTACACGAGTGTGCCAGTACGGGGAGTGGCGCCCAACGTGGGGCCCGCGCGTCGCACGCCGCTGAAGTTATGTAACGCGAATTTATGATGCATTGTGCGAGTGTGTTTTTATGTGCATCCTCGAGGTGATCGTTTGTCGAGTTTTGATCGATGGATAAAAATCGATTCAATGGAAGATAAATTGCACGCGGGAGCTACTTAGGAGAGTGGCGCCCAGTGTGGGGCTCCGCTTGTCCCATACTTGCTGTCTATTCCCGGAGTTGGCCGGGACTTAAAAAAAATAATTAGAATTTCATAATTAAAATATACGTTTACATTATTAATTATAAATAATTTTCTTTGTGAGTGCGTTCGTTACGCATGCGTGTGAACTTATCAAAATTCGAACTCATATTCATGGCCTGTTCAAAAGAAAAGGTGAATTTTGAATTAACGCGGGCTGTGTACATACAATTATCGTTTTTTTTGTTGTTATGTTGGTACACATATGTTAGCATTATCAGCCATTTTGGATCAGTGGTTTGTTTTTGACAACTGGAAAGGTTAGTCACGTTTTTGAGTGTTCTTCGATTTTTACTTTTGAAAAAAAATGGATCAAAGAATATGTATTAAATTTTGCGTTAAAAATGGAATAAAGTGCTCCAACGCACTTAAAATGTTGACTGTGGCATTCGGCGAGTCTACTTTGTCTCAAGAAAGTGTTTATAAGTGGTACGAGCGCTTTACAGAAGGCCGAGAAGATGTTAATGACGATGAGCGTCCTGGAGTTGTGGAAACGACTGCTTCTAACCGTCTGGAGCCAGTGGCGCTGTGGCACCCCCAATCGGAGTATTTTGTGAGAATTAGGATACTGGAGGGGGGAAGAGAAAGGTTGTGAAGTACTTGGCTATTCAGATCTGGTCACCAAACACGGATAAAGCCATTTCAAGCAACAGTGTTTCGATTCTGAATGGTGGTCTTTCACCAGGGCGATACTTGGAGTATCTACCACTCTGGATTAAAGCAACTAATGTTTTTTTCTTGACAAGACAAGTTACATAGGTATATGAGGGACTTAGAAGCAAAGGCAGCAATCTCCTTCATTTTAAATTATTTCTTGGAAAGTTGATTTAACGTTTAATGCACTTTTCTTTTGTGAATATGTTGATAAATTTAAAGATAATTGTTTCAAATTGTTCCTAGTTTAATGTGCACTAACATTTTTGTGCATTTCATTCTCCATTTCTTTATAATAATCATTCAAAAGTTGACAATGCTACAGAACCGTTTTTGGAGATTGCTGCCTTTGCTTCTAAGCCCCTCAATATATAGTAAGTTATGTTTAACGGCTAGAACTGTTTTATAACTTTTTGGTCTTGCTGACATATATATATATATATATTTTTTTTTTAATTAAAAACCCTGTCACGTGTCGTCACTGGTCAGTCCGGCGAATAACCTTGGAGCAACAATATATCGACCCCTCCTACGTAAACTATCGTATCTTCAAAATCCCGATTATTGAGGAGAGCATTTTAAACCTTCTTTTGACTACTTTAATTCCAAGTATTAACCGATAAATCCACATATTTTTTAAATATAATATATGAAATTAAAATATTTGCTTAGAGTTTGGATTTAATCTGAATATTTGAATTGGCAGTGATCAAAAGAAACGCTCTCCTCAACAATCGGGATTTTGAAGATACGATAGTTTACGTAGGAAGGGTCGATATGAAGAGAGAGCTATTTTTTTTTACCCAACCTATACAAACTTGGGATAAATCACTTTCTCCGGGTTTTACGTCGTACACCATGAGGAAGAAAGAGACAACATAATTTCCCAAATTATCACACCACTTTAAAGTATTGTCAGAATGTTCTTCGTGTCCCGCGTCTCCGTTGACTCCGCCTACACGTTTTGATACGCGAAATAAATAAACTTAACTCAACAGTTTTTTAGGTTATATGCTATATTTTTGTTTATGACAATACTGTGAAAAAGCGGTTATACGAATAGACAAAAAAATTGCGTCGACATGTGCTATGAATGGATGTATCAATACCCTAGTCCTAGCCACGCCCAGGTCTAGCCGAGTCCGGAAAAACTCATAAAAAACTGACTGCAGTAGCGCTGTCTCTTGTATATTTTTGCTCTGAGCGAATAACCGTCCGCTCCCCCCTCGCCCCGACCCTTTCGCAATGACGAAAGATGAAGAAAAGTATATATATTCAAATATAAATATATTTTTTAAAAAAAAATGATTATAGACACATAATATCATTTTTAGGATTTGATTATGAGCCAGAAAAAGGTCCATGAACTTTATGGACCCCTTTTTTAGATTAATTCAACTGCCCTGAAGAAATTCATTTTCCACTTAAATAAAGCGGTGGATATATAAAAATAAGTTGGACTGCCCTGACAAATAGTGGATCTATTCAAAATTAGAATAGAGTAATAATTCAGTTTGAATTTTAAACCTGAACGTTAACGCCATCTGTGAACTGCGATTAAAGTTGACAATCGGCATATATTGTGTCAACGGGTACATGGGTACTTTTATTTTCCTTTAATTGATTTTCTATTAGGTTGACGATCAAGAAAACCAGTGCTCACAGATGCATTGCTTGCATACAACACGCTTCAAACTAGTTGATGTAAAGTCAATTTTTAATATAACAAACAGAACTAATAAATCAATTATCGCGCCGTTTCCACGCAGGGGCAGGCAGAGAGACGGCCTCCATGGTCGAGTGGTAAGACGCTCGACTACGAATCCAAAGGTCGCGGGTTCAAACCCGGCGTGCGTCAATAACTTTTATTTGATTAATATGTGTCATAACACATTTAATTCATATATAAATAATACAAAGTATATTTGCGGCACGTTCCAGAGTGGTAGATACTCCAAGTATCGCCCTGGTGAAAGACCACCATTCAGAATCGAAACACTGTTGCTTGAAATGGCTTTAGCCGTGTTTGGTGACCAGATCTGAATAGCCAGGTACTTCCCAACCTTCCTCTTCCCAATCTCCTTCCCCTCCCCACTACCTTCAGCCTCACAACATGCCCTATTTGGGGATGCTGTAGTCTCACTGGCTCTAGACGGTTGGGAGCAGTTGAGACTTGTGCGGTATTCATATAAAAAAAGAGAGGACAGACGGCGGTCCGTCAATTGCTATTGTAATGAGTCAAAAAGGGACAGCAAGTGTATACGTTGTTGGAATTTGAATATGATAAAAGTTTTACAGCGTGTCCTTTTTATTATATTACATTTTTTTTTCCATTTTAATGGATTATATTTTTCGAAGTTGAAACATGCTGTATGCAAGCAATGCATCTGTATGACTACTGCGTCATTTGTTATGTGATATTAATGGTATTTTTCCTCTGTTTCAGGTATGTACCACTTTTGATGACAAAAAAAAAACACTTCTCCACGTCTTCCGGTATGTTTATTTTTAATTTCAGACAATAACGTCTTATTTAGCGGTAGATACCTTCAGTATCGCCCTGCTGAAAGACCAACGTTCATAATCGAAACGTTGCCTGAAACACCCAGTTCGAAATATCCAGTTACTTCCCAATGTTCCTCTTCTCCATCTCACTCTCTTCAGCCTCACAACATACCCCAATTGGGGATGCCATAGTCCCACTGGCTCCTGACAGTTGGGACTCTTGTGCGGTATTCACAATAGAATTCCAATTTATAAAAATGTCTACAATATACTAGCGTTGGGAAAAACTTCAATGTTTTGTGAATGCTTCACGAATTGTTAGTTCTTTAAAAAGAACCCTTCGAAATGAACCCTTCAATTGAAGTCGAACTCGCAAAAAAGAGATTTGAATTCATCCGTTTATTTGTTCAGTTATTTTTAGAACCGGTTCCTCGCCGAAAAAGCAGCACTGGCTAGTCGGTAGAGATTTGAAAACGAAAAGAGCTGGAACTGCTTTCTCGCCAACAAAATCACGTACTAGTCGGTAGCACTTTGAAACCGGAACCGGTTCCTCGCCGAAAAAACACATGCTAGTCGGTAGAGTTTAAAAGCTGAAAAGAACTGGAACCGGTTCCTTGCCAAATTAAAAAGTACTAGTCGGTAGGAATTTTAAAACCAAAAGAACTGGAACTGGTTCCTTCATTTTGAAATGTCAATGCCTTCGCAACGCCGAAATAGAAGTACTTCTTTCAATGGAATGAAGTTAATCAAATGAATGAAGGCTGAAATGAACTACCAACTTCGATTGGAGTGTTGGTTCAGTGAAATGAAGATAATGAAATGAATGAAGGCTAGAATGAACTACCACCTTCAATTGAAATATTTGTTCAATGAAATGAAGTTATTAAAATGAATGAACGCTATAATGAACTACCGACTTCAATTGAAGTATTTGTTCAATGAATAATGAATGAAGTACGAACTGTTGCCAAAAGAAGTAGTTCTTTGAAGCAGTTCTTTCAAAGCGGTCACAACGCTAAAATATACTATAGGTAGGCAATGACGTTACATATATAGACACGTTATAGCCTTAGAATATTAACACAAAATGTGGCAAGCAAAACACATACGTTACCAGTAAATTCATCATTCAAATATCGGTCATGTATGACAAAGGTAGACATTCATAGAATATATGTGTATGAACGAAACAGATCCGAAGTTCGGACCGCGTTCCATACTTGCTTGAGACGACCTCGAGCGACGCGTGACCGTTTAATACTAAATCGGCTTAAACACCGATCACACCAACTAGCGTGATTATTGCTTGTCACTTTGAGAGCGCTACAACGTGTCTATATATTGTAACGTCACTGTAGGTAGGTAAATTATCAGGTAGGTGGGGGATTTGAGAAAATAACCAACCATCACGTTGTTTCACCGCAGGGTAGGCAGAGAGGACGGACCGCCATACAACACACTCTGTCTTGGCACACACACCTTCCTTCATATTCATAAATCGTCTCGCACATTTGACGGCCTCCGTGGTCGAGTGGTAAGACGCTCGACTACGAAACCAAAGGTCGCGGGTTCAAACCCGGCGTACGCCAATAACTTTTATTTAATTAATATGTGTCATAACACATTTAATTCATATAAAAATAATAAAAAAGTATATTTGCGACACGTTCCAGAGTGGTAGATACTCTCAGTATCGCCCTGGTGAAAGACCAACATTCAGAATCTAATCTTTGCTTGAAAAATGAAATGAAATGTATTTGATGGCCAGATCTGAATAGCCAGGTACTTCCCAACCTTTCTCTTCCCCGTCTCCTTCCCCTCCCCACTACCGTCAGCCTCACAACATACCCCTATTAGGGATGCCATAGTCTCACTGGCTCTAGACGGTTGGGAGCAGTTGGGACGCTTGTGCGGTATTCACTATAAAAATAAAATATACTCATCTGTTATTCTGAGTCAAGTATTCGGTTCACTTGATCGTGCCATGTCTCCCCCGGGTGTCCCCGACTTCTTCGTTCATTCACTTTCGCGTCGTTATATTCTTTTCACACTCCTTTCTTCGTTCGTTCGCTCTCTTCGTGCCCAACGCATTTTAACACGGTCATACGTAGTTTTACCGCACATACGCCTCAGGGATCTCATTTCTACGGCATTCGGTCTACTTTATTTTATTTTTATTTTATTTTATTTGTTTGGGAGACCAACAGTTTACATACATACTAGGTAAAATATTATATAAATAGTATTAAAATGACCATTTATGGTTTCCACTTAAGTGTTTGTATATACAGGTGAACTGATACTGTAAGTATCAGTTCACCTGTATATACATTTACTACTTTCATCCATCTATACATTATCTACTTTCATCCTTCCTCTGCCGGTTTCACGCCTCACTGCCACACATCAGGGTTGGTGTCAGCACTCCATCTAAAATAGTTACTAATGAAAATTAAATAATAATTTATCATAAGAACGAAGATTAAAAAAAAAAGAAATGCGCTACCGGTTTCGCTTAACTTCTTTAATTTCATATTATCCGTCTCTTTCTCTCTGTACCATTATTATAATTTAAATGCTGTTATTTTGTTTTCTCACTATTCTCTTATTTTATTTTATACTGTGTTCTCCCTCTGTATGTATGAGTATATATAACCGCACACTTTGTATTTTTTGTTTAGTTTTATGTACCCTGATAATGCTTAGGCTAAGCGAAACCGGTCGGTCATAAAAATAAAACTGATCTTACACAAAGTTATTATTTTATTCTAATTAAATATATCAAAGTCGGCCTCCACGGTCGAGTGGTAAGACGCTCGACTACGAATCCGAAGGTCGCGGGTTCAAACCCGGCGTGCGCCGATAACTTTTATTTAATTAACATGTGTCATAACACATTTCATTCATATAAAAAAAATATCTACAGTATATTTAAGGAAGATACTCTAAGTATCGCCCTGGTGAAAGACCACCATTCAGAATCGAAACACTGTTGCTTGAAATGGCTTTAGCCGTGTTTGGTGACCAGATCTGAATAGCCAGGTACTTCACAACCTTCCTCTTCCCAATCTCCTTTCCCTCCCCACTACCTTCAGCCTCAAAACGTGCCCTTTTTGGGGATGCCATATTCTCACTGGCTCTAGACAGTTGGAAGCAGTTCGGACTCTTGTGCGCTATTCATATATAAAAAAAAAATATTAAAAAAAAAAACTACGAAGTGATTGTTTTCTACGAAAAAATAAATAAATAGATAATTTCAACTGACATCAGTTCCAAATTTGAAAAGTTCACACTGCCTACTAGCAGGAGAAATTAATTTAGTGTCTATTGTGTCCACCTTAGAGCCTGTCCCTTAGAGTAACGTAGAGACCTAACATTGCGAAATTTTGAAGCCGCTTTTTGACCAAGGATTGACCAAAGGAGGTATGATGTATATGCTTCCAGCCAATCAGATGCGAAGAAAACCGTAAAGATAAACATTATTCCGTCTTTATCTGTTCGCGAACAATTTTGAGTTGCTATATGAGAAAGAAAGAGACATGGATACGTTCAGATGTTGGACTAATCAGGGAATCCCCATTCTTACAAATTTACGTCAGAATACCGTATATCTCTCGAAGTAAAACATATTAGGAATGCATTCAAACTCATTTTAAACGGGAGTTTATTATATCGAAACAAATAATGCAAAGGTTGACTAAATATTGGTGTAGGTAACTAGTTGTTTTGTAGGTTAGCATGTTAAATATTTGAGGTCAAACTAAAAAATTAGAATTCTTGGATAAATACCTGTGGAAACTGTTTTTTTTGGTCCTTTGTTACTTCAGTTGAAACAACCAACAACTGCACATATAGCTATATCGTTTTTTTAATATTGCACTAAATTCACTTAAGTAATTATATATTTTAAGCTTTTTGTCTGTCAATTCGACTGACAAGTAAACTACTGTGAAGTTAGTAATATATTGAAAAATGGCTACACGGCTTTTAGCACGCCCCAAATCATACGTTCTTAATAACAATTGTTTGTCTCTTTTTCTCATATGTCTATAGAAACGAGCATAAAGAGAGAGCTATATTTTGCGAGTATGAACGATTCGACTCATAATTAGGACGGTCTCTCTATATTGTTACTCTAAGGTCCATGCCACGCGGGCCGCGGTGAACTTTCTCCCGCGCCACCGAACGCACGCACACCTAGAGCGGCGGTTCCGCCGTGTCGATGGGCCCACCGCATTCCGCGGATCGCGCCATCACACACATATCATCGCGGTACGTGGCGCGACGTGAAGTGGGCCACGAGTACGCTAGTGTCTACGAATTAAATATATTATTTATATATATATATATATTAATGAATAATGGTCAATTATTTCTTACAAGGCAACAATCCGTCGTTTCTCCGCAGGGGTAGGCAGAGAGGACGGAATGTCATACTATGTCTCGGAACCTTAGAGTACATAGAGTGGTACCTACCCAAGGCTGTCTAGTCAGTTTTTGGTGATTTTTACCTGACTCGGCAGACCTGGCCGTGGCTAAGACTAAGTCTACGGTATTTATACATCCATTCATATCACATATCGACATAATGTTTTTGTTTATTTGTAAAACCACTTTTTCACAGTCTTGTTATCAACAGATAAAAATTGCTAATAACCTAAAAAACCGTTTAGTTGTGTCAAGTTTAGTGGCATAATAAACAATGTGTGCGGAGTCCCTCGGTGACCCAGGAGCCCAAGATCATCGTTACAGTACATAGAAGCGGTGTATTATATTTGCTGTCTCTTTTTCTCTCGTGGTGAAAACCCGGAGAAAGTGATTTATCGCAAGTTTGTATAGGTTGGGTAAAAATAATTAGCTCTTTCTCCATACATTGTTACTCCTTGCTTTATTCACATTCATACATGCTCTTCTGTAACGCCCAACCTATACAAACTTGCGATAAATCACTTTCTCCGGGTTTTTACGGCGTACACCATGAGAGAGAAAGAGACGGCAAAAAATTCTACTGCTTTATAGCCCTATAAGCAATGACGTTACATATATATAGACACGTTGTAGCGCTCTCAAAGTGGCAAGCAATAATCACGCTAGTTGGTGTGATCGGTGTTTAAGCCGATTTAGTACTAAACGGTCACGCGTCGCTTGAGGTCGTTTCAAGCAAGTATGGAACGCGGTCCGAACTTCGGATCTGTTTCGTTCGTACACATATATTCTATGAATGTCTATCTCTGTCATACATGACCGATATTTGAATGATGAATTTACTGGTAACGTTTGTGTTTTGCTTGCCACATTTTGTGTTAATATTCTAAGGCTATAACGTGTCTATATATATGTAGTTTGTAGTTTTATATATTTATTACAGCTCGTTAGGATAATCGTATTATCAACTATATAAATACATTATATTAACCATAAGTATGTTGCCTATTGTATGCGGACGATGCGGTGCTGATTGCTGACAGTATGAAAGATCTACAGTTTCTCGTGTCTAGGGTGAACCGAGTATGTATGCAGAATGAGTTGATGATGAATGTAAATAAGTCTAAAGTCGTGGTGTTTGAAAGAGAGAGTACGAGAACAGCGTGCGATATGGTTGTGAATGATGAATACTTGGAGCAAGTGGATGAGTTTGTGTATTTAGGAAGTATGTTCTAGAGAGACGGAAAGGCTGATAAGGAATAAGGATATTGAAAGAAGGGGGAATGCAGGAAAATCCATTAATGGAGGACTGAACGCTTTTGGCGAAAATAAGAAATTGTCCAAAGAAGCGAAGCTAGCAGTTCACAATGGAGTGCTTATACCAACCCTGATGTATGGCAGTGAGGCATGGGACTGGCAGAGGAAGGATGAAAGTAGACTGAATGCTGTGGAAATGAGATCTTTGAGACGTAAGTGCGGTAAAACCATGTATGACCGTATTGAAAATGTGGATATCCGGAAAGAATCTAAGGCTAATGTGAGCGTAATGAATAGGATCAAGAAAGGGACGGTTAGGTGGTTTGGGCATGTAGAGCGAATGAACGAAGAAAGGAGTTTGAAAAGAATATATGATGCGAAAGTGAATGAAAGAAGAAGTCGTGGACGCCCGAGAAAGACATGGCATGATCAAGTAAATCAAATACTTGAATCGGGTCATGTGAAGAGTCAGAATAACAGAAGAGTATGTTACGAGACGATGTATGAATGTGAACGAAGCAAGGAGTGTGTGCCAAGACATAGTTATATGGCGGTCCGTCCTCTCTGCCTACCCCTGCGGGGAAACGGCGTGATGGTTAGTTAGTTAGTTAACTATAAACTTCCATTATTATTTGAACAAACGTTATGCTATTCGTTTTGTAAGATATTCTGAATATACAAATCATTTAATAGTATTTTTGATATCGTTTTGTTATGCGGACGCTTTTTGAGGGTGGGTCCCATATTTGTTTTTTTGTAAAAAAGGTGTGTCTATGAAAACCCTAGCCACGCCTGTTCAGAGAAGTCAGGCGAAATTCGTTAAAAACTGACTGCCCTGCCTTTAATAGGTAGGTCTCTATGTACTCGAAGGTACAGAGCGATCTTGAGTTGATAGTTGACCAAAAATGCGCTGCATTTATGTACAATTCGGCGGGCGATGTCGACTTACTATGTGTTCGACATATCTGGCTTCAAGTCCAAGGTGAAGCCAGATTCACGGGCGGAGAAGCGAAGCCATGATTATTTATTTTACTCCAATGAATCAAACCACTTCACATCATTATGTATACTGGTTTGTTGTAAATAGAATAATGTCTGCGTAAATATTAGGTGTACAACCTTAGAGTAACGTAGAGACCTAACATTGCGAAATTTTGAAGCCGCTTTTTGACCAAGCATTGACCAAAGGAGGCATGACGTATATGCTTCCAGCCAATCGGATGCGAAGAAAACCGTAAAGATAAACATTATTCCGTCTTTATCTGTTCGCGAACAATTTTGAGTTGCTACATGAGAAAGTAAGAGACATGGATACGTTCAGATGTTGGACTAATCAGGGAATCCCGATTCTTACAAATCATATGTTCTTAATAACAATTGTTTGTCTCTTTTTCTCATATGTCTATAGAAACGAGCATAAAGAGAGAGCTATATTTTGCGAGTATGAACGATTTGACTGATAATTAGGACGGTCCCTTTATATTGTTACTCTAAGATAACAATACTGTGAAAAAGTGACTATACGAATAAACAAACATTATGTCGATATGTGATATGAATGGATGTATAAATACCCTAGCCTTGGTCATAGCCACGCCCAGGTCTACCGAGTCTGGCAAAAATCATCAAAAAAGAAAAAATATATGGAGAGAGAGGTAATTCTTTTTACCCAATCTATACAGATTTGGGATAAATCACTTTCTCCGGGCTTTTACGTCGTACACTATGAGGAAGAAAGAGACAACAATTTTTCCCAAATTATCACACCGCTTTAAAGTATTGTTAGAATGCTCTTCGTGTCCCGCGTCTCTGCCCACACGTTTTGATACGCGAAATAAATTGACATAACTCGACGGTTTATTAGGTTCATTTTTTTTAACTGTACTGTGAAAGTGGTTTTACGAATAAACAAAAACATTTTGTCATGTGCTATGAATGGATGTATAAATACCCTAGCCCTAGTCCTAGCCTTGCCCAGGTCTAGCCGAGTCCGGCAAACCTTGTAAAAACTGACTACAGCTCTCTCTACAGCGCTCTTTCTTGTATATTATTGCTCTACTACAACTTTGCTTCCGCCGCTTTTTCCGGAACTCAGTGAAATTATTGTAAAAAAACTGGTTATACATTTATGATTCAAGGTATTGTCCATCGATGGCCACTATTTTCTCCTTTATTCCATCTTTCGGGCAGCGTACGAATCTCGCGTTTAAAAAACTGGTCATTGTCAAGCTCCTTCCGACCCCTGACCTAGTCTAACCTAATCTATGATAACTCTATCCAAAATATGTTAATTAAATCTAATCTAACATAATTCCAACCTAACTTAATATAACCCCAACCTAACCCAACCCGTTCTCTCCTTTCTCCAGAGCGGTATGCAGAGATGATAGAAATCCACAATTTAAGTATTTAATGATTTAATTGGTGTTAACTTTGCTTCAGCCGTTTTTTTTCCCCGAAATTCGAGGAAATTATTGTAAAAAACTGGTCATACATTTATGATTCAAAGTATTGTCCATCGCTGACCACTACTTTGTAATTTCTACCATCTTTCGGGCAGCGTACGGATCCCGCGCCGGACAAACTGGTCATCTTTTGAAGCGATCCACGAATCGATCAATTTTTTTACTTCTTCACGAGACCCGAAGTGCTGGTCAGCCAGGCCGCGTGCCATTGGTTGATACAAGTGATAGTCAGAGGGAGCGACGTCTGGAGAATACGGCGGGTGGGGTAGGTACGTTCCATTTAAACGTTTTCAAGTATGTCTTGACCACCCTCGCAACATGGGGTCGAGCATTGTCACGCTGCCCCTCCCGCAAATGACGAAAATTCGGCTCGTAAACTGACATTTTCAATGGAGAATAACTTTATGACACAGACACAAATGGACTGATGTGTCTATGGGGTTATGTTGACAGATGCCTAAGTTTATTGCATGGGGTCTATGATCTATTTATTTCGACTGTTTACCACTAAAGCCATCTATAGGAAAACAGCTGTTTTATAGTAAATACTAGCGTTGTGACCGCTTTGAAAGAACTACTTCTTTTGGCAACAGTTCCTACTTCATTCATTGTTTATTCGGGCGTTCATTCATTTCAATAACTTCATTTCATTGAAAAAATATTTCAATTGAAGTTGGTAGTTCATTTTAGTCTTCATTCATTTCATTAACTTTATTTCATTGAACAAATACTTCAATTGAAGTCGGTAGTTCATTTTAGTGTTCATTCATGCCACTGAAAGAACTACTTCAATTTGCAGTAGTACAGTTGCGAAGGTGAACTTTATTTTGGCGAGGAACAGGTTTTAGTTCCTTTCACTTTGAAATCTCTACCGACTAGTACGTGCTTTTCGGCGAAGAACCAGTTCCAGTTATTTTCGTTTTCAAATCTCTAACCGACTCTAACGTGCTTTTTCGGCGAGGAACCGGTTCCAAAAAGAACTGAACAAATTCAAATCTCTTTTTTGCGAGTTCGACTTCAATTGAAGTGTTCATTTTAAAGAACTAACAATTCGTGAAGCATTCACAACACATTGAAGTTTTTCCCAACGCTAGTCAATACCGCACAAGAGTCCTAACTGCTCCCAACCATCTAGATCCAGTGAGACTATGTGGAATCCCCAATCGGGGTATGTTGTGTGACTAAAGGTAGTGAGGAGGAGAAAGAGATGGTGAAGAGGAAGGTTGGTAAGTTCTTGACTATTCAGATCTGGTCACAAACGGCTAAAAGCCATTTCAATCTAGCAACGTTTCGATTCTGAATGGTGGTCGTTCACCAAGGCGACACTTAGACCAGGCGCGCACGGGTGACTTTTTTCACGGCAACAATTTTGTCACTGTCACTGTCTTCCAATCGAGCACGCACACGGTGTGTGACTGTCACCCGGCACCCTTCAATTTCGGCAATAGATTTCGAACGGGCGGATGAGTCACCGAATGACATTTTGTCACCCGCGCGCGAGCTTCTATACGAAAGTACTCTCTATAGACACTGTGACAGTTTCGTCACTCAAAAGTCACCCTAATGTCACCTGACCTTTATACACTCTGATAGATTTGGAGATGGTGACGAAACTGTTGCCGTGACAAAAGTCACTCTTGCGTGCCTGGCCCTAGAGTATCTACATTTACCACTCACAGCGGAAGCAAAGTAGTCGAAACGAAGCTTGAAATGGCTTTAGCCGTGTTTGGTGACCAGATCTGAATAGCGAGGAACTTCTAACTTTCCTCTTGCCCATCTTCTTCCCCTTCTCACTACCTTCAACCTCACAACATACCGGGCGGGGCCTTGCGCGGTATTCACTGTGACTAGCGTTGTGACCGTTCCGTAAGAACTACTTCTTTTGTCAGCAGTTCCCACTTCCTTCATTGAACAAATACTTCAATTGAAGTTAGATTACAAAGAACTACCTTTCGACAAGTTCTACTTCAAAGTACTTCGATTTAAAGGAACCGGTTCGCAGCCGGTCACTGGGACGGTCGATATCCTTTGTCCGTTATTTTCGTATTTTTTTTGGGCAAGGAACCAGTTCCAGTTCTTTTCGTTCAAGGAACCGGTTCTAGTTCTTATTACTTTCAAGTCTCTACCGACTAGTACTTTTATTTTGGCGAAGAAACCAGTTCCAGTTCTTTTCGTTTTTAAATCTCTACTTTTATTTTGGCGAGGAACCAGTTCCAGTTCTTTTCATTTGTAAATCTCTACCGACCAGTATTTTGATTTTGGCGAGAAACTTTTGTCGATTTGCTAGTACTTTTCGAAAAAACACCAGGAACCGGTTCCAAAAAGAACTGGATAAATAACCGGTTCCAATTATTTCGTTCAAGGAACCGGTTCCAGTTTTTTTCACTTTCAAGTCTCTACCGACTAGTACTTTTTTTATTTTGGCGAGGAAACCAGTTCCAGTTGTTTTCGTTTTTAAATCTCTACCGACTAGTATTTTGATTTTGGCGAGAAACTGTTGTCGATTTGCTAGTACTTTTCGAAAAAACACCAGAAA
Source organism: Drusus annulatus (assembly GCA_022651775.1). Classification (NCBI taxonomy): domain Eukaryota; kingdom Metazoa; phylum Arthropoda; class Insecta; order Trichoptera; family Limnephilidae; genus Drusus; species Drusus annulatus. Next base: position 161,568 of record JAGWCC010000540.1, on the reverse strand, counting down.
CCGGTTCCAAAAAGAACTGGATAAATAACCGGTTCCTCGTCGGCCACCGGTAACTGGAGCCGCAGGTACGCCCGATTCTGATATCGACCGTCTCTACTGCCAGTATCGCCAATCTTATCTCCATCGGGCCGCTATTTGCTGTTGCGATAACCCCCCGTCGGGTTTTTTTCCGATAGCGAACCAAAGACCGAGCGATTCGCAGGAAACTATCTGAAGGCCGCTGGGATTCTAGCGAAACGCTAATTTGACCGTGTCGAAATGTGGAAATCCGTAAAGAACGCGAAGCTGATTTAGGCGTAATGAACTGGATTGAGAAAGGGACGCTTAACCCTCATGTGACTGAAGAAAACTACACCTTATTTTATTGAATAAATCAAGAAAAAATGAATACTACAATTGTAAAATCGTGTGTAAAAACTAAAATTCATATTCACAGCTAAAAAAAAAATGTTCATTCTGAATACTGGAATGAATTATAATGTTCACAACTGTGTAATGGCCCACCCAGTTGCGCCCATGTGCAATTTACCCCATGTCACTGACCATTCGTACCAATGTCCTTTTGTATTTCTTAATTGCTTCCTATAATGTATTTCTGTCTCTTAAATAGTATTATAAATATCGATTTCTAAAATTCTTTTGAACATGCATTATCCCATAGACCACATGTTGGACTATGATCTTTAAGTTGGCCATTACTACGACTCTCCATTCTACCCTCGACCTATTTCATCTCATGCATTCCTTTTCAGGTCAGGTACTTAAATATCTTCAGTTAAAGGTTTAATTATCATACTTTATAAATTCTTCCAATAGAAATGATTCAAATAAAGTGATTATATTTTATTCTACATCCCCGAACAAAAGCGCGCCTTACCCAAGGAGCATCTGTCGAGTTCATCAGCGAACATTACGACTGCACTGAATTCTACGCAGTGCTAAATCCACATAAACGCAAAATTTTAAAACCACGATTCACACAGGTCCTCATTAAGAGTATATGAACTAAATTTTAATTATTCCTCGATCATGTCACATAACTCTCTCTCTCTTTCTGACTAAAAAAACTCTTACAATTTGGCGGATTTCAAAAATATTAAAGACAAGGATTATGGAGAGAGGAAGAAATAACATAAGAACAATGCTAAAACCAAACACAGATTGATACTCTTTCTGTTCTGTTCACCATCTTTTATAACTTTTAAAACCCTAAGTGATTTTGATTTTCAATTATCTTTTTCTTTTTTATGTACATTTTTTAAATATTTTTAATATGAATACCTCACAAGGGTCTCAACTGCTCCCAGCCGCCTAGAGCCAGTGAGACTATGGCATCCCCAAATAGGGTATGTTGGGGAAGAGGAAGGTTGGGAGGCTTCAGAGCTGACGGTAAAACCAGTGGGACTATGGGGGTATATTGTGAGAGATGGGGAAGAGGAAGGTTGGTAAGTACCTGGCTATTCAGATCTGGTTACCAAACACGGCTTAATCCATTTCATGCAATAATGTTTCGATTCTGAATGGTGGTCTTTCACCAGGGCGATACTTGGGAGTATCTACCACTCTGGAACGTGCCGCAAATATACTATATGTAATTTTATATGAATTAAATTTGTTGTGACACATATTGATTGAATAAATTGCGCACGCCGGGTTTGCACCCGCGACCTTTGGATTCGTAGTCGAGCGCCTTACCACTCGACCGCGTAGGACGTCAAATGTAACACGGTGCTCTAGAAATTGAGGCGGATAGGACGATTGACTAGCAGTCGGACGGGCCGAGTTCGATTCTCACAGCGGGTACCCAAATCAAACTGAGCATAAGTTGTGCTCGGTGAAATGGTTTCCACTTTAATTCTCAAAGTTAATATTTTTTTTTAAACGCAGATAAGTTTTACGTCAATATTTATAGTATTCTGTAGATAGTAAAATTCTAATGCAGAGTCATTTCTTTTATGCTCTAACCACGAAACGTAATATAATATATTTTTTATGTAAAACACTGAACTGAATGTCTAAGAATTAAAAAAAACTCTTTTAAAATTTTTTTTTTAAAGAAAGACAAACATTACCGTGTTACGAAAAACCTGACAATATTTAAAAAACCTCCTACGGAATAATCCTACCAATAAGCGGAAGATATTGCTTGTGAGGTGTGTGTGCTTATATTCCAAAGGTCGCGGGTTCAAATCCGGCGTGCGCCAATAACTTTTATTTAATTAATATGTGTCATAACACATTTAATTCATATAAAAATAATAAAAAAGCATATTTGAGGGGCTTAGAAGCAAAGGCAGCAATCTACAAAAACGGCTCAGTAGCATTGTTAACTTTTGAATGATTATTATAAAGAAATAGAGAATGTTGTGCGTCAAAACGTTTGTGTACATTAAACTAGGAACGATTTAAAACAATAACCTCTAAACGTATCAATGTATTCACGGAATAAAAGTGTATAAATCTCTAAATCAACTTTTCAAGAAATAATTTAGTATGAAAAAGATGGCTGTCTTTGCTTCTATACCCCTCATATGCGGCACGTTCCAGAGTGGTAGATACTCTAAGTATCGCCCTGGTGAAAGACCACCATTCAGAATCGAAACATTGTTGCTTGAAATGGCTTTAGCCGTGTTCGGTGACCAGAACTGAATAGCCAGGTACTTTCCAACCTTCCTCTTCCCTATCTCATTCCCTTCCCCACTACCTTCAGCCTCACAACATACCCTATTTGGGGATGCCATAGTCTCACTGGCTCTAGACGGTTGGGAGTAGTTGAGACTCTTGTGCGGTATTCATATAAAAAAAGTGGAATGATGGAGGACTTAGCTAGCAGAGGAATTGAACCCACGACATCCGGGTGGGAAACCGACGCGTTTGTCCACTCGGCTACCGACCGGTCAGAAGTTTGATCGATTCCAATTTGAAAGAAAATTGTTGACGTAAAACCTTTTCAGCTCCTAGGCCCCATACAAGCTAATCAAATCAATAGGATCAATCAAGAGGGATACTGTTCATAACGTGTACAATATTTAAAGATATTTTGATCGTCTAGCTAAAAAAATAAGGTTTTCATATTTTCAAAAATAATTACATATTTTCAAAACGCTCCGAATTCGTTAATTTTTAAACTATGACGTAGGCACCGCTACTGATTGCTAACGCAACCCTCATCGGGACTCAACTGCCTACAAACGTTGTCCGGTGTGACGTCACAGACGCCATCCGCACGAACGTGTTAGCTGAAAAAATCGATTTTCATATTGACATTACTGTTTGTATTCACAGGAAGACCTCGTGCAATTTTATTTTTCGTTTCAAAGGAAATTTATTCAGCCACACGAAAATACAATAAAGCGACAAAAAATCTTCACATTTCCTAATCTAACTATGTTTAGTGACATGATGGAGAAAAAACTAATTCTCCGAATATATATAATTTTTTTTTTTACGTGAATACCGCACAAGAGTCTCAACTGCTCCCAACCGTCTAGAGCCAGTGAGACTATGGCATCCCCAAATAGGGTATGTTGTGAGGCTGAAGGTAGTGGGGAGGGGAAGGAGATTGGGAAGAGGAAGATCGGGAAATACCTGGCTATTCAGATCTGGTCACCAAACACATATATGACACATATAATTCATGTAAATAAATTTTAAAAATGTATATTTGCGGCACGTTCCAGAGTGGAAGATATTCTAAGTATCGCCCTGGTGAAAGACCACCATTCAGAATCGAAACGTTGCTTGAAATGGCTTTAGCCGTGTTCGGTGACCAGATCTGAATAGCCAGGTACTTCCCGACCTTCCTCTTCCCAATCTCTTTCCCCTCCCCACTACCTTCAGCCTCACAACATACCCTATTTGGGGATGCCATAGTCTCACTGGCTCTAGACGGTTGGGAGCAGTTGAGACACTTGTGCGGTATTCACGTAAAAAAAAATATATATATATATATATATATTCGGAGAATTAGTTTCATTATCTGAGAATCTACCATCATTGACAAAAACATCATTTTGCCAAATACAAGTGAGTTATTACGAAATTACAGTCAGCAAGGTACGACGGACTTGTACCTTGCGGTAATCCGCCATTTCAAAGGTTAAACATCATTAATAAAAACATAAAATAATAAATATTAAAAAAAATTAAAATATATATATATATAAATACTAGGTATCATTAATTTAAACACGAATAAACTGTTGGCAATAAACTTAATCGTTGTTTTTTTCTTAAACGTTTCCCACTGAAAAAAAAAACCGTGTTAATACTATTTAGTTTTATTTATTTTATATTAGTTTATTAATTATTTTACTTAACAACACATTTTTTTGTTGGTTGGATAATTGCCCATCCCACTAGGCATAAGCCTGTGTTGGGATGGCAATTTGCAAAAGTGTTTTTTTTTTATCTACATAGTAACATGTTGATATCGAAAATATAGTACATACATAATTAAAATAAAATAAGTAAATGACAAATTTGAAGATATAGAATCTACATATTAATAACTAAATTAAACTTGGTTATTAGGGTGAGTGATATTGCTTTTAAGGGAGCTTTTGGTTTGTATGTTTCTGATGGTGCTGGGCAGAGAATTGAATTGCCTAGTGGCGTTGTACTTAAAACTTTTTTGTCCGTAAGCGGTTTTATAGGCTGGGATATTAAAGAGTTTTATGTGTGACTTCCTTAAGGTTCTGGAAATTTTCTTTTCTTCAAACATATGGACATTATTAAATTAGTTACTTGGTACATTCAAGCTTACAAGTAGTTAATTATTTCATTTTGTTTTTGACTTAATAATATTTTAACTTATAAACTACTTATTATTTTAATTTATATGCATTTTAAATAGTTCTTATCTTAGATATGGTCGATATTCCTGTCCCAGTTGAAAGGAACCGGTTCCAGGCCGGTCACTGGAACCGTCGGTATTATTTCTCCGAGGAACCGGTTCCATTTTTTCGCAAATAAAAATCGATATTCTTTTTCTGCTCTTTTGGGCACAATAGGTTTTCGGCGGAAAGATCCTTTTGACGAGGAACCGGTTCCACAGTTGCAGTTCTTTTCGTTTCCCGAACATCGCTAGCAATTCCTCCCCCCCCCTATGAAAAACTATTTATGGCGAAAGGAACCGGTTCCAGTTCCAGTTCTTCTCGTTCTCAGAATTTCTCTAGCAACCCCTCCCCCCCATGAAAGTTTTATTTTTCCTAATATATATTTTACCGAATGTGCGGTAAAACCATGTATGACCGTATTAAAAATGTGGATATCCGGTAAGAATGCAAGGCTGATGTGAGCGTAATGAATAGGATCAAGAAAGGGACGCTTAGATGGTTAGAGCGAATGAACGAAGAAAAGAGTGTGAAAAGAATATATGACGTGAAAGTGAATTGACGAAGAAATCGATGACACCCGAGAAAGACGTGGCAAGACCAAGTAAATCAAATACTTGAATCGGGTCATGTAAAGAGTCAGAATAACAGAAGAGTATGTATGAGACGATGTATGAATGTAAATGAAGCAAGGAGTGTGTGCCAAGACAGAGTTGTAGGCGGTCCGTCCTCTCTGCATGTTTTGTTGAATGTGTTCAAATATGTTGTTTTGTTGAATGTGTTCAAATGTTTATTAAAAATGTTGGAATTCCACGTGGGCTGTAACTAATAGGCTATCCGACATCCTTTAACAAATCTTCGTCTCTTTCTATCGAGTCAGTATAAAGTCAACCGTCCTGACTACACTGTTTCGCAAAGATACCTCTCCATGTCCTGCAAGGTTCCGACTGCTAGCCGACCGTCTTACCCACCGGGTTATTGACCGCCGGTTGGTTGATTTGAGAAAAAAATTGACATGCTTAAATGTATTTTCTATTTTTGGCGATATGTAATTATTTGGGGTATGTTGTGATGCTGAAGGCAGTGGGGAGGGGAAGAGGAAGGTTTGGAAGTACCTGGCTATTCAGATCAAGTCGCCAAACACGGCTGATGCCATTCAAAGCAAAATTTCAATTCTACACTAATAACAGAAGGTTTGCCTAAATAATGACGGAAGATTTTTGTCGATTTTATGTCTTTATATCATTCAAAATGTGAAATTCTAAAGTTCGGTCAAACATATTTAAAACTGTCGAAATACCTCTGAAAAGTGATGTTTTATAATCTATGTTTGGTTTTATTTGAACATTCATGCATGGCACTTATCACCATCGTGTTTAATTTATTTGTACAACCACTGCAAGTATTCTAATCAACACAAATATTGGAAATAACCTCAAAATCCGTTGACGTTAGTCGTGGGACTCGATGTTGCGGACGGAGAACATTAGTAAATTTTTATAGGTTGGGTAAAAATACTTAGCTCTCTCTCCATATATATTCTTACTCCACGGACTCATACACACTCTTCTGTTATGCGTTCTCTTCACATGGCCTGACTCAAGTATTTGATTCATCCTTAGAGTATACTAGAGGTAGCCCAAGCCAAGGCAGTGAAGTCAGTTTTGGACTTGTTTTAGATGATTTTAACATGACTCGGCAACACCTTGGCGTGGCTAAGACTAAGGCTACGGTATTTATACATCCATTCATATCACATATCGACATAATGTTTTTGTGTATTCGTATAGCCACTTTTTCACAGTATTTTTATCAACAAAAATATAGCATCTAACCTAAAAAACCGTTTAGTTGTGTCAAGTTTAGTGGCATAATAAAAAATGTGGGCGGTGTCCCGCCGTTAACCAGCGAAGATAGCCAGCTTAAGATCATTGTGACAGTATATAGAAGCGGTCTATGAATATTTGTTGTCTCTTTCTCTTTCATGGTGTACGTCGTAAAAGCCCGGAGAAAGTGATTTATCGCAAATTTGTGTAGGTTGGGTAAAATTAGCTATCCCTCCATATATTGTTACTTCAAGGATTCACTATTATCTACTTATGAATTATTTCCCTCGAGACCTTCTGTGTGGAGTTAAAAAAAAGACAATGAATACTATTTGAAAAAAAAAACCTTATTTCCTCTCAGAGGAGTATTTTAGCATCGATTCCCAGTCACCCTGTACAATAACAAATTATTGATGTGTACATAATGTTTTCAAGTAGTCCGTGTGGGAAAATGGCTGAACGTTGTCCATCAATCACTAGAAATATTGTATCACAACAACGCGTGCTAAACAGTGGACTTTCTTCCCACGGCCAGTGCTTGAAGTGGACCGTGTTGCCAACCGGAACGCGTTCGCTTCTTATTTAGTTTGTGAAATAAATAAATAATGAAAAAAAAAACTCCTTATCGCAGTGATACATTGAACTTGACAAATGTGCGTTGTGGGCTAATAGAATATATATAGAGAGAGAGCCAAATATATCAACCCAACCTATACAAATTTACGATAAATCTCTTTCTCTGAGTTTTTACGTCGTATACCGTGAGAGAGAAAGAGACAAGACAAGTTGTCACGTTATATCGCACCACTTTTAGATATGTAAACATGACTCCCGCGTCTCCGGCGACTCCGCCCACTACGTTTGGTTATGCGACATAACCTATTCAAATTCACGATCACTTTCTCCGGGGTTTTACGTCGTAAGCCGTGAGAGAGAAAGAGACAAGACAAGTTTTCACGTTATATCGCACCACTTTTAGATATGTAAACATGTCTCCGGCGACTCCGCCCACTTCGTTTGGTTATGCGACATAACCTATACAAATTTACGAAAATAATACTTTCTCCGGGTTTTCACCTCGTATACCGTGAGAGAAAGAGACAATACGAGTTGTCACATAATATCGCACCACTTTTAGGTGTGTAAGCATGTTTTCCGTCTCCGGCGACTCGTTTTGTTATGCGACATAACTTGACAGTTTTTGAGGTTATATCCTATATTTGTGTTGGTAGCAATATAGACGTACTCCATGGTCGAGTGGTAAGACGCTCGACCACGAATCTAAAGGTCGCGGGTTCAAACCCGGCGTGCGTCAATAACTTTTATTTAATTAATATGTGTCGTAACACATTTAATTCATATAGAAATAATAAAAGCATATTTGCGGCACGTTCCAGAGTGGTAGATACTCCAAGTATCGCCCTGGTGAAAGACCACCGTTCAGAATCGAAACGTTGCTTAAAATGGCTTTAGCCGTGTTTTATGATCATATCTGAATAGCCAGGTACTTCCCAACCTTCCTCTTCCCCATCTAGTATCGAGTACCTGGCTATTCAAATCTGGTCACCAAATACGGTTAAAGCCATTTCAAGAACGTGTCGCAAATATCCCATATATTATTTCATATGAATTAAATGTGTTATGACATACGAGATATTAATTGATTAATATTTTTTTTGCCCACGCAGGGATTTGAACCCGCCACCTCTGCATTCGCAGTCGAGCGTCTAACCGCTCGACCACGTAGGCCGTCTGCCTTCGAAACTTTGACGCGCGTTTTGTTCTTCTCGAATCGGAAACGTCCTCAATTCGTCTTTTGTAAAATGATTGGGGTTGAATGAATGCCCGTCGCGTATAGGCCAAATTGTTTTGTCGCGTAACACCTTAGAGTATATAGAGTGGTATCAATCCAAGGCAGTGTAGTCAGTTTTTGATGATTTTTTCCTGACTCGGCGCACCTGGACGTGGCTAAGACCAAGGCTAGGGTATTTATACATCCATTCATAGCACATATCAACATAATGTTTTTGTTTATTCGTATAACCACTTTTTCACAGTAGAATATGTATTAAATTTTGCGTTAAAAATGGAATAAAGTGCTCCAACGCACTTAAAATGTTGACTGTGGCATTCGGCGAGTCTACTTTGTCTCAAAAAAGTGTTTGTAAGTGGTACAAGCGCTTTACAGAAGCCCGAGAAGATGTTAATGACGATGAGCGTCCTGGAGTTGTGGAAAAACAAATCGTGGATTTTATTCTTTGATCCATTTTCTTCAAAAGTAAAAAATAGAAGAACACACAAAAACGTGACTAACCTTTCCAGTCGTCAAAAACAATCCACTAATTCAAAATGGCTGATAATGCTAACATATGATAAACATATGTGTACCAACATAACAACAACAAAAAAACGATAATCGAATGTACACAGCCCGCGAAAATTCAAAATTCACCTTTTCTTTTGAACAGGCCTCGTATTGTTATCGACAAAATATAGCATCTAACCTAAAAAACCGTTTAGTTGTGTCGAGTTTAGTGGCATAATAAAAAAATGTGGATTATATTTGCTGTCTCTTTCTCTCTCATGGTGTACGACGTAAAAACCCGGAGAAAGTGATTTATCGCAAGTTTGTATAGGTTGGGTAAATATAATTAGCTCTCCCTCCATACACTGTTTCTCCAAGCGTAACACAAATAATTCATACCCGTCTACCATATATATCTCAATTCGCTGATTCCCAAAGTTTCGCGAAGAGGTCAGTTAATAAAAAAAAATTGACCCAATAGTTTGAGAATTTAATCTACTAGAATTATCATAGATAACTAACAACTAACTAACTAACTATCACGCCGTTTCCCCGGAGGGGTGGGCAGAGTGGACGGACCGCCATATAACTCTGTCTTGGCACACACTCCTTGCTTCATTCACATTCATAAATCGTCTCATACATACTCTTCTGTTATTCTGACTCTTCACGTGACCCGAATCAAGTATTTAATTTACTTGATCGTGCCATGTCTTTCTCGGGCGTCCTCGACTTCTTCTTCCATTCACTTTTGCATCATACATTATTTTCACACTCCTTTCTTCGTTCATTCGCTCTACATGCCCAAACCATCTAAGTGTCCCTTTATTGATCCTATTCATTACGCTCACATCAGCCTTGCATTTATTCCGGATATCCACATTTTTAATACGGTCACACATGGTTTTACCGCACATACGTCTCAAGGATCTCATTTCCACAGCATTGAGTCTTTTTTAATATATTTTTTTTAATATGAATACCGCACAAGAGTCTCAACTACTTCCAACCGTCTAGAGCCTGTGAGATTATGGCATCCCCGATAGGGGTATGTTGTGAGGCTGAAGGTAGTGGGGAGGGGCAGGAGATTGGGAAGAGTAAGGTTGGGAAGTATCTGACTATTCAGATCTGGTCACCAAACACGGCTAAAGCCATTTCAAGCAACAGTGTTTCAATTCTGAATGGTGGTTTTTCACCAGGGCGATACTTGGAGTATCTACCACTCTGGAACGTGCCGCAAATAAACTTTTTGTTATTTTTATATGAATTAAATGTGTTATGACACATATTAATTAAATAAAAGTTATTGGCGCACGCCGGGTTTGAACCCGCGACCTTTGGATTCGTAGTCGAGCGTCTTACCACTCGACCATGGAGGCTGTCTACTTTCATCCTTCCTCTGCCAGTTCCAAGTGTAAAATCTTCTACTTAAGAACCTTTTTTCGGTTTTGGCTTTATCACGTTATTTTATAGCAGACCGGTAAAAACCCACCGAATATTCTAACAGAAAATTAATTAATTGTTTTTTTTTTTTATAAATAAAAGTAAAAAAATGCCACGGTTGAAAATTGAACCCTGATCACCTGCTTGGAGGGCGAATACGTTGACCACTACACCGCCAACTATTTTTAAGAAGGGCGGCATGTATTCATTACACACGTACTCAAAATGTGAATTATGCATTATGCATTTTATAATGTTACGCGCTCACATCACATCACACGTTATATTGCTTTATCGCGTGACAAATTAAGTTTTTTAGACGACGCAGGCCTCGTGATTCGAGGGTTCGCGGTCGAGCGTCTTACCACTCCACCGCGGCGGCCGTAGGAAGTGAAAGAAGTGGCCAATCGGCGCCTAAGAAGTGATAAGGCTGCTTTACTTTAGCTTAGTGCGTAGTAGCGATGGGAAAAGCTTCACAGAATTGTGAATGCTTCACGAATTGATAGTTCTTCTAAATGAACCCTTCACGGTGAACAGTTCAATCGAAGTAACAGATCAATCGCAGAATTTCTCGTCGGGGTGGGGGGGGGGGTCGGCTAGCGATAAATGTACCAAATAATAGTCACGTTTTTTTAGTTAGTTTAAGTTTATATAGTTTTATTCGGGACAGCTCTCCCAACCACATAACCCACTCCTCCATTATTATATAGCAAAAATTATACCGTGTAGAAAAACTACTTTTTTCTTTCTTCTATTGTCTATTGTTTCTAGATGACAGCTGCCCATATGTTTGAATTGTTGGCGGTATCATGCCTTAAAAGGAATGATGTACAAGTGTGCATAGCCTTACAGAGAACTTACAAAAAGCAAATGTAGTAATTGCGAAATTTCTAGTTTCTGTAAGAGCGATGTGAACGTTTTTCAGGGCTTGAGGTACAATTTGAATATTTCTTACTGTACACAGTTTGACAGTTTGGTTAGCAATAGGGTGAATATTGCGCAAATGACGATTCATATTACAGGCATTGCCTCCCTTTATGGATATAACTTTAGAACAAAAGTTGCATTTGGCCTGGTAAACCCCAACTTCTTTAAAATAAGCCCATATTTCACTTTTCTTTCTCGTTGAACGGCCAGCCATAATTTTAGGTAGAGATTGAAAGGTATAGGTAAAAAAAGTTCAACAAAATAATTCGTTCACAATTCAAAATCACCAAAAAACACTCGTGAAAACTAGTGTCATATGTCAAAACAAGCGAAGAAATCAAAAGCAACTGTCACGAGTACGTGCGAGGGAACGGATAACTAAAAATATACTTCATTGTTTCATTCATACTACGAACTACAATCGAAGTAAAGAAGTAAAAGAACAATTGAATTTTAGATGATGCGATACTTCAATCGTTCGAACGAATGAAAGGCTAACATTGAAATTCGAAATAGATGCCATACATCGGGCAAGGGGAACTACCAACTTAACCAACTTCAATTGAAGCATTTGTTCAATGAAAAATGAATGAAGTTGGGACTGCCGCAAAAAGAAGTCGTTCTTTGAAGGAGTTCCTGCGAAGCGGTCACAACGCTAGTGCGTAGCATTCTCGAGAGTGGATCTCAGGTATGGGGGCCAGAGGACACCGCCTATGTACCAATGGACGAGAAAATTCAAAAGAATTTTTTACGGTTCCTCTACATGAGAGAGTTTGGTTTTTACCCATGGCTGTTTCCAACAGCGTTTATCTCGGAACGCTGGGCATCTGCAGCCTTAGTTCGAGGAGGGATATAGCATTACTGCTTTTTGCTCATAAACTCCTGAACGGTGTATTATTAAAACCTGACATCCTGGCGGAAATTGGATTTCATGTCCCTGATAATTTCACGCGAGGCCGCCAACACAGGCTTCTGTTTCTTCCCAGGTGCAGAACTAACTTACCAACGGTGATGCCCCTGGGAAGACTAACTAGGTTAATTAACTGCCTCGCAGGAAATTTGGATATTTTTCACACGAGCTACAAGTTTAAGCAAGAACTATTAAGTTCTAACCTTAGAGTACATAGAGTAGTATCTATCCAAGGCAGTGAAGTCAGTTTTGGACTTGTTTTTGATGATTTTAACATGACTCGGCGCAGTTGGGCGTGGCTAAGACTAAGGCTACGGTATTTATACATCCATTCATATCACATATCGACATAATGTTTTTGTGTATTCGTATAGCCACTTTTTCACAGTATTTTTATCAACAAAAATATAGCATATAACCTAAAAAACCGTTTAGTTGTGTCAAGTTTAGTGGCATAATAAAAAATGTGGGCGGAGTCCCGCCAGTGTTACTTCAAGGAACCAGCACCTTAAGATCATTATGACAGTATATAGAAGCGGTCCAAGAAATTTGCTGTCTCTTTCTCTCTCATGGTGTACGCCGTAAAAGCCCGGAGAAAGTGATTTATCGCAAGTTTGGGTAAAAATGATTAGCTCTCCCTCCATATATTGTTACTTCAAGGTTCTAACTATATTATGTACTTCTTGAAAACTATTTTTTTTGTTTTTAAACTTTTTTTACTTTGATCTTTGCGTAATTATGGTTACCATTTTTTGTGTTTTTTGCAATGTTTTGGTGTAAAACTGTTTTCGCAAAAAAAAAAAAAAAAGTATATATATATATATATATTTTTGAATGAATTAAATGATTTTGTTGATAACGGCTCCCGCTTAACGGAACTGATTCCCAAGGCTGCGGAACGAATGTGGATTGTTTTTAAGTAGGTATTATTGCGTATTGTTGCATTCTTACATTCTTATCGATATTGAGGTCGCTCGCGAACCGGTTCCTAACCGGCCTCGCTCTTTTACACTACGCGCGAGTCCCGCGACCCGGAGCCGGTGGGATGCGGCACCGCCGCCAGATGCGGAATGTTGCGAAGCAGAAGCAATTGGTTGAAGAATAGAAAAATATTGGTGAATCGCCGGACATTACTTTTTTAATTTATTTATAGTGAATACTGCATAAAAGTCTCAACTGCTCCCAAGCGTCTAGAGCCAGTGAGACTATGGCATCCTCAATTGCAGTATGTTGTGAGGCTGAAGGTATTGGGGAGGGGAAGGAGATTGGGAAGAGGAAGGTCGGAACTTACCTGGCTATTCAGATCTGTTCATTTCAAGCAACAGTGTTTCGATTCTGAATGGTGGTCTTTCACCAGGACGATACTTGGAGTATCTACCACTCTGGAACGTGCCGCAAATATACTGTATATTATTTTAAATTAATCAAATATTGTGCACGCCGGGTTTAAACCCGCGTCCTCCGGATTCGTAATCGAGCGTCTTACCACTCGACCACGGAGGCCGTCAAACACTTACATTGACTCCACACAGGAGGCCTTGAGGAAAATAATTTCCCTCAGGGCCTATGTCGTCTTTGAGGATGCTGTGTGGTGGGTCTTTTTGAAGAAAGGAAGGAGTAAAGCTGGATTCACACCAACGTCCGGATCCGCTCAGTGACGATATTGTTCCGCATGGGAGCTTATTGATATGGTATGAGTATCAATCAAGGAGTATGTGCCAAGACAAAGTTGTGTGGCAGTATATCCTTCTGCACACCCTTGTGATATTTAACTACTTAGTTAGTTAAATAATTATTTTGAAGTGTAAAAATACATACATCGCAGATTTTTTTTTATTAAAAACCATTTTTTTAGCACTAAATAATATTTTTATTAATTATTAAAAACATTATTTAGTGATAAAAAAATGATTTTAAAAAAAAATCTGCTATGTAAGTATTTTTACACTTCAAAATAATTATTTAACTAACTAAGTAGTTAAATATCACAAGGGTGTGCAGAAGGATATACTGCCACACAACTTTGTCTTGGCACATACTCCTTGATTGATACTCATACCATATCAATAAGCTCTCATGCGGAACAATATCGTCACTGAGCGGATCCGGACGTTGGTGTGAATCTACCATAAACCTGGTTCTTGAAAAAGTCCATGTTGAAGGAGGAAGGGAACACTAGAGGCCGGCAAATCGTTCCACAGCCAAGCTTTTGAAAATAAGAACGAGTCGTAAAAGCGACCCGTTCTCATGTAAACCGTGTACAAATGTTGGGCGCAGCGCGCTTGGTGAGTTTCCCGACTGTGCACCGGCACCGAAGAGCTCAATGACGCAAGTTTCTCGGAGCATCTTTCATTGGAATACCGATAAAACGAACAAGGACAGCATTCCCACCTGACGTATGGTGTGTCGTACGTTAAAATCAATGCCATCCAAAGTTTCAAAGATAATTTTAATTAATCATCTAATTCGTTCATGTATAACGGTGCAATACCCAGTTTTGTAAATATAGGAGAATCGATGAGATAGGAGATGCCATAATCTACTAACCGGTCAAGTATTACAATATATATATATATGAGGCCTGTTCAAAAGAAAAGGTGAATTTTGAATTTTCGCGGGCTGTGTACATTCGATTATCGAGTTTTTCGTTTTGTTATGTTGGTACACATGTTTATCATATGTTAGCATTATCAGCCATTTTGGATTAGTGGTTTGTTTTTGACAACTGGAAAGGTTAGTCACGTTTTTGTGTGTTCTTCGATTTTTTGCTTTTGAAAAAAATGGATCAAAGAATATGTATTAAATTTTGCGTTAAAAATGGAATAATGTGCTCCAACGCACTTAAAATGTTGACTGTGGCATTCGGCGAGTGTACTTTGTCTCAAAAAAGTGTTTATAGGTGGTACAAGCGCTTTACAATACCCAGTTTTGTAAATATAGGTGAATCGATGAGATAGGAGATGCCATAATGCCCCTGGCTTCAGGCAGTTGGCTATCTTATGCGGTATTCACATCCTGGCTACTAACAACCCAAGATGACTTCTCGATCGTGTTCAGTCAAAATTTCTTACACGTTGAATGATTTTTTAATTTATTTTTTTTTCTAAATCTTATCTTTTGTTTCATAATAATTATACTTGTATTGAAACTCCGATTGTTGGAAATCAAAAATACTTGACTGAATTGTATTGACACCTGATACAATACCTTAATAAGTGGGAGCTTAGTGGTTAACTTGAGATTTATTTTGCATAATATATTCAAGGCTAAAAGTGGGTTTCCTCAAGGGTCCCACTTCCAACCTTTAGCTTGATTAATTCCGCATAATATATTCAAGGCTAAAAGTGGGTTTCCTCAAGGGTTCCGCCTCGAACCTTTAGCTTGAGATTAATTCTGCATAATATATTCAAGGCTAAAAGTGGGTTTCCTCAAGAGTCCCGCCTCGAACCTTTAGCTTGAGATTAATTCTGCATAGTATATTCAAGGCTAAAATTGGGTTTCCTCAAGGGTCCCGCCTCGAAACTTTAGCTTGAGATTAATTCTGCATAATATATTCAAGGCTAAAAGTGGGTTTCCTCAAGGGTTCCGCCTCGAACCTTTAGCTTGAGATTAATTCTGCATAATATATTCAAGGCTAAAAGTGGGTTTCCTCAAGAGTCCCGCCTCGAACCTTTAGCTTGAGATTAATTCTGCATAGTATATTCAAGGCTAAAATTGGGTTTCCTCAAGGGTCCCGCCTCGAAACTTTAGCTTGAGATTAATTCTGCATAATATATTCAAGGCTAAAAGTGGGTTTCCTCAAGGGTCCCACTTCGAACCTTTAGCTTGAGATTAATTCTGCATAATATATTCAAGGTTAAAAGTGGATTTCCTCAAGGGTCCCACCTGGGACCTATGTTATGTGTTACCTCCGTGCCTACAACGTGGGTACTCCAACACATTCATCGTTCATATCTACTCTTTCCTATCCATTAAAAGCACCTCCGCAAGCACCCCCAAAGCTCAAAAACCTCTGACCCTTAGGGGGGCTCCAGGAGAAACACCAGGTATGAAACTGATACAAGAAATGCAAAACTCAAAAGACTGACCATTTTCGTTTGCCAACAGGAGCAGCGCACAGCCGGCACAGAGCGACGCGACCGATGACCAGCGGTCCCCCGAGCCCCACGCCCCACAGACCATAGAGAAGCAGCAGAGCCCGGAGCGCCATGTCCTCCAAGGCGGTGAGCGAGGTCAGCGGCAAGCGGCTGCTGAACCTGAACGTGCTGGGCACGGCCATGGTGCCCTGCCAGTGCGCCGGCTACTCGGCCGGAGGCGACTGGGAGAAGATCGTCGCGGAAAACCCCTGGCTGAAGACGGAGGCAAGTCCCTAGCCCTAGCCGCACTGTTCAATGCGCTGTCTGCTAACTGTCGGTGCAAAGACCGAGGCGAACATTAGTATTTATTTTTTTAAAAGAAAGATAAACATTCCAGCGCCACGCATAACCTGACAATATTTCGCTGTGCTAGTTCAAAAATGTTTTAATTTTTTTTACTTTTGTGTCTTTTGGTTCCTTATGATGTAAGGAATCAGAAAATACCAATAACATTTAACTTTTTTATTTTATTATTTCAAAAGTTACATAAAGATTAAGTCCCGTTATATTTTATTTTAGTACATATAACAGGCATGATGCCCAATGAGTGGTTATTTAATTGGAATATTTAACAATAGTAAGTAACCGAGGAAAAGCTTATGAAAAATGCAAAAGTTAATGAATAACAAACAAAATCAAAAGAATAATATTACACAAGATAGAACATAAACTCATGGATTATTGGCACCTGTACTGAAGAGATGCCTATTAGCCGTTTGGTTCTTGCTACTTCATATAACCAGTCCATAACTAAAGGGCATCATTACAATATCAGCTTGATACGATTGACAGATAAAAAAAAAAAAAAAAGATTTATTGTATCAATAAAAATGTCTACTTCATTGTTTGTGCAGTGAATTGTGTTGTAGTTTCTTAATATCCTCGGCAAAGGAGAGAAATATCCTGTATTTGTGTGGAAGGCTTTAATGTTAAAAATATTGTTTATCCTCCTCGTTGATTTTCTTATTGGTGTGTTAATGTTAATTTGGGATAAAATATATGGTGCATCAATTGATGAATGCATAATTTTGTGTAAAGTTAATACGTCAGAAAGTTTACGTCTGGCTGACAGAGAGTGAAGTTTATAGTGCGAAATTCGTTCATTGTACGTTCCAAATTGATCAGATAAGCCTTTAACTGCTACATAGCAGTTTGTCAACAAGTTATTGTAATGAACAATTTATTTATTTTAATTTAGGATGTATATATAACATCATAAGAAAAATAAGCATAAAATCATTAAAAATAAAAAATACAATGAAGTTTGTTGCAAAAAAATAAATAAAATAGAGTAGAAATAGTTTATTTTTTTACGTGAATACCGCACAAGAGTCTCAACTGCTCCCAACCGTACAGAGCCAGTGAGACTATGGCGTCCCCAAAAGGGGTTTGTTGTGAGGCTAAAGGTAGCGGGGAGGGGAAAGAGATTGGGAAGAGGAAGGTCGAGAAGTACCTGGCTATGTAGATCTGGTTCCATTTATCCTTTTTTTTTCAAAAGTAAAAAATCGAAGAACACACAAAAACGTGACTAACCTTTCCAGTTGTCAAAAACAAACCACTAATCCAAAATGGTTGATAATGCTAACATATGATAAACATATGTGTACCAACATAACAACAACAACAAAAAATCTATAATCGAATGTACACAGCCCGCATAAATTCAAAATTCACCTTTTCTTTTGAACAGGCCATGTATATACTCATATATATACAAATCCGGATATTTACTTTTATTTTTATTTAATAATGTGCTCCATTAAAAAAGATGATTGATTTTCCAAAGGTATTGGACAATGGTATATTAAATTTGATCTATTTGCAGCATTCGTCATTCTGATAGATTTGTTGAATGTGTTTTGTAGAAACTGGTGGCCAAGGCAGACCAGCTGATCAAGCGGCGCGGCAAGCTGAACCTGGTGTGCGTGGGCAAGCCGCTGGCCGGCATCCGGGAGTGGATCGCGAGCAAGGCCGACAAGCGCTGCCTGGTGGGCGCCACCGAGGGCCGCCTGCACACCTTCATCGTCGAGCCCTTCGTGCCGCACACGCAGGTACACCCTGACCATCCAACGTCTTGACCTGACCCGACCTTACGTTACCTAACCTAACCTAACCTAACCTAACCCAACTCCACGTAGCCTAACCTAATCTAAGATAATCTTATCGAACATAATTATGTTGATCAAACTTAATCTAAAATAATTCCAACCTAACTTAATATAACTCCAACCTAACCCAACCCATCCTCCCTTTCCCAAGAGGGGTAGGCAGAGAGGATGGAAATCCACAATTTAAGTATTTGATGACTTATTAGGTGTACAACTTTGCTTTCGCCGTGTTTTTTCCGAAATTTCGAGGCTTTATTGTAAAAAACTAGCTAAACATTTATAATTCAAAGTATTGTCCATCGCTAGCCCCTACTTTCTACTTTATCCCATCTTTCGGGCAGCGTACGAATCCCCCGTTGAAAAAACTGGTCATCTTTTGAAGCGATCCACGAATCGATCCAATTTTTTACTTCTTCATAAGACGGAAAGTGCTGGTCAGCCAGGTCGCGCGCCATTGATGGAAACAAGTGACAGTCAGAGGGAGCTACGTCTGGAGAATACGGCAGGTGGGGTAGGACTTCCCATTTCAACGTTCCCAAGTATGTCTTGACCACCCTCGCAACATGGGGTCGAGCATTGTCACGCTGCACCTCCCGTAAATGAAGAGAATTTGGCTTATAAACTGACGTTTTCAATGGAGAATAACTTTATGACGCAGACACAAATGGACTTATGTTTCTATGGGGTTATGTTGACAGGTGCCTAAGTGTATTGCATGATGTCTATGGTCTATTTATTTGGACCACTACTTGCCGCTAAAGCCATCTACAGGAAAACGGCAGAAGAAAAGTTGTACGCCTAATAAAAACAGTTCGGATTTCTCAGAAAACAGGGATATTCTGATAAGATTTAAAGGTTTACGCGTACTTAACTGTTTTCTCTCTTTTCAGAATGAAGAGATGTACGTGTGCATCTCGTCGGGCCGCGCCGGCGACACGATCCTGTTCCACCACGAGGGCGGCGTGGACATCGGCGACGTGGACGCCGTGGCCAAGAGCATCCTGGTGGCCACCGGCGCCGTCGTGGACGCCAAGGCCATCGAGCAGGGCCTCCTGCAGGCCGTATCCGCCGCCAAGAGGAAGTTAGTTCATTGTGTCCCTGTTCTACCGGCATATCTATTTGACGCTGTAACTTGCGATGATGCCTCTTTTTTTTTATGACTTTGGTCTCGCTTGCGGCTCTAATTCTAAGAATCGTCAGATATATACATAGCACTACATCTAAACAGTAGATGAGGCGTAATTTTTACGGTGAATACCTGTTTTTAGACGTTTCCCGCACCCCACCAATTTGTGGTCCCTTGGCCCTCATAGCAACCTTATTTAAAATCAAGCCGTGTTTCCCTTGGAGGACATGGAGAGGTACCTTTGCGAAACAGTGTAGTCAGGACGGTTGACTTTAAACTGACTCCATAGAAAGAGACCAAGATATGTTAAAGGGTGTTGGATAGTAGTACTGGGCGTTAAATATAATTCGAAAAAACGCCAACGCCGTTATCGTTGGCGATTGTTAACTGTTAAATATAACCGTTGAAAATAACGCCGACGTTGACTATTTTTTGGTAAACTACCAATATACTATATTTTCTAAATTACATATAAGTACACAAAGCGTCCTTGAGGTGATTTTCCCACGAAAACGGTGCTATAAAATGTATCCATTTATTATTATTATTAAGTTTAGACGTTGAATTATATGAGCTAATAATGCAAATACAAAAGTAAAAAAGTAAAATAATAAATTGCGTCGTATTGTCTACTAAAACTTAATTTATTTGCTTACTCGGTATTTGCACTTTGGCCGTGAAACAAAATATAAACATTGGACAACTACACCATTGATCGTATTCTTCAATTCACAAAAACACATCGAATGCACACGCGGCCAGTAAAAAACGCGCCAAACTAAACGAGTAGGAGATTGACATAAAACTAACTAGCAAAAATAATGAATAACGAGCCTATTGGTTTTAATAATAATAATCCCCTGTTGTAAAATAACAGCTCGATGAAAAGACATTGTCGTTATAATATATCTAGCTGTTATATATGTTTTACTTATCATTATTTTCGTCACTTGATTCTAGGCGCTACGTATCGGCCGTTTTCGGATAAGAAAGTCCACAGATATGTTTAGTAAGAAGAAATATATCCAAAAGATTATTCCAAACTACGTATAATATTGTGCACGGCGCACACACTCTTTACACCTTTTTAAAGAATAAAATAATAGGTACATGACAATGTGATGCGTCGTTATAATGTAACTAGCTGTTAGATATATTTGCCTTGTCATTATTTTCGTCGCTTGATTCTAGGCGCTACGTATCGGCCGTTTCGGATAGGAAAGTCCACAGATATGTTTAGTAAGAAGAAATATATCCAAAAGATTATTCCAAACTACGTATAATATTGTGCACGGCGCACACACTCTTTACACCTTTTTAAAGAATAAAATAATAGGTACATGACAATGTGATGCGTCGTTATAATGTAACTAGCTGTTAGATATATTTGCCTTGTCATTATTTTCGTCGCTTGATTCTAGGCGCTACGTATCGGCCGTTTCGGATAGGAAAGTCCACAGATATGTTTAGTAAGAAGAAATATATCCAAAAAGATTATTCCAAACTACGTATAATATTGTGCACGGCGCACACACTCTTTACACCTTTTAAAGAATAAAATAATAGGTACATGACAATGTGATGCGTCGTTATAATGTAACTA
Source organism: Drusus annulatus (assembly GCA_022651775.1). Lineage (NCBI taxonomy): Eukaryota > Metazoa > Arthropoda > Insecta > Trichoptera > Limnephilidae > Drusus > Drusus annulatus. Next base: position 140,349 of record JAGWCC010000540.1, on the reverse strand, counting down.
GCTGTTAGATATATTTGCCTTGTCATTATTTTCGTCGCTTGATTCTAGGCGCTACGTGTCGGCCGTTTCGGATAGGAAAGTCCACAGATATGTTTAGTAAGAAGAAGTATAACCAAAAAAGATTATTCCAAACTACGTATAATATTGTCGACGGCTTGCGCACACTCTTTACACCTTTTTAAAGACTAAAATAATAGGTACATGACAATACGAGGCGTCGTTATAATATATCTAGCTGTTAGATATTTTGGTGACATTCGGAGAATTATACATAACAGTTACATTTTAGGTGCCGTCATTATTTTACCTAGCCATTATTTTATTCGCTTGACTCTTGGAGCTACGTGTCGCGCGTTTCGGATAGGATATTCCACTAAAACGTTTAGTAAGAAAGTATAAAAGATACACATAATGTAAACTACGATGCATAAACTCTTACACCTTTTTGTTTACTTGGCGCTAACGCTAATACAATAATAATAGCGTCGAAGAATATTCGTATGTAGGTACTAATATTTTTAGTAATAATATCTAACTGTTAGCGCAAATTTTCGTCAATAGCGTTAGACGTTGGCGGCATCTAGCTGTTATTTCTAACAGCTAGATATATTCTGATACAGTACTATTGGATAGCCTATTAGTTACCGCCCACATGGAATTCGGACACTTTTAATAAACACATTTGAACACATTGAACAAAACAATATCAATACACCATTAAAATGATTTATAAAGTCAAAATATCACACAAACACTAATAACAGAAGGTTTTCCCAAATAACGATGGAAGCTTTTCGTTGATTTTATGTCTTTATATCATTCAAAATGTGAAAATTCTAAAGTTCGGTCAAAAATGTTCAAAACTGTCGAAATACCTCTGAAAAGTGATGTTTTATAATTTTTGTTTGGTCTTAATTGAACATTTTAGCATAGCACATATCACCATCATGTTTGATTTATTTGTATGACCACTGCAAGTCTTTTAATCAACACAAATATAGGAAATAACCTCAAAATCCGTTGGCGTCAGTTATGGGACTCGGCGATGTGAAGTTAGCGCGGACGGAAAACATCCTCACATACCTAGAAGTGCTGCGATATTATGTGACAACTTTTCTTGTCTCTTTCTCTCTTATGGTGTACGACGTAAAAACCCGGAGAAAGTGATTTATCACAAAATCACATATCATTACTCCAAGATAATAAATAACACATCGGAGCCATTCTTGTTTCTAAATTGGCTGGCGCTTTTCCAGATTCCTGGTGCCCTTCCTGCTGGAGTTGTACCGCGTGTACGCCACGCTGCACTTCACGTACCTGGAGATCAACCCGCTGGTGGTGACGGACTCGGCCGTGTATGCGTGCTGGACCTGGCTGCCAAGCTGGACCAGACGGCCGACTTTGTGTGCGCCAGCGCGTGGGGGGGCGCGGAGTTTCCGCCGCCCTTCGGCCGCGACGCCTTCCCCGAGGAGCGCTACATCGCCGAGCTGGATGCCAAGAGCGGCGCCAGCCTTAAGGTGGGTCCAAAATAGAAAATAAACCGATTTCTTAAGTCGGGGAATTTTCAAACTCCGTTACATTTGATGACCGTCCAATCGATATTCAACACCTGTTTGAATTTTTGACGGTTAAATGCTGATTCGAATTGAACGCCGATTCGAATTGAACGCCGATTCGAATTGAACGCCGATTCGAATTGAATTCCGATTCTCGACCCGTTTCAGCTTTTGATTCATCGGGCGGCCTTATTTTGTACTGAAATAAAAAATCTAGCATTCTGAGTGCATGTTCAAGCCACCTCATCTGAGACTTTTCTACGTAGACGGCCTCCGCGGTCGAGTGGTAAGATGCTCGACTACGAATCCAGAGGTCGCGGGTTCAATCCCGGCGTGCGCAAATCTATTTTATTCAACTAATATTTTTCATAACACATTTGATTTATAAAAAAATAATATTTAATATACTTGCGGCACGGTCCAGAGTGGTAGATACTTTAAGTATCGCCCTGGTGAAAGACTACCATTCAGAATTCAAACATTTCAACGTTAGGTGAAATGGCTTTTGCCGTGTTTGATGACCAAACCTGCACAGCCAGGTACTTCCCGAGTTTGTTTTTAGATGGCCTCTGCGGTCGAGCGGTGAGACTCTCGACTACGAATCTAAAGGTCGTGAGTAATTAATATGTGTCATAACACATTTAATTTAAATAAAATAATATACAGTATGTTTGCGGCACGTTCCAGAGCCGTAGATCTCGCCCTGGTGAAATAACACCATTCAGAACCGAAATGGCTTTAGCCGTGTTTGGTGACGAGATCTGAATAGCCAGATACTTCCCATCCTTCCTCTTCCCCAACTCTTCCCCTCACCTCTGCCTTCAGCCTCAAAATACACCCCGATTGGGGATGCCATAGTCCCACTGTCTCCAGACGGTCGGGAGCAGCTGGTGGTATTGACTATGAAAAAAATTGCAGAGTAACGGAGGTTGCATCTCGCATCGTGACTCCCAGCATAACCCTTTTGTATCAGACTTAACGACGTCATCTCCGCTTCCAGCTGACCATCCTGAACAAGGAGGGCCGGCGTGTGGACCATGGTGGCCGGCGGCGGCGCCTCCGTCGTACACGGACACCATCTGCGACCTGGGGGCGGCGCGGGAGCTGGCCAACTACGGCGAGTACAGCGGCGCGCCCACCGAGTCGCAGACGGCCGCCTACGCCAAGACCATCTTCGGGCTCATGTGCCACACCCCCCATCCGCTCGGCAAGGTAACAACACTCTCCGGACATATACATATATATATATATATATATATACATACATACACGCAATACATGCCATATGTGAATATCTCTGTGTAAGGCACATTATAAACTATTTATTTTATTATTTACGGACCATTGTCAAATTAAAAAAAACTACATAACACGAAATGGGAAAAAAGAGCAACAGAGAAAGAACAGCACCACACATAATATTATAATATTACAATGACAAAAATATATATTAGAAAGAACATTCAAATCAAAGCCATTCATTGTTTTATTGACTCACCTTCTTTGTTGCAACTCGTCCAGTTCAACATTTCTTGCCGTAGACTCGGAAACAATGAATTGCTGTTCCTCAATCATCTCTCTACTAATTATTCAGTTATTTATTATTTTAAAAACATTACAAAATTTTCATTTCAAGGCGTTTTTAAATAGAGCGAGTAAGTGTATTAATATACAATATTCATAAATATAAAACAATTAATTCTAAAAAAATATAAATTGCAATGAATGCAAAGTAAAGACAGTAAAAAATAAAACAATAAAAAATAAGACAATTTGAACATAATTTTTCATCCAAATGATGAATAAAAAAATAAATAAAATAAAACCAAGGAATAATTATACAAATAGCAGGAATGCTTGTCGTTTGAACGAAGCTTCATTTATGCAAAATATATCGACATCCGAAGCGATTCGATTCAACAACATGATTGCCCTCCCCACCGGCATTACCATGATTATGGGTATCATTTTGCACTGTCCAGAATGTCGAGACTTGTTGACTCAAGCCGTGGTCTTGACATTTTTGGTAGCAGTCTAAATGATTTTTGTCATTCTTTACGACTCTACAAAAACCTTGACTTGACCTTGACTTTGATTTAAATGTTCTTTCTTTTGTGTAATTTGTCCTCTTTTTGTCATTGCTTCTTTATAATATTATGTGTGGTGCTGTTCTTTCTCTGTTGCTCTTTTTTTCCCAATTCGTGTTATATATTTTTTTTGTAATTGGACAATAGTCCCTTAGTTTATAAATAAATAAAGCCATGGTCAAGTCAAGGTTTGGGTAGAGTCGTAAAGAATGACACAAATTATTTAGACTGCTACCAAAAATGTCAAGACCACGGCTTGAGTCAACAAGTCTCCACATTCTGGACAGTGGAGAATGATTCTCTTAATTAGTAGAGTGATGATTGAGGAACAGTAATTCACTGTTTCCGAGTCTCCGGCAAAGAATGTTGAACTGGATGAGTTGCACCAGAGAAGGAACATAAGAACATTATGATTATTTGTTTATCTCTTCAGGTGCTGATCATCGGAGGAGGCATTGCCAACTTCACAAACATTGCGGACACGTTCCGGGGCATCATCTCCGCCATCGACCACTTCAAGGAGAAGCTGCGCGAACACAAGGTCACCATCTTTGTGCGGCGCGGCGGCCCCAACTACCAGGAGGGACTCAGGTACGCTTCGTGCGCGTTTTAGATTTTTTAGTTTAAATTTATCGATACGCAAAGATCTGTTTGTTTTTAGATGGCCTCTGCGGTCGATCGGTGAGAAGCTCGACCTCGGGTCCAGAGGTTGCGGGTTCGAACCCGGCGTGCGCTAATCGAGTTAATTTCATAATTATGTGTCATTACACATTTAATTCATGTAAAATAATATATAGTATATTTGCTGCACGTTTCAGAGTGGTAGATACTTTAAGTATCGCCCTTGTGAAAGACCACCATTCAGAATAAAATGCATGTGCGTTGTGCGGGCTGTCTGGACGATGCTAGCCACATTTTCAAATGATGAAGCTTACATGCGTACGTATATCTGTTGAAATATCACAATATCTAACTATAACTTGAATTTACATTCCACAATTGGAATAGGATTCAAATTTTAAAAGTCAAGAATGGTAAACACTTTTAGTATCGCCCCGGTGAAAGACCACTATTCAGAATCGAAACGTTGCTTTAAATGGCTTTAGCCGTGTTTGGTGACCAGATCTGAATAGCCAGGTACTTCCTAACCTTCATCTTCTCATCTCCTCCCCACTAACTTCAGCCTCGCAACATACCCCAATTGGGGATGCCATAGTATCACTGGCTCCAGGCGGTTGGGAGCAGTTGAGACTTTTGTGCGGTATACACAAAAATAAATTAACTTACCATCACGCCGTTTCTCCGCAGCGATAGGCAGAGCGGACGGACCGCCATACAACTCTGTCTCGGCACGCACTCCTCGCTTCGTTCACATTCATACATCGTCTCATACACAATCTTCTGTTATTTTGATTCTTCACACGGCCCGACTCAAGTATTTGATAGCACTTGATCGTGCCATTTTTTTAGCTTCCCCGACTTCTACTTCCATTCACTTTCGCGTCATATATTCTTTTCACGCTCCTTTCTTTGTTCATTCGCTCTACATGCCCAAACCATCTAAGCGTCTCTTTCTTGATCCTATTCATTACGCATTACTTGCATTCTTTCCGGATATCCATGTATAAAAAAAAAATATATATATATAAATATATGTTTAGTGTTTTTACAGTGTCCACCTAACTAGGTCTGTAGAAACCTGTTCTGCCCTAGGATTTGGTTCTAAGTTTTCCTTTTTTTTTATTCAGACAAATGCGCGAGGTCGGCCAGCGTCTGTCCATCCCTCTGTACGTGTTTGGACCGGAGGCGCACATGACGCAGATCTGCCGGTACGCCCTCGGACACGAGCCCATCCCCAAGGAGATGCTCATTGTCCCCAACGCGGCCGCCTTACTGCCGCCACTGCGCGCGGAGAAAAATAGCGGAGTGAGTGACCTATCCATGGATATATTTCTTTTACAATGAATTAATCAAAACCTTAGAGTATACTAGAGGTAGCCCAAGCCAAGGCAGTGAAGTCAGTTTTGGACTTGTTTTTGATGATTTTAACATGACTCGCCGCAAATGGGCGTGGCCAAGACTAAGGCTTCGGTATTTATACATCCGTTCATATCACATATCGACATAATGTTTTTGTGTATTCGTATAGCCACTTTTTCATAGTATTTTTATCAACAAAAATATAGCATCTAACCTAAAAAACCGTTTAGTTGTGTCAAGTTTAGTGGCATGACAAAAAATGTGGGCGGAGTCCCGCCGTGACCCAGGAGCTTAAGATCATTGCGACAGTATATAGAAGCGGTCCTAGAAATTTGTTGTCTCTTTCTCTCTCATGGTATACGATGTAAAAACCCGGAAAAAGTGATTTATTACAATTTCGGATGGGTTGGGTAAAACAAATTAGCTATCCCTCCATATATTGTTACTTCAAGATCAAAACCTTTTCCATAGTTTTGCTGTGTTTTAATGTATACAAATGAAAAATAACTATTTTACGTTAACGCCGTTAAGAGTTCCGACGGACCAAAGCCAACGGGACTATGGCATTCCCTGTCGAGGTACGTTGTTAGACAGAAGGTAGTGGGGAGGGGAAAGTTCTTACGGTGATTTTTAAAAATGGCAATTGGCATTTTATGGCGACGGCCTCCGTGGTCGAGTAGTAAGACGCTCGATTGGGAATCCGAAGTTCGCGGGTTCAAGCCCGGCGTGCGAAAACAACTTTTATTTAACTAATATGTGTCATAACACATTTAATTCATATAACAATAACATATGGTATATTTGCGGCACGTTCCATAGAGAACGACCACCATTCAGAATCGAAACGTTGTTTGAAATGGCTTTAGCCGTGTTTGGTGACCAGGTCTGAACAGCCAGGACCTCTTCAAGACCCACGTTTGCTCCTTACTTTCCTCAAACAGACCCTCCACACAGCATCCCCAAAGATGTCATAGGCTCTGAGGGAAATTATTTCTCTCAAAGCCGATAAAGAGTTAATACAGAAGAAAAAAAAAGAAGGTACTTCCCAACCTCCCTCTTCCCCATCTCTTTCCCCTCCCCACTAACTTCAGCCTCACAACATACCCCAATTCGTTATGCTGGTATCCTCACTTGCTCCTTATGGTTGAAGCTGGTGCGGTATTCACATTAAAAAAAAAAAAAAAAACTCAAAGTCATCCAAGTATTATTGTTTAATTTTTAAGTTTTTTTATTTAGGAAAACATACAATTGTTTACAATTTTTTATCAATAAAGTGATTACTATGTTGCATTAACCAGTGAAGTTTCCGCCAATAATGTTTTTTCTTGAAACTAAAATGGAGAATGAAATATGTATTCAAAATAATAAGAATAATTTATGAAGTTGAATTATAGAATTATATCTATGTTGAAGTAGAGATGGAAACATATCTTCGAAAGGACCGGTTCCAAATAATATCGACAGTCTGTGATGGTCGTACGTTAAACCGTCGTAATTCTGTATTCCAGGTGGGCGACGCCGACGCCAAGAAGGGCCCCATGAGCAAGAAGGAGCTGGACCCCATCTGCCAGAGGGACGGAGACAGGCCGGCGCCGGAGGGCCAGGAGCTGTTCAACAGCAGCAGCAAGTCCATCGTCTGGGGCATGCAGAACAGGGCCATACAGGTAACCCGCCAATTCAGATCTAGTAAACCTTAGAGTATTAATATACATAGAGACCTACCTACCCGAGGCAGTGTAGTCAGTTTCGACGACTTTTGCCTGACTACTCTGAATAGGTGTGGCTAGGGTTTTCATACACACACCTTTTTTACCAGCAAACAAATATAGGACATAACCTCAAAAAGCGTTTGCATGACAAAACAATATCAAAAATACTATTAAATGATTTATAGATTCAGAATATCTTACAAAACGAATAGCATGACGTTTGCTTAAATAATAATGGAAGCTTATAGTTAATATAATGTCTTTATATACTTAGTAATTCGATAATCCTAACGCGCTGTCGTAAATATTTAAAACTACTGAAATACCTGTGAAAAGTGACCCTTTTAACACCCTTTTTGGATTTATTTTTACATGCATTCATAGCACATATTTACATGATGTTTTGTTAATTTGTATAACCCCTTTTTCACAGTATTGTTATCAACAAAAATACAGGATGTAACCTCAAAAACCTGTGAGTTGTGTTGCATAACATAAGTGGGCAGAGTTGCTGGAGATGCGGGAGACCGAAAACAAACTTACAATACCTAAAAGTTGTGTGATATTTTGCGAAACTTTCGCTGTCTCTTTCTTTCTCATGGTGTACGACGTAAAAACCCGGAGAAAGTGATTTATCGCAAATTTGTATAGGTTGCGTAAAAAAAATTAGCTATCTCCATATATTCTTACTCCAAGTAGTAAACAGACGCAGCTATCTTTGGCAGCATTCACCAGGGTGAAGCTGAATACGTCAGCCGTTCTGAACGCTAAAATCTTGCCAAACTGGACGTTTCACGCCCCGCACGTTAACTGCATTGAAACGAAGTTTGGAGACGGCATTCAACGCGCTTCCGCCATTTAGTTTGAAGTCAGAAACTTGTTGATCAACCGTTGATCACGATTCGATCAAAAGCTGAAACGGGTCTAGAATCGGCGTTTAACGGGGACCATTCGATTGTCGAAAAGACAAAATGGCGCTGATCGTCGAATTGTGACAGTGTCATATGTGACATTTTCAATGGAGAATAACTTTATGACGCAGACACAAATGGACTAATGTTTCTATGGGGTTATGTTGACGGAGGCCCAAGTTTATTGCGTGACGTCTACGATTTATTTATTTGGACCACTGCTTACCGCTAAAGCCATCTATAGGAAAACGGCGGAAGTAAAGTTGTAGTACACCTAATATTACCGATTATTTTGTTGACGAGCGATTACGGTTCATTTAAATATGCAAACAACAGGTTTTAAAGGATAAAAACTCGTGAAAAAGATAAGGATGAATGCCCGGTGCCTGTAGGCACCTCCGGCACACTAGGGGTTAAGTAAACAAAATCAATTGTGTATGATTGTTTTGAATGTGGCCACAAAGTGTTTGCGTCATAATAAGTACTGTTGTCCGTGCTACAGAACATGCTGGACTTTGACTACGTGTGCAGCCGCAAGGAGCCGTCGGTGGTGGCCGTGGTCTACCCATTCCACTCTGACCACAAGCAGAAGTTCTACTTTGGAAACAAGGAAATATTCATTCCAGGTAATAATATATTTCATTCTTCCGTGCGTATTCTACCGGACGATTAATTTTATTATATATTTGAAATATCTTTCTATTATTTGGCTTACTTTTGGATGCCGTTTTAAAAAGTGACGTGAATTTTAAAATAGAAACACATTTTTTAAAAACCAGATATGCAGTTGGATTACGGGGAGATATAATATTGTTCATTTTATTGTCCGTGCATCGTACGGCTTTCTCCGTTTCTTTCTGTTGGTAGAACTCTGTAAAAAAATATATTATAACTTATCGGCAAAGCACCTACCTGGCAATGATTTTCAAGTGCATACCCTTTAAAAAAAAAAATTGAGTGACATTTGAGTGTCAGATCTTTAGTTTTTGGTCGCTGTATCAGATTAACGTGCTACTTTTGTAGTGTAGGCGTGGGAGAGGCTAACACTGTGTGTGAGCGTCTTCTTCAATCTATTTTAGTATCCTTTAGTCTTTTTAAAGTTTTCTTATGTATTCTTTAATCTTCTTTAGTCTCTTTTAATCTCATTTAGTTTCCTTCAATCTTAGTTATTTTGATATTACTTAGTCTCCTTTTATCTCCTGAGATTAAATGAGACCGAAGGAGACTAAATGAGAATAAATAAGACTTTATTTATTCTCATTTAGTCTGCCTTAGTCTCCTTCGGTCTCATTTAATCTTTTATCTCATTTAGTCTCCTTTAGTCTCATTTAGTCTCCTTTAGTCTCATTTAGTCTCCTTTAGTCTCCTTTAGTCTCATTTAGTCTCCTTTAGTCTCCTTCAGTCTCATTTAATCTTAAATCTCATTTAGTCTTCTTTAGTCTCCTTTATTCTCTTTTGTCTCATTTAGTCTCATTTAGTCTCCTTTAGTCTCATTTAGTCTCCTTTAGTCTCCTTCAGCCTCATTTAATCTTAAATCTCATTTAGTTTTCTTTAGTCTCCTTTATTCTCTTTAGTCTCATTTAGTCTCCTTTAGTCTCATTTAGTCTCCTTTAGTCTCATTTAGTCTTTTTTAGTCTCCTTCAGTCTCATTTAATCTTAAATCTCATTTAGTCTTCTTTAGTCTCCTTTATTCTCTTAAGTCTCATTTAGTCTCATTTAGTCTCCTTTAGTCTCATTTAGTCTCCTTTAGTCTCCTTCAGCCTCATTTAATCTTAAATCTCATTTAGTCTTCTTTAGTCTCCTTTATTCTCTTTAGTCTCATTTAGTCTCCTTTAGTCTCATTTAGTCTCCTTTAGTCTTCTTTAGTCTCCTTTATTCTCTTTAGTCTCATTTAGTCTCCTTCAGTCTCATTTAATCTTAAATCTTATTTAGTCTTCTTTAGTCTCCTTTAATCTCATTTAGTCTCATTTAGTCTCTTTTTTCTCTTTAGTCTCATTTAGTTTCATAGAGCGGAAAATGTCTAGTAGTGTGATCTTCACCGAATTTGAAAGAAAACTGATCTCGCTAATTTACGTTAGACCTTTCAACTCTTAGGCCCCAGACAGGCCGATCAAATTGATCTTCTATTCAAGAAAGAATTTTTTATTTCAATTTGATTAGTTTCATCCGAAGTAAGATGAAACTTACCTCACTTCGGGCACACAGACACGCTCACAACACACTTCTATCGATTTATCTTATGAGTTGAGTTTACAGTGAATTTGTGTTCTTTCCCTCAGTGTACAGCGACCTGGACAACGGTTTCACCAAACACCCCGAGGCCACGGTGCTGATCAACTTCGCCTCCCTGCGCTCCGCCTACGACAGCTCCCTGCAGGCCATGGCGCACAAGCAGCTCAAGACCGTGGTCATCATCGCCGAGGGCATCCCGGAGAACATGACCAGGAAACTGATCCAGGCCTTAGACGCCAAGAAGGTTGGTTGAGAGAGGAAAAATCATCCATACCTGTGGTATTATGGTGTATTTGAGAAGTATGCTTACGAGAGATGGAAAGGCTGATGACCCCATCACGTTGCCTGCTGTATGCTGATGATGCAGCGCTGATTTCTGACAGTATGGAAGATCTACAGCTTCCCGTGTCTAGGATGAACCAAGTGTGTATGCAGAATGAGTTGACGATGAATGTAAGTAAGTCCGAAGTCGTGGTGTTTGAAAGAGAGAGTACGAGAACAGCGTGCAATATAGTTGTGGATGAGTTTCTGTATTTAGGAAGTATGTTTTAGAGACACGGAAAGGCTGATGAGAATATTGGAAGGAGGGGAATGCAGGAAACTCGTTAACGGAGGACTCAACGCTGTTGGCGCTAGTATAAAGTTGTCCAAAGAAGCGAGGCTTGCAGTCCACAATGGAGTGCTGACGCCAATCCTGATGTATGGCAGTGAGGCATGGAAACGGCGGAGGAAGGATGAAAACAGACTGAATTATGTGATCCTTGAGGCGTATGTGTGGTCAAATCATTTATGACCGTCTTACGAATGTGATGATCCGGAAAGAATGCAAGTTAACCACAAGATTAAGAAAGGGACGCTTAGGCGATGCTTAGGCATGTGCGAATGAACGGAGAAAGGAGCGCTAGGCGAGTAGAAGAAGCCGAAACGCTCAAAATGCAGCAAAAATCATCGTGGATGATGATTGGTCGAGACGGAATAAATCATCCTGCCTATTTAAGCCATTTTTCGCCATCGCGTATTTCGGACATTTTCCTCTTCTTATCCGTCTAGAGCCAGTGGGACTATGGAATCCCCAAATAGGGTATTCTGTGAGGCTGAAGATAGTGGGGAGGGGAAGGAGATTGGGAAGAGGAAGGTTGGGAAGTACCTGGCTACTCAGATCTGGTCACCAAACACGGCTAAAGCCATTTCAAGCAACAGTGTTTCGATTCTGAATGGTGGTCTTTCACCAGGGCGATACTTGGAGTATCTACCACTCTGGAACGTGTCGCAAATATACTTTTTATTATTTTTATATGAATTATGTGTTATGACACAAATTGATCAAATAAAAGTTATTGGCGGACGTCGGGTTTGAACCCGCGACCTTTGGATTCGTAGTCGAGCGTCTTACCACTCGACCATGGAGGCCGTCATAATGTATATTTTGGCATCATTTGTGCATATTTTGGCATCGTTAGTGCATTGTTTAGTTCGTATAATCCAATGTCTAGTTGTTAGATTTCAAATTGATAATTTGTTAGGTTCTTACCTTCATGTTTTTCACCCAAGTCCCTACTTATCCAACCATTTCTCCGTATCGAATTCCACATTCAACAGCACCGTGCTCGAAACAATTCAATATCGAACAGAGGTGTTTTTGCGTGGTTGCTCGTTCGTTTCGCTATTTCGTTGATTTGATGTTCGATCTTCTAAAAATATTAAATAAATGTGGTGTGTCGTGAATTAGACGACTTAATTAATTTTGGTGTTTTTGTGAATCGTTTCGTTAATACAATTGTGTAAGATTCAAGAACATTATCGGTGAGTGAATGGTTTCCCATTTTTCCTTCCTTAATTCCATAAATTGTTCCACATCCATAATTAGACATTTCCATCAAGTAGTTTAGTTTATTGTTTATAGTCCATTATATTTTACAGTTTACAACATTATTGTTTTATAGTTGTTTATTGTCGGTGTTTCATTGTAGTTTCGGATCCAACACTAGTAATAAATAACTATTTGTATGCTCAATTAAGGTAAACATATTGTAGAGAGATATAGCAGTGATTTAATGTACGAGTACACGTATCATATTTGATGCCTTTTCTCATTTCCAGGTGACCATCATCGGCCCGGCCACGGTGGGCGGCATCAAGCCCGGCTGCTTCAAGATCGGCAACACGGCCGGCATGATCGACAACATCGTCGAGTCCAAGCTGTACCGCGCCGGCAGGTGAGCCCTCACTCCACTGCTGACACAACCAACTCTCCCAACCCACTAACCTAAAGTCTGTAGGAGCTGCACGGTGTATCGCGACTTTCGGAATACCTTAGGCATGCCGTAAATTTCAACACGTTTGTTTGGTGTAAAGTACGTTCATCAACCAATCTTAAGGGTTAAGGGTGGCGTCTTGTACATTGTCTAATCCATTGTTTCACGTTGAAACGTCGCCTTCCATTGAATCTGGAGGCGCCTCAGAAGTGCAACGGTTTTGTTGCATCAGCAATCTAGGCCATTGCTCCTGAATTCGGTAGCATCAGCAATCTGGGCCATTGCTCCTGAACTCGGTGGGATGTTCGGCGGATGTAGTTTGTCGATGTCTAAGCTTAAACGTGCCTGATTGGAGAAGCCGGTAGCGAACCGATTAAAAAGTATAAAAAGCATAGTTAACTAACTAACCAGGGGTAGGCAGAGAGGACGGACCGCCATACAACTCTGTCTTGGCACGCACTCCTTGCTTCGTTCACATTCATACATCGTCTCACACATACTCTTCTGTTATTCTGACTCTTCACGTGGCCCGATTTAAGTATTTGACTGACTTGATCGTGCCGTGTCTTCCTCGGGCGTTCCCGACTTCTTCCATTCAGTTTCGCATCGTATATTCTTTTCACACTCCTTTCTTTGTTCATTCGCTCTACATTTCCAAACCATCTAAGCGTCTCTTTCTCGATCCTATTCATTACGCTCACAAGCATAGTCAACTAACGTTATTATATTAAATGTGTGTTTATTGATTTTTGTGTGTTGTTTCCCAGTGTGGCTTACGTCTCCAAGTCCGGAGGCATGTCCAACGAGCTGAACAACATCATCAGCAAGGAGACGGACGGAGTGTACGAGGGGGTCGCCATCGGCGGAGACCGATATCCCGCCAGCACTTTCCTGGACCACCTCATCAGGTATGCAATTCTATATTCAATAATCTTCCTTTTGTCTCAATTCACCTAAGTAATAGTAATAATATTTGGATAATTTGTATAGCGCCGTTTTTGTGAATAATCACCTCAAGGGCGCTGTATAAATTTTAATTTCTACTTAATATTAATTCTTAGTTTATATAAATATACAGCAATATACTTACCTGGCAGGTCACTTCTGGCAGGACACAATCACCGTATCATAATAATTTAGAATTTAGCTGATTCTTACATATATTTTTTTTTTGTTTTTCAATTTTTTTATTATTATTTTTTCATTTTTAGGGCATGAGAGCAAATTTAAAATATGGTATATCGGAGGTATTTTTTCATTTTTCGTAGTGAGGAACAGATAATGGTGAAAATCTTCTAATGAATTTAAGGAATGAGAGTCTGAAAAGTTGTCTTGGTTTGAACAGAAATTCCATCGGGCTTTTTACATCTTGATTCTGGATATGATTTTCTGAAAAAAATGGGTTTTGAGTTTGGCTCTGAACTTTCTTTTATTACTCTCAGATCATGTGGTAGTCCATTCCAGGCTTTAGGACCTGACACTCCTGCAGCGCGCTCTCCCAACTTAGTGTCTGGTGTGCGCTTCAACCTTCCGATAGCCGATGACATTGCCGATCTAAGGGTTGACTGTCGCGAATTGGAATCTTCAGGAATACACAATTCCGATAAATAATCCGGAGCCATTCCGTTAATTGATGTTAAATACCATCCGCAAAGCTTAAACTGGATTCTTTCGGGACATTTAAGCCAGTGAAGATTTGAAGATGAACTCGGTATTCGTCCAATCTCAGAACAACAAACGCCACTTCATCTTGCTTACGCACTCCACAATCTCTGTCGAATTCAATTAACGATAATGATTTATTTTGCAGATACGAGAAAGATCCCAAAGTCAAGATGATGGTTCTGCTCGGAGAGGTGGGGGGAGTGGAAGAATACCACGTCTGCCGCGCCATGCTGGAGAAGCGCATCACCAAGCCCCTGGTGGCCTGGTGCATCGGCACCTGTTCATGTGAGCAGTCCGCTATTCTTCCAACGTGTCATTCCGTGCCATCTTCAGAAAAAATAATATCCACGGTTTCGCGATCTTCCGGCCTAGAGGGCGCCGCCGCCTCCTTGGGCCAAGATTTATTGTATTGTTTATATTTGACGGCCTCTGTGGTCGAGTGGTGAGACGCTCGACTATGAATCCAGAGGTGTTGGGTTCAAACCCGGCGTGCGCAAATGACTTTTATTCAATCAACATGTATCATAACACATTTAATGTATGATATATTTGCGGCACGTTCCAGAGTGGTAGAATAAGTATCGCCCTGGTGAAAGACCACCATTCTGAATCAAAACATGGTTTGAAATGGCTTTAGCTGTGTTTGGTGATCAGATCTGAGGTACTTTCCGACCTTCCCCTCCCCATTACTTCACAAAATACCCCAATTGGGGATGCTATAGTCTCACTGGCTCAATGGTCAATTTTGTAATGCTTGCCGAGAATTTTTCTCTCTATTACGCACAACAAGGGGAACTATATTGTCATCCGGTTGGGCGGCGTTTTGAGTAAGGTTGAGGAAGGGGCTGTGGGTGGGGATTTGTTAGGTTCCAGCCCAAGGAAACTTATTATTTATCACGATTTACCGTTGCTTTTTCTGTTTGCAGCGATGTTCACGTCGGAGGTGCAGTTCGGTCACGCGGGATCGTGCGCCGGCTCCAAGCTCGAGGAGGCCACGGCGAAGAACTGCGCGCTCGGCCGCCACGGCGCGCACGTTCCCTCGTCCTTCGACACGCTGGGCGCGGAGATCGGGCGCGTGTACGGCGAGCTGGTGGCCAGCGGGCGCCTGACGCCCGCCCCCGAGGTGCAGCCGCCCAAGCTGCCCATGGACTACGACTGGGCCATGGTCAGTCAAATACACTCCAAATTGATTATATTGAGCGACGCTTCAACCCCCCTAACCACTCCCATGTCCAATTTAAAAATAAACATCTTGTTTATGTAACTGTAGAAGTGCCATTACAATAGATTATACAAAAAATACACTAGCCAAAGTGGCTGCGCCTAGAAAATGTGGATATTGGGTTTGTCAACCATTTTACCATGTCGATCAAGAATGGGTCCTAAAGTAAAACAATTATCTTTCAAAACCAATTGTATTAGGTGTACAACTTTGCTTCCGCCGTTTTCCTATAGATGGCTTTAGCGGCAAGTAGTGATCATAGACGTCATGCAATACACTTAGGCACCTGTCAACATAACCCCATAGAAACATTAGTCCATTTGTGTCTGCATCATGAAGTTATTCTCCATTGAAAATGTCAGTTTACGAGCCGAATTCTCGTCATTTGCGGGAGGTGCAGCGTGACAATGCCCGACCCCGTGTTGCGGAGGTGGTCAAGACATACTTGGAAACGTCGAAATGGAAAATCTTACCCCATCCGCCGTATTCTCCAGACGTTGCTCCCTCTGACTGTCACTTGTTTCCGTCAATGGCGCTCGACCTGGCTGACCAGCACTTCCGGTCTCGTGAAGAAGTAAAAGATTGGATCGATTCGTGGATCGCTTCAAAAGATGACCAGTTTTTTCAACGTGGGATTCGTGCGCTGCCCGAAAGATGGGAGACAGTAGAAAGTAGTGGCCATCGATGGACAGTACTTTAAATCATAAATGTATAGCCAGTTTTTTACAAGAAAGCCTCGAATTTCGGAAAAATACCTCGGAAGCAAAGTTGTACAACTAATGTGTTTTTTTACGAGGTTATACAGCATTCTGTTGATTTTTTTCTGGAGTTCTTCAAGGATCTGATATGGGACTGTTTTTGTTTTAATATTTAAAAAATAATAAATATACTGTTGACTTCGTCGTGGAGTTCCTCAAGGATCTATTTTTGGACCTCTCCTATTTTAACTTTTTATAAACAATATTGGCTCTGGCATCATCCTTTCTTTATGTTTTATAATTTTTTATTGCATAGTTTGACCTATTTTAGTTATAATAATTATACAATGGGGTGTCTTTTATTTTATTTGATGTGAATACCGCACAAGAGTTCTATCTGCCCGTAGTCGGTGGGACTATGCCATCTCTAAGGCTGTCGCAATAAAATCGTCAATTGTCTTAGGTGTACGACTTTGCTCGATTGGGGTATATTCTGAAGGGATTAGGAGATGGGGAAGAGAAAGGTTGGGAGTCTGTTGATAAATTTAACGTTTGCCCTTCCAGAAACTGGGCCACATCCGCAAGCCCGCCAACTTCATCTCCACCATCTGCGACGAGAGGGGGAAGGAGCTGACGTACAGCGGAGTGCCCATCAGCCAGCTGGCCGAGCGGCCCAACGGCATCGGCCTCACCGTCAGTCTCCTGTGGTGAGTGGACTCTGGTACCTGCCGAACCCTCCACAAAAACAGATTTCCTCATCTTGACGTTGGAATTCCAACCATTGGAGTTAAACAACTCTTGAAATGACCCGACTTAATTATTGGCATGTCTTCCTGGAGTGTCCTGATTTCTTCTTTCATCCACTGACCCATCACTAGTTTTCCTAAAACTCTCTTTTTCCATCCCTCTACTCTAGAAATCCAAACCATCTTCCTCTGTTTTTTCTCAAAGTCTCGTTCTCTTATTTTACTAGACCTTTCTTTCCAACAATATGGATCTAGGATACAGGCCTTAGTTCAAAATGGTTTTGGTTCTTTTGACAAAGAGAGAGAGCCCTAATGCGATTGCCGGTCACATCAGTGCACCCCACTGTTAAATTTGGCAGCCACCTCTGGTCTGGAGCCCCTAAATACCCGAAAAAAACCCTCGACTCTGTGCCTAAACGGGCGGTCCCTTTGATAGATTCTCCCGTCTTAACAAACGGATTGCAATCTTTAGAGCGCAGACGCCGGGCGGGAATGCTGTCCTCGTTCTACCGGTATTTCAATGGAAGATGCTCCGAGGAACTTGCGTCATCGATCCCTTCATTTAAATTTGACATTCAGCTGACATACTATTCATTTAAATTTGACATTCGATACACGAGAACGGGTCGCTTTTACGACTCGTTCTTGTGTTCAAGAGCTTGGCTGTGGAACGATTTGTCGGCCTCTGTGTTTCCTCCCTCCTTCAACACGAGCCTCTTCAAGACCTGGGTTTACTCCTTCCTTTCCTCAAAAGACCCTCCACACAGCATCCTCAAAGATGACATGTGGAGTTATGTAATATACATGGCCTGTTCAAAAGAAAAGGTGAATTTTGAATTTTCGCGGGCTGTGTACATTTGATTGTCGATTTTTTTTGTTTGTTATGTTGGTACACATATGTTTATCATATGTTAGCATTATCAGCCATTTTGGATTAGTGGTTTGTTTTTGACAGCTGGAAAGGTTAGTCACGTTTTTGTGTGTTCTTAGATTTTTTACTTTTGAAAAATGGATCAAAGAATAAAATCCATGATTTGTTTTTCCACAACTCCAGGACGCTCATCGTCATTAATATCTTCTCGGCCTTCTGTAAAGCGCTTGTACCACTTATAAACACTTTTTGAGACAAAGTAGACTCGCCAAATGCCACAGTCAACATTTTAAGTGCGTTGGAGCACTTTATTCCATTTTTAACGCAAAATTTAATACATATTCTTTGATCCATTTTTTTCAAAAGTAAAAAATCGTGAACACACAAAAACGTGACTAACCTTCCCAGTTGTCAAGAACAAACCACTAATCCAAAATGGCTGATAATGCTAACATATGATAAACATTTGTGTACCAACATAACAACAAAAAATCGATAATCGAATGTACTCAGCCCGCGAAAATTCAAAATTCACCTTTTCTTTTGAACAGGCCTCGTATATATATTTATATAAATATATATATATTTTAAATTCAATTTTGTTCATTAGCAATCACCACTAATACGGATGTATTGTTTGTATCTAATTGCAGGTTCCAGCGTGAGCTGCCCGTGGAGGTCTGCCGCTTCCTGGAGATGTGCCTCATCATCACGGCCGACCACGGCCCGGCCGTCAGCGGGGCGCACAACACCATGGTCTGCGCCCGGGCCGGCAAGGACCTGGTCTCCAGCGTCGTCAGCGGGCTGCTCACCATCGTAAGTGTCTCGCAGTCTTCACCAAGGAGTATAATTTTTCTGACTTTTTGCGTCTCATCATCCACCGTTCTCTGCATACGTTGCATTTTATTTTGTGAGAAAAAGTGTGTTTTGGTGGGTGGGAATTCTCAGGGTTCTTTCGTCACTTGCAGGAAGAGCCATTTTTCCACGATGACTAACTAACTAAACTAATTAACTATCACGCCGTTTCGCCGCAGGAATAGGCAGAGAGGACGGACCGCCATATAACTCTGTCTTGACACACCCTTCTTGCTTCATTCACATTCATACACCGTCTCATACATACTCTTCTGTTATTGACTCTTCACATGACCCGATTCAAGTATTTGATTTTCTTGATCATGCCATTTCTTCCTCGGGAGTCCTCGACTTTTTTTTTCCATTCACTTTCGCATCATATATTCTTTTCCCAAATGCCCAAACCATCTAAGCGTCCCTTTCTTGATCCTATTCATTATGCTCACATTAGCCTTGCATTTTTTTCGGATATACACATTTTTTCTACGGTCATACATGGTTTTACGCACATTCGTCTCAGGAATCTCATTTCCACAGCATTCAGTCTACTTTCATCCTTCCTCTGCCAGTTCCACGCCTCACTGCCACACATTAGGGTTGGTATAAGCACTCCATTGTGGACTGCTAGCTTCGCTTATTTGGACAATTTTTTATTTGCGCCAACAGCGTTCAGTCCTCCGTTAAAGGAGTTTTCTGCATTCACCCTTCTTTCAATATCCTCATCGGCCTTTCCGTCTCTCGTAAACATACTTCCTAAATACACAAACTCATCCACTGACATTAATGAATTGTTTGTCTGTCTCCAGGGTGACAGGTTTGGCGGCGCGCTAGACGCCTCTGCGCTGGACTTTGACAAGGCGTGCCTGGCCGGCAAGCACCCCATGGACTTTGTCACGGAGAAACGCGCCAATGGAGAACTTATCATGGGAATTGGACACAGGTAAGCACCGCGACATACGCATCTATAGAGCACGCGGCTTCTGGCAAATTTTTTGTTTTCCTACTTGATCTCGAATGGAACGCGTGACCGTCACACCCTGCCAGCTCGTTGAAAAATGTTTTTGGGCAAACATTTTTACAAGTCATTTATCCCTGTTCATTTGATAGAGATGAGAATGCTATCTTCGTTCTATTGGTTTCGAGAATAACGAAACGTGTTTCAAAGTGTTCCACGGTGATTTTTCTGAACGCCTCATCGTATTATTTGTCGGTTCCAGGGTGAAGTCAATCAACAATCCGGACGAGCGCGTGGCGTGCCTCAGCCGCTACGTGCTGGCCAAGTTCCCGCGCCACCCCACGCTGACGTACGCCCTGGCCGTGGAGGCCATCACCACGCGCAAGAAGCCCAACCTGATCCTCAACGTGGACGGCGTGATCGCGGCCGCCTTCGTGGACCTCTTCCGCCACTCTGGGCAGTTCACCAGGTAAAGCGCGCTGAACACATCACGTTTTGGTTGATGTCAGCTGTTATATACTGAGTGGTAGATACTCTAGGTATCGCCCTGGTGAAAGACCACCATTCAGAATCGAAACGTTGCTTGAAATGGCTTTAGCCGTGTTCGGTGACCAGATCTGAATAGCCAGGTATGACAGGTCCCAACCTTCCTCTTCCCCTCCCCACCACCTTCAGCCTCACAACATACCCTGATTGGGGATGCCATAGACTCACTGGCAGATTTTGGCTGATGTCCAGATGTTGGTGAACAGATCTGAATAGCCAGGTACGACAGGTCCAAACCTTCCTCTTCCCCATCTCCTTCCCCTCCCCACTACCTTCAGCCTCACAACATACCCTGATTGGGGATGCCATAGACTCACAGATCAGGTTTTGGTTGATGTCAGCTGTTAAGAGTGGTAGATACTCCCAAGTATCGCCCCGGTGAAAGACCACCATTCAGAATCCAAAGGTTGCTTGAAATGGCTTTAGCCGTGTTCAGTGACCAGATCTGAATAGCCAGGTACGACAGGTTCCAACCTTCCTCTTACCCATCTCTGTCCCCTCCCCACTACCTTCAGCCTCACAACATACATTGGGGATGCCAAAGTCTCACTGGCTCTAGACGGTTGGGAGCAGTATTCAAATAATAAAAACGACAAAGTCGACTGATCATCGATAACGTTGATAATTTTAAGTTGTCCATGCCTAGACTGTGAAGTTGACCGTTTGGTTTGTTCGCGGTGAGGAGGCCGACCAGTACATCAAGATGGGCTCCATCAATGCGCTGTTTGTGTTGGGCCGCACCGTGGGGCTGATCGGGCACTACCTGGACCAGAACCGGCTGCAGCAGCCGCTGTACCGCCACCCCTGGGACGACATCACCTACATGCCGCGCGACTGAGCGCCGCGACGCCTCAAACACCGACAGCCAGCCGCCGCCCACACGCCCGACCCACACGCCTTACATATCCGCTTAAAGTTTGATTCGGGTTCGACCTAAGCCAACACAAGTTTTATTTAGGTATAACCTAAGCTGCTACGATTTGAATTGGGTTCAACCTAAGCTAATACAAGTTTTATTTAGGTTTAACCTAAGCTGCTACAATTTGAATTGGGTTCAACCTAAGCTATTTCAAGTTTTATTTAGGTTCGACCTAAGCTGTCACAATTTGACTTGGGTTCAACCTCAGCTAATATAAGTTTCATTGGGGTATAGCCCAAGTGTTGAATCAAGTAGTCTTATCCGGGTTTTACTTAATCTGTTACCAGTCGAAGTTAAGTTTAACCGTAGCCGCTACAATTTGATGTGGGTTTTAACCAAACTGCTATAATTTATATTCGAGAAAACAAGCTGCTAGACTTTATACTCGGGCTCACACCCAATCTGCTACAAATTTAATTTAGGTTCAACCTAAGCTGCTACTAGTTTGATTTAGGTTCAACCCAAGCTGCTAATAATTTGTTTAAGTTTTATAACAATAGCAGAATATTGTGCGTAGTGTAATTACGTACATAACCTTAGTTTTGTTACCATTTTTTCAATGTTTTACCAATATTAATCTAAGGACAAGGTTCTCCGACGCATTTCAGAATGGATACGCGCATCTGACGCAACGACGGTAAGTATATCGCGCGCAGACGCGTGCTGACGGGAGTGTTGTAACTACGCTGTAAACATGCACATGTCAATGTTGTCTAGAACGTGTTGTGAGCATTTTGAAAGCACTGAATGTTGAGTAGAATTTGAAGCACCTAACTCGTAGTTTTAGAAAAATATTTTTCGTAGGCTTTTTGACGTTGATCATAAATTCACCGCATTTACGCGTAACTTTTTATTCCGAAGCAGCATTTAATTTTTAAAATCCGTTTTCTTATTTATTACGACGGCTTATGAATAACAAAACGGTCTCTTAGGCGGACGCCGTTTCATTAATTTATTTTTAAACTTATTAAAGTTGGATTATAGCAAAATGTTAAGATAATTTTTTTATAATTATTTAAGTAAAATACGATTTTTAAACTTCTGTCGGGTAAAGTTAATTTTACGTGTGACAGCAATTTCGACTTACCGAGGCACTTTTAGACGACACTTTCAGAAACGGTAGATACTCTAAGTATCGCCGTGGCGAAAGACCACCATTCAGAATCGAAACGGCTGTAGCCGTCTTTGGTGATCAGATATGAATAGTCAAGTACTTCCTCTCAACCTTTCAACCTTTCTCTTTCTCATATTCATCATTTTCTCACTCCCTTCAGCCCAATGGAATACCCCAATTGGATGCCGTAGTCCCGCTGGCTTGGGCAGTTGGCAGCATTGACTCGTGCGGTATTCACATTTAAAATAAATAAATTAAAAAGGCGAAGCAGCTGTTACGCGTAATATATTAAGTTAACTTAGCAGAATTATAAAAAAAATTTTTAATTGTAACAATATTTTTTGTTATAAAAACAATTAGTAAAGAAAAAGAAACGTAGAGTCTCTGAAATTTGTAAAACTTGCGCAGTTTTCTCAGGCGGACGGCGGATGTGTGTAGACGACAACACGCTGTGGCCGATTGGCCAGCGGGGCGGTCTAGAAAAATCTATGTCTCAAAAGTGATTCCATTAATTAAGAAAGTGTTTCTTTTTTTTATATTCTAGAATATACATGTATGTAATTATTTTAATAATTTTATTTAAAACAACTGGGGAATTTATAAAAATGTCATTCTGCTTAAAAATACGAATACTTTCTCCGCGGCGCTGCGTGGAGAAAGCTCTGTTGTCCACGCTCCTCTTGTCGCATATTAATTAGTACATCATCTTTGGGTAGCGCAATCGTTGCGTTCTCTATGGTCAACGAGACATAAAACTTAATTTATCTATGGTGCTATGCGGTGATGACATCATTTTATTTCCAATTTTTTTTTGTTGTCGTCTGTACAGTTATTTTTTCCAATCGGCAGGAGACAGTTTTTATAGAAATCTCAGACCAATGTATGTAGCTTTATATCATTGCAATTTTTTCCAAAGCGAAAACCCTTTTTGTTTTATTATTTTTTAAATTAAATGGATGTTAATGTCAATGTGTAGTGTTTTATTTGATTTTATTATTTCAACTGCACGAATAGATACTTTGTTTTATAGAAAGAGAATGCATTAGTGTTTGTACGCCGCATCTCCCTCCACAGTAGCGCGGCCACCAGGGCTGTCGCTGGGTGTTTGGGCAAGTCTCCCGTCTCCTGGCGCCGCAGAACGGTCATCAATCAACTCCCCTAGTATCTGAACCTTCTTCCCATCGATTCGAAAGACTGTCACCATAGATGAATGGCTCTTTCGTCATTCTGTTGAAATTTCCTGCAGCTATCGGTGTTTGCTTCTCCCTCCCAACAAGAGATGGCGGTGTCCATTAGGTGTACAACTTTGCTTCCGCCGATTTTTTCCGAAATTCGAGTTAATTATAGTAAAAAACTGGCTATACATTTATGATTCAAAGTATTGTCCATCGCTGGCCACTACTTTCTACTTTTTCCCATCTTTCGGGCGGTGTACGAATCTCGTCTCGAAAAAAACTGGCCATATTTTGAAGCGATCCACGAATCGATCCAATTTTTTACTTCTGACATTCTACCATTGATCGAAACAATTGATAGTCAGAGGGAGCGATGTCTGGAGAATACGGCGGGTGGGGTAGGACTTCCCATTTCAACGTTTGCAAGTATGTCCTAACCACCCTCGCAACATGGGGTCGAGCATTGTCATTCTGCACCTCCCGCAAACAATGAGAATTTGGCTCGTAACTGACGTTTTCAATGGAGAATAACTTTATGACGCAGACACAAATGGACTAATTTTTCTATGAGGTTTTGTTGACAGATACCTAAGTGTATTGCATGACGTCTATGACCTATTTATTTGGACCGCTACTTCCCGCTAAAGCCATCTATAGGAAAATGGCGGAAGCAAAGTTGTTCACCTTATAGCTCCTCCAACGAGGTTCTATACGTATTGACTAGTTGCTTGGCTCGTTTGGAGCTTTGGATTACGTATGAGTCTATTTTTGTTATTGTTACAATAGAAATCATTAAAACATTTTTGGTTGAGACAGATTTTTTTTGTAGGCAAAAACACACGGCACACAAATTTACAACAAAAAGCCGAAGCAAGGTAAGTTTGGTCCGCAGAAACCAAAGTGCAAATCACATTTTAGAGTAATAAATAACTAGAATTAGGGAGGGGAATGGGACGGCCGGATCTGTGTGACACCGGCCTACTGGTCGAAATACACTTCTGAATCTAGAGGCACATTTGGACGTAGTTACGCAGAAAGCATCCAACCCCAAAAAGAAGAAACCGAGAAAAAGACGTATGGAAATATGACGATACAAAAGCATTAATATGCGTTATCGGCATTATTAAAGTGAATATTAGTGTTTTTTCTTTAAGAAAATTATTATAACTAACTGACTAACCATCACGCCGTTTCCTCGCAGGGGTAGGCAGAGAGGACGGACCGCCATACAACTCTGTCTTGGCACACACTCCTTGCTTCATTCACATTCAAACATCGTCTCATACATACTCTTCTTTTATTCGTGACTATTCACATTCGAGTATTTGATTTACTTGATCGTCCCGTGTCTTTCTCGGGCGCCCTCGACTTCTTCTTCCATTCACTTTCGCGCAATTATTAAGAATAGGTAATTTATAATTTATCAATGTATTTATTATAAAAATATATGCATTTCATATCTTTTAAAACTTTCGTGCGTTAGTAAAAAATTGAAAAACCAAAAATCTATTGCATTTGGGGCTTGGATGTTTCCAGCAGATAGAAATCTCGTATTTATCTATGGAAAAACATGTTAAACTCGATTTTGGCAATTGCGGGTTGGACGCCTTCTGCATTTTGTACAACGCTAAAAATAAAACCTCGTAATAAGGTTTGTATTCTTTACAAAACTGTTACATTTTTATGGAGTATTCACTTTTCTTTCATAATTTACTATGTTGCATGCGCTGTTATGTTGTAAACTGTTAAGATATAAATGCGCGGTGGGTGTAGACAGTTGCGCGCAACGAACGCAGAATGACGGCGATGAATAACACAACTGCGGCAGTCTATTTCCCTCCCCACTTGATACATTAGATCGCACGGGATGCGATAATTCTCTAATGGCGGTTTCCAATCAAACGCGGCGACTTTTTAATTTTAATTTGGCCAAAATCACGTCTGATCGCATACCTGACGCAAGTCGGTGCACCTAATTTAGGTCACCCATTTGCCAGGATCGACTTCGGCTGACTGCGTATGAAGTTTGACGAATTGTCAATAGAATTCCAGACGCCAGAGCGGAGTCAGTCAGTCGTAACTTTATTTCCAGAGTCGAAGATACTCCAAGTATCGCCCTGGTGAAAGACCACCATTCAGAATCGAAACATTGCTTGAAACGGCTTTAGCCGTGTTTAGTGACCAGGTTTGAATACACAGGTACTTCTCAACCTCTTCTTACCCATTTCCACTTCACTTCATTTAACTGTGGAGATCCGTAAAGAATGCAAAGCTGATGTGAGCATTATGAATAATATCAAGAAATAGACGCTTGGATGGTTAGGACTTAAAACGATATATAGTATATTTGCAGCACATTCCAGACGGGTAGATACTCTTAGTATCGCCCTGGTAAAAGAAGACCATTCAGAATCGAAAGGTTGCTTGAAATGGCTTTAGCCGTGTTTGGTAACCAGATCTGAGTACACAGATACTTCTCAACCTTCTTCTTCACCATTTCCTTATCCTTCTCGCTATCTTCAGCCTCACAACATACCCCAATTGGGGATGCCATAGGCTCACTGGCTCCAGACGGTTGGGAGCAGTTGGGAGTCTTGCAGTATTCACAATAATATCTTTAGTTTACATTAATTAAATACGTTTGCTTTGGCGCCATTTGAAGCCAAGTTAATCCGCAGTGAAAAAATGTTGGATAAAGTCAAATGTCTGATTAGCTCGTTATCGTATACCTAACTTAGCCGTCGCTAGGGCATGATTGGAAATAGCGGCCATTACACAATGTCCCTAACCTAACTCCTCCGGAGCATTCCTCATCCTCAGTCAATAAATTATTGACCTTTTTATTCAATGAAATTTTTCGTCAAATTTAAGGCCTAAAAAAACTCTTAATTTCATAATTTACCCATTCTTATGACAGTTGAGGACCTCTAGCACAAGCACATCGATAAAGGTTTTATCGAGTAGGTTTTTAACCGTGTCATTTTTGGTTTAATTTACAATTTGATTTGAAATGCGTGTTTACCTAAAGAGTATTTCACAAAATGGGACATACGCACAAAAAAACAGATGTAATATTTGTGGTGTAAACGTTCTCCGGTGTAACTCTAACGTGACAAGCACGTACACTGGACTGCGCGCTGTTCGTAGAAAAATAGCAATGTGTCGTAAATAGATAGACGTGCATGTGTGATT
The DNA here is from genome assembly GCA_022651775.1 of Drusus annulatus. Classification (NCBI taxonomy): domain Eukaryota; kingdom Metazoa; phylum Arthropoda; class Insecta; order Trichoptera; family Limnephilidae; genus Drusus; species Drusus annulatus. The sequence continues at coordinate 113,661 of JAGWCC010000540.1, read as the reverse complement.
TAACAAAATATATGAAACATATCATTAGGGTAAGTTATACTTGAGGAAATGTTGTCGTTTGAGTCAGGTTGGCCAGTTAATGTTACATTTTACAATGTAAGCAGTCGACGTTGTAAGTCATTTGTATTACAAATGCATTTTGATGTTTTTTTCCAAGAATACTTGTAACTTTTCCTATTCTTCCCTGTGCTGTCAACTGAGTTGACATCGTCTCTAATTATTAAAACATCTCTGTAATATACTAAATAATGAGTCCATATATTAGGTATTGCCCCGTTATGCATTAACGTATTGGATAAAAAATTAAAATTATCTTCGAGACTTTGGATCGCATTGATTTTAACGTACGACACACCATAGAAAAACAGACATTACGTCCAAATAACTAATATGTAAATCGTAAAAAAATTCCGTGACAAAAACTTTTTTCCGTACATTTTCGATAGTCGTTGAATGCACAGTGATGTTGCCAGCGCAATTGAAAACACAATTATCCCACGGCGTGGGTAATTTTCAAATGATTTAGAGATTTTCCTATCTTAACAAACGGATTGCAATCTTTGGAGCGCAGACGTCAGGTGGGAAGCTGTGCTCGTTCTGCCGGTATTTCGATGGAAGATGCTCCGAGGAACTTGCGTCACAGTCGGGAAACTCGTCAAACGCGCGCCCAACATTTGTACACTGCTAACATTCGATACATGAGAACGAACGGGTCGCTTTTACTACTCGTTCTTGTGTTCAACAGCTCGACTGTGATGATGATAATGATTTGTCGGCCTCTGTGTTTCCTCCCTCTTACAACAAGACCTAGGTTCACTCCTTCCTTTCCACAAAGAGACCCTCCACACAGCACCCCCAAAGATGACATAGGCCAGGAGATTTTTCCTGTGTGGAGTTAAGGTTAAAAAAAAAGACGAAATTCCCCAAACCACGTGACAAGATTTGAGATATCGCAATTCGAAAGTTAGTATGTAATACTTGACTAATTTATATAGCGCCGTTTTTGTGAAATACCACCGCCTCAAGGGCGCTAAATAAGCAATGTAGTTAAGACAGATTTGTATATTTTTAAGCTTACATAATATACATTTCAAAATTTTTATATAACTGCATAATTATAGATAAAATTAAAGAATTTTTCACCGACATTAAAATTTTGATATCTCAAAAATTGTGTGTATTGGTGATTGTGGCCCGGAATGAGGATGATACCATCTCATTTTGTTAGTGTTTGAAATGAAAAACACTAAAAACAAGGTGTCGTACATAGCGAGGTCGATCTCTCAATAACCCGACTGCAAGCACTGATGACTTACAATGTTTTTGAATGTTCCGACTGTCGCGTATCAAACTCCTTCCCATTTGACCACCATCAAATCAACAATCTGCGCCATTTTAATTTTTTGAACGGTCCCCGTTAAACGCCGATTCTCGGCCCGCTTCAGCGTTTGACCAAATCGTGATCAGCTGTCGAGCGTAACGGTTACGCTGGTGTGCTTGTCAGCTGATTGCGATTTGATCAAAAGCTGAAACGGGCAGCGAATCGGCGTTCAATCAACGGAGACTGTTCAACTGTCGAAATTTCAAAATGGCGCTGACGGTCGTCAAATGGGAAGGAGTTTGAAACACCCTAACCTAAATATATAAAAAAAACAAAAAAAATTATGCTAGGCATATCAAGAGAAAATTTGCACTAATTAAATATTTAGGTGCACATGTTCTGTGGGCTTTGGAAATATTTATTGATTGATGAGATTGGCAAAACAGATCGCCAGTTGGCCGCCAGTTGGCCGTCAGTTGGCCGCCAGTTGGCCGCTAGCTGGCCGCTAGTTGGCCGCTAGTTGATCGCTGATCGGCCGCTGCCAAGTCTCCAAGGATTAAACTGCATTTGGCTATATTTGTATTTGTAGCAGTTGAATGCGAAAATAATAATCGTTGTTATTAGAGAAGAATAAACTAATGGCTGTTCAAATGCGTATTTTATTGTGTTATCCACAGTCCTACCCTTGAAATATTAACGTCTCATCAGAAGTTTAGTCAGGTTGATTGGAATAAATTGCCACCTGGCAATAATCACGCCTTTAATATTAGGTGTACAACTTTGCTACCGCCGTTTTTCCCCGAAATTCGAGGCTTTATTGTAAAAAACTGGCCATACATTTATGATTCAAAGTATTGTCCATCGCTGGCCACTACTTTCTCATTTCTCCCATATTCCGGGCAGCGTACGAATCCCGCCTCGAACAAACTGGTCATCTTTTGAAGCGATCTACGAATCGATCCTATTTTTCACTTCATCGTAAGACCGGAAGTGCTGGTCAGCCAGGTCGTGCGCCATTGATGGAAACAAGTGATAGCCAGAGGGAGCAACGTCTGGAGAATACGGCGGGTGGGGTGGGACTTCCCATTCCAACCTTTCCAAGTATGTCTTGACCACCCTCGCAACATGGGGTCGAGCATTGTCACGCTGCTCCTTCCGCAAACGCGAGAATTTGGCTCGTAAACTGACATTTCCAATGGAGAATAACTTAATGACGCAGACACAAATGGACTAATGTTTCTATGGGGTTATGTCGACAGGTGCCTAAGTGTATTGCATGACGTCTATGACCACTACTTGCCGCTAAAGCCATCTATAGGAAAACGACGGAAGCAAAGTTCGATTCGTGGATTGCCTCAAAAGATGACCAGTAATTTCAACGCGGGATTCGCACGCTGCCCGAAAGATGGGAGAAAGTAGTGACCAGCGATGGACAATGCTTTGAATCATAAAGCCTCGAATTTTGTACACCTAATATAATATTAAGGAATCATACTAACCTATTCAAGAAGAAAATCCTCAATTCTAATTATGGTTATAAAAATATGATTTAATGAATATGTGCCAAAAAGTCTGGTTGGACGCGGTATGTTCACATAAAAGAACACGCTCAGTTGGGCGATAACTCCGTCACAAACTGTGTTCGGAGGCGGCCGGATAAGTTTGGCACGCGTGAACCCTCGCAGGCTGGAAAGTGTTTAGTGAAGGAGGAAAGACAGGTGCTGGCAGCTCTTTCCACTAAACAATCGGTCGTCATGAGGTCGACATCGACTGTGAACGAGTATCCGTTGAGTTCCACGCACGTGCACCGGCGCGCAGGGGATCAATGCTGCTAGCTCCTTCAAGCACGCTCCATTGAAATTCTTGTACAGCAGACTTAGCATACCTTCGTTGCGTCTGTGCATTAGAGATGGCGATCGGCCTATTAATTCTAACAGCGGATTGTCAATGTGACAAACCGCCCTTATTTCCACAGAATCGAGCAGATTTCTTAAGTGTTTGGGAGCTCCGACCCAGAGGTGGCTTTCAAATTCAATTGTTAGGCGTACTTGAGATTCGTATAGGGTCAACAGCTGGATGCTACTGAAGAATCTGTTAGCCAAGATCAAGACGCCTAGTTTTTTGAAAGCCAGATTTACTCTCGACGGCCTGCATGGTCGAGTGGTAAGACGCTCGACTACGAATCCAGAGGTTGCGGGTTCAAACCCGGCGTGTGCAAATAACTTTTATTTAATGAATATGTGTCATAACACATTTAATTCATACAAAAGTATATATAGTATATTTACGGCACCTTCCAGTCGTAGATACTCCAAGTATCGCCCTGGTGAAAGACCACCATTCAGAATCGAAACACTGTTGCTTGAAATAGCTTCAGTCATCGTGTTTGGTGACCAGATCTGAATAGCCAGGTACTTTCCGACCTTCCTCTTCCCCATCCCACTACCTTCAGCCTCGCAACATACCCCGATTGGGGATGCCATAATCTCACTGGCTCTAGACGGTTGGGAGCAGTTGGGACTCTTAAAATAAACAATTCAGGCTTCTATGGAGTCCCGATTCAGAGAAACTAACTCCAAACAAAGCAAAATGCTAACAAATAAATACCTCGGTAATCTCGCACTACAATATAACCTAAAACTGACGAATGGAAACTGGAGGATGCCCACTCTGCCCCGATGATGTGTGCTGCAAGGCTGTCTGAAACGTTGGCTTTAGAAGGAGGAGGAAGCTCAATACTTAGTCAATTATTATTGATTTGCCGAGAAACTCCAGTGTGAACTTGACAACTGACATTTGTTGTTTTGACGTAGAAAACAACCTGTCAAAAGTAATTCCACGGAGAAAACATTAGAGATGTTCGATATTTCGATTCCGGCTACTTTGTCCCGGTGACTTGTCGGTCACTGGAACCGTCGTATTTTTTTCCGAGGAACGAGCCATTTTTGAAACCAGCTCTTATTTACGTAAAAAATATATATTTGGGATTAATCAATGGGTTTACGTTGTGATTTCGTGACGAAACGAACTCTGGTCTGGTTCTTTTTCACTAGAATTACTCTGGTAATCCACACAACGTAGTCGAGAATCGGTTCCAAACGAACTGGACAATTTACAGGCTTTTTGAGATCTGAGATTTTAATTATCTTTAGATTTTGGAGTACTGAAAAATTCAGACAGTAAAACAAAACTAACTGTATTTTAGTTCTATAATCAATAATCATTGTAAGTTCGTAAAAAATATTTTATAAATTAATCTAAATACATATTAAATTTACAAAGGTCTGATTTTTCAACTAAAAAAAGTTGTAATCAAATTCTAAATTGTGGCTGTCCATCACTATTTTTCTAAATTCCTACGCATGCGTTGAAACCTGCGCAAACTGTGCAGCGCGTAGCGAGCTCGAGTTATGATTAGTTCTGAACGCGTCATTGGTATGACAAGTCGCTAGTTAATTATTTCTGTGAAACTAACTTCTCGGTTTAAAGTTTTTCGAATGTTTATTGCAGTGTTTTAACGCAATGTTTATTAGTATCCACAGTGCGCGGTGGTAATATTCCGATATTGTGTTGAAAAAAAACTTTTCGTTCAAAAGTTGATAAAATGATTACTTGACTTGTTAATATTTTAATTTAATCACAATGAACGCCCGCTATCCTTAAGTTTGACGATTTATTTTCCTCTTACGAGTGTTTTCTAAAAAAAGTATTTTAAAAGTGTCGTTTTTTTTAATAATTGTAAGATACGTTTCTGTTGTATTGTATAAGTGCGACTAAGTGAATTATTGTGATTGGATTATCAGTGCCGCGATAACAGAATATCTTCGAAAGGTAGATCCTTGCAGTTTTGCAATGGGAGGAAACCAACAAGTAGTGAGTGTTTTTTTTATAATTAAGAAGTTTTCAGGTTTCAACCGTATTCGAAATTAATTTAATTATATTTACAAACCTCACCATTGGGTTGAAAGATATTTATTAAAAGTATTTGTTTGTCAATTTTCCTTTAACTGGTTTTTGTATTTCGCGATGCGTTTGTGGCAGCTGGTGACAGCTTGTTTGTCAAACGAATGTTTGTGCAAAACTAAACGCAGTAAATCTCAGATATGCCACGTTGGCTTAGTTTCGCGCAGTCACGCGCGTTGTCTCAGTAACGTATCTACATTATTTAATTCATCTAAAGGAATGATAAAACAAGAAACGTTCTTTTTTTGTACTATATTAACATTTTAATAAATAAAATAAAACCTTTTAACTACTTTCTTAGTAGGGGTTAGCACATGGCCACGTAAAACCAAACTCAACAGCCATGAAATAAAAAAGGTAACGTTTTAACATTTGTCAGCCGTCAGCAACAATAGAGACATTTGAGGGAATGAGTTCTTTAAACTTCTTGGGAATGATAATAACAAGAAACGTTTTTTTTGTTCTACTATATTAACATTTTAATAAATCTATTTAAGTACTTTCTTAGTAGGGGTTAGCACATGGCCACGTAAAACTAAACTCAACAGCCATGAAATAAAAAAAAGTTATATTTCTTTTAAATTAAACCTTAATTTTTTGTTTAATTTTTTAAATTAGATTTACTCACTTACAATATCAGTTCACCTGTATACACAAACACTTAAGTGGAAACCTATAAATGGTCATATTAACACTACCTATATAATATTTTACCTAGTATGTATGTAAACGGTTAGTCTCCCAAACAAAAACAAAAAAAAAACAAATAAATAAAGTTAACGTTTTGACATTTGTTAGCCGTCAGCAACAACACAGACATTTGAAGGAATGAGTTTTTTTTAAACTTTTTTGAATGATGTAACAAAAAACGTATTTATTTGTACTATAAAATAATTTTAAAAAATCATTTAAGTACTTTCTTAGTAAGGGTTAGCACATGGCCACGTAAAACTAAACTCAACAGCCAATTTTCGACATTTTATTCGACTGACATATTATTTTTCGATTCCGGTCGACTCGATATTTTTTGTGGTGGTTAATCTCCTCCCGCCTCTGATGCCTTCTCCTATCGAAGGTTGACCGACATCGAAGCCTCTTCCGGATTGGAATGTGTTATTTCAGCGATTGACCGCATATTTTTGATAAATTGTTTTTGTGGTGTGTTTTTGTGTTTTGTTTGTTTGGCGCGATCGCTATTTGTGTCTAATAAGTGCATAGTTTGTAACTAATTCACTTTTCGGAGGCTGGCTAACATCAGGGGATTCACGCTGTAGGTTGGACATCGTAATTGTTTTAAGAGTTATAATATGTTGTTTCAACGATTGTCTAGACGTTTTTAATGCATTGCTTGGAGAGTTGTTCATCGTGCACGACAGCTATTTGTGGTGTTTTGTGAATTCAGTGCGGCAAATTAGTGTTGATAAATAGTTTTTATGTTCTTTGAGGGATTTTTCTCTGGTTTTTGGCAAGCCTTCCAGAAGCCAACAGCTATGGGACAAAACAGCAGTAGCAGTGTCCCCGTGGGTGAGTGTTATTGAATTAATACTTTATCAAGTGGTAGACACTTTCAGTATCGCCCTGGTGCAAGACAACCGTTCGGAATGGAACCTCCCAGCTGTGGGAAATGTGAACTTGCCCCTTTCATCTACGTCGCCAGTGAGAAACAGCAGACAGACGACAACCGCGGTGAACTTTGAGCCACTGCGCCGCCGTCGAGGGAATAAGGTGGCCCGAGCGCCTGCCGGAGCCCCCAGCGCGAGCGCATCGATAGAGGTTTCGTCGAGAATGTCGGTTATTTGTCGACGTTCCCGGACGCGATCGCCGACGAGCCAACACCAGTTCTCGTCGACCAAATTGAGCAAAATTAGTCTTTATGGTGAATACCCAATCGTCTAAAGCCGGTGAGACTGTCGCATACCCGATCGGGGTATGTTGTGAGGCTGAAGGTAGTGGGGTGGGGGAAGAGATGGGGAAGAGGAAGGTTGGGAAGTCGACGGAAACTGTTTGTTCGTTGGCGATCTGCAGTCGGGAGTGTAAAAAAATTACCCATATACTGTCTAGACAACTTGACAATGTGCTTGATCTAAAGTGTTCATACGACCGCATTTGAGTGAACGATTCAAATTCTGAATAAAAAAAAAACAGTTTGCAACCCAAGTTTCTAAACTAACTAACTAACCGTCACGCCGTTTCTCCGCAAGGGTAGGCAGAGAGGACGGACCGCCATACAACTCTGTCTCGGCACACACTCCTCGCTTCATTCGCATTCATACATCGTCTCACACATACTCTTCTGTTATTCTGACTCTTCACGTGACCCGATTCAAGTATTTGATTCACTTGATCGTGCCACGTCTTCCTCGGGCGTCCCCGACTTCTTCTTCCATTCACTTTCGCGTCATGTATTCTTTTCACACTCCTTTCTTCGTTCGTTCGCTCTACACGCCCAAACCATCTAAGCGTCCCTTTCTTGATCCTATTCATTACGCTCACATCAGCCTTGCATTCATTCCGGATATCCACATTTTTAATACGGTCATGCATGGTTTTAGCGCTGCGCCGTATTTGCTAACTGCTCCCAACCGTCGAGAGCCAGTGAGACTATGGCATCCCCAATCGGGGTATGTTGTGAGGCTTAAGATAATGGGAAAGGGAATGAGATGGGAAAGAGGAAGGTCAGAAGGTACCCGGTTATTCAGATCTGGTCGCTAAACACGGCTAAAGCCATTTCAAGCAACAGTGTTTCGATTCTGAATGGTGGTCTTTCACCAGGGCGATACTTGGAGTATCTACCACTCTGGAACGTGTCGCAAATATACTGTATATTACTTTTAGATTAATTTGTTGGTTTGACCCGCGACGTTATTTTAACGTTATGTTAAAAGAGAGGCAAACATTCCCGGGTTACGAATAATCTGACAATATATATGAGATGGAGATTTTAGATTATATAATGACGTAGCAACTTGAGTAGCACACTGAGCGCAGCTCGGTCGCCAACCAGTTTGCAATTGTTATCGCCAACTAGTTTTAGTTGGGTTTCGGCTGCCCCGTGCGCGGAAGGCCCAAGCGCTATACTTTTATACTGTCGACGTGCAAATGCGTTTGATCCAATGCCGTCCGTCGCAAACTCTAGTTGAAATTAAAACTGTAATTTGTCTAACACTTGATCGTAAATGGATAAAATATATTTTTTTAATTTATAAAAATCAAAGGCCTCGGTTGTGACCGTTGTCTTTTTCTGTTTCATATTTGCGTTATTGATTATGATGTTATTTAAATATGTAAAAAAAATTTGCATTAATCATTTAAAGAGCATTCAAGTCTGACGGCCCCCGTGGTCGAGTGGTACGATGCTCGTCCACGAATCCAGAGGTCGCGGGTTCGAACCCGGCGTGCGCAAATAACTTTTATTCAATGAATATGTGTCATAACACATTTTGACTTATTTAAAATAATATATAGTATATTTGCGGCACGTTCCAGAGTGGTAGATACTCTTAGTATCACCCTGGTGAAAGACCACCATTCAGAATCGAAAGGTTGCTTGAAATGGCTTTAGCCATCGTGTTTGGTGACCAGATCTGAATAGCCAGGTACTTCCCAACCTTCCTCTTCCCCATCTCCTTCCCTTGTCCACTAGCTTCAGCCTCACAGCATACCCCAATCGGGGATGCCACAGTCTCACTGGCTCTAGACGGTCGGGAGCAGTTGGGACTCTTGTGCGGTATTCACTATTTCCACAATAGAGTTCTGGTACCAACCCTGATGTTTGATTCAGCATTTTTGGCATAACAGAAACCAGGGATACTTTGCATCTTACGAGGGAACAGCTCCCGATCGTCTGGAGCCAGTGGAACTATGGCATCCCCTAACGGAGTATGTTGTGAGGCTGAAGGTAGTGGGGAGGGGAAGGAGATGGAGAAGAGAAAGGTTGGGAAGTAACGGGCTATTCAGATCTGGTCTGCAAACACGATGCTTAAAGCCATTTTAAGCAACGTTTCGATTCCGAATGGTGGTCTTTCACCAGGGCGATACTTAGAGTATCTACCACTCTGGAACGTGCCGCAAATATACTATATATTATTTTATTTGAATTAAATGTGTTATGACTCATATTAATTTTTAAAAAGTTATTTGCGCACGCCGGGCTCGAACACGCGACCGTAGTCGAGCGTCTTACCACTCGACCACGGAGGCCGTCAAATTATTAATCATTAGTTAGAACACTATTTTATTTCATTCATTCTCTGTCAACACTTTTTTTAAAATAAATTTAAAAAAAAAAAACAATTATTAATTTCATTCTCAAAACCTTTAATGTATAAAAAAAAAATTCGGTGATAATGACCTCTAAGGCTGCTTGAAATATTTGTATGGCATCATATTAAATTAATTTGCACTATCTGTTTAAATAATAAGGAAATTCAAAAGCGACCCAAAGTCACCCCCTCGTAGAAGTTATGTTGCATTAAAACAAAAAAATGATAACTATCGTATAATTGACTCACCTTCTCTGTTGCAACTCATCCAGTTCAACATTCCTTGCCGTAGACTCGGAAACAATGAATTGCTGTTCCTCAATCATCGCTCTACTAATTAAGGGTATCATTCTCCAATGTTCAGAATGTGGAGACTTGTTGACTCAAGCCATGGTCTTGAAATTTTTGGTAGCAGTCTAAATGATTTTTGTCATTCTTTACGACTCTACCAAAACTCTGACATGACCTTGGCTTTGACTTGAATGTTCTTTCTAATGCATATTTTGTCCTATTTTTGTCATTGTAATATTATAATATTATGTGTGGTGCTTATCCTTGGGTAAAACTTCAATGTTTTGTGAATGCTTCACGAATTGCTAGTTCTTTAAATTGAACCCTTCGCAGTGAACCCTTCAATTGAAGTCGAACTCGCAAAAAAGAGATTTGAATTTATCCGGTTATTTGTTCAGTTCTTTTTGGAACCGGTTCCTCGCCGAAACAAACACGTCATAGTCGGTAGGAATTTGAAAGTGTAACGGAACTGGAACCGGTTCCTTGCCAAAATGAAAAGTACTAGTCGGTAGGGATTTGAAATCGAAAAGAACTGGAACTGGTTCCTCGCCAAAAAACACACGCACTAGTCGGTAGAGCTTTAAAAGTGAAAAGGACTGGAACCGGTTCCTTGCCAAAATAAAAAGTACTAGTCGGTAGAGATTTAAAAGTCAAAGCAACTGGAACTGGCTCCTCGCCAAATCGAAAGTGCTAGTGGGTAGAAATTTTTAAACGAAAAGAACTCCCAAAAAATTATAACGAAGTTCTTCTTTGTAGGCTTAGAAGTTCAACTTCACAGCTGAACTGCTGCAAATTGAAGTAGTTCTTTGTAATCTAACTTCCATTGAAGTATTTGTTCAATGAAATGAAATGAATGAACGCTAAAATGAACTACCAACTTCAATTGAAGTATTTGTTCAATGAACAATGAATGAAGTAGGAACTGCTGCCAAAAGAAGTAGTTCTTTCAGAGCGGTCACAACGCTAGTGGTGCTGTTCTTTCTCTGTTCTCTTTTTTTCCCATTTTGTGTTAAATATTTTGTTTGTAATTGGACAACGGTCCTTTAGTTTAAAAATAATTATTTAACTAATTTATAGAATTACTAATAAATGACATTAAAAAAATACCTCATATTATCTGACCATTAAATTTAACTAATACTAGTCATTATGTAGTAAAAAATTATAAAAGATGTCCATCGCTAAAACGGTTAAAGTGGCATTTTAATACGTTTGTTTACTTATTAAATTGTCTACGTTTTCACGCTAATGTTTACTCCCTGTGTAGTGTAAATAAAATTAATCTTAAAAATATATTATTATCGCAAAAGTAACAATAACATTCCACCAAATATTTGATATTCAATAGCAGAGACGCACTCCTTTTACCTACTCTTAGCGGGGCCTCGCTCTTTTTTTAATGCGCTGCTTTTTGATCGACGCACAGATGGCGGTGTGGGCACCCAAATTCACTATAGATGTACAACTTTGGTTCCGCCGTTTTTTCCCCGATATTCATTCAGGCTTCATTGTAAAAAACTGGCTGTTAATTTATGATTCAAAGTATTGTCCATTGCTGGCTACTACTTTCTAATGTAATATGGGGTTATGTTGGCAGGTGCCTAAGTGTATTGCATGACGTCTATGACCTATTTATTTCGACCACTACTTACCGCCAAAGCCATATATAGGAAAACGGCGAAATCATAGTTGTTTACCTAATATTTTCGTCTGTCAGCCTCTATTAATCTTTCTTAAGAATTGCTTAAATCATAGACATTAAATACAAGACACGTCATATTCATACAAATTGAACGATAAATTTGGCACGCTCTGATATCTGTTTGAAAACTCATAACGCATTAAAAGGACAGCCATACCAAGCAGAATATGTGTGTATGAATGAGATAGCTATGTGAACGTCCTGCGTTACATTCTCCGCGTTACAAGCCCTCTCTTCCCTAACGAACTTACGAGCGAAGTAGCATGCGACGTACTCAGTGTACTGTCGCTAGGTTGTCTTCCACACACTTATGTATTTCTGCATTCGCTATCTCACTTATACCATTTGGTATGTGAATAATTGTATTAATTGAAATAATAAGTGATTTGTGTGTACTTCGCATGAAAAGAAACTCCATGAGATTTGTTTTTTGTTCCCGAATGATTTTTACACTTGTCAAAAAGCACAGGAAGGCATTTTATCTCAGAAAAGAGCTTACAGCGATGCGTTTGTGGCAGCTGGTGACAGCTTGTTTCTCAAACGAATGTTTGTGCGAGACTAAACGCAGTAAATCTCAGGTGTGCCACGTTGGCTTAGTTTAGTGCAGTCACGCGCGTTGTCTCAGTAACGTATCTACATTATTTAATTCATCTAAGGTTTAAATACAACTTTTGGGACAAAAAAAAAGCAATGATAATAATTTATTAGCCAATGAAAAAAACGACAAATTTTTGTTGTACTATCGTCATGAGGAAATCCGTTTTCGTTCGGGGAAATCATCTTTGGGGATGCTGTGTGGAGGGTCATTTTGAGGAGAGGAAGAAGTAAATATGTGCCTTGAGACCCATGTTGTAGGAGGGGGGAAACGCAGAAGCTGACAAACCGTAACCGAGTTGATGAACATAGGAATTATGCGTAAAAACAACCCGTTTTCATTTGCCAGTGTCAACCGTGTACAGATGTCGGGCATGCGTTTAGCGCGTCTCCCGGCTGTGCACCCGTGACGAAGAGATCATTGACGCTACGGAGCACATTACATTGAAATACCGGTAGAACAAGCACCTAATTCCCTACTGACATCTATGCTCTAAAAACTGCAATCCAATCAAAGGAAGGATGAAAGTATGTAGAATAAATGCAGTAGAGATGGCATCCCTGAGGCATACGTGTGGTAAAACCGTGTATGACCGTGTTTTAACTATGGAGATACGTAAAGAATGCAAAGCTGATGTGAGCATTATGGATAATATTAAGAAATTGACGCTTAGATATTTTGGACATGTAGAGCCGATGGAAGGAATAGGCGTGTCAAGAGAGTAAACCATGCGAAAGAGAACGCTGGAAAAAGTCGCGGACGCCCGAGGAAGACACGGCACGATGAATTGAATAAAAAATCGAGTAAAAAAAGAAGAGTATGTTTCATATGATGTATGAATGTAAATGAAGCAAGGAGTGTTTGCCTAGACAGAGTGTGCTGTGCGGCGGTCCGTCCTTATTATTCAGAGCGGTAGATACTCTAAGTATCGCCCTGGTAAGAGACCGCCATTCAGAATCGAAATGCTGCTTGAAATGGCTTTAGCCACCGTGTTTGGTGACCAGATCCGAATAGCCAGGTGCTTCCCAACCCTCCTCTTCCCCATCTCCTTCCCCTCCCCACTACCTCCAGCCTCACAACATCCCCCTATTGGGGACGCCATAGTCTCACTGGCTCCAGACGGTTGGGAGCTTAGAGTAACAATATAAAGAGACCGTACTAATTTGTGACAAATCGTTGACAAACTCGCAAAATATAGCTCTCTCTTTATGCTCGGTTCTATACGCATATGAGAAAAAGAGACAAACAATTGTTGAAACCAATACACGATTTGGGGCGTGCTGAATACCATGTCCGCAATATTTGATCTGTACGAGCTTCATTCTGGTTTGGAGTGTCAGGCGAACGGACTGTCAAAAGTGCGTAAATAGTTAAAAACTTGAGTTATTTTTTGTACGATATCTAGCAAAACATCATGGCCATATGTGCTATACTTGGTTGCTTCAATCGAAGTACAAAAGGACCAAAAACAAACAGTTTTCACACGTATGTACCATAAAAATCGTCTTTTTTAGTTAGATCTCAAATATTTAACATTCTAACCTACAAAACAACTAGTAACTTACACCAATATGTAATTAATCTTTGGACTATTCGTTCCAATATAATAAACTTCCGTTTGAAATGAGTTTTAGTGGATTCGTAATATTTTTAACTTAGAGATATTTACTAGCTGTCACATAAGAAACCATTACAAGGGGGAATACCCATATTGTACGGCTTCTTAAAGTATCCCGGTCTCTTTCTTTCTCATGATACTAACGCAAAATTGTTCGCGAACAGATAAAGACGGAATAATGTTTATCTTTACGGTTTTCTTCGCATCCGATTGGCTGGAAGCATATACGTCATACCTCCCTTGGTCAATCCTTGGTCAAAAAGTGCGGACAAAATTTCGCAATGTTAGGTCTCTACGTTACTCTAAGGTTGGGAGCAGTTGGGACTCTCGTGCGATATTCTTTATAATTAAAAAAATAAATAAAAAAAACATGCACAGCGGGTGTTAGGAATATAGTTGTGTCACGAGAATAAATCAGGCGAAAGTGAACGCTGGAAGGAGTCGGGGACGCCCGAGGAAGACATGGCACGATCGAGTGAACAAAAATTGGGTCATGTCAATGTTTGAATAACAGAAGAGTATGTTTGAGATGGTGTAAGAAGTTTGTTTTCCTCAATTAATGTAATTTATTCGTATCTCAAAAGAGTCAGGAGTTGGTAATTTATTGTACTAATATTATTCGAAATGATACGAGTATAATATTTAATATTTGGATAATTTGTATAGCGCCGTTTTTGGGAAAAATCACCTCAAGAAAATATATCGAGAGAGAGCTAAATATTTTTACCCAACCTATACAAACTTGCGATAGATCACTTTCTCCGGGTTTTCACGTCGTATACCGTGAGAGAGAAAGAGACAAGAAAAGTCGTCACATAATATCGTAGCACTTTTAAATATGTAAGGGATGCTCTCCGTCCGCGCTAACTTCACACCATCGAGTCGCGCAACTTACGTCGACGGATTTTGGGTTATTTCCTATATCTGTGTTGATTAAAATACTTGCAGTGGTTATACAAATAAATCAAACATGACGGTGACATGTGCTATGCGTGAATGTTCAAATAAGACCAAACAAAGATTATAAAACATCACTTTTCAAAGGTTTTTCAATAGTTTTAAATATTTTTGACCGAACTTTAAAATTTACACATTTTGAATAATATAAAGACATAAAATCAACAAAAAGCTTCCATCATTATTTAGACAAACCTTCTGTTATTAGTGTTTTTGTGATATTTTGACTTTATAAATCATTTTAATGGTGTATTGATATTGTTTTGTTTAATGTGTTCAAATGTGTTTATTAAAAATGTCCGAATTCCATGTGGGCGGTAACTAATAGGCTATCCCACTTCCTTTAACATATCTACGTCTCTTTCTATCGAGTCAGTATAAAGTCAACATTACTGACTACACTGTTTCGCAAAGGTACCTCTCCATATATATTCTCACTCCAAGCTCGAAATGATACGAGTATCGCCCTGGCGCGCGTGCCGCTGGAGGGGGCACAGGTAACGAGCGCCGGTGC
The DNA here is from genome assembly GCA_022651775.1 of Drusus annulatus. Taxonomy (NCBI): domain Eukaryota; kingdom Metazoa; phylum Arthropoda; class Insecta; order Trichoptera; family Limnephilidae; genus Drusus; species Drusus annulatus. The sequence goes on along the minus strand of JAGWCC010000540.1, from coordinate 98,438 downwards.
GGCCCGGAAGCCGCAGCCCGCGGCCGGCGGGAGGGGCAAGGGGGGCCCATCGTGGGAACTGCGGCGATGTCTGCATCAACCCGCCGCAAACACACAAGGGCAGTTCGAATTTGACAACAAGCGGTCGAGTTGAATATAATTCATCTATCTGGTCCCCCAACTTTGAAATCCACGGCGTGCAATAATATACAGGTTATTTGCGGCACGTTTCAGAGTGGTAGATATGAGCGATGATGTGAACGCAGTGAATAGGATCAAGAAAGGGACGCTCAGATGGTTTGGGCATGTAGAGCGAATGAACGAAGAAAGAGTGTGAAAAGAATATATGATGTGAAAGTGAATGGAAGAAGTCGAGGACGCCCGAGAAAGACACGGCACGATCAAGTAAATCAAATACTTGAATCGGGTCATGTGAAGAGTATGTATGAATGTGAATAAAGCAAGGAGTGTGTGCCAAGACAGAGTTGTATGGCGGTCCGTCCTCTCTGCCTACCCCTGCGGGGAAACGGCGTGATGGTTAGTTAGTCAATTAGTTTATATATATATTATAATACGATATCGCTTTTAATGTTGTATTCGTGCGGCAATATTTTTGCCAACAGCGTTTAGTCCTCCATTAATGAAGTTTCAAAATTTAGATAAATATTTATTACTCGTCGATGTTGAATCTCCCACCAGAACGAAGAAAGCTCCCCCCGAACATCGTGACCCCTAGTTCATAGTCCGTCCCCGCCACTGGCGTACTGCTAGTGATGCTGCCACTGAAGGGATAACGCGATAGAAGTGTACTAAGAGCGTGTCCGTGTGACCGACATAAGCACTATTTTACCTCACTTCGGATGAAATTGATAAAAAAAAATCAAAAATTCAAATTCTTTCTTGAACAGATAATCTATTTCGTTTTTTTTTATATTTTTTTTTATATGAATACCGCACAAGAGTGTCAACTGCTCCCAACCGTCTAGAGCCAGTGAGACTATGGCATCCCCAAATAGGGCATGTTGTGAGGCTGAAGGTAGTGGGGAGGGGAAGGAGATGGGAAAGAGGAAGGTTGTGAAGTGCCTGGCTATTCAGATCTGGTCGCCAAACACGGCTAAAGCCATTTCAAGCAACAGTGTTTCGATTCTGAATGGTGGTCTTTCACCAGGGCGATACTTGGAGTATCTACCAATCTGGAACGTGCGGCAAATATACTTTTATTAAAATTATTTTTGTGTGAATTAAATGTGTTATGACACGTATTAATTAAATAAAAATTATTGGCGCACGCCGGGTTCGAACCCGCGACCTTTGGATTCGTAGTCGAGCGTCTTACCACTCGACCGTGGAGGCCGTCCTGTCTTTTCTGGGGCCTAGGAGCTGGACGGCCTTATGCAAAACGAGACATCAGTTTTATATCAAAATAGGTGTAGACTGTAGAGCAGTAATATACCAGGAGGGAGCGCTAGTGTAATAATAATAATAATAATATTTGGATGATTTATATAGCGCCGTTTTTGTGAAAAATCACCTCAAGGGCGCTGTACAGATCTTACTTTCTATCATTACATATTAATTCCTAGTTTAGATAAGAAAATATACAAGAACATACTTACCTGGCAGGTCCCATCAGATAGACACACTTATTAACTTAAAATTATGATATATATATATTTTTTTTCCGATTTAGGGCATGGGAGCGAAATTAAAAGAATGGACTTTCTGAATTTGTCATACAGTACAGGATTTGGTTAAAATTTGCATATCTAAAGGTGATTCGTCGAGAGACAGATTATGTTGAGATTCTTTTAATGAATTTAAGGATATGAGAGTCTGAAAAGGTAAGTTTTCAGTCTGGACCGACATTCTGTTGGGCTCGTTATACACCTTAGTTCCACAGGGAGTTGATTCCAAGCCTTCGGCACCGATACTCCGAAAGCGCGATCTCCAAACTTCCGATAGTGTAGTCAGTATTGATGATTTTTGCCTGACTGTGGCGTGGCTAGGACTAGGGCTAGGGTATTTATATACTCATTCATAGCATATGTTGACATAATGTTTGTGTTTATTTGTATAGCTGCTTTTTCACAGTATTGTTTAAAAACAAAAATGTAGGATATAACCTAAAAAACCGCTGAGTTCTGTCCTGTTATGTCGCATATGTACATATGCACATATACATATGGTAGTGGTAGATACTCTAAGTATCGCCCTGGTGAAAGACCACCATTCAGAATCGAAACGTTGCTTGAAATGGCTTTGGCCGTGTTTGGTGACCAGATCTGAATAGTCAGGTACTTCCCAACCTTCCTCTTCCACATCTCCTTCCCTTGTCCACCAGCTTCAGCCTCACAACATACCCTATTTGGGGATGCCATAGTCTCACTGGCTCTAGACGGTTGGGAGCAGTTGAGACTCTTGTGCGGTATTCATATAAAAAAAAAAATACATATATATTTATATATATCAAAACGTAGTGTGCGAAGTCGCAGAAGACGCGGGAGATGGAAAACATGCTTACATACCTAAAAGCGGTGATATATTGTGTGAGAACTCGTCTTATCCTCTTTCTCTCTCACGGTTTACGACGAAAAAAACCCGAAGAAAGTGATTTATCGTAAATTTGTACAGGTTGGGTAAAAATGTTTAGATCTCTCTCCATACTTACTCTGCGGGTGTAGATAACCTTTCTAGGGATTTTCTGTCCAGTGGTTGCAGAACTGTGAGCTAATCTCGCTGGTCGTTCTTCCGCGAGATAGGCCTGAAACTGTGACAGAGATTCTCAAACTTTGCCTTTGTCATTCGAGTTAAAATGATTCGTTACTTTTAACGAATCCATATAACACGACAAATGACGCGTCAGGAGGGATAGCTTTGCGAAACAGTGTAGTCAGGATTGTTGTTTTTTTCCTGACTCGGGCGTGGCTAGGGTTTTCATAGACACACCTTTTTACACCCATTCATAGCACATGTCGACATAGTGTAGCGTTCACAGTATTGTTATCAACACAAATATAGGATATAACCTTAAAAACCGTTGAGTCATGTGGCATAACAAAACGTAGTGGGCGGAGTCGCCGGAGACGCGGGAGACGGAGGACATGCTTACATACCTAAAAGCGGAGCTGTATTGTGTGAGAATTTTTCTTATATGTGTCAGGTCCTGAAGCCTGGAATGGACTACCACATGATCTGAGAGTAATAAAAGACTCGACAGAGTTCAGAGCCAAACTCAAAACCCATTTTTTCAGAAAATCGTAACCATTATCAAGATGTAACAAGCCCAATAGAACCAAGAAAACTTTTCAGACTCTCATTCCTTAAATTCATTAGAAGATTATCACCATTATCTGTTCCTCGCTACGAAAAATTAAAAAAATACCTCCGATATACTATATTTTAAATTTGCTCTCATGCCCTTAAAATTAAAATAATAAAAAATAAAAATATATGTAAGAATCAGATAAATTTTAAGTTATTACGATATGGTGATTGTGTCCTGCCAGAAGTGACCTGCCAGGTAAGTATGTTGCTGTATATTTATAAAAACTAAGAATTAATATTAAGTAGAAATTAAGATTTGTACAGCGCCCTTGAGGTGATTTTTCACAAAAACGACGCTATACAAATTATCCAAATATTATTATAAGTTTGTAGTTCATTCATTTCTTCATTCAATTCATTTCGTTGAACAAATACTTTAACGGAAGTTAGATTACAAAGAACTATTTCAATTTGCAACAGTTCAGTTGTGAAGTTGAACTTCAAAGCCTACAAAGAAGTACTTCAATTGAAGTTCGACTTCAAAGTACTTCGATCTAAAGGAACGTGATTTGGGCGATTTATGGCGAGGAACCAGTTTTAGTTATTTTCGTTTTCAAATCCCTACCGACTAGGACGAGGAACCGGTTCCAAAAAGAACTGAACAAATAACCGGATAAATTCAAATCTCTTTTTCGCGAGTTCGACTTCAATTGAAGTGTTCACTGCGAAGGGTTCATTTTAAAGAACTACCAGTTCGTGAAGGATTCACAAAACATTAAAGTTTTTCCCAACGCTAGTATTCATGCTCTGAGGGCAACATGAATCGATTCATCGTGAAACAATCCGTCAACATAACTCGATTCACTCTCCACTTTGGGAATCATTGTACTGCGCGATCAGTACTACATCATCCTACGTCCTGAAGACGCTGTGAACAAATATCACCATGGCAACTCGTTACGTCGACCCGTTTAATTTGGTTTAAACTCAAATGTCAAACAGCTTCTGAGACTCGCCGCATTCTATCTGGCGCTCTAGATAATTGATGACGATCGACACCGAACACGTATATGTATATCGATTGCGAACGGTGGCCTTTCGCCGGGGCGATACTAACATCCGCCGCTCTCGCTCGAACCCGGTCCCGGCTCTGCCCGGGATCGACGCGTCCGACCGCGCGCGCGCCGAAGCGCCCACGCCATAGTTGGTAGAGTAGTATCTATCCGAGGCAGTGAAGTCAGTTTTGGACTTGTTTTTAATGATTTTAACCTGACTCGGCGCACCTGGGCGTGGCTAAGACCGAGGCTACGGTATTTATACATCCATTCATATCACATATTGACATAATGTTTTTGTTTATTCGTATAGCCACTTTTTTATGCAGTATTTTTATCAACAAAAATATAGCATATAACCTAAAAAACCGTTTGGTTTTGTCAAGTTTAGTGGCGTAGTAAAAAATGTGGGCGGAGTCCCGCGGTGAACCAGGAGCTTAAGATCATTGCGACCTTAGAGCAATAATATACAAGAAGTAACGCTGTAGATTGATATGTAGTCAGTTTTTACTAGGTTTTACTGACTCGGTTGGACTTGGGCGTGGCTAAGACTAGGGTTACGGTATTTATACATCCATTCACAGCACATGTCGACGCAATGTTTTTGTTTATTCGTATAACCACTTTTTCACAGTATTCTTATAAAAATAAATATACCACATAACCTAAAAAATCATTGAGTTATGTTCAGTTTAGTTGCACATCAAAGCGTGTGGGCGGAGTCCCGGGAGACGCACGAGTCAAAGAACATGGTTACAATACTTTGAAGCGGTGTGAAATTTTGCTGTCTCTTTTTCTCTCACGGTATACGATGTATAAACTCGGAGAAAGTAATTTATCGCAAACTTGTTTAGGTTGGGTAAAACAAATTGGCTCTCTCTCCATAGATATTCTTACTCAGAGATTGCGACAGTACATAGAAGCGGTCTATGAAATTTGTTGTCTCTTTCTCTCTCATGGCGTACGACGTAAAAAGCCGGAGAAAGTGATTTATCGCAAGTTTGTGTAGGTTGGGTAAAACAATTTGGCTCTCTCTCCATAGATATTCTTACTCCGAGATTGCGACAGTATATAGAAGCGGTCTATGAAATTTGTTGTCTCTTTCTCTTTCATGGTGTTCGACGTAAAAAGCCGGAGAAAGTGATTTATCGCAAGTTTGTATAGGTTGGGTAAAAATAATTAGCTCTCTCTCCATACATTGTTACTTCAAGGCCCACACCAAGCAGCCTGCGCCTTGCGCTTCCTGCCGATTTGAGACAGAAGGAATTAACAACTGTTTAGTGTTATTAACAATCGCGGCGCAGGAAACTGTTTTAATTTGACGCCGTTTCGTCCAATTACGCACACTCGACAATGCTGGCGAGTTCATTAACAGACAGCAGGTGTAGCGACGGTGTCGAACAGTCGCAAAGGGTAAGCAACATTCGTTTATTCCTCACTACCAAAAATATTCTTGAAAAAGTAAAAAAAAAAATAGTACAGAAATTATTCTACGTTAATTTGAACTAACATTGGGCGTCGAAGGGCTTTTAAAAATTAGTACGGTAAAATAATCAACACACGATTTTTATTTATTTGAAAAAGTATGAACTCACAATGTAGCGTGAATAAGTATGAAGATAACACAAAATAAAATAAAAATATGAAGCCCAAAGAGCTGTCAAAGTATTAGCGGTTTTTGTGGCGGAAAGAAGGATTGTTACCTCGGAGTAAGAATATATGGAGAGAGAGCTATTTTTTTATACCCAACCTATACAGATTTGGGATTACTCACTTTCTCCGGGTTTTTACGTCGTACACCATGAGTGAGAAAGAGACAACAACTAACAAACTAACCGTCACGCCGTTTCCTCGCAGGGGTAGGCAAATAGGACGAACCGCCATATAACTCTGTCTTTGCACACACTCCTTGCTTCATTTACATTCATACATCGTCTCATACATACTCTTCTGTTATTCTGACTCTTCACATGACCCCGACTCCGAAGTGTTTGATTCACTTGATCGTGCCATCGTGTCTTTCTTGGGTGTCCCCGACTTCTTCTTTCATTCACTTTCGCGTCGTATATTATAGAGTTATATAAAACAGAGTAGGCAGCCTGGACAGAGAGACTCGAAACTTAGTTCACAGTTTTTATTTTAATTTTTATGACCGACCGGTTCCGCTTAGCTAAGCATCATCAGGGTACAAAATTAAACTAAACAAAAAATACAAAGTGTGTGGTTATATATACTCGTACATACAGAGGGAGAACACAATATAAAATAAAATAACAGTGAGAAAACAATAGAATAACATTTAAATTATAACAAAGGTAAAGAGAGAAAGAGACGGATTATATGAAATGAAAGAGACAAAACGTCAACTGAGAACGTGATAAAAGAATAATGATAAATGTTACGAGTTTACTGGAAATATACCTAATATTGGACTACTGGACAAATACTAACTTATTATTAAGAATATTAATTTAAAAGGTTTTCTTTATTTCTAGTGCTTTTAAATTATTTAATCTGTTGCCATGACCATTTAGAATATGAGCACCGTATCATATTACACGTTATATGTACATACAGAGTGAGAACACAATACAAAATAAAATAAGAAAACAGTGATAAAATTATTTTCACAACAAACAACAAGGAGATTAATATAAAATAAAATAAAAGAACAGTGAGAAAATAATTTCATTTTATATTGTGTTCTCCCTCTGTATGTATATATAATCGCACATTCTGTATTTTTTGTTTTGTTTATTTTTTTACCCTGATGATGCTTAGGCTAAGCGAAACCGGTCGGTCATAAGAAATAAAATAAAATCTGTGGTCTTATACAATGTTATTATCACGTTCTTAATTGACGTTTCGCCTCTTTCATGTCATATTATTCGTCTCTTTCTCTCTGTTCTTTTTTTATAATTTCAATGTTTGTCTATTATTTTTTCATTGTTATTTTACTGCTAGTTCTTTAAAAACTATGTATTTTTTTTGTTTAGTTTAATGTTTTTACCGAAGTCGAACTCGCCAAATCTGCGGTCTTATACAAAGTTATTATTTCGTTTTCATTAAATATGTCAAACCCCAAAGTGATTACGTTCTACTAGCGTTGGGAAAAACTTCAAGATTTTGTGAATGCTTCACAAACTGCTAGTTCTTGAAAATGAACCCTTCGCAGTGAACACTTCAATCGAAGTCGAACTCGTCAAAGAGGGATATGAAATTAGAGATGTTGATTGATATCAGAATTAAGTGTGTTGCGGTTCCAGTTACCGGTGACCACCGAAAAATCGGGTATTTATCCAGTTAATATTGGAACCGGCTCCTTGTGTTTTTTTTTTCGAAAAGTACCAGCAAATCGACAAAAGGTCCTCGCCAAAAAAAGGTACTAGTCGGTAGAGATTTGAAAGTGAAAAGAACTGGAACCGGTTCCTCGCCCAAAAAACAAGAAAAAACGAAAAAAGGACATCGACCGTTCCAGTGACCGGCTAGGAACCGGTTCCTTTAAATCGATGTTACCAAAGTACCAAAAATTCCTCGTCGACCTTCAATTGAAATGTGCGCTACCGCAAAACGGAGTAGTTCTTTGACGTCGAACTTCAATTGAAGTGCTTCTTTGTAGGCTTTGAAGTTCAACTTCACTACTGAACTGCTGCAAAATGAAGTAGTTCTTTGTAATCTAACTTCAATTGAAGTATTTGTTCAATGAAAAGTGAATGAAGTTTAATGAAGAAGTTCACACGGAGCGGTCACAACCTTTGAGTAACAATGTATGGAGGGAGAGCTAATTATTTTTACCCAACCTATACCGATTTGGGATAAATCACTTTCTCCGGGTTTTTACGTCGTACACCATGAGAGAAAAAGAGACAGCAAATATAATACACCGCTTCTATGTACTGTCACGATGATCTTGTGCTCGTGGGTCACCGCGGGACTCCGCCCACATTTTTTATTATGCCACTAAACTTGACACAACTAAACGGTTTTTTAGGTCATATGCTATATTTTTGTTGGTAATAATACTGTGAAAAAGTGGTTATACGAATACACAAAAACATTATGTCGATATGTGATATGAATGGATGTATAAATACCCTAGCCTTGGTCTTAGCCACGCCCAGGTGCGCCGAATCAGGTTGAAATCATCAAAAACTGACTACACTGCTTTGGATAGGTACCACTCCATGTACTCTAAGGTCGCAACGCTAAAATGAACCTATGAGCGGAACTACTAACTTTAATCAAAGTATTTGTTCAGTGAACGATGAAGGAAGTGGGAACTGCTGCTGCCAAAAGAAGTAGTTCTTTGAAGTAGTTCTCGCGGAGCGGTCACAACGCTACTTTCTACGAAAACATACAAAAACGCGAAACCGTTAAAAAATAACCGAATATTTTTTTATCATTATATTTTTTTAATGTTACGCGTGCCTATTTGAATAACAAAATAAACAGTGTATCAATGCCCCGTTATCACGTCCCTCGGTGTGTCCTGCCGTCTCCCTCCCTCGAGTGTGCCCGCGGATTGGCCGGCGACGCGTGCTGCGGCGGCCGGAGCCAGGTGCGCCCCGACAGCTGTGCGCCGGTACGACACGCTACACTGTGCAGTAGGTGCGAGTATAATGACAGAGGAGCGGCGCTCGCGTCTTGGCGGCTGCGGGGACCACTTTTTTGGCAGAATTTACTTTCTCAACTATAATTTTTTTTGTTGTTGGAAAGTCTAACTAACTAACTAACCATAGAATTGGTAGAGTAGTATCTATCGAAGGCAGTGAAGTCAGTTTTGGACTTGTTTTTGATGATTTTAACATGACTCGGCGCACCTGGGCGTGGCTGAGACTAAGGCTACGGTATTTATACATCTATTCATATCACATGTCGACATAATGTTTTTGTTTATTCGTATAGCCACTTTTTCACAGTTTTTTTTATCAACAAAAATATAGCATCTAACCTAAAAAACCGTTTAGTTGTGTCAAGTTTAGTGGCATAATAAAAAATGTGGGCGGAGTCCCGCCGTGAACCAGGACCTCAAGAACATCCTTACGATACGTTCAAGTGGTCAAAAAAAATTGTTGTCTCTTTTTCTCTCATGGTGTACGACGTAAAAACTCGGAGAAAGTGATTTATTACAATTTCGGATGGGTTGGGTAAAACAAATTAGCTATCCCTCCATCAAATCCTTACTCCGAGTAACTAACCATCACGCCGTTTCCCCGCAGGGGTAGGCAGAGAGGACGGACCGCCATACAACTCTGTCTTGGCACACACCCCTTGCTTCATTCACATTCAAATATACTCTTCTGTTATTCTGACTCTTCACATGACCCGATTCAAGTATTTTTATTTACTCGATCGTGCCATGTCTTTCTCGAGCATCCTCTTGAAGGAACAATTCTTACATTCACTTTAAGCATCAAATATTCTTTTCACTGTTTCCGTGTTTTTACATCGTACACCATGAGGTATTTTTCGCTTCTATATACCGTAATGTTCTTAAGCTAGTTATTTTCGCTGGTTAACGGCAGGACTCCGCCCACATTTTGTTGCCACTAAACTTGACGTAAACGGTTTTTTAGGTTAGATGCTATATTTTTGTTGATAAAAATACTGTGAAAAAGGCTATACGAATACACAAAAACATCGATATGTGATATGAATGGATGTATAAATACCGTAGCCTTGGTCTTAGCCACGCCCATTTGCGCCGAGTCATGTTAAAATCATCAAAAACAAGTCACTGGCTTTGGCTTGGGCTACCTCTTGTATACTCTAAGGGCATCCTCGACTTATTCTTACATTCACTTTCGCATCATATATTCTTTTCACACTCCTTTCTTCGTTCATTCGCTCTGCATGCCCAAACCATCTAAGCGTCCCTTTCTTGATCCTATTCACTTCGCTCACATCAGCCTTGCATTCTTTCCGGTTATCCAGATTTTTAGCACGGTCATACATGGTTTTACCGCCCACACGCCTCAGGGACCTCATTTCCGCAGCATTCAGTCTACTTTCATCCTTCCTCTGTCAGTTCCACGCCTCACTGCTATACATCAGAGTTGGTATAAACACTCCGTTGTGGACTGCTAGCTTCGCTTCTTTTGGACATTTTTTTTATTTGCGCCAACAGCTTTTAAGCACGGTCATAGATGGTTTTACCGCGCACACGCCTCAGGGACCTCATTTCCACAGCATTCAGTCTACTTTCACCCTTGCGGTGTTCAATGTTTAAAAAAAAAAGTTTAAAAAGTCGAGTGTTGCCACTCTGTTTAGCGTAATCTTTTTTTCATCTTGGGAGAGCATTTAATTCGCTGACATGTGCCCCGCGCGTGGCGCAAGTGGACCACATTGTGCCCAGCAAACAGGCCGGTACAGGGTGTTCTGAACTTGCAGTAACGATATAAGGAGGTATAGCTAATATATTTATACCCAACCTAAACAAATTCGCGATGAATCACTTTCTCCGGGTTCTTACGTCGTATACCATGAGAGAGAAAGAGACAAGAAAAGTCGTCACATAATATCGCAGCACTTTTAAGTGTGTAAGGATGCTGTGAATGTATACCGTGAGAGAGAAAGAGACTAGAAAAGTCATCACATAATATGGCAGCCCTTCTAAGTATGTAAGGATGCTGTGAATGTATACCCTGTGAGAGAAAGAGACTAGAAAAGTCGTCACATAATATTGCAACACTTTTCAGTATGTAAGGATGCTGTGAATGTATACCGTGAGAGAGAAAGAGACAAGAAAAGTCATCACATAATATCGCAGCCCTTCTAAGTGTGTAAGGATGCTGTGAATGTATACCGTGAGAGAGAAAGAGACAAGAAAAGTCATCACATAATATCGCAGCCCTTCTAAGTATGTAAGGATGCTGTGAATGTATACCGTGAGAGAGAAAGAGACAAGAAAAGTCGTCACATAATTTTCAACACTTTTCAGTATGTAAGGATGCTGTGAATGTATACCGTGAGAGAGAAAGAGACAAGAAAATTCGTCACATAATATCGCAACACTTCTAAGTATGTAAGGATGCTGTGAATGTATACCGTGAGAGAGAAAGAGACAAGAAAAGTCGTCACGTAATATATCAGCACATTTAAGTATGTAAGGATGTTATCCGTCCGCGCTAACTTCACATCACCGAGTCGCGTAACTTACGTCGACGGATTTTGAGGTTATTTCCTATATTTGTGTTGATTTAAAATACTCGCAGTGGTTATACAAATAAATCAAACATGATGGTGATATGTGCTTCGCGCGAATGTTCAAATAAGACCAAACAAAGATTATAAAACATCACTTTTCAGAGGTATTTCAACAGTTTTTAATATTTTTGACCGAACTTTAAAATTCGCACATTTTGAATGATATAAAGACATAAAATCAACAAAAAGCTTCCATCATTATTTAGGCAAACCTTCTGTTATTAGTGTTTGTGTGATATTTTGACTTTATAAATCATTTTAATAGTGAATTGATATTGTTTTGTGTGTTAAAATATTAATTATTAAAAATGTCAGAATTTCATGTGGACGGTAACTAATAGGCTATCCGACATCCTTCAATATATCTTTATTTCTTTCTATCGAGTCGGTATAAAGTCAACAATACTGACTACACTGTTTCGTAAAGGTACCTCTCCCTGCATATTATTACCCCAATGGTGCGGCCGTTCAGTTTGTTTGCAGTGCCACTGTAATAAAACCTTCTAGAAGGCACCCACAGCTGTGCGTGCGAGAGGAAGAGAGGACCCCTTCGCACACTGACGTAATTACAATTATAAAAGTGGTCAACAGATGATGGCTGGAGAATATTAATTTCTACGGCGACACCGACTTACATGCCGGTTTCGCTCGCGTATTCTTTCCAGATGTATCGCATCCTTCAACACTTGACTCCAGGCTATGTTTTCTTGTTTTATTTTTCATCTGCCTACACCTTCAGATGTTATGAATGTACATTCAGTAAATTTTTTCGACACGTAATAAAGCATCAGAGAAACGATTTTCTTTTGTGAATGCCTTACAAGAATCTCGACTACCCAGGACCAGCAGGTCTATGGCATCAAAAAACTTTTTTTTTCTGCAATGCTGAGGAGAGTGGAGTTAGGGAAGATGGGAAGACGAAAGTTATGAAGTACCTGGTTATTCAGTTCTTGTCGCTAAACACGACTAAAGCCATTTGAAACATTTTTTACGTTCTTTTGTGATGCTGAAGAAAGTAGAGTGAGGGGAAGATGAGAAGATGAGAAGAGGAAGAGCGCCCTTGAGGTGATTTTTCACAAAAACGGCGCTATACAAATCGTCCAAATATTAGTATTAGTTATGATTTACCCCTTGTACATAAATTGTAAAGCGCCCTTGAGGTGATGTTTCACAAAAATGGCGCTATATAAATTAGCCAAGTATTATTACTACCCATTTATTCAGATCGTGTCGCTTAACATGTCTAAAGCCAGTTCAAGCAATGTTTCCGTTCTGTTATCGGTTATCAATTCTGAATACGGCCTCCGTGGTCGAGTGGCAAGACGCTCGACTACGAATCCGAAGGTCGCGCGGGTTCACATCCCGGCGGGCGCAAATAAATTTTATTCGATTAAAATGTGTTACTTCACATTTAATCGATATAAAATATTAAAAAGTATATTTGCGGCACTTTCCAGAGTGGTAGATACTCCGAGTATCGCCCTGGTGAAAGACCACCATTCAGAATCGAAACGTCGCTTAAAATGGTTTTAGCCGTGTTCGGTGACCAGATCTGAATAGCCAGGTAATTTTCAACCTTCCTCTTCCCCATCTTCTTTCCCTCCCCGCTACCTTCAGCCTCACAACACACCCTATTGGGGATGCCATAGTCTCACTGGCTCTAGACGGTTGGGAGCAGTTGAGACTCTTGTGCCGTATTTACTATAAAAACGGAAATATATATATATATATATATATTTTATTTTTATTCTTCACAATTTTCTTACCTTCTTTCTCCCGCCCCGTGTGACACAATTTTTTTTCTTCTAATCTTTAAACTGTATTTATCTTTGTCGATAGTTTATCTTATCGCAATGACGGTTAATATGTAAAAACATATTTTTGTTTATTTTATAACGTCTTTTTTAATTTACGTAGGTGCTTAGAATTATTAAAATTAAATTGTAAATCAAAATAACAAATAATATTGAATAAAAACCCGGTTCAAGAATATTATTAAAGAAAAGAAAAGAAAAAAATAATATTAAATAACAGGTCTAGAGTTAAATAGCTTATACGAGGTTTGCCGGACTCGGCTAGACCTGGGCATGGCTAGGACAAGGGCTAGGATATTTATACGTCCATTCATAGCACATGTCGACATAATGTTTTTGTTTATTCGTATAACCACTTTTTCATTTAAGTATTGTTTTTTTTTTTTTAAAAACATGTTACCGCAAACATGTGACAAAAAACATTCTAACAATACTTTAAAGCGGTGTGATAATTCAAGAAAATTTGTTGTCTCTTTCTTTCACGTGGTGTACGATGTAAAAACCCGGAGAAAGTGATTTATCCAAAATCTGTATACGTTGGGTATAAGAATTAGCTCTCTTTCCATATATTGTTACTTTAAGGTTTAAACAATTAGTTTAGCTCTAGATGAAAAAAACTGTACTAAGGTATACTGATAGTGTGATATTGACGTGCTAAATATATCAACGACATCGGAGTATTAGTTTCCCAGTTGTTGCATTCGTCGCATAGGCGTGTTAAATTGTGAGGTTGGAGCAGAATTGTTACAATAGTATGGCAGGTCCTGCCAGAAACATACTTTTAGTGTGTTACTGACGTGCTGAATATATCAACGACATCGGAGTACAGTGGTGCCTCGCATAACGAACGCCTCGCACAGCGAACGCTGCACACAACGAACTTCCTTTTCGTTCATTTCACGATTCATACAACGAACTTCGCTTCACACAACGAACTTCGCTTCACACAACGAAGTCGCCCACTTCACACGATCACTGCCGATTTATTGCATCCTTCCGCGCAGGCAGTCGTTAGTCAAAAATTTATTATGGATGAAGGATACTGCCCACAACAAGTGTTCAATGCCGATGAAACGGGTCTTTTTCTGGAAAAGAATGCCGAGCAGAACCTTCATTACAAAAGAAGAGAAGAAATTGCCAGGACACAAAGCCATGAAGGACAGACTTACCCTTATGATTTCGTCTAATGCCAGCGGAGACCTCAAGATCAAACCTCTATTGGTTTATCACTCTGAAAATCCAAGAATTTTTAAGAAAAATAACGTTATTAAGTCCAAATTGCCCGTCCATTGGAAGTCCAATCAAAAGCCTGGGTGACCCAAGTTATCTTCAACGAATGGATTCTGGAAACCTTTGCTCCTGCCGTGAAGAAATTCTTGTTGGAAAAGAACTGCCGCTCAAAGCCCCTGATACTTGACAATGCCCCTTCTCACCCAAAAGACCTAGAAGAAATATTGCAGGAAAATTATCCTTTTATCAAGGTGCAGTATTTGCCACCAAACACCACATCCATTCTCCAGCCAATGGATCAGCAAGTTATTGCGAACTTTAAAAAACTCTACACTAGAGCCCTCTTTAATAAGGTGTTTGAAGAATGCGAGTTTGGTGGAGACAATATGACTATCCGAATGTTTTGGAAGGAGAAATTTTATACTACAGAACGAATTATTTTTTTTAACATGTATTGTTATGGGAAAACGCGTTTCACATAACGAACTTTTCGCATAACGAACTTGCTCCTGGAACGAATTAAGTTCGTTGTGTGAGGCACCACTGTATTTGTTTCCCAGATGTTGCATTCGTCGCATAGGCGTGTTAAACTGTGAGGTTGGAGCAGAATTGTTACAATAGTATGGCAGGTCCTGCCAGAAACATGAAATGCAATTAAGTAAAATAGTTCAGGGCTGTCAATCATTGAATTTATAATTTTATTTAAGCAAGCCAATCCGGTAATTATTCTACGTTCAAAAAATTGAACAGAAAAGGAAGGTTGAGGAGTACCCGACTATTCAGATCTGGTCCTCAAAGCCGTTTAAAGCAACGTTTCGATTCTGAATGGTGGTATTTCACCAGGGCGACATCTACCACTCTGGATGGTTTAGACTAGCGTTGTGAACGCTCTGAAAGAACTGCTTCTTTTGGCAGCAGTTCCTACTTCATTCATTGTTCATTGAACAAATAATTCAATTGAAGTTGGTAGTTCATTTACAGCGTTCATTCATTTCATTACTTTCATTCAATTCATTTCATTGAACAAATACTTCAATGGAAATTAGATTACAGAGAACTACTTCAATTTGCAGCAGTTCCGTTGTGAAAGCCTCAAAGAAGTACTTCATTACAAGTACTTCAATAGAAGTTCGACTTCAAAGTACTTCGATCTAAAGGAACGTGATTTTTTGGGAGTTCTTTTCATTTTAAAATTTCTACCGACTAGCACGTTTTATTTTGGCGAGGAACCGGTTCCAGTTCTTTTCACTTTCGAATCTCTACCGACTAGTGCGTGTTTTTCGGCGAGGAACCACGACTTCATTTGAAGTGTCGACTGCGAAGGGTTCATTTTAAAGAACTAGCAATTCGTGAAGCATTCACAAAACATTGAAGCTTTTCCCAACGCTAGTTTGGACATGTAGAGCGGATGAACGGAGAAAGTGAAGAGTGTGATGAGAAAATATGAATTCCATGTGGGTGGTAACTAATAGGCTATCTGACATCCTTAAATATATTTTTGTCTCTTTCTATCGAGTCAGTATAAAATCAAGCGTCCTGACTACACTGTTTCGCAAAGTTACCTATCCATATCCTCCAAGGTTGTAAGGTTTAAATTGTACCGTGCCCAAATATGAAGAAAAAAAACAAAGTCACAGAACTGCCCAATGCACAAGTTGATCTTCTAAAGATGTCTGTCTATAAATGCAACTTTACACCTACCTTGTCCTTTCGAAAAAAATCCAATATTTTCTCTAAACCTTTTGTCGTCGCGTTGTTTACGGCGGCCCCGACTATTTCCACCTTCAACTCCAATGTTCCCACGGTGGACCGAACCGCGCACACTTGCGCAAGACGTTTTCTAAAAAGTCAAAATACTTCAGGTCCTAGATAACGACCTTGGGGTACGCCATTCTTTGCTACATTCTTTCTTAGCCGATTTTTTTCGCAAGATGTTCGTTCAAACGCACAATGGGTCCGGACTACGAATAAACTTTTACGATGTCCTACAATGAAAGATTTTTGAATATCATCCTTTGACAGGAATTTTGGGTATTTTTGGCAACTGATTTCGTACAGTTTTTGGATTTGTGTTTAAACATATTTTTGTAAATATGTCATTTTGGTTAATTTTAGTAAGTTTTTATTATGGTAGACTAAAAAATCAACTCTCGAACGGTGAGCTCTGGTATTATGAAATTCGTATGAAAAATGTCAAGTCATATTTGGGGATGCTGTGTGGATATCCAAATTTTTAATACGGTCACACATGGTTTTACCGCACAAACGTCTCGGGTGATTAAATAAACTAATTAACTAACTAACCATCACGCTGTTTCTCCGCAGGGGTAGGCAGAGAGGACGGGCCGCCATATAACTCTGTCTTGGCACACACTCCTTGCTTCATTCACATTCATACATCGTCTCTTACATACTCTTCTGTTATTCTGACTCTTCACATGACCCGATTCAAGTATTTGATTTACTTGATCGTGCCGTGTCTTTCTCGGGCGTCCTCGACTTCTTCTTCCATTCCCTTTCGCATCATATATTCTCTTCACACTCCTTTCTTCGTTCATTCGCTCTACATGCCCAAACCATCTAAGCGTCCCTTTCTTGATCCTATTCATTACGCTCACATCAGCCTTGCATTATTTTCGGATATCCACATTTTTAAAACGGTCATACATGGTTTTACCGCACAAACGTCTCGGGGATCTCATTTCTACGGCATTCAGTCTTCTTTCATCCTTCCTCTGCCAGTAACACGCCTCGCTGCCGTACATCAGGGTTGGTATCAGCACTCCATTGTGTACTGCTTTGTACCGATGCTTGTTGTTATATTAATAATAATCAATTTTATAGGGTTATATAAACAGAGTAGGCAGTCCGTACAGAAGGAGACTTAAAACTATACGCATGTTCGCCTCAGGGATCTCATTTCTACAGCGTTCTGTCTACTTTATTATTTACAACGTAGATATTCACGGACATCACGCATTGCATGCAGTGAGTAATTCTATCGCTGAAATAGTAGATATATTCAACTGCACTGAATCTAGTAAAGTTACAAGAAGGCCATAATAGCATACCTCTTTCAAAAATACTAGTGTTAATTTGGATGATAATATTTCTATCAATTTCATCATGTTTTTGGGTGCATTGTTATTTTTTATGTCAATGTTATTTTATGTCTTATGTTATGTAAAAGCCCATGAGGGCGTATATAATTAAATAAATAAATAATACAGGGGTAAAGAAATCAGACTACCAAAAAAGAATACAAGCAATACACAAAACAGCTTACTATATAAGGGGATGAAATCTTATAATGCGCTGCTGGAAACCATCCTAATTATATCAATTAATACATTTAAAATAGTCTAAGAACTATTTAAAATACATTAGTAATATCAAGTAGTATATAAGTTATCATCTTGGAGTAAGATGGAGTAATATAGAGAGGTACCTTTGCGAAACATACAAAAGTACTCTCTACTGACACGGTGACAGTTTCGTCACTCAAAAGTCGCCGGCCAGTGGAACTGAAAAGTCACCCTGATGTCACGGCGCTGCGTGCGCGGACCTCCATACACTACAATAGATTGGAGATGGTGACGAAACTGTTGCCGTGACAAGTCACCTGCGCGCGCCTGACCCCAGAGTATCTACCACTCTGGAACGTGCCGCAAATATACTTTTTATTATTTTGAATGAATTAAATGTGTTATCACACCTATTGATTAAAGGTATTGGCGCACGCCGGATTTGAAGCGGCGATCTTTGGATTCGTAGTCGAGCGTCTTACCACTCGACTATGGAGGTTTTATTAATATCAATTGACACTGTTAGTTCGTAAATGCAAATTAACTGACAACTCTAACCAACCTAAATACCAAACTAATAAACTCCAATCAGTTTTTAATGCTGCAGCAAGGCTTATCACCGGGGTATCTAAATATTCGCATATTTCAGAGCACCTTCGGAACCTTCACTGGCTCGAGTGCACTGAAAGAATCCAGTACAAGTTGTGCTGGATGGTGTTTAAATCCCTTAACGAAATGGCCCCACTGTACATCACCGAACTATGCGTTCCAGAAAACATTCTTCTAAAGCAGTCGACTCTTAGATCAGCAACGTCATCGGCTATCGGAAGGCTGATAGAACCCAAACGCAACCCAAATACTAAGTTCGGAGATCGCGCTGCAGGAGTATCGGGGCCGAAGGCTCGGAATCAACTCCCTCCGGAACTAAGATGTATAACGAGCCCAACAGAATTTCGGTCCAAACTGAAAACTTACCTTTTCAGACTCTCGTATCCTTAAATTCATTAAAAGAATCTCAACATAATCTGTCTCTCGACGAATCACCTTTAGATATACTAATTTTAACAAAAATCCTGTACTGTACGACAAATTCAGAAAGTTTTTTTTTTTATTTCGCTCCCGTGCCTCAAATCGAAAAAACATATATATATATATATATATATATATATATATATATATATATAAGAATCATAATTATAATTTTAAGTTAATAAGTGTGCCTATCTGATGGGACCTGCCAGGTAAGTATGTTCCTGTATATTTTCTTATTTAAACTAGGAATTAACATGTAATAATAAAAAATAAGATTTGTACAGCGTCCTTGAGGTGAATTTTCACAAAAACGGCGCTATACAAATCATCCAAATATCATTATTATTATTAACTCGATTTGAAAAACGGGCGTCCAACTCAACGGCAATGAAAAATATCGTCATTTTGGAAATTTCACGAGTTTGGTCTCAGCTGTTCCCGGGAACTTTTATATGGCCCGGCCAATGGTCCTGAGGTACTAGAACATGTGGGCCTTTGTTCTTTGGACGTCTTTACAGTATGGCGCAAAGGCAAAGTGGCACAAGTCAATTAGTCTCGACCTCAGAGCAAGAATATATGGAGAGGGACTCAGAGTAAGAATCTAATGGAGGGATAGCTAATTTGTTTTACCCAACCCATCCGACATTGTAATAAATCACTTTTTTCGAGTTTTTACGTCGTACACCATGAGAGAGAAAGAGACGACAAATTTCTAGGACCGCTTCTATATACTGTCGCAATGATCTTAAGGTGCTGGTTAACGGCGGGACTCCGCCCACATTTTTTATTATGCCACTAAACTTGACACAACTTAACTGTTTTTTTAGGTTAGATGCTATATTCTTGTTGATAAAAATACTGTGAAAAAGTGGCCATACGAATACACAAAAACATTATGTCGATATGTGATATGAATGGATGTATAAATACCGTAGCCTTAAACTTAGCCACGACCAGGTGCGCCGAGTCATGCTAAAATCATCAAAAACAAGTCCAAAACTGACTTCACTGCCTTGACTTGGGCTACCTCTAGTATACTCTAAGGAGAGAGAGCTAAATATTTTTACCCAACCTATACAAATTTGCGATAAATCACTTTCTCCGGGTTTTCACGTAGTAAACCGTGAGAGAGAAAGAGACAAGACAAGTTGTCACATAATATCGCACCACTTTTAGTTATGTAAGCATGTTTACCGTCTCCCGCGTCTCCGGCGACTCCGCCCACTACGTTTTGCTATGCGACATATCTAACGGTTTTGTAGGTTATATCCTTGAAGTAAGAATATATATGGAGAGAGAGTTAAATTTTTTTACCCTGCCTGTACAAATTTGCGATAAATCACTTTCTTCGGGTTTTTACGTCGTATACCGTGAGAGAGGAAGAGACAATAAAAGTCCTCACATAATATTGCAGCACTTCTAAGTATGTAAGGATGTTCTCCGTCGCATACCATGAGAGAGAAAGAGATAAGAAAAGTCTTGAAATAATATCGCAGCGCTTCTAAGTATGTAAGGATGCTGTGAATATATACCGTGAAAGAGAAAGAGACAAGAAAAGTCGTCACATAATATGGCAGCCCTTCTAAGTATGTAAAGATGCTGTGAATGTATACCATTAGAGAGAATGAGATAAGAAAAGTTGTCACATAATATCGCAGCTCTTCTAAGTATGTAAGGATGCTGTGAATGTATACCGTGAAAGAGAAAGAGACAAGAAAAGTCGTCACATAATATCGCAGCACTTCTAAGTATGTAAGGATGTTCTCTGTCCGCGCTAACTTCGCATCATCGAATCGCATAACTTACGTCAACGGATTTTGAGATTATTTCCTATATTTGTGTTGATTAAAATACTTGCAGTGGTTATACAAATAAATCAAACATGATGGTGATATGCGCTATGCGTGAATGTTCAAATAAGACCAAACAAAGATTATAAAACATCACTTTTCAGAGGTATTTCAACAGTTTTAAATATTTTTGACCGAACTTTAAATTTTCACATTTTGAATGATATAAAGACATAAAATCAACAAAAAGCTTCCATCATTATTTAGGCAAACCTTCTGTTATTAGTGTTTGTGTGATATTTTTACTTTATAAATCATTTTGATGGTGTATTGATATTGTTTTGTTTAATGTGTTCAAATATGATTATTAAAAATGTCCGAATTCCATGTGGGTGGTAACTAATAGGCTATCCAACATTCTTAAATATATATTTGTCTCTTTCTATTGAGTCAGTATAAAGTCAACATTACTGACTACTCTGTTTCGCAAAGGTACCTCTCCAAGTCCTCCAAGGTTGGGACTTGCATTAAAATAAATATATATATATATTTTAGACCTACATAATTTTTTTTAAATTCTGACATAGCCCACTCGCTTCCTCAGTTTTCACACACATGGATACCTCAGGACTAATCCAGGTAGACTCACGCCACTAGGGTAGGTAGGTAGGTTCTGCCCAGATAAAAGCAGCTGTTTTCTGACGGCCCGTTGTGTCGCTGTCAGCTGGATGCCAGCCAATCACCTTTAGGTAGCCCGTAGGGGGGGGTGGGGTTTTTTCAAGATGTATTTTTCCAAGGTATCAGCTGCTGGGCTGGATGTTGACAAGCTACCCGTTTACTTATCTGTTGGTGTTTGAAAACATATATTTTTTAATGGCAAACTGTAGATTTGTATTTTTTTAAACTATGATTCTCTTTATTATCTCTGTGCATTATAATGAGACTACCGCAGGGGTAGGCAGAGAGGATAGACCGCCATGCAACCCAGTCTCCGTACATACTCTTTGCTTTATTCACATCCATACCCACTCTTCTGTTATTCTGACTCTTGACACGACCCGACTTCTTACCACCGTTCAGAATATAAACGTCGCTTGAAATGGCTTTAGCTGTGTTAAGTGATGAGATCTGAATATCCAGGTACTTTGCGAGCTTCCTCTTCCCCATCTCCTTCCTCTTCCTTCATACTTGGAGTATCTACCACTCTGGAACGTGCCGCAAATATAATAATAATATTTGGATGATTTGTATAGCGCCGTTCTTGTGAAAAATCACCTCAAGGGCGCTGTACAGATCTTATTTTATATTATTACATATTAATTCCTAATTGAAATAAGAAAATATACAGGAACATACTTACCTGGCAGGTCCCATCAGATAGACACACTTATTAACTTAAAATTATAATTACGATTCTTTAAATATATATATTTATTTATTTTCGATTTAGGGCATGGGAGCGAAATTAAAAAAAATGGACTTTCTGAATTTGTCGTACAGTACAGGATTTGGTTAAAATTTGTATATCTAAAGGTGATTCGTCGAGAGACAGATTATGTTGAGATTCTTTTAATGAATTTAAGGATATGAGAGTCTGAAAAGGTAAGTTTTCAGTTTGGACCGACATTCTGTTGGGCTCGTTATACACCTTAGTTCCGGAGGGAGTTGATTCCAAGCCTTCGGCCCCGATACTCCTGCAGCGCGATCTCCAAACTTAGTATTTGGATTGCGTTTGGGTTCTATCAGCCTTCCGGTAGCCGATGACGTTGCTGATCTAAGACTCGACTGCCTTAGAAGAGTGTCAATTTAATTTATTTGATTTTATTAAAGCCTTAAAAGCTTTTACATAAAATACATTTTAGTTAAATAAACTAACTAACTTTTTTTTACGTCAATACCGCACTAGAGTCTCAACTGCTCCCAACCGTCTAGAGCCAGTGAGACAACAGAAATCAATTTGTCACACACGGAATCTTCCAATCCGCTGAGTTTTCCGTTCTTTCTGGTGTTCCCCAAGGGTCAATCTTAGGTCCACTTCTCTTTTCTATTTTTATTAATGATATTGCCGAAGTCATTCGTTTTTCTCGCTTTCTCCTTTTTGCAGATGACCTTAAAATATTTCTACAAATAAGAAGTATTAAGGATTGCCTGCTTCTTCAAGCTGACGTCGATAACATTTCTGAATGGAGTCGACAAAACCAGCTTCATTTCAATATCTCGAAATGTGTAGTCCTTTCTTTTACCAGAGCATTTAGTCTCACCTACCACAGGTACACTATGCTCGATCATAATCTCAAACGCGTTTCCACTATAAAGGATCTTGGGATTGTGTACGAAAGTAAGCTTGCATTTCGTGTTCAAATCGAAGCGGTGTGCCAGTCGGCATTGAAAATGTTAGGGTTTGTTCTCAGAACTGTCAGAGTTTTTAGGGATACCCGAACTCTGAGAACACTCTACTTCTCTTTGGTCCGCAGTAGGCTGGAGAGTGGTTCAATTATTTGGAATCCTCATGAGGTGGGGCACTCCCTCATCTTGGAGAGGGTCCAGAAAAAGTTCCTGAGATTTCTATACATGAGGGAGTACGGCCACTACCCGTGGCTCTACCCAACGAACTTTCTCCTGGGCACGCTCGGACTTCACTCCTTACAGCTCAGGAGAGAGGGGTATGCCGCCACCCACTTCTTCAGACTGCTGCGGGGCTATATTGTAAACCCTGCTATTTTGGAGCGCGTAAGTCTCTATGCTCCTGATGACTATCTAAGACAGCGTCTTCATAGATTATTCTATCTTCCTGCCTGTAGGACCAACCTGCCAAAGGTTCTGCCGGTGGGGAGGAGTATTTTTCTCCTGAACAAAATCTCTTTCGATATCGACTTATTTCACGTCAGTGAGGAGAGATTCAGAAGTGAAATCCTATTGATTCTTGAAAGAGTTTCTGCTCATTGACCTGATCATCACCACTGCCTGAAATTTTATTTTTCTTACTACAGTATGTATATGGTACTATAATTTGTAATTATTTTGTAAAAATTTTAATTTATTTCTTATATGCATTAAATTTAAAAAGTTTGTCATGTAAAAGAAATTTAATAAAAAAATATTATTTTTATTATCCCCAAATAGGGTATGTCGCGAGGCTAAAAATACTGGGGAGGGGAAGGAGATGTGGAAGGGGAAGGTTGGGAAGTATCTGGCTATTCCTTGAAGGAACAATATATGGAGGGATAGCTAATTTGTTTTACCCAACCCATCCGAAATTGTAATAAATCACTTTTTCCGAGTTTTTACATCGTACACCATGAGAGAAAAAGAGACAACAAATTTCTTGGAGCGCTTCTATATACTGTCGCAATGATCTTAAGCTGGTTATTTTCGCTGGTTAACGGCGGGACTCCGCCCACATTTTTTATTTTGCCACTAAACTTGACACAACTAAACGGTTTTTTAGGTTAGATGCTATATTTTTGTTGATAAAAATACTGTGAAAAAGTGGCTATACGAATACACAAAAACATTATGTCGATGTGTGATATGAATGGATGTATAAATACCGTAGCCTTAGTCTTAGCCACGCCCATTTGCGCCGAGTCATGTTAAAATCATCAAAAACAAGTCCAAAACTGACTTCACTGCCTTGGCTTGGGCTACCTCTTGTATACTCTAAGGGCTATTCAGATCTGATTACCAAACACGGCTAAAGCCATTTCAATGAACGTTTTAATTCTGAATGGTGGTCTTTCACCTGGGCGATACTAAGAGTATCTACTACTCTGGAACGTGCCGCAAATATACTATATTTGATTTTTTATGAATTAAATGTGTTTCACTAGTCAAAAACTTTGCAAATTATTTTAGCGTCTTACTTGCAGTCGTCAGCTGTTGAACAAAGTTCCCATGCGTGCCGTAGTGTGCGTGTTAAAGGGCATTTCGGGCCGGTGTGCGTGACTTTACCTGTGTACTGGATACCTGGATACGATGTCAACATGCCGTCGGCCTTTCGGGCAGGGGTCGTCAAGTTTAGCGATAGCCGCGTCGTTTTATTATTGTACTTGTCCAACATAACCGTACACACTCTTCCGTTGATTCGCTCGATCGTGCCATGTTTAAAAATGTTCAAAATTATGGTGAATACCGCCCAAGCGTCCCAACCTTAGAGTACATAGAGTAGTATCTATCCAAGGCAGTGAAGTCAGTTTTGGACTTGTTTTTGATGATTTTAACATGACTCGGCGCACCTGGGCGTGGCTAAGACTAAGGCTACGGTATTTATACATCCATTCATATGACATATCGACATAATGTTTTTGTGTATTCGTATAGCCACTTTTTCACAGTATTTTTATCAAAAAAAAATATAGCATCTAACCTTAAAAACCGTTAAGTTGTGTCAAGTTTAGTGGCATAATAAAAAATGTGGGCGGAGTCCCGAAAGTGTTACTTCAAGGAACCAGCACCTTAAGATCATTATGACAGTATATAGAAGCGGGCCAAGAAATTTGTTGTCTCTTTTTCTCTCATGGTGTACGCCGTAAAAGCCCGGAGAAAGTGATTTATCGCAAATCTGTATAGGTTGGGTAAAAATAATTAGCTCTCCCTCCATATATTGTTGCTTCAAGGTCCCAACTGTTCCCAACCGTCCAGAGCCAGCGAGACTATGGCATGCCTATTGGAGTATGTTGTGAGGCTAAATGTAGTGATTAGGGGAAGGAGATGTGGAAGAGGAAGGTTGGGAAGTACCTGGCTATTCAGATCTGGTCACCAAAGACGGATAGAACCATTTCAAGCAACAGCGTTTTGATTCTGAATGGTGGTCTTTCACCAGGGCGATACTTGGAGTATCTATGCAAAAAAAAAAGAATAAAAATATATATATATATATATATATGCTTTTATTATTTAATCGAATTACTTTTCTTCAATGTTATTTTTTATATATTTAAGTAACTATCCATATTGTGGAACATTGATATAATTTCTATATATATGTAAACTTTTTTTTCTTATTTTGTAAATAAATTTAAAAATATATATATATTTTTTTTATATATATTTTTATATATATATATATATATATATATATATATATATATATATATATATATATATATATATATATAAAAAGTTAAAAAAAAAAATCTACCACTGTGAAACGTGCCGCAAATATACTATATATTATTTTATATAAATTAAATGTGTTGTGACACATATTGATGGAATAAAAGTTATTGGTTTGAACCCGCAACCTCTAGATTCGTAGTCGAGCGTCTTACCACCCCACCACGGAGGCCGTCTTTCTCGTCATCTTCGAGCGTCCCTGACTTCTTCTTCCATTCACTTTCGCGAGTTAACTTTTATTAGTTTTTAATAAAATGAATGCGTTGATGGAAACACAATATTTATTCAAAGTAGAAAAACAGTACAAGTGAGATTAATTACAATTTTCAAATGGAGAATCTACAACAAACTAGACACGTAGTCTCTTTAACTGAAGGTCGTAGATTAACGTCTTGTGGGATGTTGCGGTCCCTTTTATAAGTGATATCGTTGCTGGAGTCGTGCGCAGTCCACCTCCGGGTCCATTGTAGATGATAGTGTATTCGGTGTCGTTGACACGGCTAGATAAGATGCAGAGGCGGATTCATGTTATCTTAGGGTCGGGGGCAGCCTATGGTAGGTAACACGCGTCATACTTCCACACTCTTCGGTCATTCGCGCTTTTTATTTATTTTTATTGAATACCGCACAAGAGTCCCAACTGCTCCCGACCGTCTAGAGCCAGTGAGACTACGGCATCCCCGATAGGGGTATGTTGTGAGGCTGAAGGTAGAGGGGAGGGGAAGGAGATGGGGAAGAGTAAGGCTGGTAAGTACCTCGCCATTCAGATCTGGTCACCAAACATGGCACGATCCATTTCAGTTATCTACCACTCTGAAACGTTACATGCCCAAACCATCTAAGCGTCCCTTTCTTGATTCTATTCACCATGCCTACACCAGCCTTGCGTTCTTTCCGGATATTCACATTTGTAACACGGTCTTTCATAGTTTTACCGCACATACGCCTCAGGGATCTCATTTCTACAGCATTCAGTCTATTTTCATTCTTCCTCCGCCAGTTCCACGCCTCACTGCCTTAAATCAGGGTTGATAAATTTTATTCAATTAATATATATAATTTCGCATTTAATTCTTGTGAAAGACAGAAATCTGCAATCGAAACGTTGCTTGAAAGGGCTTTAGCCGTGCTGGGTGCCTTCCCATCGCTAGATCTCTGGCTGGCCAGGCGCAGTCGCTGAAGGACGCCGTTCGGACCGCGACCCCTCCATTCAAAACCTGCAACTTGTGTAGCGATCTGTTTACGACGGGGATTGCACTTTGCAGGGATGGCCAACCGTGCGCCGTTACTTTTTATTTATTTATTCTTGTTGAAATATAATTTAAAAAAACAAGGGTTTTGGTCCATGTCTGTCTCACTAGGATAATACTGTGTCGAGACAGATGTAGTGTACATACATTATATTATATTAAATGTAAATATTATTAATTATTAATAAAAATTAAATAAAAAAATAATAAAAAGGAAAAAGAATAAAATAAATGAAAGATGAAACGAAATGAAAATTAGATCGAATTTATTACATGAAGGTTGCATTATACGAGGCCTGTTCAAAAGACAAGGTGAATTTTGAATTTTCGCGGGCTGTGTACACTATCGATTTTTTTTTGTTATGTTGGTACACGTATGTTTATCATATGTTAGCATTATCAGCCATTTTGGATTAGTGGTTTGTTTTTGACAACTGGAAGGGTTAGTCACGTTTTTGTGTGTTCTTCGATTTTTTACTTTTGAAAAAAATGGATCAAAGAATATGTATTAAATTTTGCGTTAAAAATGGAATAAAGTGCTCCGACGCACTTAAAATGTTGACTGTGGCATTCGGCGAGTCTACTTTGTCTCAAAAAAGTGTTTATAAGTGGTACAAGCGCTTTACAGAAGGCCGAGAAGATGTTAATGACGATGAGCGTCCTGGAGTTGTGGAAAAACAAATCATGGATTTTATTCTTTGATCCATTTTTTTCAAAAGTAAAAAATCGAAGAACACACAAAAACGTGACTAACCTTCCCAGTTGTCAAAAACAAACCACTAATCCAAAATGGCTTATAATGCTAACATATGATAAACATATGTGTACCAACATACCAAAATAAAATCGATAATCGAATGTACACAGCCCACGAAAATTCAAAATTCACCTTTTCTTTTGAATAGGCCTCGTATGTACGTACATTCTGCCAAAATATTTTTTTACACTTAATTGTATTAATTATGCCTTTTAATCTGAAATAAAGAAAAAATAAACATTTGCTGTAAAATATTTGGTCTACGAGAGCTATATATTTTATTATTTTTACCCAACCTATACAAACTTGCGATAAGTCACTTTCTCTGGGTTTTTACGTCGTACACCATGAGAGAGAAAGAAACAACGAATATAATACACCGCTTCTATGTACTGTCGCGATGATCTTAGTCTCCTGGGTCACCGCGGGACTCCGCCCACATTTTTTATTATGCCACTAAACCTGACACAACTAAACGGTTTTTTAGATTATATGCTATATTTTTGTTGATATCAATACTGGCCTCCGTGGTCGAGTGGTAAGACGGTCGACTACGAATCCAAAGGTCGCAGGTTCAAACCCGGCGTGCGCCAATAACTTTTATTTAATCAATATGTGTCATAACACATTTAATTCATATAAAAATAATAAAAAGTATATTTGCGGCACGTTCCAGAGTGGTAGATACTCCAAGTATCGCTCTGGTGAAAGACCACCATTCAGAATCGAAAAGTTACTTGAAATGGCTTTAGCCGTGTTTGGTGACCAGATCTGAATAGCCAGATACTTTCCAACCTTCCTCTTCCCCATCTCCTTCCCCTCCCCACTACTTTCAGCATCACAACATACCCTATTTGGGGATGCCATAGTCTGACTGGCTCTAGACGGTTGGGAGCAGTTGACTCTTGTGCGGTATTCATATAAAAAAAATAAAAAAGTTGTTATACGAATAAACAAAAACATAACGTCGATATGTGCTATGAATGGTTGTATAAATACCCTAGCCTTAGTGTTAGCCACGCCCAGGTCCGCCGAGTCAGGTAAAAATCATCAAAAACTGACTACACTGCCTTGGATAGATACCACTCTATATACTCTAAGAGGTGAACTATCACAAAATTGTGCTGTATAATTCACTGTTATTATTTTTTTTAAATGTTGCGAAAACCAATGGTTTTTGCCCCTGCTTTTCCCCCTCTTATATTTACAGCCAACTAGACTGGCCGTAGTACGCCGTACGCCATTCCGATTCACTCACAGGGTCCCCCCTCCAGTAGAGTCCCGGCCGCATCCACGAGCTAACGTGTGTCGCATCTCCGCCGTGGAGGTCGCTTCGATATTACAATCATCAGAATAATAATAATTCACCGCTACAAGTCGTGACTAACAATATTCGTGTACAATTATTAACTAACCGGAAATTCGACTTAAGTGATCCGTTTATTAAAAAAAAATCGTGCGCAGTTTTACGAAAGCGTTTTGAAATTGTGTGAATTTCGACCGAATTGTAACAATAATTTATTTTGTGTTTTTAAAAATAGTTAAAAAATAATTTATTTTCGTTTTGACGTAATTATTTTTGGGCTCATTGTGATTGCCGGATACCCTCTTAGGTTTCTGTTTCCGGTGCCAACAGGAAGTTAAATTGTACTCCCCCCATATCGATTGTTTCCGGTAGAGCAGCTGTGCTTTTGGAATTAACACGTGTGCCAAACAAAAACCAAAAATTTAACAATAAAACATTTTTTTTTTTTAGTTCATCACTGATTTAAAAAATCAACTCGCTTTATAAAATGAAAAACTTTTGTTGATGAATTTAGATTTGGTGGTTTCGGTGTGCTAGTGTCTTCTTGGGGTGTTTGGTCCGGGTGGTGTGGTGTTCCGATGGGAATGTCTGGGTGTGTGGGCATGGTGAACGCGGGGGCCCCCTCGGGCTGTCGGTGCGCCGAGTGCCCCCGGGGCGCCCTGGCCCACAAGCCACACAAGCGCTCCAAGATGAACGTGCTGAAGAATATCAAAAAGAAGATGGGCATCGGTATGTTCGCCATTTATGAACAAATGTTTTTTTTCTGCTTTAAATTCAATTTTCCTGTGATAACCCCATCTAATGCTTCTTTACCTAATACCAACTGTTCTTTACTATGTCATTCTCAAATACCAATTCTTCTTTGATAATGTTTTCACTTTATACCTACTCTTTAATTATAGCGTAATCTAATATCATCTCTCCTCTAATGATAAACTCGCATAAAACAATTTCTTCTTTACTACAATGATAACCAAATCTGATCAAATATCAACCGTTCTTTACTGTCTAATGATGAGTTGATAAGCTACCCTAATACCAACACATTCTTTACTCTTTAATGATAACCTCATCCAATACCAACACTTTCTTTACTCTTTAATGTTAACCTCATCCAATACCAACACTTTCTTAACTCTTTAACGATAACCCTATCCAATACCAACACTTTCTTTACTCTTTAATGATAAACTCATCCAATACCAACACTTTCTTTACTCTTTAATGATAACCTCATCCAATACCAACACTTTCTTAACTCTTTAACGATAACCCTATCCAATACCAACACTTTCTTTACTCTTTAATGATAACCTCATCCAATACCAACACTTTCTTTACTCTTTAATGATAACCTCATCCAATACCAACACTTTCTTAACTCTTTAACGATAACCCTATCCAATACCAACACTTTCTTTACTCTTTAATGATAACCTCATCCAATACCAACACTTTCTTTACTCTTTAACGATAACCTTATCCAATACCAACACTTTATTAACTCTTTAACGATAACCCTATCCGATTCCAACACTTTCTTTACTCTTTAATGATAACCTCATCCAATACCAACACTTTCTTCACTCTTTAATGATAACCTCATCCAACTCCAACACTTTCTTTACTCTTTAGTGATAACGTCATCCAATACCAACACTTTATTAACTCTTTAATGATAACCTCATCCAATACAAACACTTTTTTAACTCTTTAACGATAACCCTATCCAATACCAACACTTTCTTTACTCTTTAATGATCACCTCATCCAATACCAACACTTTCGTTACTCTTTAATGATAACCTCATCCAACTCCAACACTTCTTTACTCTTTAATGTTAACCTGAAAAACAAACTGTTCTTTACTCTTTAATGTTAACCTGAAAAACAAACTGTTCTTTACACTTGTAAAATAAACAAACCTACCTAACAGACAGATGATAATTAACAAACAATAAATCATTTCCTTTGTGAGTACACACGTACGTACGAGTTTAAACTTTTCAAATCCATTCCTGTCTAATAAAGTACCTACCTATAGTGTATTTCAACAGACAATATTCTATATTTGAAACGGGTGGATTAAATCAACTCATATTTTTTATTGGTAACACAAGTTGTACAAAATAAAATATAACGCATTTCTACAAAATAACACACAAAATGAAAACATATTTATAACTCGTTCACATATATTAAACTTATATAATCAAATACCAACACTTCTCCACTCGTCGCATTCAACCTGACCTAACCCACAGTCACGCAATAGGTGTAATCGCCGTAGAGGCAGGCAGAGAAGATACAACACCACACATCTCCATCAGATGTTCCCACGCGCTCGTTTTTCCGCTATTCTCAGCAAACGTCTTCTGTTCGATCGTTTCGATATGGCCAGGTTTCTTCAGACTTGTACATTATTTAATTGATCCGGACACCGGAGAGACGAGCGGGAGAGAGTGCGCTGCGGGCGTGTCCGCGTGCCCGGAGTAAGGCCAATTTTTCCTTACTTCAGGTGGAATCGATCAAATGTCGAAGTCGTTTCTCGAACCGATGATGGATTTCGTTGGCGTAGTAGGCGAAACATGGATGGAGAGGTGCCTTTGCGAAACAGTGTAGTCAGGACGATATACTTTATATTGACTCGATAGAAAGAGACTAAGAAATATTAAAGGATGTTGGATAGCCTATTAGTTACCGCCCACATGGAATTCGGACATTTTTAATAAACACATTAAACAATACAATATCAATACACCATTAAAATGATTTATAAAGTCAAAATATCACACAAACATTAATAACAGAAGGTTTGCCTAAATAATGATGGAAGCTTTTTGTTGATTTTATGTCTTTATATCATTAAAAATGAGAAAAGTCTAAAGTTAGGTTAAAAATATTTAAAACTGTTGAAATACCTCTGAAAAGTGATGTTTTATAATCTTTGTTTGGTCTTATTTGAACATTCACGCATAGCACATATCACCATCATGTTAGATTTATTTGTATAACCACTGCAAGTATTTTAATCAACACAAATATAGGAAATAACCTCAAAATCCGTTGACGTAAGTTATGCGGCTCGATGATGCGAAGATAGCGTGGAGGGAGAACATCTTTACATACTTAGAAGTGCTGTCATATTATGTGACGACTTTTCTCGTCTCTTTCTCTCTCATGGTGTACGACGTAAAAACCCGGAGAAAGTGATCTATCGCAAATTTGTATAGGCTGGGTAAAAATATATTTAGTTCTCTCTCCATGTATATTCTTACTGCAAGAGTCGAAAGGTTTTAAGTAAAATGGCGAAATTAGTTTTCTTCAAACTGGGTGAATGTAGCACTTCTAGGGATTGCCTGTCCAGTGGATCCGGGTCTCCGTGAGACTGGTCCTATGCCTTTGGGATGACGCGGAATCCTCTCTCCGCGTTTTCTTTGTGTATTTCTTCACCACGGCCGAGTCGGTCGGTTACTTGTGACGTCACATATTTTCCCACGGTACAGAAGTACAGATCGGAAGGTCCGAACTGCAGAACGGCGTGTCTACGTCAGCCCGGCGTACAAATCAAAGATGAAATGAGCAGTTTTGTACAGTTGTAATTACGGAATGTTTTCTTTTTTATAGTGAATACCGCACAAGAGTCCCAACCGTCTAGAGCCAGTGAGGCTATGGCATCCCCAATCGGGGTATGTTGTGAGGCTGAAGGTAGTGGGGAGGGGAAGGAGATGGGGAAGATGAAGGTTTAGAGCCAGTGAGACTATGGCATCCCCAATCGGGGTATGTTGTGAGGCTGAAGGTAGTGGGGAGGGGAAGGAGATGGGAAAGATGAAGGTTTAGAGCCAGTGAGACTATGGCATCCCCAATCGGGGTATGTTGTGAGGCTGAAGGTAGTGGGGAGGGGAAGGAGATGGGGAAGATGAAGGTTTAGAGCCAGTGAGACTATGGCATCCCCAATCGGGGTATGTTGTGAGGCTGAAGGTAGCGGGGAGGGGAAGGAGATAGGAAAGATGAAGGTTCGGAAGGTTTAGCGCCAGTGAGACTTGGGGTAACAATGTATGGAGAGAGAGAGCTAATTATTTTTACCCAACCTATACAAACTTGCGATGAATCACTTTCTCCGGGTTTTACGTCGTACACCATGAGAGAGAAAGAGACAGCAAATATAATACGCCGCTTCTTTGTACTGTCGCGATGTTCTTAAGGTCCTGGTTCACCGCGGGACTCCGCCCACAATTTTTATTATGCCACTAAACTTGACACAACTAAACGGTTTTTTAGGTTATATGCTATATTTTTGTTGATGACAATACTGCGAAAAAGTGGTTATACGATTCATAACACATTTCGTCGACATGTGATATGAATGGATGTATAAATACCCTAGCTCTAGTCTTAGCCACGCCCAGGTCTGCCGAGTCAGGTAAAAATCATAAAAAAACTGACTACACTGCCTTGGATAGGTACCACTCTATGTACTCTAAGCAGTGAGACTATGCCATCCCTAATTGGGGTATTTTGTGAGGCTGAAGGTCATGGGGAGGGGAAGGAGATGGGGAAAAGTAAGGTTGGGGAGTAATGAACTTTGCTTGAAATGGCTTAAGCCGTGTTTGACGACCAGATCTGAATAGCCAGGTACTTCTCGATTTTCCTCTTCTCCATCTCATTCCCCTCCTCACCACCTTAAACCTCACAGCATGCCCCAGTTGGGATGCCATAGTCTCATCTCCGTTATAATATATATGTGCAGTTTTATTTTGAGTTTGGCTTTTTATTTCGACCGTTACGAATGATAAATTGATGGAAAGAGAGAAGGCGAGGACTGACGGATTATCCGCTCGCGGCGACCTGAAGCGCGGATAATCGAGAGTGCCAGTTTTAAAATAGTATTGTTGAAATAGCGTTACATTTATACAGCGCAATTTTTGTCGCATTTCACCCCGAACGCGCTTATTTTGTTCGCATCGTTTTTTTTTAAATGTGGAAGTACGAAGCGTGGAAGGGAATGAGACGGGGAAGAGGAGGGTTGGGGAGTGTCTGGCTGTACAGGTACTCGATACCTGTCTGTTTTGTGTGGTGATATTTCACCAGGGCGATACTGAGAGCGTTCCGCAAATAAACTACGACTTATTTTTCTATCTACGCATTATGACTAAACTAACTAACTAACTAACCATCACGCCATCATCGGGTAGGCAGAGAAGACAGACCGCCTCTTACACCGTTTGTCTTGAGCAATTGTTATTTGTGTTTGAATCAGAACTAGTTTTATTTGACAAATATTTATTGGCTAATTAACCATCACGCCGTTTCCCCGCAGGGTTAGGCAGAGAGAACGGGCCGCCATATAACTCTGTCTCGGCACACACTACTGGCTTCATTCACATTCATGCATCGTCTCATACATACTCTTGTGTTATTCTGACTCTTGACATGGCCCGACTCAAGTATTTGATTCACTCGATCCTGTCTTTCTCGGGCGTCCTCGACTTTTTTCTTCCATTCACTTTCGCGTCGTATATTCTTTCCACACCCCTTTCATCGTTCATTCGCTCTACATGCCCAAACCGTCATAGTCACGTGATGGTTAGTTAGTTAGTTAATAATATAAATAAAATCATCGGGTTAGTAGTTGAGTGGACAAACGCGTCGGATTCCCACCCGGGCGTCGTCGCGGGTTCAATTCCTCTGCTGGCTAAGTCCTCCATCACTGCAAGAGCATAATTTTCGCTTATTATGATGATAGTAAGAGTTTTTCAAATATTCATTTTTTATAATTTTTTTTATATGAATATCGCACTAGGGTCCCAACTGCTCCCAACCGTTAGAGCCAGTGAGTATGTTGTGAGGCTGAAGGTAGTGGGGAGAGGAAGGAGATGGGGAAGGGGAAGGTTGGAAAGTACCTGGCTATTCAGATCTGGTCACCAAACACGATGGCTAAAGCCATTTCAAGCAACGTTTCGATTTTGAATGGTGGTCTTTCACCAGGGCGATACTTAGAGTATCTACCACTCTGAAATATTCGTAACACTGGAAATTTCGTCTTTCGAACCCACGACCTTTGAATGCAGAGTCAAATATCTTAACTGTTCGATCATTCATGATTTTCTAGCGCGATTCACAAAAAAAAAACATTAATTTAAAATTAGAGAAGGAAAAATAGAGTAGCATTTCAAATTATAACAAAGGGTCAGAGATGAAGAGACAGACAATATGAAATGAAATAAATTCTTAGAAACAAAGAACATCTTAGATGTTTAAAGGCTGATTCATACCAACGTCCGGTTCCGCTCAGTGCCGATATTGTTCCGCAAGAAAACTTATTGATATGGTATGAATATCAATCAAGGAGTATGTGCCAAGACAAATTTGTGTGGCAGTATATCCTTCTGCCCACCCTTGTGATATTTAACTACTTATTTAGTTAAATAATTATTTTGAAGTGTAAAAATACTTACAACGCAGTGAACTTAATGTGAACTATTTTGTTCTGGCTTTTGATTCTTTCGAAAAGCGTCTTCACAGCTGTCGTTGGGGCGATTGTGAAACTCGCCACGCGAATAGAAGATGTGGGGCGTTCTTTCGCAGCCGGGAAGTTGGTTCAACTCTACGGTTAATTTTAACTGCGGCCCTATTATTAGCACAGAGTCGAGCGCATACTTCGGATCGGACTCGACAGGCACCCGAGTGTCGCAACCGGTCGCTTTGAATTTAATAATAATAATAATAACAGTGAACTTATATAGCGCAGTTTTGTGATATTTCACCTCAAGTGCGCTTCATGCTAAATTAATTATGCCAATAAGATACTAAATTAATTGCAATCAAGAATGTTCTATGCTTAGTCCAATTTTCAAAATTAAATACCTCGGTTTACATATAGATCAACATTTTAAATGGAATTACATATAAGTGAACTTGTTAAACGAATTAGGAAATGCATTTATATTTTCATAAGGCTTAGAAATATTCTTAGACTAGAAAACCTTAAAAGAGTGTATTATACAATTGTTCAATCTATATTACAATTTGGTATAATTGGCTGGGGAGGGACCAGTAATCCACTTAAAATAATTCAAAGATTGATAATTAAGGTAATCTTAAAAAAACCATCAACATTTTCTACTGAAACCCTTTTTACAATATTCAATGTACCTACAATAGATAAAATATATAAAAAATATTCGATTATACAAATTTATAAAGAAAGACAGCTAAAAAAATTACAACTTAATATGTCTGCTAGATATCAGAATGACATTAAAATTCCAAAATTTTACACTAAGCATTCTCAAAATACCTACCTCTATCTAGGAATAACTTACTTTAATAATCTTCCTGTAAAACTAAGAACTATAGATAATATTCATGAATTTCAGCTTAAATTGAAAAATTACATCATACAACTTTAACAGTCTTTAATAATTGTTTTTGTTATTGTAATTTATTTTTATTTGACCTTTTCCTTCTTTTTAATCTTCTTATTTCCACAAAATTTGTGTCATCATTATGTATTAATATTTATTACCATAACTGATTTTTACACACATACTTTTTTTTAAAAAAAACTTTTACCTCTATTTTTTCTTTGCTGTATTAACTACATTATTTATTATTTTAGCGTAATTTCCCTCACCAAACACAAGAACCTTGTTCTTTGTGGTGAGGAACACCTTATATGTTTATTATGAAATACACTGTGAAAATTATCAATTCTCTTAAATATTATTGTAAAAAAAAATATATATATATATAAATAAAAAAAATAAAAAATAAAAATAAAAAAGATTAACTAACAAGGAGAAAATAATTCATAGTAAGTGTACAAATTAAAACTATCTAAAATAATGATCGTTATCATAAATCATGAGAGAAAAGGTTCAGATATGGGTATAACAGTGTATGTGTCCATCAACAGATTAAAAAACAATTTACCAGGAGCTAAGGGTATAAGGGTATTTCGAATAATTCTATGGGGGGGGTGGAACGTGAGGAACTCGTACTATCTCCACCTCGGAGTAACAATATATGGAGAGAGAGCTAATTCTTTTTACCCAACCTATACAGATTTGGGATAATTCACTTTCTTAGGGTTTTTACGCCATGAGAAAGAGAGAGACGGCAAATTTTCCCAAATTATCGCACCGCTTTAAAGTATTGTAAGGACGTTCTTCGTGTCCCGCGTCTCCGTATGCGACATAAATGGACGTAAGTCGACGGGTTTTTAGGTTATGTGGTATATTTTTGTTTATTTATACTGTGAAAAAGTAATTATTTAAATAAACAAAAACATTATGCCGACATTTGCCATCAATGGATGTACAAATACTCTAGCCCTAGTCCTAGCCACGCCGAGGTCCGCCGAGTCCGGTAAAAATTATCAAAAACTGACTACACTTAACTGACTACCTTGGAGTGACAATGTATGGAGAGAGAGCTAATTCTTTTTACCCAACCTATACAGATTTGGGATAAATCACTTTCTCCGGGTTTTTATGAAGTACCTGGCTATTCAGATCTAGTCATCTAACACGGTTTTTTATTATTTTTTTATATAGTGGATACCGCACAAGAGTCTCAACTGCTCCCAACCGTCTAGAGCCAGTGAGACTATGGCATCCCCAATTGAATTACGTTATGAGGCTGTAGGTAGTGGGGAAGGGAAGGAAATGGGGAAGAGGAAGGTTAGGAAGTACCTGGCTATTCAGATCTGGTCACAAAACACGGCTTAAGCCATTTCAAGCAAGGTTTCGATTCTACATGGTGGTATTTCACCAGGGCGATACTTAGAGTATCTACCACTCCGCAAATATACTATATACTATTTTTATATTAATTAAATGTGTTATGATAGATTTTAATTAAATAAAAGTTATTTGCGCACGCCGGGTTCGAACCCGCGACCTTTGTATTCGTAGTCGAGCGTCTTACCACTCGGCCGTTATTATTCATTTTATTTCACGAACTTATTTTGTAGTTTATTGACTGCGGTGTTTAATTTTTTCATCTAGGCAGAAAGATTTCGCAAATGTTACGTCCACCTGTCGCATTCTACCTTACCTGTGTAGTAATTATAAATTATGTCAAAACGTAGCACGTTTTAAAGGTGGTTCTTCCGAGTTAATTACATCTCGAATGCGCCAACGCACACCTATAAGAAAAGGACGCATACGCGCGTACCCCCGGCATCTGCCCTTGGCTCGGGCAGCTGTTATCCAATAATACAATGCGAAGTCTATAGGAAGGCCTGAAGGGTGGTTTCACATCTGCTGAGTTTACCT
This sequence comes from Drusus annulatus, assembly GCA_022651775.1. NCBI lineage: Eukaryota > Metazoa > Arthropoda > Insecta > Trichoptera > Limnephilidae > Drusus > Drusus annulatus. The sequence continues at coordinate 60,054 of JAGWCC010000540.1, read as the reverse complement.
AAGGGTTGATCGCTTCGGTACAATCTTCCTTGTCTCATCCCCTTTCCTTACATCTCGCATCCCTCGACGAAAGCTTGGGGTTGTTTTGTTAGAATGCAAACTGTTGCCGTGTTTGTATTCTTTGGTACATTCGTTCGTATTTTAAATTCTACGCGAAAAACTAGTTTTTACCATCTACACTTAGTTTTAGAATATTTTTCTTACCCCTAAAAGTAAAAAATATATATTTGTATATATGTATAATTTAATAGAATAAAATCGATGATTTGTTTTTCCACAACTCCAGGACGCTCATCGTCATTAACATCTTCTCGGCCTTCTGTAAAGCGCTTGTACCACTTATAAACACTTTTTTGAGACAAAGTAGACTCGCCGAATGCCACAGTCAACATTTTAAGTGCGTTGGAGCACTTTATACCATTTTAACGCAAAATTTAATACATATTATTTGATCCATTTTTTTTCAAAATTAAAAAATCGAAGAACACACAAAAACGTGACTAAACTTTCCAGTTGTCAAAAACAAACCACTAATCCAAAATGGCTGATAATGCTAACATATGATAAACATATGTGTACCAACATAACAACAAAAAAAAACGATAATCGAATGTACACAGCCCGCGAAAATTCTAAATCCACCTTTTCTTTTGAAAAGGCCTCGTATGTACATAGTACAGGGTGGTAGATACTTCATGTTTCGCTCTGGTGAAAGATCACCATTCAGAATCGAAACACTGTTGCTTGAACTGGCTGTAGCCGTGTTTTGTGACCAGATCTGAATAGCCAGACACTCCCAACCTTCCTCTTCCCCACTACCTCCAGTCTCACAGCATACCCCTATTGGGGATGCCATAGTCTCACTGGCTCCAGACGGTCGGGAGCAGTCGAGACTGTAAAAAAATATACAGTATGTTGGAAAGTTTTGTTTGTGCAATGATAATAATAGAAAATTAAATCTGTACAGCGCCTTTAAGGTGATTTTTCACGAAAACCGCGCTATACAAATCATCCAAATATTATTATCATCATTAGCTAGCAGGGGGTTGAACCCTCGACGCCTGGTGAGAAGCCATAGCTTTTTACCACTCGACCAACCAACAAATCAAGAAATATTGATTATTTTTTTAGTATTCTGAATTGATCTGAATAGCCGGGCACTTCCAGACCACTTTTTTTTTATCCTTCTCGCTACTTCCAGCAACGCGACATACCCCTATTGGGGATGCCATAGTCTCACTGGTTCCGGGCAGTCAGTGGCATTTCGGACTCTTGTGCAATAAAAAAATATATATACAAGTTTGTCGTTTTTCTAAGCCAGTTAAAAATGGTCGAACGATGTTCATTTTTGCGTCTTTTGTTTATTTTTCTAGCGCGTAAGCATTATGCGTAGTTCTACTTTCGTACTTCTTCTCTAAACTAACCGCCCCCTTACTCTTCTTTCGATTCTATTCTATTCGCATCACCCTCGTGTAATTTAAAATACCTTTCGAATTCACCCCGAGGGAAAGACATCGCCGAGGGACTTAGTGCTTCGATATTAACTAAGCCAAAAGCCTTTGTACTTGGCGCATAGTTTATATACGGGAGGGAACTCGACAGATGTGCAATTTGGCACCGCCACACAGCCGGCCTGTCTTGGCAGGGTACGCAGAGAAAGTAGCACAATACTTCTTTTGTTATGTGACACCACGCGAGACACGCCGGCAGACAAAGGGGCTATGTCACGAACCGATTAGGAAAATGCATTTGGAAAAAGTGAGCTCAGAGCCCTGACGAAAAGATAACTAATAATAATAATATTTAGATGACTTGTATAGCGCCGTTTTTGTGAAAAATCACCTCAAGGGCGCTGTACAAATCTTAATTTCTACCCACCTAATATTAATTCTTAGGTTATATAAATATACAGCAACATACTTACCTGGCAGGACACAATCACCATATCATAATAACTTAAAATTTATCTGATTCTTACATATATTTTTATTTTTTAAACTAACTGACTTACCGACCATCACAACATTCTCCGCAAGGGTAGGCAGAGATGACGGACCGCCACACTACTCTGTATCAGCGAACACTCCTTGCTTCATTCGCATTCATATAAATTTGAGCAATGATTATTTGTGTTTGAATCAAAACTGCATTGCGGAATTTTAGTCTAGTTATATTTGACAAATATTTATTGACTAACTAACCACTACGCCGTTTCCCCGCAGGGGTAGGCCGAGATGATGGACCGCCATACAACTCTGTCTCGGCACACACTCCTTGCTTCATTCACATTTATACATCGTCTCATACATACTCTTCTGTTATTCTGACTCTTCACATGGCCCGACTCAAGTGTTTGTCCTTTTCGGGCGTCCCCGACTTTTTCTTCCATTTACTTTCGCGTCATTTATTCTTTTCACTCTCCTTTCTTAGTTCATTCGCTCTACATGCCCAAACCATCTAAGCGTCCCTTTATTGATTCTATTCATTGCGCTTACATCCGTCTTGTATTTTTTTCCGGATATCCACATTTTTAACACGGTCATGAGTGGTTTTAACGTACATACGCCTCAGGGATCTCATTTCTACAGTATTAAGCCTGCTTTCGTGCTTCCTCTGGCAGTTCCATGCCTCACTGCCATACATCAGGGTTGGTATAAGCACTCCATTGTGGACTGCTAGCTTCGCTTCTTTGAACATTTTTGAGTCCTTCGATAATGGAGTTTCCTGCATTCACCCTTCTTTCTAAGGTCAATCATCAGCATCGAAACTTTGCTTGAAACGACTCCGGTCGTGTTAAGTGACAAGATCTGAACAGTCGGGTGCGTCCCGACCTTCCTCTTCCCCACACAACTCCCTCACAACATACCCCAAATAAGGATTCTCGCTAAGGCGATTCAATCGAACTGACTCATCACGCACTACTTACGCCGGTGGCGGTACGGTTGAAATTGCCACTTGACGCCGTCCGCCTGTTTCGATGTTCGCAAAAAAAAGTTTTAAGCAAGTTTATTTTGTTTCGTGAAATTCGTGCTCTGAAAAAAATTGCTACACGACAGTAAAATCAAATCTCAAAAAAGGTTTGCAATTAGAAGATTTGAAACAGGTTTGAAACTTATGTATTTTTTTAACGCTTATAAAATAATGTATTTGACATTTACAAAAATACATATTTTAACAGAAACGAAAAATGAACTTTGTACAAGACCACCGATTTTATTTTAATTTTTATAAAAAACCGTCAACATAACCCCGCAGAAACATTAGTCCATTTGTGTCTGCGTCATAGAGTTATTCTCCATTGAAAATGTCGTCATTTGCGGTAGGTTTTAACTGACGATGCTCGACCCCATGTTGCGAAGGTGGTCAAGACATACTTGGAAACTTTGAAATGGGAAGTCCAACCCCACTCGCCGTATTCTCCAGACTTAATTAAACTCAGTTTAACACTGTACCCTGATGAGGCTTAGGCTAAGCGAAACCGGTCGGTCATAAAAATTAAAATTCAGTCTGTATTCTTATATAGGTCTCACCACGAGAGTTGGTGTCGGCCAATACTCACACGGATGCATAGCTTACGTACAGCGTGTCGAACTGAATGAATAGGACACGCATTTACAATATCAACATAAACACTCGCCGTCCCTTTCCCACTAGTGACAATAGGTAGGCGTAAACAAGACAAAGGGCTCTTTCTTTATGACACATCGTAAATACATCGCCACTGGAGCGTATACCGATACACAATACACCCAACGCTATGCATGTATTGTTTGTTTCATCTCTCGTTGCGCCAGCTGTACAAAGTTTTTTTTTTTTTTCAATATTTCAAACCACAAAATGATTGCTTTCTACGAAAATACATATTTTTACGTTTCAAAAATTCAATGTTCGAGTAAATAAGTAACGTGTGCCTCGTAAAACGGGTCAAAATAGTGTCAATTAAATCGCTGTTGTCTTCGGCCACCCTGTCGAAATAGAAAGAACGCGCGAGTGCTTTAGAAGTGGGGGATGTCCTCCCCTCTCTGCATGCTCCTGAGGGAATTTTTAAATTCGTCAAACGGCATGCCTTAGGGGGAAGGAGTGGTTATTTCATTGAATAATCATGTGTGAGACGCAAATCTAATAACAAAATTACACCCTCTCCATTATTCTTCCTTCCCTGTAATGTTGTATTATTTTTCAAAATATAAATTACAGTCTTCTGGAACTGCTACAGAAAACTCGACTCAATGCTCCGGACTAGTGTTGTGACCGCTCCGAAAGAACTACTTCTTGTGGCAGCAGTTCCTACTTCCTTCATTGAACAAATACATCAATTGAAGTTGGTAGTTCATTTTAGAGTTGTGACTGCTTTGTGTGAACTATCTCATTTTGCGGCAGGTCAAACTTCATAAATACTTCAATGGAAGTTAGATTACAAAGAACTACTTTAATTCACAGCAGTTCAGTTCTGAATTTGAACTTCAAATCCAAAAAATAAATACTTCAATTGCACTTCGATCTAAAGGAACGTGTTTTTAAGGTGTTTTTTTGGGCGAGGAACCGGTTTCAGTTATTTTCGTTTTCAAATCTCTACCGACTAGTACCTTTTCATTTTGTTAAGGAACCGGTTCCAGTTCTTTTTACTTTCAAAACTCTACCGACTATTACGTATTTATCGTCGAGGAACAGTTCCAGTTATCTTCACTTTCAAATCTCTACCGGTTAGTACGTGTTTTTTCGGCGAGTAACCAGTTCCAGTTCTTTTCGTTTTTAAATCTCTACCGACCAGTACTTTTGTTTTGGCGAGGAAGTTTTGTCGATTTGCCAGTACAGTAATGTCAAGGAACCGGTTCCAAAAAGAACTGAACAAATAACCGGATAGATTCAAATCTCTTTTTTGCGTGTTCGACTTCAATTGAAGTGTTCACCGCGAAGGGTTCATTTTAAAGAACTAGCAATTCGTGAAGCATTCACAAAACATTGAAGCTTTTCCCAACGCTACCCCGGACATTTCTTAGATTGTTTTTGGCTCAGTCGCCGCTCGAGAGTCGGCTAAGAATTTGATATGTTTTGAAGTGTTCTCTTAATTTTTTTATGTAGAATTTTCAAGTAGAATTCAAACGCATACAAAGATATCTCATCAACAAATCTAATATCCCCAACCTTTCTCTTACCCATCTCCTTCCCCTCCTTACTCTTTTAAGTCTCACAACATCCAATCGGGAATGGCATATTTCCACCGGATCCAGACAGTTTGGGACTGTTATGCGCTGTTCAGATTTAAATAAAGAAAATTTCTTAGCAAGCAGCCAACATTCTCTGCCGGCGAGCTGCGGCTTCACGTAATTTTCTCTTCCGTTTCAAAAGCTTGTTCCTCGAAATGTGGGAGCAACGTCTGGAGGATACGGCGGGTGGGGTGGGACCCGTTTCAACGTTTGCAAGTATGCCTTGACCACCTTCGCAACGTGGGGTCGAGCATCGTCAATTAAAACCGAGCATTCGGCTCGTAAACTGACATTTTCAACGGTAAATAATTTTATGACGCAGACACAAATGGACTAATGTTTCTATGGGTTATCTCGACGGATGCCTAAGTGTATTGCATGACGTCTATGACCACTACTTGCCGCTAAAGCCATCTATAGGAAAACAGCTATGTTGTACGCTTATAACATTAGTATTGTTATCGTTTTTTTATTCTTCCGTATCCTTACGCATGCCAGGTGTAAGGCGGATGTACGCTTTCCCATCCGACCCTCCTAAATATGAAAACTCCGCCATTATCTTTATACACGAGGGGGCCGCCATGTTGGTTATTGTTCAGTACACACACACACACACACACACACCGACAGACAGATATAGACGCGATGTGCTTATAGCATAGGCAAGTCCGACCACAAAGAAACGCTTTGAGGCCAGATGTCTCCGTAGGAAATAATAAATAGTTTACCCCAATTTTACATAATAATTATATTATATATTGGCATCTTAAACCGGCGATATAAAGCAATATAATAATAACAATTTAGCCTAATTTAATTAGGAAAAAATAAATATATGTATATTAGAGATGGTCGATATCAGCTTTGGGTGTACCTGCCGTTCCAGTTACCGGTGATCGGCGAGGAACCGGTTATTTATCCAGTTCTTTTTGGAGCCGGTTCCTGGGGCCAGAAAAAATCTTCGGAGAAAATGGGGGGGGGGTTGCTAGAGAAATTCCGAAAATTAAAAGAAAAACCAAAACAAAAGAACGAATAAAGGATATACGATATTTTTATTTGCGAAAATTAGGAACCGGTTCCACGGAAAAATAATATCGACGGTTCCAGCGACCGGCTTGGAACCGGCTCCTTTTAACCGGGACAGGAATATCGACCATCTTTAATGTATACCATATATACGAGGCCTGTTCAAAAGAAAAGGTGAATTTTGAATTTTCGCGGGCTGTGTACATTCGATTATCGTTTTTTTGTTTGTTATGTTGGTACACATATGTTTATCATATGTTAGCATTATCAGCTATTTTGGATTAGTGGTTTGTTTTTGACAACTGGAAAGGTTAGTCACGTTTTTGTGTGTTCTTCGATTTTTTACTTGAAAAAAAAATGGATCATATATTTTTTTTAGTCCCATCTGCTCCCAACCGTCTAGAACCAGTGGAACTATGGTATCCCCAATTCGGATATGTTGTGATGCTGAAGGTAGAGGGGAGGGGAATGAGATGGGGAAGAGGAAAGTTGGGAAGTTACCTGGCTATTTAGATCTGATCACAAACAGCTAAAGCCATTTCAATCAAGCGACGTTTCGATTCTGAATGGTGGTCTTTCCCCAGGGCGACACTCGGAGTATCTACCACTCTGGAACGTGCCGCAAATATACTATATATTATTTTATATGAATTAAATGCGTTATGACACATATTAATTAAATTAAAGTCATTAGCGCACGCCGGGTTTGAACCCGCGACCTTTGGATTCATAGTCGAGTGAGAACTACCTTTTGTTTAGTGATTTTTGCACGTGAATTATTTACACGTGCCGCGGGCTGTGAAAAGTGGGCGATTCCGTGTGTCCGATTTTTTTTTTCCCTTACTTCAAACATGTTCTTAATCGAAATTATTTCTCGAGCTGAAAATCTGTTCCGTCCGCTTGCCTAGGAGCCGAAAGTGACTATAAAAAAATCGTTTTAATTTCAATTCGGCATAGATTTAACTTCTAGGTGTTTTTTGTTCAGTGATTTGAACCTGTTGTAATGAAGACGTTTCCACTATCTGTAAATAGCGTAGTGAATAGGATCAAGAAATGGACGCCTAGTTGGTTTGGGCATGTAGAGCGGATGTGCAAACAAAGGAGTGTAAAAAGAATATATGACGCGAAAGTGAATGCAAGAGGAAGTCGGGGACGCCCGAAAAAGAGACAATAGCACGATCAAGAGAATCAAATACTCGTCGGACCGTGTCAAGAGTCAGAAAAACAGAAGAGTATGTATGAGACGGTGTATGAATGTGAATGAAGCAAGGAGTGTGTGCCGAGACAGAGTTGTATGGCGGTGCGTCCTCTCTGCCTACCCCTTTATTATTATTTTTTTAGTTTTAGTTTTATTTATTTTATATTAGTTACTTTGTACATTCAAGCTTACAAGTAGCTAATTATTTCATTTTTTTTAAACTTTATAATATTTTAACTTATACACTACTTATTATTTTGATTTATATACATTTCAAATAATTTTTACAGGCTATGATGTGAAGACCGCACGATAATTGAATGCTTGAGGTTGAAGGGAGTGGGGATATGTTGGAGAAGGGCAAGATAAAGGTTTTGAAAGTACCCGGCTGCTCAGATCTGGTCACCAAACACGGCCAGCGCCATTTCGAGCGACCCTTCGATTCTGGACGATTTCCTTTCACCAGGTCGATGACTTTATCAAATTTACACAGCGCCGTTTTTTGTGAAATATCACTTGAATATAACTAACAATTGATGATGTCCGACCTCCGATGAGGGTGGTGAACGCCGTTTTCAGCATTTCGACCCGCATCGGCTGCGGGTATTTTGTTCAATTCTAATATTCCTCGGATTTATGAATAGGATTAAGAAAGGGACGCTTAGATGGTTTGGGCACGTAGAGCGAATGAACGAAGAAAGGAGTGTGGAAAGAATATATGATGCGAAAGTGAATGGAAGAAGAAGTCGAGGACGCCCGAGAAAGACATGGCACGATCAAGTAAATCAAATACTTGAATCGGGTCATGTGAAGATCAGAATAACAGAAAAGTATGTATGAGACGATGTATGAATGTAAATGAAGCAAGGAGTGTGTGCCAAGTTATATGGCGGTCCGTCCTCTGCGGGGAAACGGCGTGATGGTTAGTTTTTTAGTTTTTTGTAAGACAAATATTCCCAGGTCACGAATAACCTGACAATATTTGAAAAACTCCTACTGCCATCATAAGAAGCGGAAGATGTTGCTTGTGCAATGATGGGGGACTCAGCCAGCAGAGGAATTGAGTTGGTTATATTTCTTGGCGCTGGCGTTCTGCCTCCGAGTGTTGCGCCGTTCCGGGTAACGAACCGTGACCCCCCCGTTTCGGAAGAGCGGCGCCCGACCGGCGGACCGCGAAGGCGGGAGAGAGTGCGCGGCGGCCGTTGCGCTTTTCAAAATCAGCGGCTAAACGAAAAATGCCGTAACCTTAGAGTATACTAGAGGTAGCCCAAGCCAAGGCGGTGAAGTCAGTTTTGGACTTGTTTTTGATGATTTTAACATGACTCGGCGCCCCTGGGCGTGGCTAAGACTAAGGCTACGGTATTTATACATCCATTCATATCCCCATATCGACATAATGTTTTTGTGTATTCGTATAGCCACTTTTTCACAGTATTTTCATCAACAAAAATATAGCATCTAACCTAAAAAACCGTTTAGTTGTGTCAAGTTTAGTGGCATAATAAAAAATGTGGGCGGAGTCCCGCCGCTAACCAGCGACGATAGCCAGCTTAAGATCATTGCGACAGTATATAGAAGCGGTCCTAGAAATTTGTTGTCTCTTTCTCTCTCATGGTGTACGATGTAAAAACTCGGAAAAAGTGATTTATTACAATTTCGGATGGGTTGGGTAAAACAAATTAGCTATCCCTCCATATATTCTTACTTCAAGGCCGTAACGAAGGCCTCGTCTCTAAATCTGCTCCACGGACACACCGGTTGTAAGACGCAATACTGCTGTTGGTGGAATCTAATGATTTGAGGCGAGTCCCAACCCTCATCTTCCCCATCTCCTTTCATTCAGCCTCGCGACACACTCCAGTTGGGAGCAACTAGGACTCTTATAAAGTGAATGTTTGCATTAAAAAAAACTAAAACCTGGTATGATGTAACCCCATCTTTTTTTCATAATAAAGCCATCAGGCTAGCCTAAGGAGTACCAAATTGTATGGGGATTTCAAAATTACACTATTCAATACAACTCCATCTGAGCACACGCCTCTGAATTTTAATGAAAAATATTTTTTTCATAATAAAGCCATCAGGATAGCCTTCAGAGCCCCAAAATGTATGAGGATTTCACAATCACACTATTTAAATACTTCCCCATCCAAGCACTCGCTTCTCAATGCTTATTAAAAAAATATTTTTTATAATAAAGCCATCAGGCTAGCCTTCGGAAACCCAAAATGTATGAGGATTTCACAATTACACTATTACAATACAGCCCCGTCTGAGCACACGCTTCTGAATGCTAATGAAAAATATTTTTTCATAATAAAGCCATCAGGATAGCCTTCGGAACCCCAAAATGTATGAGGATTTCACAATTACACTATTATAATACAGCCCCATCTGAGCACACGCTTGTGAATTCCAATGAAAAATACATTTGTCATAATAAAGCCATCAGGCTAACCTTCGGAAACCCAAAATGTATGAGAATTTCACAATTACACTATCATAATACAGCCCCATCTGAGCGCACGCTTCAGAATGCCATTGAAAAGGTTATTTTTTTCCTTCTTCATTATGAAGTCATCAGGTTAGCCTTCGAAGCCCTAAAATGTATCAAGATTTCCCAATCAGTGTAGATGCTTCCAATTAGCTGACTGGATTAGAGATGGTCGATATCAGATTTGGGTGTACCTGCGGTCCCAGTTACCGGTGACCGGCGAGGAGCCAGTTATTTATCCAGTTCTTTTTGGAACCGGTTCCTGGTGCCAGAAAATTTCCGCGAAGGAGATTTTTTCGAAAAGTACTTGCAAATCGACAAAAGTTCCTCGCCAAAAAAAGTACTAGTCGGTAGAGATTTGAAAACAAAAAAAGAACTGGAACTGGTTCCTCGCCAAAAAATATATTTCATGGGGTTCTAACAACCCCCCCCGTTGTTAGCAATTTCCAAAACAAAACAAAAATAACTGGTTAGAACCGGTTCCTCGCCCAAAAAAAAACACGAAAATAATAGATATTGATATTTTTATTTGCGAAAATTTGAAACCGGTTCCTCGAAAAAATAATAACGACGGTTCCAGTGACCAACTAGGAACCGGTTCCTTTTAACCAGGACGGGAATATCGATCATCTATAGACTGAATCAATACATTTAAAATATGAAAATATAATAGAAATCGATATATTTTTTTGTAGGGTGGCAGTTCTGCATATTTTATTTATAGGTTAGGTCTTCGGTTGAATCATAGATTTTGCACGAATGTGGTCGTCAGTGTGGAGGGCAGTTAAATATAATTTAAATAACAATTTAACGAGTGTAAATTCTAGGAATTTCATTAATTGCCAATGTAATTCCTTACAAAATTATTTTCAATGAAATTCATCAATTAAAAACAATTTATTCAGACCGTCACGAATTCTGCATACGGTCATTATTAAAAATAGCATCAATTAGTACTTGCCACCCGGTTTCGCCAGAATGTTCAAATATTATTACTGAACAATATTAAAATAAATAAAAAACTATATTAAAAATGTGAATATCCGGAAAGAATGCAAGGCTGATGTAAGCGTAATGAATAGGGTCAAGAAAGGGACGCTTAGATAGTTTTGGCATGTAGAGCGAATGAACGAAGAAAGGAGCGCGTAAAGAATATATGATGCGGAAGTGAATCCGAGCAAGACATCATATAAATCAAATACTTGAATCGGGTCATGGAAGAGTCAGAATAACAGAAGAGTATGTATGAGACGATGTATGAATTTGAATGAAGCAAGGAGTGTGTGCCCAGACAGAGTTGTATGGCGGTCCGTCCTCTCTGCGTACCCCTGCGGGGAAACGGCGTGATGGTTAGTTAGTTAGTTAGATTAAAAATAAATATATCGTCCAAACTTGGCAATTCGGGAACAAGAAAGACAGATGTACTACCGTTGGGAAAAAGGGCAGATGAGGGGCCGCGGGTAGAAAACGCCATCTGCAAAACGCACAGGTGCTGCGGCAGACGGCGGGCCGTACAGTTGGTGCGATTGGTCGAAGGTGCATTTAAACAAAAAACCTGTACATTTAAATGTCCGGATACAATAATTCAGACCGGTCTAAAAAAAACGTATCATTCATCTTAAATAAAAAGCGGGGAATCGTATTTGTTTATCTCAATGGGGTGAGCTCTGGCGTTTTGAAATTTGGACGACGAACACCTTTCAAGTATTAGGGTACTTACCGACCTTCCTCTTCCTCATCTCCTTCCCCTCCCCACTACCTTCAGCCTCACAACATCCCCCTATTTGGGGATTCCATAGTCTCACTGGCTCTAGACGGTTGGGAGCAGTTGAGACTCTTGTGCGGTATTCACGTAATTTTTTTTTTAAATGTCATCTGGCTATCCAGATCTGGTCACCAAACACGGCTAGAGCCATTTCAAGCAACAGTGTTTCGATTCTGAATGGTGGTCTTTCACCAGGGCGATACTATGAGTATCTACCACTCTGGAACGTGCCGCAAAAATGCCATGTTTTATTTTTAATTGATTATGTGTGAAATACACGTAAATTATGTTTATTTGAGCACTCTGGGTCTCGAACCCATGATCTCTACATCCGGAGCTAAGGATCTCAACCGCTCCGCCGCAGAGTTCCTCAAACTGACGGCTTGCTGTCGAAATGAAACAAATTTATACTTGCAATCCCTTTAACAGTTCTGTTATTTTTGTCCCCAGGTAGGGCGGCGTGCGTGGGGGGCACGGGCGGCGGCGTGCAGCACCACGGCAGCCACGCGCCCCCGCTGACTTTCCACGCGGCGCACGGGGACAACGTGTGCCTGTCGCGCGACACCACCACGGCGCGCCGCGTGGAGTCCTTCTGTAAGGGCGTGGCCTTCTCGGCCAGACCCGTCGCCGTCAATGAAAAGGTGAGGATAACAGACTGAGCGTCCCCGCGCTCGCGTGGTACTGTAGTGCCACGCATCGCGCTTCGTCACGCGACGCTCTTCCACGCGTTACGGTATTCTGCTGCCAAGAGGGTCCTACGGGGAAGTCGATTACTCCCTGGCGGTCGCCAATCAACCCCCTTGCGAACAAGAAATTTGCGAAAAATCACTTTCTCCGAGTTTTTACGTCGTATACCACGAGAGAGAAAGAGACAAGAAAAGTCGTCACATAATATCTCAGCACTTTGAAGTATGTAAGGATGCTCTCCGTCCGCGCTAACTTCGCATCATCGAGTCGCATAATTTACGTCGACGGATTTTGAGGTTATTTCCTATATTTATGTTGATTAAAATACTTGCAGTGGTTATACAAATAAATCAAACATGATGGTGATATGTGCTATGCGTGAATGTTCAAATAAGACCAAACAAAGATTATAAAACATCACTTTTCAAAGGTATTTCACAGATTTAAATAGTTTTGACCGAACTTTAGAATTTCACATTTTGGATGATATAAAGACATAAAATTAACAAAAAGCTTCCATCATTATTTAGGCAAACCTTCTGTTATTAGTGTTTGTGTGATATTTTGACTTTAAAAATCATATTAATGGTGAATTGATATTGTTTTGTTTAATGTGTTCAAATATGTTTATTAAAAATGTCCGAATTCCGTGTGGGCGGTAACTAATAGGCTATTCAACTTCTTTTAACATATCTTCGTATCTTTCTATCGAGTCAGTATAAAGTCAATAATACTGACTACACTATCACACACGGTCGAGCAAATATATCCCGTCCTGTCGGCCGTCTCTCTGTTGCGATGACTAATGTCGAGGCGTTGTTCGTGTTACAGGTCTGCATCAGGTTCTCGGAGATGTCCACCAACTGGTCGGGGGTGCTGCGCTTCGGCTTCACGGGGCAGGACCCCGCGCTGCTGGCCGGCCAGCTGCCCAAGTACGCGTGCCCCGACCTCACCAACAAGCCCGGCCACTGGGCCAAGGCGCTGGCCGAGCGGCTGTGCGAGCGCGGCGCCGTGCTGGCCTACCACGTCACGCAGGCGGGCGACGTGCACTTCAGCGTCGACGGGGACGACAAGGGCGTCTTCTTCTGCGGGGTGAGTCGCGCAAACTACCCCGTACGGGTGATGCTCAGAGGGACCTTCCATTTCAATGTTTCCGAGTATGTCTTGACCACCTTCGCAACGTGGGGTCGAGCATTGTCATAAATCAATTATTTGTTTTACTTAATATAGTCAGAGGATGCAACGTCTGCAGTATACGGCGGGTGGGGTTGGACTTTCCATCTCAACGTTTTCAAGTATGTCTTGACCACCCTCGCAACATGAGGTCGAGCATTGTCACGCTGCACCTCCGGCAGATGGCGAGAATTTGGCTCTAAACTAACATTTTCAATGGAGAATAACTTTATGACGCAGACACAAATAGACTAATGTTTCTATGGGGTTATGTTGACAGATGCCTAAGTGTATTGCATGACGTCTATGACCACTACTTGCCGCTAAAGCCATCTATAGGAAAACGGCGGAAGCAAAGTTGTACACCTAACATGCACGTAGCTCTCGATTATTTTACTAACGTCTCTTATTTGTTTGTTTCCAGGTCGACACGAAGGGACCTCTGTGGGCCTTGCTGGACATATACGGCAACTGCACGGGCGTTCAGTTCGTGGACTCGCGCACCCACCTCAACAACATGCGGCGGGAGGGGGCGGACCGGCCCGCGGCGGCGGCCGAGGAGTCCGTGGACAGCATCGTCCTCGCGCTGCAGGGGGCCAACATCTCCAACCCCGGCGCGGAGGCGTGGCGGCCGGCCGGCTTCCACCGCACGTGCGGCCGCCACATCCGCCTCGGGCCCGAGCCCGGCATCGCCACGCGCGTGGCCACGGAGTTCTGCCAGGGCTACGTGTTCACGGCGCGCCCGCTCGCGCCCGGGGAGCGCCTGCTCATCCGCGTCCTGGAGACGGAGCGCTCGTACGTCGGGGCGCTCGCGCTGGGGCTCACCTCCTGCGACCCGTCCAAGCTGTCGCAGCGGGACTTGCCGGACGACTCCGACATGCTGCTCGACCGGCCCGAGTACTGGGTGGTCAGCAAAGACGTGGCCGGCTCCCTGCGCGCCGGGGAAGACCTGGTCCTGAGCGTGACGGCCTCTGGGGAAGTCAAAGTGTCGGTCAACGGCGGGCCGGCCGCGACCGTGATGTACGTGGACCACTCGCTGAGGCTGTGGGCGTTCCTCGACCTGTTTGGGGGCACGAGGAGGGTGCAGGTGCTGAGCAGGCCCCCGCCCGCGGTGCTGGTGGTGGCCCTGCCTCCCGCCCTCGGAGCAGGCCTTCCCACCATCCCCCAGGTGTGCATACTCTTTGATTTCTTACAGAATATTCATCATTGAAGCAGTATCATGTAGGACGTGAATCCTTCATCATTTCTTTTTGAACACTGTTAAAACTAGCGTTGTGACTGCTTTGAAGGAACTACTTCTTTTGGCAACAGTTCCTACTTCATTCATTGTTCATTGAACAAATACTTCAATTGAAGTAGGTAGTTCATTTTAGCGTTCATTTATTTCAATAATTTCATTTCATTGAACAAATACTTCGATTGAAGTTGGTAGTTCCTTTTAGCGTTCATTCATTTGATTAACTTCATTTCATTGAACAAATATTTCAATTAAAGTCGGTAGTTCATTTTAGCGTTCATTCATTTCATTGATAGAACTACTTCAATTTGCAGCACAGTACAGTTGCGAAGGTGTTTATTTTGGCAAGGAACCGGTTCCAGTGCTTTTCACTTTCTAAACTCTACCGACTAGCATGTGCTTTTTCGGCGAGGAACCGGTTCCAGTTCTTTCCACTTTCAAAGCGCTACCGATTAGTACGTGATTTTATTGGCGAGGAACCAGTTCCAGTTCTTTTCGTTTTCAAATCTCTGCCGACTAGTACGTGCTTTTTCGGCGAGGAACTGGTTCCAAAAAGAACTGAACAAATAATCGGATAAATTCAAATCTCTTTTTTGCGAGTTCGACAATCGAAGTGTTCATTTTAAAGAACTAACAATTCGTGAAGCATTCACAAAACATTGAAGTTTTTCCCAACGCTAGTTAAAACCGTTTCATATTTTCTAGGCATCCATCTTTATTTTTTAATCGAAGATTCAAACCTGAATTAAAATTATTAGTTATTTAATTTTCACTTCTTTTAAGTTAGTACATCATCGCCGGAAAGGCAAAAGGGCTGAAGCGCCATTTTGGGAAGTTGACACCGGAGCGCTTTAAAATTTTAAGAAAAACCTGATCAAAACTGCATATTTTACTCATTTTGACCAAAGTGTCGCTTGAGCCCTTTTGTCGCTCCAGCGACGGTATGTCGTAACAAGGAATAATAGTAACCTAATTATCCAAATTTCCCACTTTGGATATAAATCAACAATTTCTTATCACTAAATAGCATCATAGCATCCATATTCATAAAAAAACACTTTACCGGAATGTATTAATTAATAGTTAGTGTATTTGCCATGTAAGAAAATATGTTTGAACAAAAACGGCGGCCATCTTGGCTGTCAGTGTCATGGCTCTTTCAGCCATCTTGGATTTCAGTGTTTGGGCCTTTTACGCAGGTGGCATTGGTTGACTGGACAAAAATAATGAATTATTATGTTTTATTCTCTTGCAGTCGGCCATCAGTTGCGCGTCCAGCACCGCCTCTCTGCCGACCAACGCGCCCCTCTCCCCTCCCCCCTCCCTGGTCAACCAGAGGAACCACCAGGTGTCGACCGGCAGCATACACCATCAGGTCTTACCGCGGGCGTCGAGCGCGGGGGCCATCCAGCTGTTGCCCGTCATGTCCAGCCAGAACTCCATCTACGCCAGCAATCAGTCCAACCAGATGTGCAACCAGTCCAATCAATCCAACCAGATGTGCAACCAGTCCAATCAATCCAACCAGATGTGCAATCAGTCCAATCAGATGGCCAATCAATCCGGCCAGATGTGCAACCAGTCGAATCAGATGGCGAATCAATCCGGCCAGATGTGCAACCAGTCCAATCAGATGGCGAATCAATCCAGCCAGGTGTGCAACCAGTCGAATCAGATGGCGAATCAATCCAGCCAGATGTGCAACCAGTCGAATCAGATGGTGAATCAATCGAACGCCGCCAATCACACGGCGAGTCAGTTGATCGGTCACGCGAATCACGCCCCGGCGGCTGGTCAGAGCATCGTGTTGGTCAGCACGCCGAGTTCCAGCCTCGGGAATCCGATTTCCGGAAACGTTTCCAGCGTTTCCAGCTTGATGAATCCCATGCTGTCGGGCAACGCGATGGGAGAGTGCACCATCTGCTACGAGCGGCAGATCGACAGTGTCTTGTATACGTGCGGACATATGTGCATGTGCTATCGCTGCGCCGTCCAGCAGTGGCGCGGGAAGGGAGGCGGGCAGTGTCCAATGTGCCGGGCGCCGATTCGCGACGTCATCCGCACGTACAAGTCATGATGGACGACATCACTTGCAAACGCGATAAAGCATTTACGTAATATAATACTACCACTTCGCATGTTTTTCTCAAAAAGACTTTTTAAAGATTTTCCGTTCCTCGTCAAGAACTATTAACGACTCTTCTTTGAAATTACATTTTATTCGTCCGAAGTGAGATAAAATTGACCTTACATCGCCCACAAATACACTTCTATCGGTTCAAGATATATTAACATTTTAAATTCTCATATCATAAGGTAAAATTTTCACCTTTGCCAAAATGAAACAGTTACTTACAGGCGTACAAACTTATCTGTGCAGGTGCGGGCCTCCTCACTGTAGATAATAATTATGATATTGGGGCTGACGGTGTTAATTTTTTTTTTTCCTCATCCTGCACAAATACATTTGTAAGTCTGCACTCAAAATACAATATGTGAAGAATGCCAAGGGAAAAAAATTATAAATATAAAGTTTTAAGCTCCTCTCTCCAGAACTTGAGGTTGGGTACCTACCTAATGTAAATACATAGTGAATAGGGATAATTATAAAACTATCTGTAAATATATGTAGATATATTGTATTTAAACTGTTGGTGTTTTTAGATTGCTTGATTTTTGAGTTGATGTAGACCTCCTGTGTTAACTGACGGAATAAGTGTGTTGCATATCAACAAAAATTAATTTTCTCCTTAGGTCGGGTTGTTCGATTTGTTGTCAAAATCTACTGTAATCTAGCCGTAAATTCACATTTGAACGGGTTTGAAATCACTTTTGATGATCAGCGCCATTTTGAATTTGCGGCATTCGAACGGTCCGCGCTAAACGCCGATTCTCGGGCCGTTTTGACTATTGATCAAATTTCGATTGGCTATCGAGCGCAGTACCGTTTTTCAACTATTCACGATTCGATCAAAAGCCAAAACGGACCGAGAATCGGCGCTAAACGGGGACCGCTCAAATGTGTAAAATGTTGTTACGCTCGTTTAGTCGATCACGATTTGATCAAAAGCCGAATCGGGCCGAGAATCTGAGTTGAACGGGGACCGCTCAAATGCCGAAATTGTTGCTACGCTTTTTCAGCTGATCGCAATTCGATCAAAAGCTAAAACGGGCCGAGAATTCAAAATGGCGGCGCTCATCGCCGATTTGATGGTCATCAAACTCGACCTAAATCGAATAACTGAATGACCATTGTCGTAGGTTTTAATTAATAAATTAAACAACCCGGCCTTACAGCCTGACACGGTTAACTTTGTTTTTAGGGTATGAGGTTGTACAAATGTATTGGTATTCACGCACTTTGAAAAGCTATAGAAAGTCTCGGTAGTTGCAGTATTAGGAAGAGCTGCCGTCAATTTGAGCAGTGTCGTCAGCTTTGGGGAAAGTAACTACTCACGCAAAGAGCTTGTGATTTTGGAACGGTTATTTTATTTTAATACATTTTTGTATTTACACTGAATAAGTTAATAATTAGTTGTTTCAAATAGAGCTACGTCCAGGAATTTTCGCACTGGTATTCCCAATGTCTACTGCTAAGTTATCCGTGTCAAGCCCAAGACTTGTAGTACAGTAATTTGTGTGATATATTCCATTATTGAAAAAAAAAAAAGATGTTTCCTATATGTATTGCGTCCATCTTTTGAAAAGAATTTATTTTTTAAAGTTTAACATAACGTAGTTTCAATATTGATCACTGTCGAATTAAATTGTATTCTACAAATTTCATGACTCACCCACTTCTCAGAGAATCTCATTTTGAAAATCGAAACTAATTTTGAGTGTACAGTTTATATGTAATGAGATGTGTATATTTTCCAGTGAGCCAAAAAGTTCAAGATTGTATTCGGGCCGTTGTGAGGCCGGGCTAATTTAGTGCAAATCTGACCCTGTTTCGGACTCGATTACAAATTATGTGACTCTGATTTGGACTTTATTATGCAAATCCGGCATTTGTTTGATTTTCATTCGAATTTGAACTCACATCACATCAATGTGGCTCAAATTTGAATATATTCACGTAAGTGTGGTTCAATTTTGAACACAATCACATAAATATGGGTCGAATTTGAATTTCATCACACAGATACGGGTCGAATTTATACTGCGTGGCATATGTGTGGGTCAATTTTGAACTTCATCACAAAAATACGGTTCAAATTTGAACTGTGTCGCATACATGTGGCCAATTTTGTACTTGAGCACATAGACATGACTCGAATTTAAACTTCATCACATAAATACGGTTCGAATTTGAACCGCGTCGCATACATGCGTCTCAATTTTGAACTTTACCGCATAAATACGACCCGAGTTTGAACTTCATCACATAAATACGATTCAAATTTAAACTGTGTCGCATGAGTGTGGCTTGAATTTAGACTACATCACATGAATACGGTTCAAATCTGAATTGCGTCACATAAATGTAGCTTGAATTTAAATTTCACCATATGAATACGGTTCAAATCTGAACTGCTTCACATAAATGTGACTCGAATTCGAGCTTCATCACATCAATATAATTTGGACTTGATCAAGTAAATGTGCCCTTGATTTTAAGCATAGTATTATATCTAGGGCATGTACAAACTCAATAGTAAATTGGGCTCTAGTTAGAAACGAAAATATGGCCTTGGAAAAACTATTTATGTGAATATAAGTTATGTTTTCCACCCAAAACTATATTATTTTATAATGTAATAATAATCGAATAAAACTATGTAAAATAAACGGTTTCTTTCTTGTAGGTATTTCAATTGTGTTTAAATTTATAATATTTCGAATCTAAGAATGAATAACTAAGTATGTAATTTTTTTTATAAGAATTGTTTTTTTGGTGCTTCTATATATAAATTTGCTTAAAACAATTTTATGTTAATTTATTTATTAGTGTTTATATACATTTGTCATGACAAAATAAAAGTCCACAAACCAAAAATCATAAAATATTAATAAATTATAACTTTCTGTCTTTTAGTGAATACATAAAAAATGAAAATTAATGTAGAATATTTCTATTGTCTCAATTGTTTTTTAATGTTTATTTTTTTTTGTATATTTATTATTCACTTATTATAAATGAATGGAGAAATGAAAACAATTTCAATGTAAGCCAAATTTGATATTAAAATAAATAAAAATGAAAAATATTATTTTTATTACTTGAAAATCCATAAATTATCACGTCTCAGTCTTGAAGAGAACATTCATGTTATCTATTTGTTGAATTTGGCAGCCACCTCTGGCCTGGAGCCCCCGAATACCTGAAAAAAACCCTCGACTGTGCAGAAACGAGGATTCTCCCGTCTCAGCAAACAGCTGCAATACAATAACTCCACTCAGTCATCCTATGTCATCTTTAGGGATGCTGTGTGGATGGTTTTTTTGAGGAAAGAAAGGAGTGAACTTGGGTCTTGAAGAGACCCATGTTGAAGGAGGGAGGAAACACAGAAGCCGGGAAATCGCTCCACAGCCGAGCTGTTGAACATAAGAACGAGTCGTAAAAGCGACCCGTTCTCATGTATTGAATGTTAACCGTGTACAAATGTTGGGCGCGCGTTTGGCGAGTTTTCCGACTATGCACCGGTGCCAAAGGGATCAATGACGCAAGTTCCTCGGAGCATCTTCCATTGAAATACCTGTAGAACAAGGACAGCATTCCCACCTGACGTCCGTGCTCCAAAGTTTGCAATCCGTTTATTAAGATGGGAGAATCTTTCAAACCTCGATGACCTTGTACAAGTCGCAAGTGCGCCCCGCTGTTTAATTTGGCTGCCACCTCTGAAAAAACCCTTGACTTAATCTACGGAGCACGGACGCCGGGCGGGGATGCTGGCCTCGTTCTACCGGTATTTCGACGGAAGATGCTCCGAGGAGCTGGCGTCGGTGATCCCTTTAGGCACCGGCACGCAGCCGAAAACTCGCCAAACGCGCGCTCAACACTCGTGCGAGTACACAGTCGACATTCGACACATGAGAAGCGTCGCTCGGCTGCGAAATGATGCGCCGGCCTCTGCGTTTCCTCCCTCCCACAAGATGGGCCCCCTCAAGACCCAGGTTCGCTCCTTCCTTTCCTCAAAAAGACCCTCCACACAGCATCCCCAAAGACGACATAGGCCCTGAGAGAAATTATTTACCCTAAGGCCTCCTGTTTGGAGTTGCAGCACTTTCCAGGGTGGCAGATACTCCCAGTATCGCCCTGGTGAAAGACCACCATTCGGAATCGAAGCATCGCTTAAAATGACTTAAGCTGTGTTCAGCGACTAGATCTGAATAACCAGATGTGTTCCAACCATTCAATTCAATTTAATTTCTTTATTCATTTTAATAACATTACAAAATAAAATTTTAAGGCGTTATTAAAGATATGTAGAAAAAAATATATATGGAGTAAACAAAAAACAGTACACTGCATATAAAATATACAATATAAGACAAGATATTATAACTAAACAGAATAGATATATGGTAAATACAAGTTAAGCAAGCAGCAATAAAACTTGCTGTTTAAATACAGTTTCGCTGATGCAAAAAATATCCATATCCGAAGCGATTCGATTCAACAGCAGAGTGCCCTCCCCAACCGGCATGACCATTGGCAAGTTAGTCCTGCAGGCCGGGAGATAAAACAATCTATGCTGTCGATGACGGCGATAACCATCGGGAACATAAAAGTTAATGCTCTCCATAAGAGCTAAGTTTTCGAAACATCCGCGTATCAATTTGAAGAAATGGGTGACGATGTACACATCCCTTCTGACCCGTAGATGGTTTGTTCCCAGCATACCCAAGAGAAAATCAATCAATCAATCAACCATCATCTACTCTGTCTCCGTTCCCTCACACCATACCCCGATTGGGAATGTCATTTGACACGGTGAGATCAATAGGGTGAGTAGAAATGCAAGTAAACTTGTTCAATTGTTACCTATTTACTGTCAAATCATTTATACTCTAAAATCTTACAGTTATCGAGCTATGGTCAATGTAAACACAGATGCACTGCTTGCATACAGCATGTTTCAAACTTGTTATTCGACTTAGGATAATTAGAGTGAAATTGAAATAAAATACAATAAAAAGAACACACTGTAAAACTATCTGAATAAACAAATTCCAACAACAAATGCATTTTCTGTCCCTCTTTGGCTGGTTAAAGTAAGTAGGCGTAAGCGTGACAAAATGCCGTTTCTCAGTGACGTTTGTCAAGGACATCACTGTGGAAAGTGTATAAAAAATGACACGATCAAGTGAACCAAATATTCGAGTCGGGCCATGTGACGAGTCAGAATAACAGAAGAGTATGTATGAGACGATGCATAAATGAGAATGAAGCGAGGAGTGTGTCCCAAGGCAGAGGTGTAAGGCGGTCCATCCTCTCTGCCTACCCCTGCGGAGTAGCGGGGTGATGATTAGTTAGATAGTTAATAAAAAGAGTGCCTTGAAAATTTTCAAATTCGACCAAAGTGTACATTTGTTGTCACTTTCTCGCTAAACGCAAAAGGTAGGCGTGAGCGAGACAGCCTGGCTGTTGCTCGGTGACGTTTGGCAAGGACATCTCTGTCGGAAGCGTATAAATGTGCACTGTGCACCATTAGTGTGTGTTGTTTGAGTCAACTCTAATTGAGTGACCTATACAAACATAACCACATAACATTGGGAAAAACTTCAATGTTTTGTAAAAGCCTCACGAATTGCTAGTTCTTTAAAATGAACCCTTCGCAGTGAACACTTCAATTGAAGTCGAACTCGCAAAAAAGTTTGTTCAGTTCTTTCCGAAAAAACACGCACTAGTCGGTAGAGTCTAGTTACTAGAGTTCAAATAATGTTTCGAAATTTAAATATGATGACACCTAAACAACATATAATACATAATACTTAAACGATGATTTACTTACTTAAACGAAAATAACGTGCTCCCTAAATATCTGCAAAATAATATTATATATAATGTAAATATTCACAATTATCCTACGAGAAGTTGTCATGATTTTAAGCTTCCCTAAACGAATCTTGTGTGTACTGAAAACAGCGTGTTTTATAAAGGCCAAAAACTTTTTAATAGTCTTCCAAATGCCTTAAAAGAAGCCTCAAGCCTTGCCACTTTTCGGAGGATTTGTACTGAATATGTAAAAAAAAACCTATGATTCTATGCTTTGTTCTATAATTGTGAAATGTAAAAATGTTTTTTCTTACTATATGTGTGAAAAAAATATTTGCATGCATCTAAATTAAAATACAAAAACAAAAACAGAGATTTAAAAGTAAAAAGAACTGCAACCGGTTCCTTGCCAAAATAAAAAGTACTAGTCGGTAGAGATTTCAAATGGAAAAGAACTGGAACCGGTTCCTCGCCAAAATAAAAATCACGTTCCTTTAGATCGAAGTACTTTAAAGTCGTACTTGTAATGAAGTACTTCTTTATAGGCTTTGAAGTTCACCTTCACAACTGTACTGCTGCAAATTGAATTAGTTCTTTATAATCTAACTTCCATTGAAGTATTTGTTCAATGAACAATTAATGAAGTAAGAACTGTTGCTAAAAGAAGTAGTTCTTTTAAAGCGGTCACAACGCTACTTCAAACACAAACATCTATCTATGGGTACATAGAAATACATCACCAGTGTAAAATTATTTCACAAAAACCGAAACGTTCCAGAATATATTGATTTTTACATTTTACCAATAGTTTTGGCTCTCCGTAGCCAGTTGGACCATAACATTCCCAATTGGAGTGGGAGTGGAGGAGATGGGAAAGTGTAAGGTTGGGAAGTACCTGGCTATTCTGGTCACAAGACAGAGTTGTATGGCGGTCCATCCTCTCTGCCTACCCCTGCGGAGAAACGGCGTGATGGTTGGTTGATTAGTTAGTTATTGACATATCGTTTCAAAGTTTTAAGCGCGCGCGCCAAACCAAACGTCAAATAATACCAAAGTGTTGCCATTTTAATAAAATATTTTTTCCCAATTCAGTGCGGACAATTATGTAACTTTAAAAAAAATTACCGTATAAATACAGAACCGTAAAACGCAAATAAAAAACTGTAGCTCCTAATATACTGGGTTACAGTATTTATTATATTTTATAACAAAGGTTTTTGGCCTATAAAAAAAATTGTTTAAACATGTTTAGTTTGTGAAGAACATTTGAATACATTTCGACTTCTTGAAATAACAAATTTATCCGACAATGAAATGTTATGCAATAATAGGCTTTATGAATGGAGAGTTTAGAGTTTATTATCGCATAGCAGCGCGGTTATTTGACAACCATAGAGGCAAAGTAGGCGGATCATATGATTGCTAGTTCACGTGATCAGTCAGCCTGTCATTCTTTCCTCGAGATCGAAGCGTCAGTCATATCGCAATCGCCCGTCTAATGTCGAGTTAGAGCCTTTAAAATGTCAAGTAAACTGTTCCTAGTGTTGAGTTTGGTAGCTCTGTGCCACCAGGCGAAGAGCTCCCAAGAATATGTCCCAGTTTTCATGTGGGGGGCCACCACCAATACGGGAAGCTCCAAGGCCCTGGAAATGATCGACGCAGCCAAATTCAACGACGTCTTATCGGAGCAGCTCGACAGCGAGCCCTTCACGGTGGTCTTCATCGAAGAAACGCTGAGCGTCGAGGATTTCTCTTCCAAAGACGCCAAAGGCCGCACGGCCTACCCGGGATTGAGGGAGAAGGTCACGGGGGAGTCCGTGCTGTACCTCCCGTTCGTGGCTTCCGCGCTGCACACCCTGAACAAGCTCGCCGACCCGAAGAAGGTGGACAGGATCCACCTGACGGACGAGGGCCTCTCTGCGGACATCGTCCCCGGCTCGGGCAAGTTCCTGTACATCAACCTGAAGGACGCCCGCGACGGAGAGGACCGCCTGCACATGCTGTCCCGCCACGACGAGTTCATGACGGAGATGTTCGACAAGCTGCTGAAGAAGCACGACAACGTGCTGGCCATCTACACTGCCAGGTAATTTGTTTCGTGCCGTAGAATAGACATTTCGAATGGGGCACTTAGATGGTTTGAGCATATAGGGTGGACAAACGAAGCACACCCAAGAAATACTCGACATAATCAAACAGTATGTAAAAGGCCAGGCGCGCACGGGTGTCTTTTGTCACGGCAACAGTTTCATCACCATCTCCAAATCTATCGGAGTGTACGGAGGTCCGCGCACGCAGCGACGTGACATTAAGGTGACTTCCTAGTTCCACTGGCCGGCGACTTTTGAGTCACGAAACTGTCACCGTGTCTGTAGAGAGTACTTTTGTATGGGCGCTAGCGCACGGGTGACAAAATGTCATTCGGTGACTCATCCGCCTGTTCGAAAACCATTGCCGGAGTGAAAGGGTGACGGTTGACAGTCACTCGCCGTGTGTGTGTGTACTTGATTGGAAAACAATGACAGTGACGAAACTGTTGCCGTAAGAAAAGTCACCCGTGCGCGCTAGGCCTAAGACAATGTGAATGAAGCATTTTTTTATGTTCCAACTGCCCCCAACCGTCTAGAGCCAGTGAGACCATGGCATCCCCAATCGGGGTATGTTGTGAGGTTGCAGGTAGTGGTGAGGGGAAGGTGGCAGGGAAGAGAAAGGTTGGGAAGTACCATGCTATTCAGATCTGGTCCACAAAACACGGTTACTATCCACTAGTGTTAGGAAAAACTTCAATGTTTTGTGAATGCTTCACGAATTGTTAGTTCTTTAAAATGAATCCTTCGAAGTGAACCCTTCGATTGAAGTCGAACTCGCGAAAAAAGAGATTTGGATTTATCCGCTTGTTTGTTCAGTTCTTTTTGGAACCGGTTCCTCGCCGAAAAAGCACGTACTAGTCGGTAGAGTTTAGAAAGTAAAAAGAACTGGAACCGGTTCCTTACCAAATTACATAGTACTAGTCGGTAGAGCTTTGAGAACCAAAACAACTGGAACTGGTTCCTCGCCAAAGAAAAGGCACGTACTAGTCAGTAGCGATTTGAAAACGAAAAGCACTGGAACTGGTTCCTCGCCAACAAAATCACGTACTAGTCGGTAGCTCTTTGAAGCTGGAACCGGTTCCTCATCGAAAAGACACATACTAGTCAGTAGAGTTTAAAAACTGGAAAGAACTGGAACCGGTTCCTTACCTATTTGAATAGTACTAGTCGGTAGGGATTTAAAAACCAAAAGAACTGGAACTGGTTCCTCACCGAAAAGCACATGCTAGTCAGTAGAGATTTCAATGTGAAAAGCACTGGAACCAGTTCCTCGCCACAAATATTACATTCCTTCATTTTGAAATGTCAATGCCTTCACAACGGTACTGCTTCAAATTGAAGTACTTCTTTCAATTGAATGAAATGAATGAAGGCTAAAATGAACTACCACCTTCAATTGACATATTTGTTCAATGAAATGAAGTTATTAAAATGAATGAACGCTATAATGAACTACCGACTTCAATTGAAGTATTTGTTCAATGAACAATTAATGAAGTACGAACTGTTGCGAAAAGAAGTAGTTCTTTGAAGCAGTTCTTTCAAAGCGGTCACAACGCTACTATCCACTCAAGTTGACCGTTTTTTATTAAACTAAACTAACTAACTAACCATCACGCCGTTTTCCGCAGGGGCAGGCAGAGAGGACGGACCGCCATATTACTGTCTTGGCACACACTTCTTGCTTCATTTACATTCATACATCGTCTCATACTATTATTATAATGGCTTAAAAGTTTTTTTTGTGAATATCGCACAAAAGTAAAAACTGTCCGTAGCCAGTGGACTATGGCATCCCCTACTAGGTTACGTTGATATTCTGAAGCTAGTTGGGAGGGGAAGAGGAAGGTGGGGAAGTACCTGGCTATCCAGATACGGTCACCAAACACGGCTGAAGCCATTTCAAGCGACGTTTCGATTCTGAAGGGTGATGCTCGGAGTATCTACCACTCTGGAACGTGCCGCAAACATACTATATGTTATTTAATATCAATAAATGTGTTATGACACATGTTAATTGACTAAAATGTATATGCGCACGCCGGGTTCGAACCCGCAACCTTTAGATTCGTAGTCGAGCGTCTTACCACTCGACCGTGGAGGCCGTCGATTAGCTGAAAGTAGGTATTTTATAAATTGTTTTTTAATTTTTGATTTCATATCGTTTAATTAAATACTCTACGAGTACGGCAGGGTAGGCAGTGCACGCCTCTGACAATATTCACGTTAAGTATCCGACAGGAATCGAGGGTTCAATTCTTCTGCTCAGCTAAGTCCTCCATCATTGCATAAGCAACATTTCCCCAATGTAACGATGATGGTGATACATCGATGATTATTTGAATCAACTAACTATCCGTCACGGAGCTCCGCAGGAGTAAACAGATAGGATGAACCGCCACACGAGCCACGCTCCTCCCTTCATTCGCATTCTCGCGCATACTCTCATTTGATTTTCTTGGTCGTGCCATTTCTTCCGCGGGCGTCCCTGACTTCTTCTGCCTTTTCTGTGTTATTCCAGACTGGTAGATACTCCAAGTATCGCCCTGGTGAAAGACCGCCATTCGGATCGCAAAGGGTTGTTTGAAAGCGGCTTTAACCGTGTTTGGCGACCGGATCTGAATAGCCAGGTACTTCCCAAACTTCCTCTTCCTCGTACCTTTCCCCTCCCCACTACCTTCAGCCTCACAACATACCCCGATTGGGGACTCTTGTGCGGTATTCACTATAAAAAAATAAATATATATATACATAATTTCTATGGTTGATATTTTTCAGACCACCATTCATATCCCAAACAGTTGCTTCAAAATGGCTTTATGTTTCGTGACCAGATCTGAATAGCCAGGTACTTCCCAACCTTCCTCTTCCCCATCTCCTTCCCCTCCCCACTACCTTCAGCCTCACAACATACCCCGATCGGGGATGCCATAGTCTCACTGGCCCCAGACGGTTGGGAGCAGTTGGGACTCTGGTGCGGAATTCACTATAAAAAAAAAATGGTTTCAATGAAAATAATTCGTAGTACGAGTATATTTACGGCATTCATCACAGCTGTAGGTACTCTTAGTATCGCCCTGGTGAAAGACCACCATTCAGAATCGAAACGTCGCTTGAAACGGCCCTATTCGCGTTTGGCGATCGCATTTGAATAGGCAAATACTTTGAAATCTTCCTCTTCTCCCATATCCTTCTCCTCTCCAAAGCCTCACAACCTACCCCATTTGGGGACGCCGCAGCGGCGCTTAATCTCGCTCATAGTTTGCGACACTCGGCGGTGCCGCCTCGTCTGCCCGATAACGCACGCATAAACATTTGACCTCCTCGATTGCAGATACCCGTCCTGGGAGGTGGCGGCCAGCGAGAGGGTGCGCTCGCGCCGAGAGCTGCTGGCCAGGCCCGAGGGGGAGGCCAACGAGGAGTCGGGCTTCTACAACGCCGGCAACAGGGTGCTGGTGTACTCGTCCAACATCAGCCTGGCGTCCGACGATGGGACCAGCGACCTGGCGAAGGGAACCATCACCCTCCAGAACGACACCGCCTCGGACCTGTCGGCGAAGATTGATTTCGGTGCCACGGTGTTGTATTTGAAGTTTACCATCGAAAAGGGATACTGGTGGTTAGGTAAGTTACCTTTTTTTATTTATTTATTTTTATTTAAAAAAATATATATATATTTTATTTTTATATAGTTATATTTTTTTTAATACATATATATATATATTTTATTTTTTATATATTTTATTTTTATATTTTTTTTTTTATATATATATATTTTATTTTTTTATATAGTTATATTTTTTTAATATATATATATTTTATTTTTTATATAGTTATATTTTTTTATATATATATATTTTATTTTTTATATAGTTATATTTTTTTTATATATATATTTTATTTTTATATAGTTATATATTTTTTGTATGTATATATATTTTTTTTCCTCCCAACCGTCTTGAGCCAGTGAGACACTATGGCATCCCCAATTAGGGTATGTTGTGAGGCTTTGGCGAGGGGAAGGATATGGGGAAGAGGAAGGTTTCAAAGTATTTGCCTATTCAAATGCGATCACCGAACGCGGCTAAAGCCATTTCAAACAACGTTTCAATTTCGTATGGTGGTCTTTCACCGGGCGATACTAAGAGTATCTACCACTCTGGTGAATGCCTTAAATATGCTAAGAAATATTTCATCGAAACGATTTAATTTTTTTGTAAATATCGCACAAGAATCCCAACCGTCTGGAGCCAGCGAGACTATGGCATCCCCGACGGGGTATGTTGTGAGGCTGTAGGCAGTGGAAATGGGGAAGTAGATTGGGAAGAGGAAGGTTGGAAAGCCATCTATTCAGATCTGGTCACCAAACACGGCTTAAAGCCATTTCAAGCGACGTTTCAATTCTGATTGGTGGTCTTTCACCGGGGCGATACTTGGAGTATCCACTAATCTGAAATTGATAAATAATTGAGTTTAAGAAGCATAAAATAAATAAAACCACTAAAGTGGCTCCACATCCTCTCAAATATCGCACCGCAGGGGTAGGCAGAGAGGATGGACCGCCATGCAACCCAGTCTCCGCACATACTCATTGCTTCATTCTCATCCATACCCACTCTTATGTTATTCTGACTCTTGACATGGCCCGACTTCTTGTTTGGTGATGAGATCTGAATAGCCAGGTACTTTGCAACCTTCCTCTTCCTCATCTCCTTCCCCCTCCCCTCCCCACTGCCTTCAACCTAACAACATACCCTTTTAGGGATGTAACAGTCCCGGTTGGAGGCACTCGGGGCTCTTGTGCGGTATTCACATAAAAAAAGAACAGTTATCGATTTCACTAGCCCGTCTGGGGCCTAGGAGACAAGTCTCGTCTAAATCGGCGACCTCAGTTTTCCATCAAATCGATATCGATAAAACTTGTGTCTTTTGTCGGTGTTGAATACGTCAAAACGTGTTGGACAAATTCGGCATGCGTAGATTTTCAAGGATGTGATTTTTTCTGCTTGCAGCCATGAAGGTCAACGATGACGAGGCGACCAACCGGGTGTACGCGCCTCTCAAGTTCTCCTATCACTGCTCCCCGAAGACCGTGTTCTCCGACGGCAACTACACGCTGACGATGGCCGACCTCCAGGTATGATCGTTACCGCCGTCCTCATCTACGTGAAAGCGACGATTATTAATACCAAATTTTTTACCTTTTCAACTATTTTTTATTGATACCTGACCGATTTCACCTTTTGGCTGGCATCTTCAGACTGGTACAGTTTTAAGTATTTGGTGTACAACTTGCTTTCCCCGTTTTTTTCTAAATTCGAGGCTTTATTTTAAAAAACTGGTTTTACATTTATGATTCAAAGTATTGTCCGTCGCTGGCCACTACTTTCTCCCATCTTTCGGGCAGCGTGCGAATCCCGCGTTGAAAAAACTGGTCATCTTTTGAAGCGTTCCAATTTTTACTTCTTCGTGAGACCGGAAGTGCTGGTCAGCCAGGTCGCGTGCCGTTGATGGAAACAAGTGACAGTCAGAGGGAGCTACGTCTGTCGACTTCCCATTTCAAGGTTTGCAAGTATGTCTTGACCACCCTCGCAACATGGGGTCGAGCATTGTCACGCTGCACCTCCCTCAAATCACGTCATTTTCAATGGAGAATAACTTCATGATGCAGACACAAATGGACTAATGTTTCTATGGGGTTATGTTGACAGGTGCCTAAGTGTATTGCATGACGTCTATGACCACTACTTGCCGCTAAAGCCATCTATAGGAAAATGGCGGAAGCAGAGTTGTACACCTAATAGATATACATATATATATTTTTTTGTTTATTTCAAATCTAGGTCCAACCCTTCTACGACGAGAAGGCGCCCGCCGCGCCCAAGTTCAACCTAGCGTACGACTGCGTCGGCTTCACGTCCGTCCCCATCTGGTCCGGCCTGTTTGTGGTGTTCCTCGTGATTTTCATTGTCTCCTATGGGCATCACCATGATGATGGACATCCGCACCATGGATCGGTTCGACGACCCCAAGGGCAAGACCATCACCATCACCGCATCCGAGTAACGAGAACGGTAGCTCGTCCGCGGCGAAGAGTAAACCGGTCCAACAGCGAGGATTTTAAAAATGTTATATCGCGCTCCACAATTAGACGCTAAGAATAGAAAATTTGCCGTTTTGAGATGAGTAAGCACCTACGATAAAAAGGTAAATCTCTTAAAACATCGGTTTGACGTATTTTGTCTTACAACAGTCTAGTTGCGGTCGTGCGATATATTCATCAAAATACATATAAGAAATAGACAAAACATTGTTTTTATTTCTTTTAAAATAAGTTTTTCCTCTCTGACCAATCAATTTGGTACAACAACACTTTGGACCTTTTTACTCGATGCCATCTGATGGGGTCTTTCTGAAAAATTGCACAGCCAATTCTCAAAATTTCCAAAAATACGGGCCCTTTCACACAGAGAGTAAACGTTTCGCCATCCTCATTGCGCGCGCTATCCGACAGAAGTAATAATTAAAAATTAATGTGATTTAATAACGAAAAGTTGCTTATTTAAAAAAAGGAAAGGCAAAAGGGCTGAAGCGCCATTTTGGGAAGTTAACACCAAAGCACTTTAAAGTTTTTTTGTTTTTACAAAAAGCTTAAAAAACTCCCAAACTTGTGTCGCTTGAGTCGCGCCTCCTCCCAAATGGTAAATATATTTTAGATGTCTTCAGAATCAAACGAGAGTCAGAGCTTTAGACGCAGAAAAAAGAACCGATCAAAACTGCATATTCAACTCATTTTCGACCAAAGTGAAAGACCTTTTGGCTTTCCAGCGACGATATGTTCAATAAAACATACATTATATTATGAAATTAAAAAAAATGACTATAAAACCTAGCTTCGAAATGCAGTAGACGTTACTGAAATAGTTTAGTTAAATATAGCCACCCCCGAAATTGTTCAATGAAGTGTGCTTTTTTTTTCAAAAATTTGTCGATACGCCATTCAAAATATTGTTTTTGTCGTGGATGTTAAAAAAAAAAATACAACGCCTACAAAATATGAATATTGTTATTAAATAAACCATCTAAAAAGTACCTATTGATGTAAACACATATATTTCACACGCAAAGTGTAAACGTGAAAAAATAATTGATGGCGTAATGTAATATTTGAAGAGAATTTCGCTCCTCGTGTGAATAAGGCTTAATTTTGATTGCGATTATTTTTTGAAAGACCAATTTGTCATTTCCATTATTTTAAATGTTACGCTAAGTATTTTGCTGTTTTCCAGCAAACAATTAAGGAATGCGAAAACAAGAATAGTGTATTTATTTGCAGCATGCGTAATCCGCAAGCAACAATTTTATTTTAAACCGGTTTTTGACAATTTTATTCAGCCAGTAGCCACAGTTTTTGTATATATCATTACAGCTTGACACGCTCAACTTTTCAGTTGAGTGTAATAAGCTTTGCGCCGTCGCCACTGTAGATATTGCGGATAACGATGTGTTCAAATAAAATAAATTATTCACTGTACACACTGAACGGATAATGTGTAGGAGTGCAAACTATACCGATTTGAAGGAAAATGACTCCTAGGTCCCCGACAGGCCAGTGAAATTGTTTTATCTGCTCAAGAAAGAATTTAGACATTTGAAAATTTTTAATCAATTTCACCAGAAGTAAGGAAAAAATTACCTTATTTCGGGCACACGGACACGCTTACAACACATTTATATCCGTTTTTTTCTCTCAACGGTGGTTTCACACTGTCGGTATAATTATAAAAGTTACTTACAGTAATCAATCGGGAATTAATTTTTTTGAAATTGACTCTTCTCTTGCGTAATTATTTACTGCAAAGCTGACAACACATCTTTAACTGGCCGTAACTTGTCAAAATACTGGAATTATCGGGAACATTCGTAGGTCTTCAAAGTCGGCAAATCGACAAGGCAATGTCATGCGATAATGGGCTCTATAGAAAGTAAATTTAGAGTTTATTATCGCATAGCAGTGCGGTAACAGATGGAACCTTGTTATTCCGAGAGGTCAAAATATCGAAAAAAAAAAAAATCGGTTGATTATATTTTGACAGCCATTATGTTTGACCCGGCCATCTTTTTTTTGTACTCCTTAATTGTATTAATTTATTTAGATATTTCTGAAAACCCGTTGTTGAAATAATATTGAATATTTTGAGCCTTACAAACTGACAAACGAACCCTAACAAATATAATTAGTAAAAAAAAATAGACCTAATTAAAATATACGCCCATCGTTAATAATATGTCTGTATTACTAAAATACCGCTACGTTAGCCGCACCCGAGATACGGGGATACAACGCAATTGTTTAATACGTGTCGTAATATTTTGAATTTTATTTATTTTTTATTTCTCGGAGAAAAAAATCTCCGCTCAAAAAGGTGTATTGTTAATTGTATTGAAAATAATTTTACAAATAATTATAGTGTTGTAAAAATTTGCTTACCGATTAAGGTTGTGTAAAATATTTAAAAGAACCTTTTACTTTTAGGATTCTCCACACTCATTGCTGTATGTTTTTTTTTTTTTTTTCAAAGTACTTTTGACAATTAAAAAAAGTATTACAAAGCATTTGACTCCAACCTTAGAGTATATGACAAGGCAGTGAAGTCAGTTTTGGACTTGTTTTTGATTTTTAACATGATATTAGAAAAATTTATACATCGATTTGTAAATATATACATAATTTTTGTATTCGTACTTTTTTCACAGTATTTTTTATCAATTAAAAATAAGTATCTAACCTAAAAACCGTTTATTTCTTTGAAAAAAGATCATTGCGACAGTATATAGAAAGCCGAAATTTGTTGTCTTTTCTTTTAGATTTGTAAACTCGATAAAATGAAATTATTACAATTTCGGATGGGTTGGGTAAAACAAATTAGCTATCCCTCCATATATTGTTACTTCTGACTCCAACCATAAAAATATCGCACAGCTATCGGAATGGACACGATATTCACAAGTTAATAAAACCAACAACTGTTTGACCGAGCACCGGCGCGTGGTGATTTGATGCCTAAACATTTGCATTTGCCACCAAAAGTAATAAATGGGCGCCGGAAGTTTTCGGCTTGTAAGCGTCTGACTGAGCGCCAAATCGACGCAAAGCGATTCGACGCCCAAATATTCAAAACTTGGGCAGCAACTTGAGGGTTATCATATCATCGCGATGGCTTGCGTGAACTAACCATCACAGAGAGAATGGAACGACAAACACTCTTCTTGCTTCATTCACATTCATACATCGTCCTAAACGTACTCTTCTGCTATTCTGACTCTTGGTATGGCCAGACTCAAGAATTTAATTCACTTGTCTTTCTCGGGCATTGCCGACTTTATCTACCATTCACTTTTGCATGATATATTATCCTTACGCCCCTTTCTTTGTTTGCGTTCTCTACATGCCCAAACCATCTAAGCGTCCCTTTCTTGATCCTATTCATTACGCTTACATCAGACTTGCATTCTCTCCGGATATCCACATTTTTAACACGGTCATACATGGTTTTACCGCACATGCGCCTCAGGAATCTCATTGCTTCAGCGTTCAGCCTACTTTCATCCTTTCATACATCAGGGTTGGCATCAGCACTCCATTTTGGACTGCTAGCATATTAGCTTGGTCATCCAATATTAATATTCTGCGGCCAGAAATTATATTGTTGCAGTAAATTGTATAATTTATTGGTAGGTACTTTTTTAGAGTATATTCTAAGATTCACTGAACGGGTAATCGCTGGAAGTGTGATGTTGCCAATCTAGATGTTTACCTCTTCGGTGGTAAACTACCAACTAACCTAACCTAACATATTGATGTAATGCTGACATTGCGTTTTCTTTATTAAATTGCTCATATATTGTACAACTTTGCTTCCGCCATTTTGTTCCGAAATTCGAGGCATTATTGTAAAAAACTGGCTATACACTCATGATTCAAAGTGTTGTCCATCGCTGGCCAATACTTCCTACTGTCTCCCATCTTTCGGGCAGCGTACGAATCCCGCCTCAAACAAGCTGGTCATCTTCTGAAGCGATACACGAATCGATCCAATCTTTTACGTCTTCGTGAGACCGGAAGTGGCCATTGACGGAAACAGGTGACAGTCAGAGGAAGCGACGTCTGGAGAATACTCTGGGTGGGGTAGGACTTCCCATTCCAACGTTTCCAAGTATGTCTTGACCACCCTCGCAACATGGGGTCGAGCATTAATAATTAAAACCTCGAGAAATGTCAAGAATTTGGCTCGTAAAGTGACATTTTCAATGGAGAATAACTTTATGACGCAGACACAAATGGACTAATGTCTCTATGGGGTTATGTTGACAGATGCCTAAGTGTATTGCATGACGTCTATGACCACTACTTGGCGCTAAAGCCATCTATAGGAAAACAGCAGAACTAAAGTTATTAACCTAATATTATTTTTGGTATTAAAATATTGCTTAGTAGCGTTGGGAAAAACTTCAATGTTTCGTGAACGCTTCACGAATTGTTAGTTCTTTAAAATGAACCGAAAAAAAAGAAAGGAACTGGAACTGGTTCCTCCGTTTTTAATGCCTTCGCAACTGTGCTGTTGCAAATTGAAGTACTTCTTTCAATGATCCGAATGAACGCTAAAATGAACTACCGACTACAATTGAAGTATTTTTTCAATGAAATGAAGTTAATCAAATGAATGAAGGCTAAAATGAACTACCATCTTCAATTGTAGTATTTGTTCAATGAAATGAATGAAGGCTAAAATGAACTACCACCTTCAATTGAAGTATTTGTTCAATGAACAATGAATGAAGTAGGAACTGTTGCCAAAAGAAGTAGTTTTTTCAAAGCGGTTACAACGCTATTGCTTAGTAAACATTTTGGTGACAGTAAAAATACGTGGTGATTTTGAATGTTTAAATTTCAACGTAATTTCGTAATCTACAGGAATTTTGTTCCGAGGGTTGTGAATGTAGGATTCTTCAATTCAAAAATTGCAAAGAGATTTTTCTAATTGCGTTGATTAAAAAAAAATATAAATGTTAAACTATTTTTAAATGCTGTCCACACTACTTAACTTATCACACTCAAGTCCGCTGTTTCCAATCTAACTGAGCGATCGCTTAGCTTTTTTCAGCCTAAGTCGATAAACTTCGTCGTATTCATTGGGCCTTGCTTAATTTTATTTTTATAGTGAATACCTGCTCCCAACCGTCAGGAGCCAGTGAGACTATGGCATCCCCGATGGGGGTATGTTGTGAGGCTGAAGGTAGGAGTAAGGGAAAGGAGTTGGGGAAGAGCGAGGTTGGGAAATACCTAGCTATTCAGATCTGGTCACAAAACACAGCTAAAGCCATTGCAAGCAACGTCTCGATTCTGAATGTTGGTCTTTCATCAGGGCGATACTTAGAGTATCTACCAATCTGTTTGACAAACTGACGCCAGAGTCGTAGAGTTACATGCAATAATATGCACTGCCACCTCTGGTCTGGAGCCCCGAAATACCCGAACAAAATTACTTTAGTTCAGAAACGGGCGGTTCGTTTGATACATTTTCCTATCTTAACGAACGGATTGCAAGCCTTGGAGCGCAGACGTCAGGTGGGAATGCTGTCCCTGTTCTACCGGTATTTCAACAAAAGATGCTACAAGGAATTTGCATCATGAACGACTTGATCCCTTTGGCACCTTTGCACAGAGGGAAGTCCCAGGCTCACTCCTTCCTTTCCTCAAAAAGACCCACTGCACAGCATCCCCAAAGATGACATAGTGTGAAGTTAATGCTAGAAAAAATTTTTCAAA
The DNA here is from genome assembly GCA_022651775.1 of Drusus annulatus. Taxonomy (NCBI): domain Eukaryota; kingdom Metazoa; phylum Arthropoda; class Insecta; order Trichoptera; family Limnephilidae; genus Drusus; species Drusus annulatus. The sequence goes on along the minus strand of JAGWCC010000540.1, from coordinate 23,405 downwards.
ATTATTTTTCATGTGACGAGTAAATATATATTTATTTATTAACACGTGCGTTTCACATTTTAAATCAATATAAGATATCATATGCTTTCAGTATCGCCCTGGTGAAAGACCATCATTCGGAAACGGAACGTTGCTTCGAATGGCTTCAGCCGTGTATGGTGACCAGATCCGAATAGCCAAACACACCCCGATCTTCCTCTTCCCCATCTTACCTCACGACATACCCCGATTGGGGATGCCATAGGGCCCGGTTAACGGCTAAAAATGGCAAAGAATTAGAAAATTAAAGTGAGGGTATGATTTATGGTTGAGGTGTTACAAATAAGCGACATTTTTTCTGCGACATTTTAACGGTTCCCGTTAAACGTCGATTTGAACAAAATGCGGTCAGCTGGCAAGCGTGACAACATGACCGTTATGCTTTTCAGATGATTTTGATCAAAAACCGAAACGGACCGAAAACCAGCGTTCAACGGGGACCGTAGAATTGTAAAAAAAAAAAACAAAATGGCACTAATCGTTGAATTTTTAGGAAAATTTGGAACAGCCCTACCTCAATATGCAGCCGTTGGTTATACCCTTGGAGTAAAAATATATATGGAGAATAAAAGTGAAAAATATACAATTTACGATAAATCACTTTCTCCGGGTTTTTACGTCGTATACCGTGAGAAAGAGACAAGAAAAGTCGTCACACAATATCGCAGCACTTCTAAGTATGTCAGGATGTTCTCCGTCCGCGCTAACTTCGCATCATCGAGTCACATAACTTACGTCTGCGGATTTTGAGGTTATTTCCTATATTTGTGTTGATTAAAAAACTCGCAGTGGTTATACAAATAAATCAAACATGACGGCGATATTTGCTATGCGTGAATGTTCAAATAAGACCAAACAAAGATTATGAAACATCACTTTTCTGAGGTATTTCGACAGTTTTAAATATTTTTGACCGAACTTTAGAATTTTCACATTTTTGAATGGTATAAATGTTATTCATAAAATTATGAATAAAGCCCTAAAATAAATTGACCAGGCACTAAAAAATATTTGTTTATTTTGTTTCCATAATAATTTAAATAGGGTAGGCAATTGTTAAAATACTATGTAAACATTTTTGTATTTACTTAACTTCATGTTTATTGTACATTCATTGTCCTCCATGCTAAGAGTTCACTTGTGATATGGAGAACAATATTTCTATACAATTTCTGTATAACATCCATAGACATAAAATACAAGGCACGTCATATTCATACAAATTGAACGATAAATTTGGCACGCTCTGACATCTGTTGAAAACTCATAACGCATGAAAAGGATAGCCATACCAAGCAGAATATGTGTGTATGAACGAGATAGCTATATGAACGTCCCGCGTTACATTCTCCGCGTTACAAGCCTCTCTTCCCTAACGAACTTACGAGCGAAGTAGCATGCGACGTACTCGTGTACTGTCGCTAGGTTGTCTTCCACACACTTATGTATTTCTGCATTCGCTATCTCACTTATACCATTTGGTATGTGAATAATTGTATTAATTGAAATAATAAGTGATTTGTGTGTACTTCGCATGAAAAAGAAACTCCATGAGATTTGTTTTTTGTTCCCGAATGATTTTACACTTGTCAAAAGCACAGGAAGGCATTTTATCTCAGAAAAGAGCTTACAGCGATGCGTTTGTGGCAGCTGGTGACAGCTTGTTTGTCAATCGAATTTTTATGTGAGACTAAACGCAGTAAATGTCAGGTATGCCACGTTGGCTTAGTTTAGTGCAGTCACGCCCGCTGTCTCAGTAACGTATCTACATTATTTAATTCATATAAGATAACATCCCAGGAAAGGCTTTATACTTTGTTTTTGTTTTACAATAAAATCCTCAAGTCTGCAGTGCCTGGTTGAATTTTGAAAAAAAGTTAACTCACCCAATGCTCTCACTGAGTTACTTGAAACGACGAATACCTAAAAAATGTCCAAAACTTGTGTCGCTTGAGTCGAGCTTTCTCCCAAATGGGAAATATATTTTAGATGACTGAAGGGACACAAAAGTCTTCAGAATCAAACGAGAGTCAGAGCATTCGATGAAAAAAAAACCTGATCAAAACTGCATATTTAACTCATTTTAAACCAATGTGTCGCTTTAGCCCTTTTGCGTTTCAAACGATTATATATATTTGCATCCGTTGAACTACACTAAATTAAATCTGTCACCGCTATAATATAATAATGGGGAAAAACATCTCTGACAGAAGTAAAGTAGGTACGGTATTCAAATACGCTTGTAATATTAATCTTTTTTTCAGTTGTGTTTTGTCTATGGTTACATCAATCTCATTGGGTGACATCGTTGCATGGTCACATCAATATTTTCTGAAGAATATTGCATTACGAATAAATCATTTGCGTCCCATTGGTAAGTTTTAAGATTTTTTTCAATTACCATCTCCAACACATTGTAACTGTACATCACGCTTAACCTTGAACGTACTTATATGTATGTTTTGACAACTAAATAAGATCCTAACGTATTCATTTTTGCTCGTCGGTAATTCACCAATTGCAATGACGTTGCAAATATATGGACACGCTGTAGCGCTCTTAAAGTGGCAAGCAAAAACCACGCTAGTTGGTGTGCTCGGTGATTTAGCCGATTTAGTACCAAACTGTCACGCGCCGCTTGAGGTCGTTTACTATATCTAAACAAATTACAAAAATAAGTGCCAAAATGCCCTCGTGTGTGATGAGAAAGTGTTTCAATTACACTGCAAAGACTACTAAAAGCCAAGGAATAACATTTCATTTCTAAGTACGCGCAAATAACTGCAAATTACTTATTATTTTAGACAACGCAACTATCTCCATTGTTGACCAGCATAATGACGTATTCGCGTAAGCGAGTAAGCGAAGTGCTATCTCATTCTTACCAGATCATTCCGATCCTACATCTGTTTCGTTCATACACACATTTTCTATAAATGTCTATCTTTGTCATACATGATGACACATGACCGATACTTGAATGTACTGGTAGCGTAAGTGTGTTTGTTACTTACCACATTTTGTGTTAATATTCTAAGGCTATAACGTGTCTATATATTTGTAACATCATTGATCGTCGATATTAACATCAATTTACTAATTGAATCTCTCTGGTTATACAACTTTTGCGATCTAAGAACTTGAAAATTACTATAATGTGAAAACGACCTGTCCATGAAATTCAATGTCAATGCGTGAGAGATGGGAGTGGGTGGATTGACTTGACGTGGTATTGGCTGGGTGTTGAAAACCCAGCCAATAGAAGACCCCGCGGCAAAAACCTGTTAATTAACTGTAGAGTCATTCTGAGATTTTGAGAGCCCGTTTTGTGAGCGTCAGCCGATGATTTTTTCATGTTTTCAGCTTTCAAATTTGAATTGTTATCTCTGTTGACTTCAAATATGATTCATTTAAGCGATTGGCTATGAATATCCTTATTTAAATCGTATTTTTTTACCTGTGTAATGATTACACAACGCCGGGGCCGGAATAATAATTTAGCACAGTGAGGGGGAGGTTTATAGTGTAGGGGTTCCGAGTTTGGTTCCTAACGTGATATTTTTGTTTACTAATAATAATAATAAAATAATAATAAAAGTTTTATTCCGGAAGGTATGCAGGAGTAGTGCAATGCAATACCTTCCATAATTGATATCAATACATTGTAATAATAATAGTAACAAAATAATAATGAACAGAAATTCATAAGAAATAAATAAATAAGTAAATAATAAAATAAAAATATATGAAAATAAAATAATAATAAAAAAAAAATAAAAAAAAAGTAAAAAATAAATAAAGAATGTAAGTAAGAAAATATTAATGGAGTATATTAGGCCTCATTTCTACAAAACGCCATCAAGAGGGAGTCCATCCTGGCAGCGTTAAGATTGATGGGGCCAATAATTTACTCCAATGCGCTTCTATGCTTGAGTTCGGGATCTGACGGGATTCCATGATGAGGTTATTTCTGTGTGTTTATATTTTCCACACTCTTAGAATATTATTAAAACTGTTTCCATAATACTTCAAAAATAATTTTGAGAATCCAGTTAATGATACAAAGAGTCTTTATCGAACTGATTTAATGCGTGTGTTTTGTTTTCAGTTGATCAGGATTCTATGAACAATGGATCATTTGGATTTAGAGAAAGTAACTATCAAGACAGAACCAGGAACTCAAGGGGATGAAAATGTTGAAATTTTTTGCACGGAAATTGATGTAGAGTTCCCCGACATTAAAAAGGAATGCTTAAAACAATCTGAAAGAACCCACAAAAGGGCCGGTAAGAACATTTTTCCATATGTGTGTGTATTCAATCGTGATTATAACGTGTTTTTTTTATAAACATGGCCTGTTCAAAAGAAAAGGTGAATTTTGAATTTTCGCAAGCTGTGTACATTCGATTATCGTTTTTTTTTGTTATGTTGGTACACATATGTTTATCATGTGTTAGCATTATCAGCCATTTTGGATTAGTGGTTTGTTTTTGACAACCGGAAAGGTTAGTCACGTTTTTGTGTGTTCTTCGATTTTTTACTTTTGAAAAAAATGGATCAAAGAATATGTATTAAATTTTGCATTAAAAATGGAATAAAGTGCTCCAACGCACTTAAAATGTTGACTGTGGCATTTGGCGAGTCTACTATGTCTCAAAAAAGTGTTTATAAGTGGTACAAGCGCTTCACAGAAGGCCGAGAAGATGTTAATGACGATGAGCGTCCTGGAGTTGTGGAAAAACAAATCATGGATTTTATTCTTTGATTCATTTTTTTCAAAATTGAAGGGGCGTTGTGTCCAGATTTCGTTGAAGCAATTTTCAAGATATTTTTGTCAAAACGTTAAAAATGCTAACATATCATAATATTTTTATTTTTTTTCCAGATGGAGATAAACTTATATCGTGTTCTTACTGCAGTTACTCCTGCTCTGGCAAATCAGACTTGCAAAGGCACTCGGTTGTTCACAGTGGATATAAACCTTTCTTATGTTCCTATTGTCATTACTCTTTTAATCTCAAGTCTCAGTTAAATGACCACTTGCTATCGCATTCTAAGGAAAAACCATTTGCATGTTCCTACTGCCATTACGTCTGTTCACGCGAAAGCGTCTTATTAGTACACGAACGGACCCATACTGGAGAAAAACCTTTTTCGTGCTCCTACTGTAAATATTCGAGTGCAGGAAAACAGCAGTTAACGAGGCATCTCCGTCTTCACACCGGAGAGAGGCTTCTTGCTTGTTCCTACTGTAAATTCGCGTGTTCACTCAGGTCCGTCTTAGAAGTACACGTACGGACCCATACAGAGGAAAAATCTTCATGCACCTACTACAGTGATTCGAGCGCAGTGAAGTCTGACTTAGTAAACCACCCGCCTTTTGGCATTGGAGATAAACCATACTCATGTTCCATTTGCAACGGCTTATTTAAAACCAATTCAACGTTGAAAAAACATTTACGGAACCATTTTAGAGAAAAGCCGTTCTCGTGTACCTACTGCAGCTATTCAACTTTCTCGTCGTCTAATTTGAAAGTGCACATCCGTACCCATGCTAGAGAACATAATTTTTTATGTTCTCACTGTAGCTATTCATGTTCAAACAAGACTGCTTTGGAAAGACACCAATGGACCCACACCGGAGAAAAAACTCTTTCGTGCGCCCACTGTAAATTAACATTTAAATTCAAATCGAGCTTAATAGTTCACTTGCGTACCCACACTGGAGAAAAACCTTTCACTTGTTCCTACTGCAGCTATTCGTGTACAACAAAACCATCTATTGTACGGCACACACGAACTCATACCAAAGAAAAACCCCTTTCATGCTCTAAATGCGACTATTCATGTGTTGGCAAGTTGACTTTAACTAAACATCTGCTCACTCATTCTCCCTAAAATCCAGCGGACATATTTATTTTATTGTGAAAACTATATGTCTGCATTAACTACTTGATATCAGGCAGTACTTTAAATGTCTTGGGTCCTGACCCAGTATTTGTACGCTCGAAATCAAGCGTAGGAAAATATAAAATACCGAATGTTTTTTCAGATACAGATGAATTTGGAAAATAGTGGACTGTAAACGATAAACTATACTACTTGATGGAAGCGTCTAATTGAAGCTTGTCAAAACATAATGCATGAAGGATAAATGGGAAACCATTCACTCACCGATGAAGTTGAAAGTCTTTTTACGCAATTGTATTATTAACGAAGCCAATGCACCACACTGATTCAAGTCTCGTTATTGACAAAACACCACATTAGTTTTATATTATTTGGAGAACAAACCGACGAACAAGCAAAAAATCAACGAGCAACACGTTTTTTCACATCAAACTCTTCTGTTTGATATTCGATTCTTACGAATACGGAATTCAATACTGCGAAATGGTTGGATAAGTAGGAACTGGATGAAAAAAACATGAAGGTTTTATTTGTATATTTTACTTGAATGCTGATGGTTGCTTCTGATGTTGGCTCAGTACTCGCTTGTACTAGCTTCTTGTCTGAAAATTGAATGTTAGAATATGAACGTATTCCACACGTATTTCAGAAAATTAGTGTCACCGACTCCTTCGGTAGCGGCCCACAAGAGGGAGACACGCCAAACGTAATTGATACGCATGTAACTGACGCAACACGGTAATATAAGTAAAAAACTGGAGATAATTTGAAAATAAAGCCAAGAAAATATTGCCTCACCAGTTGGACCGATAATAAACTGTACTTACCAAATAATCAACTGTTTTATTTAACAGGTATCATTATACGCATTGTTAAAGCAATTAATTTAATTCAAACGAAGACGTAGAGAAAAAAAAATTAAACTAAACAAATTTAAAAACCACTGTTTATTGTCAGACAGTGTCAAGAGTGGACAACAATTTTGACTGCCTCCATAGTCGAGTGGTAAAACGCTCGACTACGAATCTAAAGGTCGCGGGTTCAAACCCGGCGTGCGCCAATAACTTTTATTTAAATAATATGTGTCATAATCATTGACATAAAATACAAGACACGTCATATTCATACAAATTGAAAGATAAATTTGGCCCGCTCTGATATCTGTTTGAAACTCATAACGCATGAAAAGGATAGCCATACCAAGCAGAATATGTGTGTATGAATGAGATAGCTATATGAAAGTCCCGCTTACATTCTCCGCGTTACAACCCCTCTCTTCCCTAACGAACTTACGAGTGAAGTAGCTTGCGACGTACTCGTGTACTGTCGCTAGGTTGTCTTCCACACACTTATGTATTTCTGCATTCGCTATCTCACTTATTTGAATAATTGTATTCATTGAAATAATAAGTGATTTGTGTGTACTTCGCATGAAAAGAAAGTCCATGAGATTTATTTATAGTTTTTGTGTTTAATTTGTAGAACTCCATTTTAATTTTTATATAATTCGATTAAATTTAATATTATTATTATTGAGTTCTGCTATTTTAAGTTTTTTTATTTTAGTTTTTAGTGAAAGCTGTTTCGGCGTTTAAGGCCATTGTCAAACTGTGGTTAGGCCACATGGAAACGACTTATTTATACGATTTTGGTTTCTTATGTGATTACTAATTACGGTAAAAACCAAATTGATAATTACTGTATAAACCTAATTGTCTTGGATTATTCTGTGAGGTAGTTAACTTAACAATCTGTTTTCCCCATTTTATTTTAACGGCATGAGATTTGTTTTTTGTTCCCGAATGATTTTTACACTTGTCAAAATCACAGGAAGGCATTTTATCTCAGAAAAGAGCTTACAGCGATGCGTTTGTGGCAGCTGGTGACAGCTTGTTCGTCAAACGAATGTTTGTGTGAGATTAAACGCAGTAAATCTCAAGTATGCCACGTTGGTTTAGTTTTGTGCAGTCACGGGCGTTGTTTCAGTAACGTATCTACATTGTTTAATTCATCTAAGATGCAAATGTACCTTTCCAAGTCGCCATAGAAAAAAACCGTTCTGGTGTTCTGATTGTAGTTATTTTATCTGCTATCGAAAATCACGCTTGTAGACTCAAATGTTGCCGCTAGCGTTGGGAAAAACTTCAGGGTTTTGTGAACGCTTCACGAATTGCTAGTTCTTAAAAATGACCCTTTGCAGTTAACACTTCAATTGAATTTATCCGGTTATTTGTTCAGTTCCTTTTGGAACCGGTTCCTCGCCGAAAAAACACGTCCTAATCGGTAGAAATTTTAAAACGAAAAGATTTCTCAAAAAGTAATGTTCTCTGAAATATTTTAAAGTCCGACTTCAATTGAAGTACTTGTAATGAAGTACTTCTTTATAGGCTTTGAAGTTCAACTTCACAACTCAACTGCTGCAAATTGAAGTAGTTCTTTGTAATCTAACTTCCATTGAAGTATTTGTTCAATGAATTGAATGAAGTTAATGAAATGAATGAACGCTAAAATGAACTACCAACTTCAATTGAAGTATTTGTTCAATGAACAATGGATAAAGTAGGAACTGCTGCCATAAGAAGTAGTTCTTTCAAAGCGGTCACAACACTAGCTGCCGCCCTTCCGAGAAAAACCAATTCCGTGTTGAAAGTGAATTGATTCATTCTCTCGAGATTCATGCTTCTAAACTTATATAGTGCTTAGTGGGGTTGTATAGCCCGTAACTTTGGTTTGGTTGGATCATATTTATCTCGCTTGCTTAAGTTACATTTAAAGATTCATTTACCACTGAACTTCGGAGAAAAACCGCTCGATAATACAATAAATGCATTGGCAATTTCTTTTAGCGTGACATGACTTTACTTGCTGACTGTTTCCGCATGGTAAAATTTTTCATTACCCGAATGTTACAAATATATAGACACGTTATAGCCTTAGAATATTAACACAAAATGTGGCAAGCCAAACACACACGTTACCAGTAAATTCTTCATTCAAATATCGGTCATGTATGACAAAGATAGACATTCATAGAATATATGTGTACGAACGAAACAGATCCGAAGTTCGGACCGCGTCCCATACTTGCTTGAAACGACCTCAAGCGACCCGTGACCGTTTAGTACTAAATCGGCTTAAACACCGATCACACCAACTAGCGTGATTATTGCTTGCCACTTTGAGAGCGCTACAACGTGTCTATATTTATGTAACGTCATTGTCAACAAGTGAATACAAAATTAGTGTGAGAAGTAGAGAAATATCCATTCTTTTTAATTTCATTTGATTTTTGTATATATTTGCATCCGTTGAACTACACTAAATTAAATCCGTCAGCGCTATAATATAATAATGGGGAAAAACATCTCTGACACAGATTTGTAAAGTAGGTACAGTATTTAAATACGTTTGTAATATTAATATTTTTTTTTCAGTAGTGTTTTGTCTATGGTTACATCGATCTCATTGGGTGACATCGTTACATGGTCACATCAGTATTTTCTGAAGAATATTGCATTAAGAATAAATCATTTGCGTCCCATTGGTAAGTTTTAAAATTTCTTTCAATTACCATCTCCAACACATTGTAACTGTACATCACGCTTCGCCCTGAACGTACATATATGTATGCTTTAACAATTAAATAAGATATTAACGTATTCATTTGGGCTGGACTAAACATTGTTATAATGTGAAAACGACCTGTCCATGAAATTAAATGTCATCGCGTGAGAGATGAGAGAGGGTGGGTTGACGTGTATCTACTTTGACAAATCAAATCCCAGCTAATAGTTATTTACTAAAACTAACCTAAAGCGGATGGAGTCAAGTTCATTTTTACAAGAATTTTGACAGTTCAGCTTAACAGTATAATATCCAATGACGTTATAATCATATAGACACGTTGTAACGCCCTCAAAGTGGCAAGCAAAATCCACGCTAGTTGGTGTGCTCGTAGTTTAAGCCGATCAAGTACTAAACAATCACCCGTCGCTTACTATATGTAATCAAATTACAAAAATAAGTGCCCAAATGCCCTCGTGTGTGATGAGAAAGTGTTTCAATTACACTGCAAAGACTACTAAAAGCCAAGGAATAACATTTTATTTGCAAGTACGCGCAAATTACTTATTATTTTAGACAACACAACTGTCTCCATTGTTGCTCAACATAATGACGTCTTCGCGTAAGCGAGTAAGCGAAGTGCTATCTCATTCTTACCAGAGCATTCAACTCTACGAGCAAGTACGGAACGCAGTCGGATACCACATCTGTTTCGTTCATACACACATATTCTATGCATCTCTATCTTTGTCATACATGATGATACATGACCGATATTTGAATAATGAATTTACTGGTAACGTGTGTATTTTGCTTGCCACATTTTGTGTTGATATTCTAAGTCTATAACGTGTCCATATATATAACGTCATTGGGTAGAACTAATATTGTAATACGAATGATACTGCAATTGATGGGAAATGAAATAACGCTATTTAAATGCATATTTTTGGCATTTTGTGTAGTGTGATGCAGTTGGTTTGTTCGTTACTCCCGGATAGTGTAGAAATTCCGAGTTTGGCTCATAACTTTTGTTTACTGTGGATTTATATTTTTCACATTCTTAGAATATTATTAATATTTTTTCCATAATATTTAAACACTTATCTTAAGAATCCAGTTACTACGTTCATTGCTAACTAAAATTCGTACATATTAATGTCATATGAATGACGGATCCATTCAAACCTTGAAGTAACAATATATGGAGGAAGAGCTAATTATTTTTACCCAACCTACACAAACTTGCGATAAATCACTTTCTCCGGGCTTTTACGTCGTACACCATGAGAGAGAAAGAGACAGCAAATTTCATGGACCGCTTCTATATACTGTAAGGATGATTCTAAGGTCCTGGTTCACGGCGGGACTCCGCCCACATTTTTTACTATACCACTAAACTTGACACAACTAAACGGTTTTTTAGGTCATATGCTATATTTTTGTTGATAAAAATACTGTGAAAAAATGGCTATACGAGTAAACAAAAACATTATGTCGATATGTGATATGAATGGATGTATAAATACCGTAGCCTTAGTCTTAGCCACGCCCAGCTGCGCCGAGTCATGTTAAAATCATCAAAAACAAGTCCAAAACTGACTTCACTGCCTTGGATAGATACTACTCTACCAACTTTATGATTCAAACTGACAAAGTGACGGGTTTCCAATGTTTCCATGTGCCCTGTGGGACGACTCAAAACCGCATGGCTGCGTCTGTTTTAGATCGGTTCAAAGCGAAGGCGGCACAATGCGCGCGGCGCGTTGTGCGCATACCAGTCACATGTCTGCTAATGTGCGATGCGCGGTGTCAGCAATCAACGTGTCAATGATACAAAGTTGCTTTACCGAACTGACTTTAACGTGTGTGTTTTGTTTTCAGTTGATCAGGATTCTATGAACAATGGATCATTTGGATTTAGAGAAAGTAACTATCAAGACAGAACCAGGAACTCAAGGGGATGAAAATGTAGAAGTGTTATGCACGGAAATAGATATAGAGTTCCCGGACATTAAAACGGAATGCCTAGATCAATCTGAGGAAACTTACGAGAAGGCCGGTAGGAATAAATTTTTTTAATTCATATAAAATTTAAAAAATTTAACATTTAATTTTTAAAGGGTTAACATCACAAAAGGTGTAAAACAAGGCTGTGTAATGTCACCGTGGTTGTTCAATTTGTACATGGATAATTGTATGCAAGAATTAAAAGGTGTGGGCTTGGGCGCGAAAATGAACAATGTGAAAGTATGTTGCCTATTGTATGCGGACGATGCGGTGCTGATTGCTGACAATATGGAAGATCTACAGTTTCTCGTGTCTAGGATGAACCAAGTATGTATGCAAAATGAGTTGATGATGAATGTAAGTAAGTCCAAAGTGATGGTGTTTGAAAGAGAGAGTACGAGAACAGCGTGCAATATAGTTGTGAATGATGAATACTTGGAGCAAGTGGATGAGTTTGTGTATTTAGGAAGTATGTTTACAAGAGACGGAAAGGCTGATAAGGATATTGAATTTAAGACGTAAGCTCAAAGAAGGGTGAATGCAGGAAACTCCATTAATGGAGGACTGAACGCTGTTGGGGCAAATAAGAAATTGTCCAAAGAAGCGAAGCTAGCAGTCCACAATGGAGTGCTTATACCAACCCTGATGTATGGTAGTGAGGCATGGAACTGGCAGAGGAAGGATGAAAGTAGACTGAATGCTGTGGAAATGAGATCTTTGAGACGGATGTGCGGTAAAACCATGTATGACCGTATTACAAATGTGGATATCCGGAAAAAATGCAAGGCTGATATGAGCGTAATGGATAAGATCAAGAAAGGGACGCTTAGATGGTTTGGGCATGTAGAGCGAATGAACGAAGAAAGGAGTGTGAAAAGAATATATGATGCGAAAGTGAATGGAAGAAGAATTCGAGGACGCCCGAGAAAGACATGGCACGATCTAGTAAATCAAATACTTGAATCGGGTCATGTGAAGAGTCAGAATAACAGAAGAGTATGTATGAGACGATGTATGAATGTAAATGAAGCAAGAAGTGTGTGCCAAGACAGAGTTGTATGGCGGTCCGTCCTCTCTGCCTACCCCTGCGGGGAAACGGCGTGATGGTTAGTTAGTTTTTTTTTTAAATTCATATGGCGTTAAATCGTGATTATAACGTGCTTTTATAGCCATGTAAATGTACATTTTTTAATCAGCATGTTTTAAAGGAATTTAAATACATTAATTTCTGATACTTCAAAAGAAAAAACCTCTGCTAAGTGTATGGCCAGGATGACAGCGGTTGGGGGGCGTGGAACACAAACATTACTGCGCCAAGTAGCGTGGTCATACAGGGGGCGGTCAGCGCAATCCGCTTGGCGACTCGAACGGGGCGAACGATCTCAGTTCAGTGAGCATTTTTACTCGAGAAGGGGCGTTGTGTCCAGATGTCGTTGAAGCAATTTTCAAAATATTCATGTCAAAACGTTAAAAATGTTTACATATCATAATTTATTTTTTTTCCAGGCGGAGATGAACCTATCTCGTGTTCTTACTGCAGTTACTCCTGCTCTGGCAAATCAGACTTGCAAAGGCACTCGGCTGTACACGTTGTAGATAAACCTTTCTCGTGTTCCTATTGTCATTGCACTTTTAATGTTAAGTCTCGCTTATATGATCACTTGCTATCGCATACTAAGGAAAAACCATTTGCATGTTCCCACTGCAAATACGTGTGTTCACGCAAATCTGCCTTATTACTACACGAACGGACCCATACTGGAGAAAAACCCTTTTTGTGCTCCTACTGTAAATATTCGAGTGCTGGGAAACAGCAGTTAACGAGGCATCTCCGTCTTCACACCGGGGAGAGGCTTCTTGCTTGTTCCTACTGTAAATTCGTGTGTTCACTCAGGTCTGTATTAGAAGCGCACGTGCTGACCCATACAGAGGAAAAATCTTCGAGTTTCGACTACAGCGATTCGAGCGCAGTGAAATCTGACTTAGTAAACCACTCACCTTTTCACATCGGAGATAAACCATACTCATGTTCCGATTGTAACCGTTTATTTAAAACCAAATCAACGTTGAAAAAACACTTGCTGACCCATTCTAGAGAAAAGCCGTTCTCGTGCACTTACTGCAGCTATTCAACTTTCTCGTCATCTTATCTGAAACTACACATCCCTACCCATGCTAGAGAACATAAATTATTATGTTCTCACTGTAGCTATTCGTGTTCAAACAAGACTGCTCTGGCAAGACACCAATGGACCCACACCGGAGAGAAAACTCTTTCGTGCGCTCATTGTAACTTAACATTTAAATTTAAATCGACCTTAATAGTCCACTTGCGTACCCACACTGGAGAAAAACCTTTCACTTGTTCCTTCTGTAGCTATTCCTGTACAACGAAACCTTCCATGGTACAGCACACACGAACTCATACCAAAGAAAAACCCCTTTCATGCTCTAAATGCGACTATTCATGTGTTGGCAAGTTGACTTTAACTAAACATCTGCTTACTCATTCTCCCTAAAATCCAGTGGTTTCCTTTATTTTATCGTGAAAAATATATGTCTAGATTAACCACTTGACATCAGGCAGAACTTGGATTCCGACCCCGTGTTCGTACGCTCTGAATCTAGCGTAGCCAAACATATTATCCATTCGATGAATGTATCTCAAATTAAATTTGATATAATTGCAAGTGGTTTCATAGCAACAGATTTTCTTATTATTGTTTTGGTGAAAGACCATTATTTAGAATCAGTATTTTACGTTTACTGGTCTTGGGTAAAGTTGATTTCTATCTCTAAAACAATGGAAATAATTTAATATCTTAGTTTTTTTATAATGCTGATGTTTTCATTTAATATATTAGATGTATAGTTATGATTGATATTGAAGAAATTTGTTGTTTTATTTTTTACATATTTATATATTTTACATGTATGCTGAAAGAATTTTAGTTCAATACTCGCTTTCACTACCGCCTTGTCTGGAAGATGCATTTTTTAGAACAGAGGTTCCCAAACTTTTTTGTCCCGTAGACCACTTGCCGTTTTTTTTCTGTTTTGTATAGACCCCCTGCTTAAAGTCGAACTCGCCAAAAAATAGTACTAATTGATAGAGATCTCAAATCTAAAAGTACTAGCAAATCAACAAAAATTACTCTCTGAAAAAAAAGCACTAGTCGGTATAGATTTGCAATCGAAAAGTACTAGCAAATCGACGAAATATCCTCCCCAAAAAAGTACTAGCAAATCAACAAAATTTACCCTCCGAAAAAAAAGCACTAGTCGGTAGAGATTTGAAATCGAAAAGTATTAGCAAATCGACGAAATATCCTCCCCAAATGTGCTAGCAAACTAACAAAATTTACCCTCCGAAAAAAAAGGACTAGTCAGTAGAAATTTGAAATCGAAAAGTACTAGCAAATCGACAAAAGTTCCTCCCCAAAAAAGTACTAGCAAATCGACAAAAAGGTGAAACTAAGGAAGAACCAGTTCCTCGCCAAATCTTTGTAGTTCTTTGGTTCTTTGGTTCTTTGTAGTCTTTGAAGTCGAACTTCCATTGAAGTACTTCATTGAAGTCCGGCATCAATTGAAATATATGAACTGCAGTAAAATGAAGTAGTTCGCACCTACGGAACTACCAACTTCAATTGAAGTATTTGTTCAATGAGAATTGAATGAAGTTGGAACTGCCGCAAAAGGAAGTAGTTCTTTGAAGTTTGCGGGAAGCCAACATTTTGGTGACTGCCTGCCTAAATGGAATCCACTCTCGTGGACCCCCGTTTACGTCTCATGCACCCCCAATTTTTTTTCTCATTGACGTGGACCCCTTGCAGGTCGGAATCGACCCCTGGGGGTCGATATAGACCACTTTGGGAATGACTGTTTTAGAACATGAACGTTAGGTGGGGATATTGGGTTTATTTTACCAGTATTTCATCGAGAACAGCTCCAAAAAACTAGTGTCGCTGACTCCTTCGGTACTGGACTACAGATGGGAGACTCGTTAATGACGTTATATATATAGACACGTTATAGCCTTAGAATATGAACACAAAATGTGGCAAGCAAAACACACACGTTACCAGTAAATTCATCATTCAAATATCGGTCATGAATGACAGAGATAGACATTCATAGAATATATGTGTATGAACGAAACAGATCCGAAGTTCGGACCGCGTTCCATACTTGCTTGAAACGACCTCAAGCGACGCGTGACCGTTTAGTACTAAATCGGCTTAAACACCGATCACACCAACTAGCGTGATTATTGCTTGCCACTTTGAGAGCGCTACAACGTGTCTATATTTATGTAACATCATTGAGACTCGCCAGACGTAAATTACCCAACACGGTCACATAGAAAGACTGGAGATAAGTCATTACTAAACTTGTAATCAGTAATCATATTGCCATACCAGTTGGACCAATAAACTGTTCTTACATAATAATTTACTGTTTTATTTTACATTCATCATTATATGTATTGTAAAAGCAATTTAATCAAATTCTTCTCCTTTCCACTGTTTATTGTTAGACAGTAGACAGTGACAGGAGTGGACAACAATTAGTTTACGTAAGTTGGTTTATCATGATTTTAAATACTGAAATAACCCTCTTAGTTTCCTAGGCCTATTGTAATGTTCGCTGATGAACTCGACAGAATGCTCCTCGGGTAAGGCGCGCCTTTGTTCGGGGATGTAGAATAAAATATAATCACCTTACTTGAATCATTTCTATTGGAAGATTTTATAAAGTATAATAATTGAACCTTTAACTGAAGATATTTAAGTACCTGATCTGAATAGGAATGCACGAGATGAAATAGGTCGAGGGTAGAATGGAGAGTCGTAGTAATGGCCAACTTAAAGATCATAGTCTAACATGTGGTCTATGGGATAATGCATGTTCAAAACAATTTTAAAAATCGATCTTTGCAATACAATTTAAGAGACAGAAATACATTAAAGGAAGCAATTAAGAAATACAAAAGGACATTGGTATGAATGGTAAGTGACATGGGGTACATTGCACATGGGCGCAACTGGGTGGGCCATTACACTATTGATCAGTTCTTCGATCTCGAATACTTTCTCATTCTAGCATCGCATATTTAACTATTTTTTTACCAAAGTGCCGCTTAAGCCCTTTGGCTTTTATATTACTACGATCAATATTTGGAATAAGATGCCCCAATGATAACATTATTTTACAGACATTGGCATCACTTATCAGAGCAGCCTTATATAAAAAAATGAATCAACCACATTCAAGGAGCTCCCTTTCTTTACGTTTTTCTTTGATCAGAATTGAATAGTAATATACTTCTCAACCATTTTCTTTTTTTTTCACACTCTGCTCTACTAATTTCCCTGAATCGGGGATAGTCCGCAGGGCCGGTTCCACGACATCTGGCGCCCTGTGCAGCAAGTACTGAGTGAGATTTTTGTTCTTTGAGCTTAACTAACTAACCATCACGCCGTTTCCCCGCAGGGGTAGGCAGAGAAGACGGACCGCCATATAACTCTGTCTTGGCACACACTCCTTGCTTCATTTACATTCATACACCGTCTCATACATACTCTTCTGTTATTCTGACTCTTCACCTGACCCGATTCAAGTATTTGATTTACTTGATCGTGCCATGTCTTTCTCGGGCGTCCTCGACTTCTTCTTCCATTCACTTTCGCATCATATATTCTTTTCACATTCCTTTCTTCGTTCATTCGCTCTACATGCCCAAATCATCTAAGCGTCCCTTTTTTGATCCTATTCATTACGCTCACATCAGCCTTGCATTCTTTCCGGATATCCATATTTTGAATACGGTCATACTTGGTTTTACCGCACATACTTCTCAGGGATCTCATTTCCACAGCATTCAGTCTACTTTCATCCTTCTTCTGCCAGTTCCACGCCTCACTGCCATACATCAGGGTTGGTATAAGCATTCCATTGTGGACTGCTAGCTTCACTTCTTTGGACAATTTCTTATTTGCGCCAATAGCGTTCAATCCTCCATTAATAGAGTTTCCTGCATTCACCCTTCTTTAAGCTTACGTTTTAAATTCTACGAGTCGTACAGTTTTTATTTTATTTTAGGTTAGGTTAGGATTAACAGTAGAAATAATAAAGTTTATTGCTTCGCTTTATAGTTACGGCCATCGACAGACCATTACGAATATTTGGATTATTTGTATAGCGCCGTTTTTTGTAAAAAAAACACCTCAAGGGCGCTGTAACTAAAACAATTAATCTTTAAAAACTAATATAACCCAAAAACATATTGAGGCACACAGCGGTAAAGTATTTTAAACAGTTTATAAATAAATGTATGCAACGAAATTGACAGCTTTGAAATTTAAATGTCAACACACCCAGGAAACCCCGATTCATTCCCCGAATGGACAACGGACGAATCCAACCTTGAAGTAACAATATATGGAGGGAGAGCTAATTATTTTTACCCAACCTACACAAACTTGCGATAAATCACTTTCTCCGGGCTTTTACGGCGTACACCATGAGAGAGAAAGAGACAACAAATATAATACACCGCTTCCATATACTGTCACAATGATCTTGAGCTCCTGGGTCACCGCGGGACTCCGCCCACATTTTTTATTATGCCACTAAACTTGACACAACTAAACGGTTTTTTTTAGGTTATATGCTATATTCTGTTTGGTAAAAATACTGTAAAAAAGTAGCCATACGAATAAACAAAAATATTATATCGATATGTGCTATGAATGGATCCCGTAGCCTTAGTCTTAGCCACGCCCAGGTGCGCCGAGTCATGTTAAAATCATCAAAAACAAGTCCAAAACTGACTTCACTGCCTTGGATAGATACTACTCTACCAACTCTATGAATCCAACTCTATGAATTCATACAAGAATGAACTGTAAAGTAGCTCTCTTTAGAGTTAATTTTCGCATAGAAAAAATATCTTCATACGTCAGAACAGCTGCGTCTTAGGAATGTGATATCTAAAATGGGCAGTCCATACTTTCGGAACCAGTTACTAATAGCCATAGACAAAAGCCGATAGCGGAGATGTGGGATTTGGATAACATTTTTTTTAATTTTACCGAAGTCTCACACGATTGAAAAATAAACTCCAAAAGAATATTACTGTAAACGAATTCTGAAAAACCTAATAAGTGCAAAGTCACCGGTACAATAATAATAATAATAATAATAATAATAAATCTTTATTTAAATACAGTTAACAGTAATAACAGCAAAATAATATTAAAAAGCAGAATAATCATATAAAATACACAGGGTGTATAAAGGTGTAGGTACATTTATATATTTTAACAAGAGATCTATACATTATAAACAGTATATATATATATATATATATATGTAAAACAATTTTCTCGGCTTACCCGCGTAACGTAGTCCTTAAAAGGACTTTGTCCATCTTCAGAGGCCTTATGTCTTGAGTTTCTGTCTCAAACTGAAAGCTTTCGCACGTCTGTTTGGTCCAGAAGCTAAAACTTAAGTGAGTGCAAGTCACTACTTATGTCTCGAACGAAGTACCCGGGTTGAAAGTGATTGATGGTGGAGGGGGTGGGGGGCGGGGCCAGCAGTAGATACCTGATTGGTTAAGCTAATTGGAGACACTACTGGTAACTTTGGAAATGCCGTTTTTTGAGGCCGTTTTTTATATATATATATACTACCGAAACATTAATTAAATAGAAATATAGACCACTATCCGTATTTGCTTAATACATATAACTTAGTTTTTGTATATTTGTGAACAGTTATTACTTTTGTTTTTTCGTAATCTGCCTCACTAGGAAAGCCTGTGTTGACGCAGTAATTTTTTCCGATTGTTTTGGTTACTTCAAATTAAATTAATCTATGGTTAATGTTATTTGAAAGTGTGAATTTAATATTAATATAGAAATAGTAACATAAAATCGTACATATATAAATAAGTAATTATTTGTTCTGTGATTGGTTTATTCAATGACTTCGAATTTGGGTGAGTGCACCGGTAAATGCTCTGTCTTTGCTATTAATCCGAATTTTTATGTTATGTTTGAAATTATTTGATGTTTGACTTTGTTTTAAATTTTCTGGAAGAATATTGAAGTCAATTACAATGTCACCGAAGCAAAAATATGTTCCATCTCTAACGGTTAATTTCGACTGCTGTATGAAAAAAGCGGGCACGGTGATTGGTTATAGACTTTGCTTCACATAATTTTAACGTATAACACTTTGTAGGAAAACAGACTTTACGTCCAAATAATATTCACGCAATTCGTAAAAAACTACCGTGACAAAAGTATTACACAGCAATGACGTTACATATATATAGACACTTTATAGCCTTAGAATATTGACACAAAATGTGGCAAGCAAAACACACACGTTACTAGTAAATTCATCATTCAAATGTCGGTCATGTATGACAAAGATAGACATTCACAGAATATATGTGTATGAACGAAACAGATCCGAAGTTCGGACCGCGTTTCATACTTGCTTGAAATGACCTCGAGCGACGCGTGACCGTTTAGTACTCAGTCGGCTTGAACACCGATCACACCAACTAGCGTGATTATTGCTTGCCACTTTGAGAGCACTACAACGTGTCTATAATATATGTAACGTAACTGTTACACAGTCGTTCAATGCACAGCAATGCATTACACACAGTAATGAAAAACATAATTATTCCATGGGTTATGGTTCTTTTGCACTAAAACACTTTACTTGCACTTTATTTGTATTTATTTCATAGTATGAAGTTTTAAAAGACTGACTAAATCTTCATAATGAACCGTCTCATATAGCGGTAGAATGTCTACAAGGTATGTCAATATCAGTTGGGGTAAAGTTCAACATTACATTTATTATTTAACATAGATTATTACCCAAATAATTACATACTGCATAGTTCATCATAACAAAAATAATTTAGGGGTGATAACAAATTTCTGTGGATAATAGAAAGTCGGCCAAATGGGTCCAAAGTGTTATCTCCTGTATAGGTAGGTACTAGCGTTGTGACCGCTTTGAAAGAACTACTTTTTTTGGCAACAGTTCTTACTTCATTAATTGTTCATTGAACAAATATTTCAATTGAAGTCGGTAGTTCATTTTAGCGTTCATTCATTTCATTCAACAAATGTTTCAATTGAAGGTGGTAGTTCATTTTAGCCTTCATTCATTTAATTAACTTCATTTCATCGAAAAATACTTCAATTGTAGTCGGTAGTTCATTATAGTGTTCACATATCAAGGAACCGGTTCCAGTTCTTTTCACTTTCTATACTCTACCGACTAGCATGTGCTTTTTTGGTGAGGAACCGGTTCCAGTTCTTTTCGTTTTCAAAACTCTACCGACTAGCACGTACTTTTTCGGCGAGGAACCGGTTCCAAAAAGAACTGAAATTCAAATCTCTTTTTTGCGAGTTCGACTTCAATTGAAGTGTTCATTTCGAAGGGTTTATTTTAAAGAACTAACAATCCGTGAAGCATTCACAAAACATTGAGGTTTTTCCCAACGCTAGCAGGTACATAACACATGAGATGACGTCAATGTTTTTTGCACAGATTGAACGTAGGTTATTCCGGCGCTGGCTTTATATCTTATCTCTAAGTCTTACCTTGAATTTCCGTCGAGCTCGTAGGTAGATTACGTGCCATCGATAGCGAGGTGTTACAGTTCCCCGAACGACTTATCACCTGATAAGATAGTTTTAGGGTGCGGTCGATATTCTTTCAGAAGTGGATAGCTCTTGTGAAGTACAGTTGAACCCGTAACTCTAAGTGCTACATCGCCCCCTTATGCAATACTTGTCTGGTCAGTGACTGGGCAAATCCTCGCAGGAACAAAACTTGCTTTAGGTAAGTCTGTTATTTTTTGTTGTCTGTCCTACGTTTGGTGGACTTGACGGTGTGATAGTGAGTATTGAATGGCGGATGTTCATTTTGTTTTATATATTTAGGCTCGACGGCGCTACCAACGCGCGTTCCCTTACTTCTTGAGACGGATGGCACTTGTCGCCAACATTCATCTAAGTCGCCAACCCAACTTCTTATTTACTTACTTAATGAAATTCTACGTTAGAGTTTTTTAAACTATCATTAAAATTGACAATTTGTGTTTCCCCCACGTTGTTTTAACGGCTTGTGTTGCTTTCTAGAGATTTTTTGATTTAATCGTCTTAAGTTCATCGTTTTTAGCAACATCCAAAAGAATCACTTTATTCGGTCCCATAGAGCCTGAGAAAACAACTAATAGTTTTCGAACCCAAACCTCGCAATTTGCCCGAGTTAACTTTTATTAGTTGCGTTGATGGAAACACAATATTTATTCAAAGTAGAAAAACAGTACATGTGAGATTAATTACAATTTTCAAATGGAGAATCTAACAACAAACTAGACACGTAGTCTCTTTAACTGAAGGTCGTAGATTAACGTCTTGTGGGATGTTGCGGTCCCTTTTATAAGTGATATCGTTGCTGGAGTCGTGCGCAGTCCACCTCCGGGTCCATTGTAGATGATAGTGTATTCGGTGTCGTTGACACGGCTAGATAAGATGCAGAGCCGGATTCATGTTATCTTAGGGTCGGGGGCAGCCTATGGTAGGTAACACCCGATTAGTCTCCTTCCTTGCCTAGGTAAAATCCTTGAGAAATTAATCCTCGTTCGACTAAATGCATTTGTTCAGGAAAATAAAATCTTGCCAGACTTTCAACATGGCTTCAGAGGTGGCCATTCAACTTCACATCAACTTTTCCGAGTGGTCGAACACATCACGGAAGGTTTCAACACTAACAAACGTACAGTCATACTTTCGCTGGACGTGAGCAAAGCTTTCGGTAAAGTATGGCATAACTGCCTTCTTTTTAAAATGTATCTTTTAGGCTTAACGATAAAATTCATTCAAATCATCCACAGTTATCTGACCGATCGTATTTTTAAAGTAAAATTAGATGAAATCTTCTCCTCAGTACGACCTCTAACAGCCGGGGTCCCCCAAGGTGGACAACTATCTCCTGGCCTTTACAATGTCTACTCCAGCGACATACCTAAACCGATAGACCGAAATGTCACTATCACTCAATACGCCGATGACACTAACGTCATTTCAAGCTCAACTGTCGCGATCACTGCTACAAGTCGCCTACAGCGCCAGTCCATTCTCATACAAGAATGGTGCAAAAAGTGGAGAATCTCATCAATCCCTCGAAAAGTGCTGCTACTGTTTTCACACGAATTACATTTTTTCAAAAGTAAAAAAACGAAAAAATACAAAAACGTGACTAACCTTTCCAGTTTAAAAAAAAAACCACTGATCCAAAATGGCTGATAAACATATGTGTACCAACATAACAACAACAAAAAACGATAATCGAATGTACACAGCCCGCGAAAATTCTAAATTCACCTTTTCTTTTGAACAGGCGTAAATAACTTAATGTATTTTATCATCTTGGATATGTTCCCTTATTCTAGTTGCCCTCGATCGTACATGCATTTGCCAGTTTCTTTTCTAATTTTTCACAACTGATTAATTTATAATACATTATAACATTTCAGATAAACTCCTCCCAGAATCGGATAACTCTTGCGAAGTCCAGTTGAACCCGTGACCCTTGTACCACCTTTAAGTGATCAGTGCTACATCACCTCCTCACACAATACTTGGCTGGTCAGTGATTGGGTCAATCCTCGCAAGAACAAAACCTCAGGTGAGTCATTCTTTGTTGTTGTCTTTCTTTATTTCAGATTGGGCGATACCAAAATATGTTTATAAATATTATTTTTTTTGAATATAATTTTCATGACTGTATTCTTCTCCAAAGTGATATCGATGCATTTAATGAATGGTGTGAAACTAACTGCC